>CAOLHI010001356.1:0-660435 GCA_948474755.1 Ctenosaura bakeri | reverse complement strand
TTGGCTTGTTGCCATTATACCACTTAATTGATTTTTCTCCCCGGCACGAGTTTCCTATTGCCATAGTAACCCTTATCAAATAGCTTTCCACAAACACCTTTCTTGTTTCCAGGATGCCTCAACAAAAGACAACTCTGATCCTGCAAGGATTGCTTGATAAATGTTAGATAGCTTTTGTCATCACTCTTATATCCCTAGGTTAGGGATGCCATAAGTCCATTTCCAATGAAAAATCAAAATGGTTGACCAGCTCAAGAATGGAAGTGAACTCATGAGACCTAGTGCAGGGTATAGAGCCAGCATGCTGTAGAGGTTTGAGCATTGTGCTACAACTCTGGAGACCAGAATTCAATTTCCTGCTTGGCCATGGAAATCTACTGGGTGACCTTGGACACATCACACACTCTCAGCCCCAGAACCTGTGATAGATTCACCTTTGGGTCATCATAAGTTGGAAATGACTTGAAAGCACAAAACAGCAAGTGCAAGGTGTGGGGAAATCAGCAATCCAGGTTACTCAAGAGGTCTAACATCCTGCATATAGGAAAAGGATTAATGAGAACTGGATTGAAGGCAGAGGCTGAGGGCCAGTTTAAACTTGCATGTTGTAGGACAGCCAGATCTCAAGATACCAGCTCAAAGTCTCCAGATTGTATGAAGCAGCTCCAGGCAGGGAGCAGAGGTGCAAATTCTCCAACTTTTGTGTGGGGAGCACCTGGCAAGAGGCAAGAGCTCCATGCCAACTTCAGTGAAAGCAATCTGCTAGACATTAATCTGTTTGTCTTTCTCTTTTTTCTTTTTCCACTGTGCTCTTCCAGCTGTCATAGAATCATAGAGTTGGAAGGGGAACCATCAAATCTATCCCTCCACTCAATGGAGGAACACCAGCTAGAGCATCTCCAGAGGATGGTTGTCCAACTTCTTTCTGAGAAACAGATCTAAGCAGCTCTCTAGGTAATTGGTTCCACTGCCAAATCATTCTTACCATCAAGAAGGTCCTTCAAATATTCAGTTGAAATCTACCCTTCTGTAACATAAAATCTTTGGAGCTGGTCCTACTTTTTGGGGCAGCAGTGAACAAACCTACACCCTTGTCTCTGTGGCAGCCCTTTAGATATTTTACAGAATGCAGTCATGACACTCCCTTTACTAGGTTGAACACACCCAGCTCCTTCAGCCTTTCCTCATATGGTTCCCTGCATGGCTTATCATCAATGTTGACTTCTCTGAACTCACTCCAACTTGTCTATATCCTTCTTAAAATGAAGCACCCAGAACTGAGCATGCAATTCGAGATGAGGCCTGACTAGTGCAGGCTGACTGTAGTAGGACTATTACTTCCCTTGACTTGGAAACCATGATTCTATTAATTCAGACTAAAATATGTTCTTCTTTACTGCAGCATCACATCGCTGGGTGATGTTCAGCAGGGTCATGTCCCTGCAGCTTGGTTCAGTTTGTGAGGCTTAATTGATTTCAATCTAGTCATTACAGCAAAAAATCAAGAGGACTGTACACTTACTCATTTAGCCGAGCTTCCTTTCTCCCCTGCAACATCACCAGGATCTATCTTATGCCATCAAAATTGTCCATCCCTACCATTTGGCCGGGAAATTTCAGGGCCCAAGATGGTCCTAAACTGGCCAGCCTAAATTTGCTTGTATTCTCTTAAGAGTGCGTGTTGATGCTAGGTTTAGGTAAAAGTAATCCCATTGGCTGCTGAGTTTGAAAAACACCAGATTGTTGTACTCCAGGATTCAGATGCATTCAGCCTGGTGTGTAACTGTCACAGGCTATTGACTCAACTCTTCATTCAAGAACTAAAACAAATAATATAAATATTGTGTCCTTGTTTGGATAGTGCTAGAAGGCTAAGTCCTGCTGGACCACCTTTTAGGCCTAGTGGGCTGCACAAAGCTTGTTTCATTTGCTTTACAACTATGCATGCTTACAGTAGGGATAGAAAGCAATTTCATTGGACTCCACTGTCTCCACAAAACATCTATTTTGCATCTCTCAAGTTTTGTTGTGAGAAAAGAACACCGTACCTCAAAGATTCACACATTAGATACCATTTCCAAGATAAAGAGTGGCCCTGACAATCCACATCTTTTAAAATGTGAATGGTTGAAATGTGTCTAACTGTTGGAAAATGCACAGAAATAGGCATTATAAACAGTGAGGTTGCATAAATTAGATAAAATTTTACGACCATATACGCAAATTAAGAAAAACATGTTCTAAAAATTGCACAGATTTCAGTATGGCAACAAAAAAACAACACAGTCCTGTACAAAAGAAGGATGGTAAGAAAATGCAGGAAAATGAAATTATGCCTGTTATCATAGAATCATAGAATCATAGAATCATAGAAATTCAGAGTTGGAAGAGACCACACAGGCCATCCAGTCCAACCCCCTGCCATGCAGGAACACCCTCAAATCAATCCCAACAGATGGCCATCAAGCCTCTGCTTAAAAACCTCCAAGGAAGGAGCCTCCACTACACTCCGAGGCAGCATATTCCACTGCCGGACAGCCCTGACTGTCAGGAAGTTCTTCCTGAGGTTCAGGTGGAATCTCCTTTCCTGCAGCTTGAATCCATTGCTCCTTGTCCTGGTCTCTGGAGCAGCAGAAAACAAGTCCCATCCTTCCTCTACGTGGCATCCCTTCAAATATTTAAACATGGCTATCATGTCCCCTCTTAACCTCCTCTTCTGCAGACTAAACATACCCAGCTCTCTAAGTCTATCCTCATAGGGCATGGCTTCCAGGCCTCTCACCATTTTGGTCGCCCTCCTCTGGACTTGCTTCAGCTTGTCAATATCCTTCTTGAATTGGGGTGCCCAGAACTGGACACAGTATTCAAGATGGGGAAATGGAAGCCAAGAGATTTCAACATCTCTAACCTAAACTAGCCTATGAAATAATAACTAAAAACTGCTTCAGTAAGATGAGGAGTTGGAAAATATGCCACAGAGACAGAGGCTTTCTTTCTGCATCCAGAGGAAAGCTTTTTTAACCTCAAAAGATCTTATTCTTCAGCTTAAGAGAAAGAGAACAAGAGTTGCCAAGTGCTTTAGTTCAGAAACTGGTGGGGGGGATCATCTAATGCCAAAACACAGCAAATGTGATTAGACAAAGCCAAGAAGACCATAATTAGATCATTACCATGGAAACAACCTAATTACATGGGTAGAGCAGGAAGGCCTGAGTTGCAGATCTGAATGAGTTGCCGTTGATATCTGACAGGGCAGTTGTACTGTTCTAGATTTTTCTTTCCCTTTTTTTTTTAACCCCTCTTTTCTTCCTTTGACTTGGAGATGGTTGAACTTTGTCAGCTATCTAGCTGAAAACAACATTTCTTGAAACTGATTCTTTTTTACATACCACTTTAGAATTAACCCCTCTGGCCCCTTGCACTACCCCCAGAAAATGTCTTGGGGCCAAAAGGCTGGGCACATGATCAGTAGAAGGAGCAAAAGCAGTGATTGACTCAAACTATCAGCATTTTTATTCCTTAAGAAAAGGGGAGGAGCAAACCATCCCCATTCTTCAGATGTGTAAGTGGAAAACAGAAAATTAAAAAGCAGGTGCTGGGGAAACAAGATTGTCCTGACTACACTCTAAGCAGAACAGACAATCCCAATAAAGGATGCAGAAAATAAGAAAATTCTGAAAGATGCTGCTGTTGTCAGATTACAGCTGCATAGGCTGGAATTTTGAAGCATGTCATTGTGGTGGTGGTGGTGGTGGTGGTGGTGGTGTGCCTTCATGTCATTTCTGACTTATGATGTCCCTGTCATGGGGTTTTCTGGGCCTGAAGTACATGTTGCATGCAAGGTCATCCAGTGGGTTTCCTTGGCTGAACCAAACCCTGGTATCCAGAGTCATAGTCCAACACTCAAACTGGCTCTTTGATGCAGCGTGAGCAGCTCTTAAAGGGTTAGGAGCCTTTTTGGGGTCTGCACGTACAAATCCAGAAATTCAATAAAAATGCTGTGGTTTTTAAAGTTCTTCTTTGTGAAACCATGTTCTCTGAGGAACAGTTACAGCCAGCTTGGAGAAGATATGATAGCCACTGTAAATATCTGAAAAGATATCATGTAGAAGATGAAGAGTGCTTCATTTCTGCTCTTTCTGGGAGACTAGCACCAAAAGCAATGGATTCAAACAGCCAGAAAAAGAGATTCCCACCTACATGTTAGGAAGACCTCTCTGATTGTAAGATGTATTCAACAGGAAATAGGCTGTCTTGGATGGAGGAGGGCTCTCTTTCACTGACAGTCCTTCAACAGAGCTGGATGGCCATCTCTCAAGAGTACTTTAGCTGTATATTTCTGCATGACAGGTATTTGGATGAGATCGACCTTACGATCTCTTCCAACTCAATTTTATGTTTCAATGATTCTCTGAGATGATATCAATATTAGCCGTAGCCATGACGTAAAAGAAATCAACTCGCCTCCATATTCTTGTCCCATTCCAGATATGTAAGCTAACCGGTAGCTGACTTTCACTTCAGTACTGGTGATAGGATGCTGTCTTCTAGATTTTTCAGGTCCAGTGTTTTGTAGGAACCTACTGAGCTGAACCTGCTGAACTTAAAATTGAGCCGGAATGCACATGTGCAATGACATCTTTATGTTTCAGAATTTAGCAATCCAATTTGCAAGTAGAAAAGGACACATATAAATGTGCATGTTAGGGGAACAGATGCTCAAAAATGGATTAAGCTTGGTTAAAGAAAAACACTTGCAGAAAATGTGCATAGTACCAAAAATTCAAACAAAAATCCAAACATTAGGAAAAGTGCATGTAAAATGCATACACCGACTTAATTTTTTAAAAAATTGCTGAGTTTACAAATGGGTATGAACAGCCACCCATTTGGAATTAGCGATATGAGCAGAGATTGGAAATAACATGTTAGAAGAAGCCTTTTTACATATAAAAGGTTATTTGGGGAGATAGTAAGAGCACATTTGTTTTACTTCATTTTTTAAATAATCATTGCTTGTGCTAGTTGTTACTTGGGCTAGAGATTTGATGATGTAAATTCCGAGCCTACACAACTATTTCACTGGCCTTAAATACAAAGCTAACATGTGTCACACATTTCTAACCCTGGAAAACCCTGTAATAGGGTCACCATAGGGTCTTCATAAGTTAGAAATTACTTGAAGGCACACAACAATAGCAACAACAACCAATGAAGCAACAAAAATTTAGGGAGTTTGCATTTCCTTCTGAAAATATTCATTCTGTACCTCTAGAGACTGGCAATGAGATAAAATGAATCTTGCCCCAGAAAACAATATGTTTCTAAGTCTTTCAGTGCATTTCAATGAAGAATTACTGCGCTTAAAATGTTTGGACTTGACTATCTAAAATATATATATATATATACTGTTTTGCATCTCCTGCAGTTTATTCTAGGGAAATGTGTCCCTTTAGTTTTCCTTGTTTGTTTTGCTCTTTTCAGATTCTAGAAACAACAGAAAAGCCTGAACTATATTGCTAGTCCCAAGTCATATAGGACTGTTTTGCATCTCCTGAGATTTATTCTAAGAAAATGTGTCCCTCTAGTTTTCCTTGTGCTTTTTTTTACTCTTTTCAGACTTTAGAAACAACAAGAAGAGCTTGAACTGCATTGGTAGTCCCAATCCACATAGGACTAATCCCATACAATCAATGGTATTTGTATATGCGATGAGTCACCATTCAATCATGGATTCATTGAGTCTACACTCGTTGAAACTAATCAATAGGATTCAGGCCAAACTGAAAAGAAAAAGCAAACTAGGAGACTGCTGCCACAAAACATTACATGTCTCTCTACTGTACCCCCATGTTTTGAGGTGAATATTATGCACCCCTCTCACTACAAGCAAAGATGACTAATTGGAAGGCGTTGCACTTTGGACCTCTTATGAGATGACCTAATGCATTGGAAAAGACAATAAAGGGGAAGGCAATAGGAAAAGAGGGAGACTATACTACTGGTGGATTGATTCAGTCAAGAAAGCCATGGCCCTAAGTTTGCAACACTTGATCAGAGAAGTTAATGAGTGGTGGTTCTGGAAGTCTCTCATTGAGCCTGAGGAATTCAAGTTTTGATAGTAACCATATCAAATATGAATCCAATTCATCCAAATAAGCTGGGTTTTTTTCTTTGCATGTATAGTTTACATTTACATAGTTTCCGTACAGTTTTCAACTCATTTGAATGTGATGCTGGAGAAAAGGTCTACAGAAACCATGGACCACTAAAAAGACAAATGAATGGATCCTAGAGCCAGTCAAGTGTGAACTTTCTCTAGAAGCCAAGATAACTAAATTAAGGCTGCCATACTTTGGCCATATCATGAGAAGACATAACTCACTGGAAAAGACAATAATGCTTGGTAAGGTAAAAGGGAGGGCCATCATGGTGTAGTAGTTTGAGCATTGAACTACAAGCCTGGAGATTAGGGTTCAATTCCCCTTTTGGCCATGGATATCCACTGGGAGATCTTGGGTGTATCACACACTTTCAGCCCCAGAAAACCCTGTGATAGCTTCAGCTTAGACATACTGTAAGTCAGGAACAACTTGAAACAAAACACAAAAACAAAAAAGTATAAGCCAAGAGGAAAAGAAGACTGCATTACAGATGGATAGACTGAAGAAACCATAGCCCTGAATCTCCAAGATCTGAGAAAGGCTGTTGATGAAAGGGTGATGTGCAGATCTCTCATTCATGAGGTCTCCATAAGTTGAGGTCAACTTGACATCAGCTAACAACAATAAGTATGTTTGCACTGTTAAATGAGTGTGTCTGTCATATCTGTTTCTTGAGATGTCAGTTCTGGCCATGGAAACACATGCCTCGATTACATCCTGATTGGATTAGTGTAATGTGTACTACATGGGGCTGCCTTTGGAAACTGTATGGAAACTTCAGCAGGTCCAAAATGTTGTACCAGGCTGCTGACTAGGGTTGAGTACAGGAAACATATAATCCCCCTATAGAAAAAAAAAATCACCAAGTACCAGACCATTTCTGAGCAGACTTCAAAGTGCTAGTTATGACCTTTAAAGCCCTATGTGGTTTGGGTCCAGATTATCTCCTTGGATGATCCTGCCCAAGTTTTGAGTTCGAAGGAAAGTTTTCTCTTGGTCCCACTGTCACATACATGTTGATGAGGATATGGGAGATTGCCTTCTTGATATCTGCTCCCAGGTTGTGGAATGAGGTTCAGTTGGCCCTGTCTCTCCTCTTCTTTCATCAGCAGACAAAGACTTTCTTATTCAGACAGGCATTTGGCTTATAATTTATGTGGCCAAAAGGGCTTTTAATTAGGTTGCACCCTTATCTTTTTACTATGTTTTAATTGTGTTTTTATATTGCTTTAGCTTTTTGTTGACACAATGGTTGCTTAGTTGTTCTTTAACCTGTATGCAGGTAAGTATTTTAGCTGCACCCTGTTTTCAGTCAGATGTAATCCATGTTGGATCCTGTACAAGGAGGAAACTGGGACTAAAATAAATTAAACAAATAAATAGGTTCTGTGATTCTCATAATAAATGAGGAGGCGGCTTTGATGAATATGGACCTATGGCAAAACCAGACACATATACGGGTGTCACATGTGGTGTTGTCCCCAAGCTTTACATTTGGTTGAATGGACATCTGCATTGTGAATTTTTTATCCATGTGAAGCAGTGTTCAGGCAGACTGCACAGACAGATCAAGCTGACAGCCTGCTGGGCTACCGCAGTTGTAGCTTGTTCAGACAGTTCCCGGTAGGTGGTAACAAGTTTGAAATATAGGTGTATTTTTAGCACAGCAGTGTTGGGTGACTCAAAGATGAAGGGAAGAAAAAAGTAGGACAGGGAGCATTAAGAATTAGGAGTGTGCAGACAGGTTTTGCATACTGAGCAAAACCAGAGAATTCAGGCTTTTGCTGACTTCATAGAAAGGGTGAAAAAAAATATCAGGTTTTGGCAGGAAGCGTCTGTGCTAAATGTAAAACATCCATAGAGAGTAACTTGTTTTGCAGAAGAAAAATGGGCAGCAGATCTCAACCCCATTTGATAATAAATTTTGCACAATCTCAGTAGAAGATCAGAAAAGCTATACATCTGGAACAGATCATAGATCAGCTAGCTCAGCGTAAAATAGGAATCCTTTTGTCCTCCAGATGTTGTTGCACTGCAACTCCCAGCACTCCTCACTGTTGTTTATGCTGGGTGGGGCTCCTGGGACTTGCATTCCAGGGAGAATGCATGATCCCTCCCTGAGCCCATCAGCAAAATGCACCACAGATAATAGCTTAGACTTGTAGAATTTGTAACATGCCAGGTCAAAAGTGTACCAGCCAATGGCTTGGTAAAACCTCTGTGTTTGGACAAATCAGACTGCAATCCATGGATGCACATGCTATAATAAACTTGCTTATCTTAAAGTAATCATACTGTAGCTTGTAGTTTTGCTGCAACACAGGCCATTTCCACACTAGCCTGTTATAGTGCTATTATTCCACTTTCATCATCCTATGGAATCCTGGGGTTTGCAACTTAGGGAGGAACCTCTGAGACCTTTCCTTAAACTGCAAACCCCAGAATTCCATAGGTTGTTGAAAGTGGAATAATAGCACTATAACAGGCTAGTGCAGAAATGGCCACAGACTAACAGGGTTATCCCCTCCCCTTTTGAAAATTGATGTATGTTTGCAATCTGTCTGGGTCCACAAACAGAGGTCTTCAGTAAGTAGCTCGTGGCTTATATTTGTCATGGTGAGTTACAAGTGATGGCATATATAATACATGGGGAAATGAGGACCCAAGGCCTACTGTAGTGCAATCTATGTTGAGGTTCCTTTGAAGGCAACCCACAATTAGCCTACACTGCTGCAGCAGCTTTGAATGTACAAAGGTAGGAGACAGAGAGAGTAGATGTGGTAGATGTGAGGAAGTGTGTACATATGACAGTCTATGTTGTTTCAATTATGAGACCTTCAGGCAATTTTCATACAGGTCAGACAAAGATATTTTGATGACTTAAGCAAAGAATAAAATGATATTCCCTTCCACACTATGAGCAGAAGCCAAACCTAATTCAGCCTCCTACCAGCCAATAACATTCCAGTGTGGTTTTAGACAAAGAACAGATTAATTGCTCATTAATTCCATTGTCCTCCATCAGTCTACTGCTGAGAGAAAGAACTGTCCTTTTTGCTAGGTGCCCTGTGTGTTCATAGCTGAAACAAAGACATAACCACTCCACACATGGGAGTGGAAACACCAGGATGAAGGAGCAAAAAACATGGAATAACAGCTAAGTGTGCTTTATAGAAGAAATGGGTTAGATGTGCTTTGCTTTCAAAACAACCTCTGTTGTTTCCACCTCCAGCATGACTTCCAAGCATTAATAACTCAGCATCATATTCGGTAATATACTCCACATTGATTTTTTTTTCTTTCTCCCATGGTCTCTGCTGACTGTACATTCTGTAGAAAGCATTGACCTGAAAGTCAAGGTTAAGTTCATGTTCCCTGAGCAAACAAGCAGAGAGAGAAAGCTGAAAGAGAGTGAATGTCTATATTGTGAGATAATCAAGAAACTATGCAAACAATTGTGCTGTGTGGAGAAATTTTTATAAATTTCTCCACACAGAGAGGAAAAAATGGAATTCTGTAGCTAATGTGGGTCATTGCTAAAGTGACAAGTGGATAAGTATTGGAGGGAAGAGTACCAGAAGTAATCTGTAGCTTTTGTTCAAATGTGAGTCAATGGAAAAATTTAAATCAGAGATTGAGATCGTACATTGTGCTTGTATAATAAAAATCTATGCTCAGGTAGTTGCAACTGGGCCTTCTGCCCAATACTGACATTGTGTTATTTCCCTGCTTATAGTCCTGTTGTGCCATACAGAATGTGCAGTGACTGTTTCTGCCATAAAATAGTACACTGAAGGCATTAATGAATAGTTATGTGTCATCCAACAGTGAGTAACTGCATGGCTGGAATCCTGTGGATTAATACTTGCTAGTGTAGAGCCATTCAATCAATTGTTCAATGGTGAATCAACATGTAGGTAAAACCAATTGAGTCAATTTGAGGTAGAACTAATGTTACCATACTCTACACCCCCCCCATCCTGCAGGATGTGCTGTTTTCATAACCAGATATATTTATGGCTGAAAAACATGATCAAGGGCACGTTGACTGGAAAGTGTTTTGCCAAGTCAAGCTGACCTAAGACATGGTCAGGTCATAAGTTCAGAGAGGATTTGGCAGCAAACTCTGATGCTAATGCTAATCCTTCCAACAGCTCAGGCTCTGTACACTTCTGAGTACAATGGAGCATAAACTGCCCAGGTGAAGCAATCAGGGACCATCTCTTGATCCTGCCCTATGGAAATCTTCTCTATACCTCCTACTAACCCAAACATTAAGAGATTACCATGACTATCATCAATGTTTTGTCACTGTGGAGGAAGACCATCAGCCCATTCCACACTCCTATGTGTGATAGATGACAGCTCTGAGGTCAATGAGCAATTGATTGTGCCAGAAACTGAGCCAGTGATAGACCAAACTATCTTGGAAATACCCCCATCAGCTGAAAGACAAGCTGAGACTGAGTTGCTGCAACCAGTGCTAGTGGGAGAGGGGATCAGCAAAGATTTAGAGGAATTAGATTCACCTTTGCCCCCCAGCCGCCAATCACAAAGGAGATTGAAACAAGCAGCTCAGAGGGAAGCCATTTGGGCAAGGTTGATGTTACTGCAGGTTAGGCCTCCTTGGAGATAGCATAAAGATATCATTTCGATATCAATAATTTGGCTCTCTTCCACCATCCCTCTCCACGTGTTTATTAGGCCCCGGAACAAGCACAGAACTAGGCTCGGCCACTAATCACTGGACATTCCATTCTCCACCCAGGCAGGCCAGAAATAGCCAGACCACCACTTTAGGAGACCTCTCTGCAAACACCCTCATTATGTATGCACACTGTTTACAAAGGACTCCCTGCCCCGAGCAGGCAACTTGGCAAGCTGAATCCTCAAATGCCAAGCACTCTGTGTTTGCATACTGGCTATCTCTTTGTCAATTCGGACTTAACTCAATCATGCTAAATTTTGACCTTTCCAAAGCTTTGTCTCACGCCCGAAACTCATTGTTTTCCCCAAGTACGGAATAGCCTGCAGTTACATTTCTCCCTATAAAAACCCCTGATTCCAAGACCATCCTCGGATCGCTCCTGAGTTCCAGACCACCTTGCTGCCACTTTGCTTGGCGAGCTTCCCCTCAGCTCCACGTGCTGAGCCACATCGAACCCCAGCATCGCTCTCTATTCTTCCAGGCTTCAGGACAGGTTTCGTATCACGCAAATCTACTATCCCTCTGAAAAATCCCTCTATACCACTCCAACCTTTATTTTCCTTAGTTACTTGTGTGATTGTGTGTTGCATACACTGTGTGTCTGTATTTAATAAAATCTCAATTATTCTTATAACTTGGTGTGCTCCTTGGCTTGGCCTGACCCCGTAGACATTGGGTAAAAGATTCCGCTGCATTGCCCTGCCTTTCCACATTGCTAACTTGTGCTCTTGGCTAATTTCCCCAAACTTAGTTAATTGAGAGCGCATATAGGTGTCCCTCCCGGGGCCCCCAGTAAACAGGGTAACATTGAGTAAACAGAACAATGATGAGTAATACCTGTTTTTGTCTGCATATAAGCTGGTTGACGTAGCTTGCTGTTTGCTCGTAGTAAATCACTGCTCAAGCCCATGATCCTTGTATTCTGGCTCTCTTGACCCTTTTGACTGACCTTCAGCATTCTGGATGTCTTTTGGATTTGACCTTGACTTTGGCTCAGCTCAGCATTTCTCCTTGATTGTTTGCATTGGACACCCCTAACCCTACTGCCTCCTCCTCTTGGGCAAGTACTATCACCTTCCTTACCTTGCTGGCAGAAAGGCATGGACAGGGAGTTGAACTCTGACATTGTGCCAGTTCCATGGGAAAGCCATTATGTCTTTATCAACACACTCCCTTCAGGGTCTGAAATAGGGTATAGAGAACCTAGCTTTGGTGCTAGCCATTTGTAGTACCTTGCATGTAGTGCCCAGACTGCTGTTCTTCCTTGCTTCCCTCAGATGCTGTCTGAACCCCTCCATTTCAACCTTCTTCTTCAGGACTGATAACTATCACCCTTTCCACCCATTCCCTTTATCCAACCTTTTCACTTTCCAATGGTCTTGTATAATTCTTGAGAATGTCTGACTTCTTGTATGGTTGTCAATTCAAATAAAATCCTTTGTTTAACTGGTGGAAGGGATCTGGACATAGAATCGTAGAGCCACAGACCTGGAAGAGATCACAAGAGGCCACTGAATCCAACCCCAACATATTCTTCTTCAGCACCCTGCTCCCCAATGCCACAGAACTCTGTTCCTCAGTATAGCTGCCTGCATATTAAGGAGGGTTTTGGAGGCACTTGGGAGTCACAGCAATAGTACCACTGATAAATCTGAATACCAAACAATTACAAGGTTGTAAGCCTAGCTTACAACATTGTAACTTCTTAACAGAATGCCAGCTATGATGTTTGATGTTTATTTTTGTTCTTTCACTTCCTGCACCATTGCACTGGAGGCAAAATATCAGTCTCCAAGTAAATGACAGATATATGAAACTTAGGGCCTTTCCACACTACACTGTGATAGTTCCATTATTCCATTTTCAACATCCTGTGGAATTCTGTGGTTTGCAGTGTACTGAGGCCAAAAAGCCCTCTGGCTGAGAATTCTAAAGGCTCCTCCCTAAACTGCAAACCCCAAGATTCCATAGGATGTTGAAAGTGGAACAGCACTATAAAGGTATAGTATGGAAAGGCCCTTAGATGGCATTAAAAAAGGATTTGACCCATTTATGGAATATGTCACCACCAATGACTATAAGTCAGTATGCCTATATATCACTTCCAATATCATAGGTAGCATGTCTCTGTCTCTCAATTGTTAGGAAGTGGGAAATGGTGGGTACAGTTGCGCTTGTGTCCTACTGATGAGCAACTGGTTGGTCACTGTGTGAGCAGAATGTTGGACTATATAGAACTTTGTCCTGATACATGAGGGCACTTCTTGTGTCCTCATCTGGCATTGCTTCTGATTATTAATCCCATGAACGCTGCCTATCACCACAGCATGGTGTTAAAATCACACACCCTCCCAGATTAATGGGAATCATTTTATAAACTTATGTTTTCTGTAGAACTATGACTCCCATTAGCCAGCAATAAAGATCTTGTTATTGTTTGTAGGATCAATTATTGTGTAGTGAAAGATAATTAATGTAGAGCCTCCTAACCAAGTCAGCAATTGGTAGTCTCTTTCAGATTTTCACAAATGCTGATTCACCTGCTTGATCATAATCAGAGACAACTGGTTAAACAAGACTTCTGGCTGCCCATGTTCTGAGGTTTCTCCATATACATGTGTACTAGGAATTTCCTTTGAAAATTCAGTACAGGTATCTATGCCTGTGAAATTACTGAATATAAAAAAGTTATGATCACACATTATAGGGGTTGTGACTCATGAATAGACCAGCATTAGAAGTCTGTCCACTATTTTTTTTTTTTTTTTTTAGTGCCAAATTTTAGTCTGTTGGAAGAAAAGCTTGACAGACTGCTTACGCCCTTTAAATCATCATCATTAGTCTCTCAAAAAACCACAGCCAATATTTATCTCTAAACCTCACAGGACCAGTGCAGGAAATATGGAAGAACTCTCCATATGCTGCAATTTGGAATCTATTTTTTTTTCTCAGATTCAACATTTGTGGGCAGATCCTTCTGGGAGAGAATGGAGATTTTTACACTAACTGCCAAGACTGCAGGAGGAGTCCAGGATAAAAATACTAACCATCACCACAGTTTTTATGGCATCTACAGCATCAAGTCTCTTCAAGAAATATTTCTGGTAACTTGCCCATGAGCTTATAGTTATGAGCACTGGAGAAATCTAGGTCGGAAAAGAGGCTCTTTGAGTGCTACACAGAACAAAATTCCATAAAAGAAAGATGGAGTCAAGTTGATAAAAGATGAAACCTGGGGCCCGTTCATACTACCCAGTTGTAGAGCTTTTAACTATCATTTTTCTATTTATAGAATCCTGAGATCTGCAGGTTAGGGAGGAGCACCAACATGACATAGTGGTTTGAGCATTGAACTATGTTTCTTTGAGGTTAAGATTTGAATCTCCACTCAGGCATAGAAATCGACTGGATGAATTTTGATGTCACATTCTCTCAGCCTCAGAAGAAGGCAAAGGAAAACTCCTTCTGAGCAAATGTTTGCCAAGAAATGCCCATGATAGGTTCACCTTAGGATTGCCATAAGTCAGAAATGACTTGAAGACATACAGCAACAGCAAGTTTAGAATTCTCAGCCAAAGAGCTTTAGTGCGTCACCAAGCTACAAAACCCAGGATTCCACAGGATGTTGCCATGATCTTGTAGAATCATAGTACTACAACTGTGTAGTGTGAAAGGGCCCTTTGGAAACAAAGAAATGATTAACATCTGGTGCATGATACTGCAGCTGGCTGATTCCACTAACTTCAAAATCATTACAGAGCCAGCCCTATCATTGGACAGATGGAAGTGATAACCTTAGGCAACTGATTTGAGGCATTGTGAATGGGTAGCAAAGGTACGGTATATTTCCTTTATTATTGTTGCATTTTTACTGCCAGGAATGGGCAGACGTGCTTGTAGGATTTTCTGCTACACTTGCCAGCATAGTTTAGCTGGCCTCAGGTACCATGGAATACAACTTCAACCCAAAAGAGGCACTGTTTGTTGCTATACCTCAGTCAGTAAAATGTTTTGAGCCAGCCCTGTGCAAGGAGCCAGTTGGCTGCAGTAACATTTTCAAAAGCTGCAGTAACATTTGCACAGAGAGAGAAAAAAATTATCAGAAGCAAGAAGGTGGAAACAAAGTAGGTTTTCTGTGATAAACACATGCAAGCAAAGGGAGCCAATGAAAAAGAAGCAAGAACAGGTGGGGTGTGCTTAGCATGAGATGTAGAGTGAACCAGAAAAACAAAACAGAAATGGGAGAATGGAGATGAGAAAGGAATGAACACTGAAGCTTTAACTTGCAGTTGAAATAAGGGCAATGTCAATGCTAGTTTGGCCTCCAAGGGAAAAGAATTCCATAACAGATGTACTACAATAGAGTAAGGCTTCTGCATACTCTGTTTCAGGAGAGATCTGAGTGGACACTATTGGAAACATAATGTTGGTCTTGATGGACCTTTACTTGCATTCAAAGATTATGTCAGATGTTATGTTGCATCTGCAGCAGATTCCAGTTGTCCTTCTGGAAAAACTGCTACCTCTATTTTCGATGTTCAGGCTTTCAGTGCTGTTGTGTACGTAAGCATCATAGCAGCATCCATGAACAAGAAGATAGCAATATCAAGTCTACAAAAGTCAAAACATTTCAGGTAGGGTGGGGTTGCAAGGAAGAAGAATAGTACATTTTTCACATTAAACAATTATGGCACGATCATTTTACTTTAATCATCATGAGTCCATCCTGTGGAATCCTGGGAATTTGCAGCTCAAGGAGGGATATTTAGAATTCTCAGCCAGAGTGCTCCAGTGTCTCATCAAACAAGAAACCTGAGGATTCCATAGCATGTTGCCATGGTAAAGTGAAATATAGCACTATAATTCTGTAGTATGAAGGAGTCCCAGATCATGAGGAACCTTAAATATAGCCCAAATGGAGACTGAGCATATTCAACAGAAATTGAAGGAAAGTGACCAAAACAAGCCAGAACAGGACCAGACAGAGACCCTGTGCATCCAAAATAACTTACAATGGATTTCTGAAATGGTCCTGAAGGTGCTCTTTGAAGTAGAGAGGAGACAAATAGATTTGAGAGGGAATATGTCAGTTCCAAAATGCAAAGTTAAGCTTCTATACCCCCAGATCACACAGTGGAGAAGCCCTTCAGATATCACTGGGCATCAGCTCTCTTTATCTTTGGACATCCTGGCTGAAGCTAATGGGAGTCAGAATCCAACAACATATACAGGGCTACAGATTCTTCATTACTACTCTCAAACATCAAAGTCAACATGACGGTTGTCAGAAATGTGGGTGATCCTGACATATATTTGCAAAGAATCTAAATGCATAGCTTTAAAATCATAGAATTATACAGCTGGAAGAGACCAGTAGGGGCATTGAGTCCAACTCCCTGCCATGCAGGCATACACAAAGCATTCCCAATAGAGAGCCACCCTTTGTTTAAAAAGCTCCAAAAAAGGATACTCCACCACTCTCCAAGACAGTGTATTCCATGGTTGAATTGCTCTTACCAGAAGGAAGTTCTTCCTAATCTCTTTTCCTGTAGTTTGAGTCCATTGCTCTGTGTCCTAGTCTCTGGAGCAGGAAAAAAAAAAACTTGCTCCATCTTCCATATAACATCCTTTCAGATATTTAAACATAGCTATCATGTCACCTCTCAACCTAATCTTTATTCCTCTCTGATTGTCATTCTGCCCTTGAGAGACATGGGGTGATAAGTAGGGATGCAAAAATTTATCAGTGTCCTTAGCTCTGCGTTGAGAATCCCCCTCAACCCCCTATTTCATTTTCCCCTAATCCTCAAATAGACTCAAGGACTACTTTCATCCCCTCAGCCAAGACTCATCTTTTTCTCACTCCAAAATGGGAAGATGAGGGACAGCCCAGCACAGAGGATCATCATGAGCCATATTCTGACGGCCAGTGCATGACAATAATATCTGCATTGTTGTGAACCAGTCATCAGAACAGAAAAAGTGAGGATGATCCTCCTCACTCAGCTGTGCTCTCTGCCCTCATGAGATCAGAGGGAAGAGAGCCAAGCTGACCACAGAAGGTTATAGCCTCCTTGACTGTCACTCATCTCCTCCCACCTACCTGATGTCACAAAGGGGAACACTTGTGAGAGGAAACTGAGAGAGGACTGTGAAAAGCTATACCCTCTCCAATTATTACCCAGCTTCCCTTCAGCCTCCCAGTGTTGAATAGAGTTGGCAGGGGGACGCAACAGATGATCATGGAGGCTATAGTCTCCCTGATTCTCATTCAGTCCTCTGTCCCCCAACAAACACATTCTATCATCAGAGACTTTCTTCTCACTTTCTCTTTTAGTTTTCAAGGATGCCAGGCAGGGAGGAGAAAATTGATTAAGATATTCATTATCTGCATAAGAATGACTGATTTAACACAGCACATTCCTACTACTGCACCACTGAACATACAGAAAAATGCGCAAGCAAATGTAGAAACAAATGTGCATGTGCCTCTTGATATAACTCCACTTCCTCATCCTTGAACTGTATGTGGATGTTTTGCATAAGACAAAAATATCCAACCATTTTTTAGGAAATCTTAGGCACACCTAAGACACCAACATTTCAGTCAGTAGTGGCTGAAATTTCCAGTGGCTTCTGTATATAAAAACCAAAAGATTTGACCATGTTTAAGCCCTCTTTATTGCTATCCCAAGCCTCTCCTGGTGCTATTTCTGTACCTTTCCTATTTTGCAAAGCTTACAACTTATATTATTCTATTGCTCTGATGCTTGTGACAAATTAAATGATTTTCCTGAACTTGTTATTGTTGCTGCTCCTGCTGTTCCCAAAAAGCCATATTCTCACAGAGGGAGAATATGCCTGGCATGTTTTTTTTCACTTTATCATTTATGAAACTGGTGGAGACTTAATACTTTGGACAGATCCTGTGATGGGAACGAGACTTTCTAGGCTATATTTGGCTTCATACATTTCCCCCCTGTCTGTTAAGTCAAAGCACAAAAGTGAATTCAACATTCAAGGGAGTGACATGCAATCCTTGATGTACTTGTAACCACAGTCATCTTGCTGTAGGCATTAGAATAATAATAGGACTGGAAATTATTCAGTAGTTCATGATTTCTCAAGAAAAAATCTTTCACTACAATGCATCACTGCATCATCACAGCTAGCTTCCAAGGTAAGTGTTGCAGAACTACCTATAAACCTGTCTTTCTCATCCTTACTGCTGAGTATCCATTTAAGCCTGGGGTATTAAAAAGGAAAAAAGAGGCATGAGTAACTACCAATATATGCAAGCTGTACTGACACTGCACTGTGGATGAACTCAAGGCCAGCTGACAAACTATAGGACTCCCCACTGCAATGAGTTTCAACTTCTTTGCTCATTTGTGTCACATATGAGTCGGTTGTCAACAACCCACGCACGAACAGACAAATGCAAGCTCCCAAGGCACAGATGTGACTATCTGATTCAGTATCCAGAGATTGGTATCTAATCAAGAGGTTGATATCAGACTCACTCTCAAAATGTTGCCTAAACCAACATTCCAAGTAGATTTGAAGGTTCCTCTTCAGGCAAAGAGGCATTCGAGGAAATTGAATGGAACTCAAAAAAATCACAAGTCAATACTACTTGTAAATTGGCCATGATTTTTGCCAGTTTGACATTATATCTATTTTTACAAATCTCTCAGACTGCATTCCAGAGATACTCTAAAGCAGATTCTTGTGTTATACTCATCCTTCATCAAATTAATAAACACCCAGAATAGGTAACATACAGCACACACTTTTAACCTAGTTCACAGATGGGTAGTGGATCTATCAGTGGTAATCTGTCTATCAGTGGTGGATCTATTAGTTCATCGATGGATGGTGGTGCCTCCATTTTTTATTTGAATGCTGCTTCTCCTGCAGCTTCTACAAATTGAACAGGAGCTCCTCCAGCATGGAACCTTTGGTCTAGGACTTGGAGAGCTCCCATTCAACTCAGAAAAGCTGATGGATGAGAAGCTGGAAAATGCAGACTAGACTAGACTAGATTCACCACTGGATCCACCAGCTGCTCCTGACCTAGTTAGACATTTTTCATCCTCTTTCAGAGCCTTGAGATTTACACAGAGCTTGGGTAAGTTACTTTTTTAGACTAAAGTTTTCAGGATCCTACACCCAGCATGACCCTTGCTATACTGCTGGGCAATTTTGGGAGCCATCACCCAAAAATAACAATAAGTTTCAGCAGATTTCCCAAATTTTGATACCCTCCGAGTGTGCACCCATGGTAGTTAGAAATGGTGAGACTCATAGGTCAGCACTTCTGGAGAGCTCCAGGTTGGGGAAGGTGGCTTTAGAATAATTTTCTAATTCCTTTCAGACTATTCCATGGGGTATCCTATCAAGTAGTCACTATCTCTTTCCTGATTCTGTATAATTATTCAATATTAAGACAGCTTAGTTCAGATTAGCATTCAATAGCATGAACAATGGAAGATTTAATACTTTAAGCCTCCCTGACTGACTTCTTCTTAAGATATAGATTGGTCTATGTCACCAGGGGGTAGTGTTGGACACCTTTTGCCCATCTTGTTTTCCTTGTTAAAGAATAGGCCTCTAAGCCTCCAAGAATTTCAGTGTTCCCTCCTCCCCTCCTTTTTCCCTCTTATGCTCTCATAAAAAAACATGTGACTGAAGTGTTCCAGGTCATGGGTAGCCCAGTAAAAATATACTTGATACCATACTGGAACTATTTAAATGTCCCAAACAATTGCTATTTGTAACTAGGCCACTAAAGTGCAAGGAAGAACATAGGAAGTTGTCTTATGCTGAGTCAAACCATGGGTCTGTCTGACACAGTGCTATCAACTGTGAGTGGCAATGGCTCACAGGGATTTCTGGACCTAACCTTATGTGCAGGGGATTTTGTCATTATAAAGCAAGGGCAGGCAATTGCAGTAAGTCCCACACCAATTTTCTGCTTCAAAGGCCGATCCTCTCCCTCAAACCCAAGAGTGGTAGTGATCTGAAGTTCATTTCTGTTTCTGAAAAATAGGTATCTACAGTCAAGTATCTATTGCTCTTACGGGCCTTCAAGTTGTTTCTGACATATGGTGAGCCTTAGGTGACCCCATACCAGAGTATTTTTGGCAAGATTTGTTCAGAGGGGGATACCTTTGCCTTCCTCTGAGGCTCAGAGAGAGTGTGACTTGTCCAAAATCATCCAGTGGGTTTCTGTGGCTGAATGAGAACTGGAACCCTGGTCTCCAGACTCATAGTCCAATGTCTAAACCACTACACAACGCTAACTCTCTAGTCAGGTATTTAACAGGAGTTAAACAGTATAAGTGGGGTCAGGACACATTTAATAGTTAAATTGCCACTCCTGGAGGTTTCCAGAATAGGCAATTCACCCTTTTTTCCCCAGAAGAAGGACAATTCAGAAAGTCTAAAGGGAAAAAGAATCAGAAAAGCAACTGAGGTGAGATGCACACATCTCCAAGGCCATATTTTGACTGCTCCTGTCCCATTGGTAATATAAGACAACAAAATATACAAGGGAAGAAGCAGCTTTAGCCTTATGTGCTGTTGGAACCACACACTCTGTCTGACTAAACGTTGTTTTGTTTTTGACCCAAGACACCACTGCAAGGAAGGGAATTTTTAAAAAAATCAGCTAATATAATTAGTCTTTGGAAATTCAAGACACCCTGTTCCTGTTAATTCTGTGTGTAACAGCTTGGGAGTTATAGGGCGTGACAATCCCTTCTTTGTTCTTTACAACTCTAACTGAACCTTATAAGAAAAATATGTCCAGGGGTCAATTCACTGCCAAAACACACTGTTATAGATTAACTAGGTCTGTTTAATAAAGGCCTCTAGAAATAACACAAATGAATCATAGGGATGAGTTGATGCCAGGTGTGGCAGAGGTCTAGCCATGGCAGCTGTTTCAAAGCAGAAAGGGCAGTTTGGATCATCAGTTGCCATTTTGCACTGCTAGAGCCCACAATATTGAAGGGTAAATATCAAAAATAGGAAACTCAGAAAGACATATTTTTGAACTTCATTACAACCAGTGTACAAACTAAGACCAGACTACCGATGATGACATAGATAACCTACCCTTCAACTGTCCTGAACTGACATGAATAGTATCAGTTAATCTCTGTTATCCTACTTTTTCAGCTTCTTTTATAATGCTCCAGTTTCCCTCTCCTCCTCCCACTTTTACCCTATGTTCTCAGCTTACTTCATTCGCTGTAAACTGGGTTCAAAATGCAACAATAGTTTGTACTCAATTAACTCAACAGAGGAAAGAGAAGAATGTGGAATCTTGCCTGAGTCAACAGGCTCAGGCAAAAGCAACCTGCTGCAGCCTCTGGTTTAGGATTTGGTTTAGTTTGATTAACAAACTAGATTCAAGATAGAATTCTACATGAAAACAGCACAATATGTGAAACTGAGAAAAGTGGAAGTCACTCAGTATGTATACTGCATCAAACATTGGCTGGTATAGGTCTGTGATGTCTACTTTGATTGTCAGCATCTCCCCAGGGTCTATGGCAAGGGACTAGCTGAGTCCTGGGCTTCTCCTAAGGCCTTTTCCACATGGGGTTTTTGAAATGGTGCAGTCCGTCCTCCAAGGAGGAGGTCTGCACCTCGGACCGTACTGGGTCGGACCTATTTAACGTAGATCCACACCTCAGCCCAGTCCGGAATTACCCGAAGTGGTCCTCCAGCGTGCTTTTGAAAGACCTGATTTTTCCAGTCTTTCAAAAGCGCGGAGTGCGCCACTACGAGCCTGCTCCCTTATGCAGATTTGCAGGCTCGCACCAATGTGAGCCTGTGATCTGCCCGGGGGCGGGCATTAGGCTGGTGAGCTTCAGCGGTTGGTCGAGACCCTCAACCAACCAGAAGCTGCCATTTTGGATGCCGTAGCAGTGCGTATTGACAAGCACACACTGCTCCGGAGCGCCATGGACCGGACCAGGGAGCCGAAAGGTCCGGTGAGTAGCGGTGGGGGGCGATTCCCCCACCTGTTGTGGAAAAGGCCTAAGTTTCATTTGCTGGGAAGTAGCCTGAGATCTTCCATGTACAAAATATGTGCTCTTTAAGGACTACTGGCTTGTCAAATAGTATTGTGGGATTAAGATTGCCATGTTCAATATGTGAAGGGGGGAACAGAGAAGTACCAAGCTCTATTCATGTCACTGGCATCTCTATGCCCTCTCCACTCACACTCCTACCAGGGAAGACTGGTACTTTCATGTAACTTAACCAAGTGTTATGGTACCTTGTCCTGCTTCTCAGTCTGTTCAGACTTAAAGTTACGACAGCCTGATCACGTAAATCGA
Source organism: Ctenosaura bakeri (assembly GCA_948474755.1). Classification (NCBI taxonomy): domain Eukaryota; kingdom Metazoa; phylum Chordata; class Lepidosauria; order Squamata; family Iguanidae; genus Ctenosaura; species Ctenosaura bakeri. The sequence goes on along the minus strand of CAOLHI010001356.1, from coordinate 638,209 downwards.
CCACCCTATGTGGAATCTTTCAAAGGTATTACAGGAAATACAGATATGTTTTTCAAGGTGTCACAGATTACATGGACAGCATTCTTGTATCTTTGTCAGCCCCTATTCCTATTCAGCCCCTATTCCTACGTAATTGAGTTCTGGGGGTGTGGCTATCTGGAGTTCCAATGCAGCCTGGGAAGAGGTTGCCAGACAACCAGAATAGCTCCCAGGAGAGAAAGCCAGCCCAGTAGTGTGTGAGAGGGGCTGGCAGCTGAGACGAAAAGATATATCAAAGTAAATGCTGATTGTCATTTGGGCAGTCCTTCTTGCCAGAGAGACATGAGGAGTAGAGTCCCTCAGTCAGCCAGAGAGGGAGACTGTGTGGAAAGGGTTTAATTTCTCAGTGGAAGCCTAGAGAGAGGCAGAAGAGTAATTCAACCTTCATAGAAGCTGGTCAGAAAGTGTGACCTAGATTTGGGGTTGAGACTTTGGTAGCCAAAGGGCTGGTTATGATACTTGTGCTTATATGAGAGTTTAAAAATATACAGAAACTATGTAAAAGTACTCTGAAGAACTGTATTGATTTTGACCTGCATATGATCTCCAATTCTTTGTTATATATGTTATCGTAATACATATTACAGTTTATTTTTATAAATACAGACTCAGCTGAGTGGTATACAGTATTTAAAATAACACAGAAGACACGCTACCATTAAACTATTAAGGAGTTCTAAATAACCATTGCAAGGTCTTACCTTTTTAGGCAAAGGTGGTGTTAGAAGGCAGAAGGCAGAGCTATGTGGAGAAGACAGGGCATTTTACCAGATTGGGGAACTACCATACCAATCTGGCAGAGAAAGCAGTAAAGCCCCATCACATTAAATTGGTGTTGCTATGTGCATTCATTTTAGAATGTCCAACAAAGTGAACTACATGGAGGAGTCCTCCTGGACAGATTAATACTCAGAGGAATATCTGGGTATTAAGGGGAGTCCCATTGAGGACTTCCAATTCCTTAATGGCTGAAAAGAAGTTAATTTCTGAGGATATTCCTGGTAGACACCATTTTAGTTACCCAAAATGCCCATGAAAGTGAGTTATAGTGATGAATTTCATAGGAAAAAAACAAGAGATGGCTGCCAGTGGAGGCTATTAGTTGAGGCCCTCTTCCATTTCTTTCTTTCTTAGATGGCAAATGCCATTTCAATAGAGTGTTCTGGAATGAAGCAAAGTCTAGGGCATTCTGGGTAAGATGGCAGTTTTCAGGAATACCTGCAAATATGAACTCTATTAGCATACGAGGCCAAAAGTCTGGTAGTAATAAGAAAGATGAAAGGAGAATTACAATATTTTTCTATATACATATGCTTTGCCCCATTTCATGAGATGTGGGCTCCCACACCTGATGTTGGTGTGGGCAGAGAGTAATGCAATAAGATATAACCGCAGAGAACACAATAATAACCAACAGCTCTGTATCCATGGCTTTCACGTTCCAACTAGTTGTTACTTTGATGGAGAAACCCTATCCCGGGGTCTACAATTTTAATATTAAAATATAGCTTCTTGACCAGTAAGAAAAAGAATGAGAAGCAGCCTGTCAGCACCACAACCATCTTCCAATGACACAATCAGTAACACATGAACAGTAAATTACACAGTTGTCAAAGGTGCCCCCCCACAAAACATTGTGAGATCATACATGAAATCATGTGCATGAGCAAGGAAATCACTGGGAGTCATAAAGGACTGCCAGATGGTTAATATGGAGGTGGAGCACTTTCAGAACTTAGAGGGTTGCAAGTTGTTCCTTTCAGTGGGTATTCATGATGAATAATTAATTACTCTCAAAACTCTGCCTGTTTATACTCTGGAAGCAAGATCTGGTTAGTACTTGGATAGGTGCCAACAAAGCATACCAGGTGCTGTAGGCTATATTTCAGAGGAAGGCAATGGCGGATCACTGTTGAGTATTCTTTGTCTTTAAAAATTCTATGAAATTCATGGGGTCACCATAAGCCAACATGCAATTTGAAGATACACACACATTGGTACTGGTAGGAACTGTCTTTGCTTGCAAAAAAAAAGAGGGAGGGAGGGAGGGAAGGAAGGCAGGAGGGAAGATTTTTAAAAATATTTTTTAAAACAGCTACAACAAATAGTAATGTCTTCAATTTTCCCCAGTAAGGCAGGGTCCTCTATATATTGATGAAGTAATAGTATTACCATTAAGCTGTTGGTGACACTAATGTTACATCTAACTATCATCGGGTATTAAGATTGATTTTGGTCCAGCAAAGGATTTTGAGCTGTCTGTGAGGATCTGAGGGCTCCATGGGCCACATGATATCTACCTCTGCTCTAGTGACAGAAAATGGATGAAGGTGTACCCTCAAAATGTCTTGAGGGATTCAGCTTTCACAGTATAAATGTATAAGTTTCATTTTATCTGACAACTATATCTGGCTTACTGTATTCTGACACGCAGAGTGTGGTCATGGAGTGCGTTTTATCCCTTGAGGAGTTCTAGCAAGATTAGATCTGTGTGTGTGTGTGTGTGTGTGTGTGTGTGTGCGCGCGTCCAGAGAGAGAGAGAGAGAGAGACTTTCATTTGGCTAATTCATGCTCATTCTCATTATATATGGGAGGCCTATACAGGAAGCTCTCTTACGAAGCTAAGATTCTAACAAGAATTATTCTTTGTGGTATTTGCCAGCATTGACCTTCTCAGCTGGCATCCAATAATATGTGATTGAAATTTGCAGACAAAAGAATAAACTCCCACACTGCACTGGCTCAATAAACGCTTTATAATTCAATAGCCAGCAACATTCAACACACCTACATGTCCCTGAATAATTGATCATCATACAATTCTGCCTGAACCTGATCAACTGAGATAGCCTTACTCATGGCCCTCAAATTTCCCCCCTTCCCCAGTTTTTCATTTTCATTCCTCAGCAGAACTATATACTCCATAACCCCTTTCGGTAACCCAGTATGGGCATTTATGAATTGCCAGTAAACTGATCTTTCCATGTGCCCCCATCTCCTGATTTCTTCCTCCACGCCTTTCTTCCTCGTGACAAATGGTTGTGTCAGCAAAGGAACAATGCAGGTGGCTAACCTCATAAAATGTAGTAAATGATTAATAAAAATCTCAAATAACAAAGGCTCCATAGAAGTGACAGTAGACAGGCTGTCAACACTGATTGCTCTTAGTGGATGATTTGCCTTGAGATGACACCAGTCAATGGCTCAAGGGGGAAAGAGGAAAAAAATCCATATGGGAGCCACCAATTGCAGTTCAGCCCACACACCCACACCAGCAGGAGCAGACAGGTGCACTTTAACATAATGCAGTATTACAGGTGTGATCATTGTAAATGAGAACTGCAAGATTTTCTCCTTGCTGTATCTGCCCCAACCATGGTTTTCAGCTTTCTCTCCCTGCAGGGAAACCTTTCTATAATTTTACATGTGTTACAGAAAGATTCAGATTAGGTTCCAGAATGACCATGGAACACTGGCCTGGAATACTAGGCTTTGGTGTTGTCACTCATGAAACAATAATATATTCAGTTGGATGAGTGTTGCAGCAGAAACAACAAAATGTTTATGACTACATGTGGGTGATGCCACATCAGAAGTGGTATTCAGTGTCTTCAGAAATCTTCAGTATGGCCTTCTAGAGGTGGTGGTTTGTTCATCACCTTGGATAGCTTCCATAAAAGCCAGAGTTTCTCTTCTAAAGACCATCATGAATCCATCAAACTTTGGTGAAGTCCACATATATGCCTTGCTGCCTGATCCACCTCATCTATACCTCAACTACTGCAGTGATATCATGTTACCCAAAATGTGGGAGATGTAGGAGTCCACTTGCATTTCCAGTACCTCCATTCAAATGTGGGGAATTATTTGCTCAAATTAGGAGGTCTGAGAGAGGGGATAACCTAATGAGATCTTTGACACCAATATTTACAGGGTCTTCTGGAGGGAAGAACCAGCTAGAGATTCAAAAATAAACTAAAATGTGTTCTATTGACGGAAATTAAGTCACAAACACACAGGATCCAAACAGTCACAGAAGGCTAACTGAAAGAAAAGGGAGGAAAATTTAAGATAGCGAGATTTCAGAGTAAAATGGGCAATATTTACCAATCCAGAAGAGTAATGAAGAAGCAGTGATGTGGCTTAGACTTGTGTCTAAGGGCAGTACACATCCAGGAATCAAAGTGGCAGAGTGACATTCAGCAACTGGTGAACTGTGAAGTAACTAGTCAAAATAAAGGGTGTTTATACTCTATTTCCCTCCCTGATAGGGTGTGAGTTAATTGCTTTCTGGCAGAGCAAAAAAAAGAGGAGGGTCTGGAATGGACAGATTGTCTCAATATCTTGGTTGGGTAAGATGACTGGGGAAGGCTTTGGTAGGAAATACACACAGGAGGGGTGTTTGCCTGCTCCACCTGGGCAGTTTCTTTGACTATTGTAGTCTGAGGTTGGGCAGTTGAGAGAATTAGCTTAGAGTCATTAAGTTAGGCTTTTCCAGCTAATCCACAGTGAACTTATGACCTGGCCATGCTGAGGTCACCTCTGACCTACTTTTGCACATCTTCCCAGTCAGTGTCCCTCTTCCACATGGCCTTTCAGTCATAACTGTATATAATTTAATTTCATGCCAATTAATATTTGCCAATTAGACCATATCAAAGCATGGAGTGTATGGCTGCTAATAATTATGCATCTTTAACATCTTACCTGTCAGCTAAAAAACCAGGGAGTGATTTTGCTATTTTTGAGGAATGGATACATGAGAATTACAGCTCCTTCCCTCTACTCTTCTCAGCTGAATTGTATTCCCTACAGTTTTTTGGTGGTCTGGAAGTAGCACAGTTCACATGAGGAGGGAGGTGCAATACTCTGCATGGCATCTTGCACAGCATCTCTCCCCATAGATGTGAGACTGTGTATATGTATGAGATAGTGTGGGTTGTTTGTGAAGAGTAGGGGGAAACTGTTTGACTGTGTTTGAGATGATATGTGAAGGTGTGTGTGAGAGAGATTCATGTCAACAATGGTTGACTCCCACTCCAAATGCAGTTATGTACCCTAAAAATAGAATATGAATGAATTTATTAAGCAACCAGCTAATAGAATCAGAACTTGGACATTACTAATTACAGATAACTATTACAAATTATAAGTTAATGACAAATAAAATAATAAAAAAGCTAATTACAAATAGCCAGCCATTTATAATTAATGTGTTTTCAAAATAACAAAAGTATAGCAACATTGCATTATGAATGATTGTAACTGAAGAAGGGACAACTTTACTCCGAGTCTAGTGTAACTACTGCTGGTGACTTTTATGTTTATGTTGTGGCCTTACTTAATAGTGGAGGAGGAATGCCGCATGGCTCAAATTCTGGCTTTCTGTTGTACCGTATACTGCTGCCTTGTATTCTGTTGTACCTGGTAAAATCACCACTTGGTAGATAGGAAGAGAATCTGTTTTGTACCATAGGTTTATAGCAGTTAGATTTTTTAAAAAAAACAAAAAATGAATGCCTTTCAATGGATAACACGCTCTTTCTTTAAAAAAATGCAACTACCGTTTCTTCCCCTCCTCCTTCTCTTCTCCCTCTTCTTCTCCTACTTATAGAAGCATTAATGTCACTGTACAAAAATAAAACAATAAAACAGACAAATAGCCTTGCCAAAGCCATGTAATCTAATAAAATAATATAGGAGAAGGAAGGGACTAACATATATATATAAACCAATGCTATAACAAAAATAAATTATCCAAGTCAAATGTAAAAAACCAGTTTCAAAACCCAAACTACTATGCAAAAATGCTGAGTCTGTTAGTGGAAGGATTCAACACCTTGGATCACTCGTTCCATGTTAAAGTGAAAAAGAAAGTAGATTGTGCCACTCAAATGGAAGCTACCAGCTGCCACTGACTTCAGTGTGACTTTTAGAAGAAATCTTTCAAGCTCTGAATAGAATTGCTCTGCACAACCTGTAGGTTGCCAGGTCAAATGCCATGCATGGGAAAAATTACGAGAAGTTCAGTGAATAAATGTCCTGTGTTTGTCTTTACTACAATGCCAGGCACCCTTTTACAGTATATAATTATAGCTGTGTGATTCCACTTCAAATGTCTTGGCAACATCCTATGGCATCCTGGGATTTGCAGTTTAGGGAATGGTATTTAGAAATCTCCACCACAGAGCTCCGGTGCCTCTTCAATGGCATACAGTGGATAGAACAAGCCTGTTTTCTCCTGTTCCAGAGACTAAGGCATGGAGCAATGGCTTCAAACTTCAGGAAAAGAGAATCCATGTAAACATTAGGGAGAATTTGATGACAGTAGGAGCAGTTTGACAGTGGAATGCACTGCTTCAAAGCATGGTGGAGTCTCCTTTCCAGATTTTTCAAAAGAAGCTTGATGGCCATCTGTCAAGAATTCTTTGATGGTGTGTTCCTGCATGGCAGGTGGTTGGACCCGATGGCCTTTGTGGTCTCTTCCAGCTCTATGATTCTATGATTCTGTGATTCAAACTACAAACCAAAGGATGTTGCCATGGCAGTTAGTGGTATTAGAATGCTTTAATTTTGTGATATGAAAAAGCCCAGGATTTCTAAAACTTGAGGCCCATGAAGTGGCTACTAAATGATGCTAAACTTGCCAGAATTTGCTTATATTTCTTTTTGTACTACAGCTCTGCAAATCCCCTAGCTGGCATGGCCAGTGCCCAATAATATCAACTTTCCTAAACTCTGACCTTATCTTAATTCACAAACCTACACACACACAAAAAACCACCGGCCCCTTTCTGGCATTCATCTTCTGCTGAGCCATGCAAGACAGCACCATAACACATGAGGCAGCAAGCGAGAGCGTATTGTTCAGCTTGATCAGCTACAATCTTGGCTTCTGCCTCATTGACTCCTCTGACTTGCCTCAGTGATGCAAGGGTCTAAGCCTTTCTGTTCATGTCTGGACCATATCCATGCCTCATCGATTTCAGCAATCTTTTAATATGATCCCAAGATGCAAGGGAAAACATTATGCACTGCAGTATCCCTGTGAGATTTGGCCAAACTTCACTTACCCAACCTGTGATTATAATGATGAATAAATATCTCCATGATGGCCAAGTGCTTGCAAAGCTACGAAAAGGATACCCTCTCATGTGCTGTTTCCACAATTTATGTACAAAAAGGAACGCATAAATACCAATTAATGAAGCAATTGTAGAAAAATTAATTAAAGCATGAGAAGATAAAAGTCTCTGTAGAACCTACTTGTGAAACAAATGGGAAGAGAGCCTATCAGTAAAGCAGATTTCATCCATGTAGAAAATTCACCACTGTCTCCAAAGGAAATGGCTGTTTTAAAATTCTGTGATATTTTTAGCAATATTATAGCAACAATGGAGCTCTGTGCAGAGATCCAGCCACAACATGAGAGGTTTTTAAAGAAACTGTGGTGGACTGAGTATGCACTTGATAGTTCCAAATACATGCACATACCCATTTTCTCCATAGATTTCCATGGACTGATCTTGGAATAGTTGTTCTTTTACTATACTTTCCATATGCTGACTGGTGGATTCTGGATGCACTACTCCAGGAAAATGTGTCTGGCTAAATACCCTAAAGGCACCAAATCACATCTGATCTTGGAAGCTAAACAGGATCAATTGGTTAGTGCTTCAGGTGGGAGACTACAAACAAATACCAGGTGCTTCAGGCTAGATTTCAGAGGAAGAAACTAGAAAACTCACCTCTGATTATACCTTGCTTACAAAAACCCTATGAAATCCATGGGGTCACCGTAAATTGATAGGTGACTTGAAGTCACATACTTCCATATCCTCCACAAAAGTAATTTTCCCAAGGTCTGGAGCCAAACACAAAGGTCTGCAGTGGGTGGAAGTAAGAATGTTTTCTGAGAATGTGCTCAAAATTTGTTGCTGTTATGTGTCTTCAAGTCAAATCTAATTTATATCAACCTTACAATAGGGTTTTCTTGGCAGGCATCTTGCAGTCAACCTGGATTTTTACTCATAGGCCATTTCTATACTACACTGTTATGGTGCTATTATTCCACTTTCAACATCCTGTGGAATTCTGGGGCTTGTAGTTTACTGAGGCCAATGAGCTCTCTGGCTGAGAATTCTAAATACCTCTCCCTAAACTACAAAACCCAGGATTCCATAGGATGTTGAAACTGGTATAACAGAACTATAACAGTGCAGGGTGGAAATGGCCCAAGTGCGTATATGAGTGCAACTGTTGCTCAAACTTAGTATCTGTTGTTCTGGAGCATCCCAGGGTCCCCCCCCCCCACTAATTCTAAAAAACAAGTAGAATGATGACAGGAACAAAAGTTCTGCAGATCTAACCACATCTGAGAATCAGATTACTTTGAATTTCTATCATACTTCTCAAACATTTTTCAATATGACTAAAATGGATCCATTTTAAAAAAACCCAAAAAATATGGGTTTTCATAAAGATAGAATTTTTATTATTATTCTATTTTTGTTTGGAAAATGTGAGCAATATATTAATTTTACAGAGAAGTACATGGACAAAACCAATACTTGCATTTGGTAATTAGGTAGAATGCAGCTGCCTCACTGTCAACCCAACACTTCCTGAAGTTTGACTATCCCTTGTTGCTGTTTGGAAGAATCAACAACCCAACATTTCATAGAAAGTCATGGGCCAGCTGATCCATATTTGAATGACCATGCCTATATTTTAGTGCAAGCCTTCCTGTGGTGACTGGGAATGGGGGGATTCAGTATGGGTGTGATACACCTCAGTCTTATCTTCATTGTGTTTTTCAGAATCACATTGATAATACAATTATACCCCTGCTCACAATTGGGTTCTGAAATTTTTCCCCTTTCACTTTTGCAAGTATATTTGGGCACATATTTTCCCCAAATCTATCAATTTTGTATGATTTTTTTTTCTATTTATACATATTTTCCCATTGACTAAAGCATATTTATGGTCATTTTCCATGTGTGTATTCAAGTCTCTGCATGGCTTTATGTGGATCTTTCACCTCTCATACTGTAGTGCTACATTTCAGGAGAGTGTAGTCAAGCTGTCTAGACTGAAAGTAATATGTTCTGTACCAAACTATAGATCCCAGGATTCTGTATGATAGAGCCATGATGGTTAAAGCACTATCAAACTGCAATAACTGTGTGTTATGCATACACATACACATGCATGTGTGTGTGTATTCATCAAAAATGACCAATTCAGGCAAGCCCTCTGTAATTAGCAATGAAGGCAAGTTGCTATCAGAACATTTTTGTATGATTGGGTGGAAACAGTTCTTCCAGTTCAGCCCTATGATCTTTTCAAATTCTCATTTGTTGTTGTTGTTGTTTTCTTTTAAAGAAAGAGAAAGCAAATATAAAGAAAAGTTAAGGATGCAAATCTCTGGTTCTCAACCTTTACTTCTCCAGATGTTAGAGATTTCATTTCCCAGAATTCATGAAGAATGGCCATGCTGGCTAGGACTTATGGGAGTTGAAGTCCAAAACATCTGAAGAAGCAAAATGCTCGTGGTGTAAATGCTCATTGGATCCATGTTTGTTTGGCTTGTGACAAAAATGGGAAAATTTACACCCTGATGCAAGATGGTGAATTTGCCTTTTTCTCCCCACATTCATAAATTTGTGCCTTTTCTGAATTCTTTTCTGTACATTTAGTAAAATGGCCAGTCTTGGAAAATGTAAGTGCTCTAACCCAGTTGGTAATACTAACTAAAAAGCACTAGATTTGCTGAATCCTGGGGCCACACTGTAGAGAAATCCTAACATTTATCTCCTAAGAAATTGATCTATTCTTATTTTCAGTAAGAAGGAATGCCATGCTGGTTATACAAAACATGACAAACACATGCACCAAAATCCAACTTTGGCCTCTTTGTCATACACCAGTGTTGAAAGGTCTCAAGAGAGTTGACAGATGCTTACATTCTTATGCCAAGATGGCCAGACTTGAGAGAAATCTTGGAAGTAGCAAGATTTCCCCCCGCCCTGCACATTCCTAGTGATGATTTATTTAACTCAGTTTGTGGTTTGTCCCCAGGAGAGCAGTGGCATGGCATCTAATGACAGAAGTGACATTTGAATTGGGAACTTCGTGTGTCACTTCCTGTCTCAGATTCCTAGTTACTGCATCAGCTTTTATCACTTTCAATCTCATGTCCATCAAAAAGAAGTCTTTAGAAAGAGAGAGAGAACCATCAAAGATTTTACAATTATACTAGCTCTTGAGGGCAGACTGGAAATTACTGATAATGATCTAAAGTCTATCTACCTCATTTCTTTTCTATAGACAGTGGGAAAGTGGAGAAAGGAACATCTTCTGAGAAAGTGAATTAAAATCCTTTCCATGGGGGGTTCATAAAGTCTATAAGGCAGAACATGCACCACAAAGTGTGAAGGAGAAGATGCAAAGATATCCCCCAAGAACACATAGACTGGTTGGCATTTTCTCTCAGTGGACTATTAAAGGAGAAAGTCAAAAGGAGAAATGACAGCAATGATGTTTTGGTATAGTAATCACCAATGAAGAACATGGCTTCTGTAATAAAATGCATTCAGAATAACAGTGCATTTATACTCCACAGACTGCTTATAAGTGTGTAGCATAATTATCACACATAACTCTTAAGAAACTGAGTTTACACATCGCTGTCTGCATGTGTAAGTTGCTTTAAATAATTTTGTGCAAGGTTGACTCCAGGTCTGTCAGAGGTCCCGTCCTCCCTTTCCATTAACAAGAAAATGGGTGCATCAGCAACATTAAAGAAAGAGAGGAAAATCGGGGGAAAACCTGTCAGGTCAGCAGCTACAGCTCTTTCCTGCAATTTTAATAACCTCAGCTGCCCTTGCAACCCCCAACATGGTATCAGTCCAGAGTGATGCTATGTGAGGGCCTAGCATCCATTCTTTCACACTAAACAGCTGTTATTTTTCCTTTCTCAGTGCTGCATACCAGCTGGCCAAAGTCACCCTTTCAGGTTCTGAGCAGGATTACTGGTGGACCCCCTCCAAGATTCAGAGCATCAACAACCAGTCAACAATTCTAACCCTTGATCCTGACTGTGGTTTTCTATAACATCTCAAAGTGAGCCAGGTTTCTATTGCAACTCATCATATGGGCTCCGCAATTGTAACCACGACATGCCCAAACCTTTCTTTTTAAACAACTCCAGCAGTATGCTGAAAATTCATCATGTTTATGTGAGAAGCTGTTGTACACAATACAGAATGAAGGACACAGAGGTGAAGAATAGCTGAGTTCACAGACAAAAGAGTCACAAAAAACACTATCAGGAAGGTGCTATAAACTATGAAAGGATTTTTCTTTCCACCACTACCACTACCATCATCATTGTATTATTATCTAAATAATATTGTGCCTTTTTCTTAGCCTTTCCTTGCAAACATTGAAACAAATGCAGATATAAGTTCTTATTATTACAAACTTCAAAGAGTTTAACTATCACTAGAATTAACAGCATGCCTGTTTAAGAGCATGCTTTAAAAAGCAAGCCTGTTTAAGATACATCACATTACTAAATGCTCTATCCCCCATTTTCTTGTCTCTATGGCACAAGGAGACAGGTTTAATTTTAACCTTCTTATCCACTATTGTTACCCTGTATGTTGGGGGCCCCGGGAGGGGTGCCCAAATAACCAAGTAAAACACAAGTTGGGGAAATTAGTCTTGAGCACTCTCTCAGTTAAACGAGAGGCAGGGTAACGTTAGCAAGGATCTTTAACCCAATGTATACAGCTTCAGGTCAGAGAGCAATTAGACAAGGTTTTAAGGTAACAAACAATATTTTATTAAAGACAAGAAACACGAAGGACAAGACATACACTAACTAACTGAGAAATAGTTATGGAGAGCTATTCGGGAAGGGTAATATGACACCTGGTCTCGTAGTCCTGGAGAGAAGTGGGGTTCCGGGAGAGAAAGCTCAGCAGGACTCGCTGAGGGGAGTTTCCTTAGACAACCGGCAGCAAAGCGGGATGGAAGTCCAAAGTAGTCCGAAGACGTCCCAAAAGTGGGGACCTTATATAGGGTGGATTTTACCTACAGGCTATGTTATGCTTGGTGAGAACAAAGGAAATTTGGAGCTGGACAAAGGAGTTGGAAAAGGTCAGATTTTGCATGATGGGCTTAGCTCTTAATGACAATAGCGTGGCCGGTGCGTTGATGGCCCAATATAAAGGAATGGCTCGGCTCTTGATCGAGTGGCTTTGTGTGGATATGCGCCGAGCAAAGCCAGTTTGCAGGGAGGTTTTTCCCTAAAGCAATGGAGAGGCTTAAGTTACCTGCCTGAATGGGGTTTGGGAATGTACAACCATTAACGGTCGCGCCCCAGACGTGCTTGTCCAGAGGACCTTTGCAAACATGTGGAGTAGGGTGGCAGAGAAAGGTCAAGCAAAGGCCAAATTATTTGATATCAAAAAGGATATCTAGTGCTCTCACCAGACATATCACAACCATGATAACACTATTACAAAGGGAGGCCATTCCAACCTTTTCATTTCCCTTCATTTATTTCAGGGTAGGCAACCTGTTGCCCATGGGCTTCATGTCTCTCTCACCTGGTTCTGAGGTCTCTGTACCCCCTATCATCCATTGCAGTGCACTATATTGTGTTTGCAACACTTATATCACTAGAGTAAAAACAGATTTACATGTTTTGGAATTCAAGTCTATAATGCATTGTATATAAAAGAGGAATTCAACAACTAGTTCTGAATGTTCAAAGAAGCAGCCTCTTCACCTAGCCATGCCGCATAGAAAGCTGCTTATACAGTGGAGTGAGATTTTAAAACCAGCTTCTGACCAGGACTGGGGGCATTTGAAAGCAATAAGTCTTTAGATCTTTCCCAGCTTCTTAACAGCCCTTCCATGATGCTGAGATATGATATGCAGCACAACAGTACACTCCAAAATAACCTGTAGAAAGTTGTGGGCCTCTAGATGATGTCAGAATCTAACTCCAATCAGCCTCAAACCAGCTAGGCCAGCATCTTGGAGGGCCATGAATTTCACAGCCCTATATTAAATGAATGCTCTTGTCTTTATCATTCTAGTGTGGGAAGAACATGTTACCTCAAAACATGGGTGACTCATGGGTCCGCCTGCAACTAAATGTAAAAATGGGCAATTAATTAATTGAAATTAAGAATATTACAAGAGGAGGAGTAAATTCAGGCTCTTTCCACCAATGTTCTATGGGATCACTTCCAAAGAGATCAATCAGAAGACTTCTAGTTCAATTTAAATGTGTTTTTTTGAGGAAAAATATACATGCACACACATAGAATAGTCACACACACAAGCAATCACACAAGGCTAATGGAAAAGAAAGGGTGGAAAATGGATAGCAGAGACAGAAAGGGACTAAGTTTTATTTACCATCCAGAGAGAAGCAGAGAAGGACAAAATGGCTTGGGCCTTTCACCTAAGGACAGCAAAAGGTTGAAGTGACAAAGTGGATCCTTGAAACTGAAATGCTGTGAGGAGGACCCAAAATCGAGATCTCTTTATACCCAAAAAAACTGCTCTGGAGACATGAGGTGTTGGTGGCATTCTTGCCTGTGTAAACAAAAGTTTTCAGAGTGGACAAACGGCGACATAATGGATTGATGGTTTTTAATGTCCGAAGGAAACAAGTTGATGATTTTAACATGTAGCTGGAAAAAGATTTTGATGGCTGTGTGATTGGGAACCAGGAAGAAGTCACAAGTGGGAGGAGAAGACAATTATTGATTTGGTAAGAATATTCCTGTTTTTGCGACTCTTTTTTTCAAGTTTGCAACAAATACTCTTGGTATGTAGGTGCCAGAAAGAGCTACTAGCTAGTTTGCTGGCTTTGCCTTCCATAGGAAATGCACCCAGCAGAGGTTTTGCTCTTCTCTGAGATGGCTATTATTCTTATTGAAAGGATTATCTTTTACAACCTGTCCATGCCAAGGATCACCTTTCTGGCTTGTTTCCCAGCCAAGGGTTCCTTTTCCACATGGTTCCCAGTCATAAATTATATTTTATGCCAATTAAACATATCTGCTAATTAATATATTTAGCCAATTAAAACATTGCACAGCCCAGTTACAAACAAGAATTTTAGAACTGGTGAAGCTTCATCTTACCCAGCAAGCTAATCTTCCCAAAATTATTGAGTGATTTTTTTTAATTAAAAATGTACTTTAATGTAGCATGCACTTTACATTTTAAATTCCATTTGATCCATTTCCATTGTTATGAACTGCCCTGACCACAAGGCAAGGGAAAAATGCAAAAATCTGAAACAAGTGAATGTGTCTCTCATGAGCTTTTTTTTTATTATTTTATTTTTGTGCAAAATTACACATACCAGAAGATTAAATACAAATGCATAATCTGAGCAATAACTATACAAAAAAACCAGAAGAAAATCCACATTTACAGTTGTAGTTACTTATGTTAAATTAGAAAACATAAAAATTACTAAGAGTAAAATAAATAGGAAGAATAAAGAATTGAGTTCAAACCAGTTATGATTCTATATATAATTCAGTAAATTAATTAATTAATTAATTCAGTAAATTGATTGAATTGTTCCAAGCTAGGAATAAAGAAAAGAAAAGAGAGAGAGTATGTACTTCCCCTTACAAAAAGGTCACAGATTTTTTCCCCTGAGTGTTATATCTTATCTGCCTTCCTTAACTAGAAAAAAGGATGGTATAACTATTAAGATTAAATGTATTAACAACATAAGAAATTCTTCTATTCCCAAAATAACTATACTTTTAGAAATTAATCTTAATTTCCCATCGGTTTTAAACCCCTAAGTCGTTACCCACAGTACAAATTTTAGTGTACAGGTCATGTCCCCCTTTCCACATCTCTTGAGATTGTTTAGTACTGCTGTAGCTAATCTTGAGCTCGAGAAGAGGGGGATCTTAGTATTATAATTCTATATAAATACTTTTACCTATAATCTCAATCCATGAATATGTATTATGTATATATATATGCATACACACACACATACACATACATATGTATACACACCCATACACACTTAACTATATATCTTCATCCAACCAATCTTTCTAAAGATCTAAGCTATAATTATAAATTGATTAATTAATTCCTACCCTTCCCCATTAAAGCTATACAATTTACATATTCAGTAATTGAATCCGATTATGGCAGTATTTCCAATTTTGGTTTGGAAATAGTGTTTGATTGATTCCCAATCTTTGCAGAACCTGTTATTTCCTTTCCCATCCAGTAAATAAGTTAGTTTATCCATTTCGGCAATATCAATTAATTTATTCATCCATTCTTGTTTGGGGGGGGGTGGCATCTGCCTGCCAATATTTTGCGAAGACTATTCTGCCCGCAGTAGCCACATGCCAGAATAGTCTTCCAATCTTGTTATATTGCTTATTATTAATTTTCAAAAGACCTAGTAGAAATATTTCTGGATTCAAATCAATCTTCAGCTGCAAAGTCTTTTGAATTTTAGATCTTATCATGTACCAGAATCTTTTAGCACAGTTGCATTCCCACCACATATGATAAAATGCACCTACTGCCTTCCCACATTTCCAACATTGATTATTCACCATTTATACATTTTGGCGATTCTGTCTGGTAATAGGTAGAACTTATACATCATTTTTAACCAATTTTCCTGAAGGTCGTAGGACCTTGTATATCTTTGGTTATATAACCATAGTTTCCCCCAGTCTTCCAAAGAGATATTATAGGGCAAGTCTTGTGCCCACTTTACCATACATTTTTTCACTGTTTCTTCCACCATATTGAAATTTAGGAGGAATTTATAAACATTAGACAACATATGCTTATCTCCCTTACGTAAGAGTCTCTCAAAATCTGAAATTTGTATATCCACAGCTTTAGAATTCATATCTGCCTTAAATTTTGTTGCTATTTGAAAATAAGGGAACCACTGTATGTCATACCCTTTTTTAAGTAATTGTTGCCTCTCTTTTAACTGATGTACATTTCCTTCTTGCGTCAAGAGATTTATATGTTGCCCAGACATCCTGACTTTGCAATGTTTTCACAGAAAGCACTTCTAGTGGGGAGAACCAAGCGGGTATTTTATTACATATTAGCAATTGGTATTATCTCATGAGCTTTGAGCGGGTGTCAATATGATGTCTTTTTAAAATGGTGAATGCATAAACAGAAGGAAAAGCCTTCACTTCATTCCATTGCAAACAAACAATTATCTGCCAGGAGAAATTTTCATGCCCTTTTGATGTTAATTATAGCTCTTCTCCAGCATACAGTTTATTGGAAGAAAGTGAAGATAATTTTTGCAAACAGAGGCTCAGATCTTTTCAGGTTTGCCCAAATTAAGTGTTCAAAGGGATCTCTTAAGTCTTCATATTTGGGGAATTGCCTCTGCTGCTTTTTCTTTCTGTCACAGCTCCTGTGCTACAGGGCAAGTAGAAATGCAACAGGTGAAGAAGTCTCATTACTTATTTCTGAAACTTACTAACTACGTCTTTTGTCATTGTGTCTCCAAAACTGACATATTTTTGATTAAATTAATAAAGTGTTATTAAATTTTTTTGAACCCAAACCAAAGGCACTGTCAGGAACAACACATATGCTCTCCCAAATGGACCAATTAAAACTCATGCTGACAAATGCATCATTTATTTAGGTTAGGATGTAAATCCTGACTTGGTTTTCCCTTGCCTGGTAAACAGGAGAAAGTAAAATAAAATAAATCTCTTCCTTTTTTTTTTTCTTTTTGACCTGAGAGATTTTGTGCATTTTTGAGCATTTTGAGATTTTGTGCATTTTTGAGAGATTTTGTGCATTTTTGAGGCACTTCTGTAAAATTTACTAAACTGATCAATACAGGAACTGTTCCATTAGATGGGCTGCATTAAATGGGTTGTTTGTGTCATTGTGGTCAATCCGCCTGTCCTGGTAAGCTTTATGTGTGTACTTATCTTCACAAAGACATTAATTTTGTACAGGTTTGTAGAGAAACTTTTTTTTCTTAAAATGATGAAAATATTGCAATACCCGATGCTTGCTAACTTGCACTTCTCCACAAGTAAGATGTCTCATAGAGATTGGAGAATCTTTGACAAAATGTCTTGCCAAGCTGATACAATTTGCCTTGACCAAAATCTAAGCAACTGTAAACCCCTCCAGATGTGAAAAAACTCTCTGAAAGTCCTAGGTTTTGTTCCTGTCCAAATCAAATTTATTTTGGAGATCCACATGATATTTTCTTTATCCCAAAGTTCTTCCTGGAGACTCTCAGCATTATCAAGGACTTTTCCTTCCTACTTCCCAGGTCAGCTTAAATTAACCCGGTGTTTTCCAAAATGAAACGCATTTGCACTTGGCAGATTGTATTATTCTGGAACTAGTTAAGATGCCTACCACCAGTAAAACAAAGCTATTTGTTACTGTGGTTCAGACCTGGACATTGATAGCATTAGATATCCCTTTTGATATCAAATTATTTGAGCTTTTCCTGGCACCCTGGCTCATGTATTGCAAGGGTCCCCAGAAAAACACGTACACAAGGAGCAGC
This sequence comes from Ctenosaura bakeri, assembly GCA_948474755.1. Taxonomy (NCBI): domain Eukaryota; kingdom Metazoa; phylum Chordata; class Lepidosauria; order Squamata; family Iguanidae; genus Ctenosaura; species Ctenosaura bakeri. The sequence goes on along the minus strand of CAOLHI010001356.1, from coordinate 620,568 downwards.
CGTTAATGGCAGGGATTTCCAACTTCCTCTCTCAGGCGGGCATTTCAAAAGCCTTGGTCATTGCTCCAGGACCTGGCTTGCAGATTCATTTTGCTTCACAATGATGCCGGATTTGTGCCAATGACTAACAAGGCCATGTTAAGTGCTCACCAATGTGCACATTGGCCACACTATTGATTTACCCGCACTAATTCGATAGTGGCAGTTTTGACCCTTTTCTGAGCCTTTGTCCAGTCCAAAACTTGCTTTGTTATCAACGTTTATGGTATGACCCGCAAGCACAATTTCTGCTATATAAACCCCTAGTTCCGAGAGTTCAAAGAACTGCTTTTGAGTTTCATCCCACCTTGCTGTCAGTCGGTGTGGCAAGTTCCCCTCAGCAAACCACACTGAGCTCCCTTTTTCTCCATCTTTCCAGGACTACGTGATCAGGTGTCGTATTGCCCATCCCTAAGCTTTCCTTTTCCTATTTCTCATTTAGTAGTGTGTCTGTTTGTCTTACTTGTTATTTTTCAATAAAACATTAATTGGTTTCCTCTGAAACTGCCTGGCTCACTGACCTGGCGCTGTAGACATAGGTTGAAAGATCTCCACTAACGTTGCCCTGCCTCTCGTTAGCCAGCGAGGGTGCTCTAGTTAATTTCCCCCATTTGTGTTAATATTTGGATATTTGAGTGTCCCTCCCGGGACCCCCGAGATACAGGGTAACATATTGTCTCCAGGGCACAGATTCAATAGAAATCAAGCAAGGGAAAGAGGAATGTTAGCACTAAAATGAAATGATTCATGCTTAACTAGTGTAATATTGCTAAAGCACTCTAGCACTTACCTGTAACTAGCGAATAATACTAAAGAAGAAACTGTAGAAATTGCTAGAAATCAATTTCTGAAGTGTTGTATGAGATTAGATGTGACACATGATCAGGGGAAGGTAGAGAAAGAAGGACACAAGAGAAGGGAGAGGGAAGGAAAGCTGGGATGTTTCAAGAAAGAATTTGGATGCAAACCTACAAATGTGCAGGTAAAATCACAGCATCATAGAATCATAGAATCATAGAGTTGGAAGAGACCACAAGGGTCATCAAATCCAACCCCCTGCCATGCAGGAATACACATCAAAGGATTCCCAACAGATGGCCATCCATCCTGTGTTTAAAAACCTCCAAAGAAGGAGATTCCATCACACCTACATGCAGCGCATTCCACTGTTGAACTGTTCTTACTGTCAGGAAGTTCTTCCTAATGTTTAGATGGAATCTCTTTTCCTGAAGTTTGAAGCCATTGCTCCATGTCCTAGGCCATTTCTGCATGATGTTGCTGTCCAATGATGGGGACATGTTGCTGGTGGTCCGCAAGTCATGCTTATGCATGATGTCATCATGGTCCCGCTGCCAATGTGTTCCCACTGAGCATCCAGTATCCAGTAATGGCTCCTGATCATGCAATGCTCCTGTCACCAGCAGCAATGCAGAAAGGAGGAAGGGCAATTTCGGTGCTTCCTTCCCCAGTGCAGCACAGGAAGTGGTGGGTTGGACTGTAGAAGGAAGGCAGGCACATGTCGTTTGTGCTACCCTTCTGCAGGCAGCCAGCTGGGTATGGAAGGGAGTGTTCACATCATGCCCCCATCCTGGCAGTGGCACTGCTGGGTTCACAACAGGATGAGAGAGACAGGTAAGGTGCAGAAGTTTCTGAAGCAGCAGAAAACAGGCTTGCTTCAGTCTCCATATGACATCCCTATCAAAACATAAAGAACTGGAAAGTCTCCATACCTCCAGAATTTTTTTTTCCTTTCTGCACGAGCACACAGTGATTCTTTTCCCATGTTCTTTATACAGGGTGGGAAACTGTGCTTCTCTTGGCTGAAGGTTCAAATTATTCCAAGACTTGATTTACTTCTTTTAGTGAGTCTTCAGCAGAGAATGTTTAATTGGTTCAAACCCTAACAGGAACAAGTACTTCGCCAGTCCTTAATCAGGCTGATGACAAATGGATGTACTTCATTACAGGCCCGAACCATGACCACTGACCACCTTTCCTGCTGTGACTAACGAGGCCCACGGCAAGACAACAATGATTTCGGACCAAACAACAGTGTACATCATGAGCTCCCATGCCAGAACAAAGTGGAACCTGTCAGGCTGATTTTCTCCTTCGTCGGTACTTGTTTAAGTTTCCCCTTTGATAATTTGCAGCATTATCAGGGGCAAATTACCTGTATTGATAACCCATTAGGAAATGAAATAAAAAGACATGGCTATTGACATTAGAATGAAGACCTGCTTAATCTGCTTTGGTTCTTGCTGATTAGACTTGGAGTACCCATTAAGTTCAGGCCCCACAAGTGATGCTTATACTCAAAATGTTGCAGTGCAGCAATCTCTTGACTGTGTTTGCTAAGAAGTCTGATTGTGCCAGGGTCAGCTTCAGCAGAGTGGAGAACCTGACTCTCTCCATGAGACACTTTGTTTTGAAGAGGTGAAATACTACTTCTTGTCCTCACCATCTTCAGAAAAATGATCCATGGTGAGAAAAGCCATGCTGGGTGAAACCAATGGCCCATGTAGCTTGGTATTTCTTCTCCTGATGGTAGCCAACCAGAATTTCATGATTCCCAAGCAGGCCATCATAGTGGAGAACACTGATCATCCCCTGATTATCTGTGTTAAGTTATTCATGTCTGGGGATAAGAATGGCTATTCTATTTTTAATCTGTGTCAGTTTCATATACATTATTCAAATCTGGATTTAAATTCCAGGTCCCAAATTATCTAAAGATGACCACTGGTCCCTTCATAAATGTCTTCATCTTTGAGTTTGAATAAATGTCTTAATCTTTGATTCAGGAGTATATGAACAGAACTGGGAAAAGTTTCTTTTCTGGAGTACAGCTGCTAGAATCTTCCAGGAGGATTTGGGGAGTAGTACTCTTTTAAAAAAAAACAACTTTTCCAAGCTCTGTTTATGAACAACCTGCTGAATCAGACCAAAGGTGGTTAGCCAGAAATTATGGAATGCCTACAAGACAAATTGTTAAGTCACAATAGGGTCCCCCTGTTGTTTTTCCTTCAGCAACTGAAATATACTGCCCTTAGTTTCCATTTAGCTATGATGTCTAACAGCCATTGATGGAATCATCCTATATGAATTGATCTAACTTTGTTTTAAAGAACATAAGCTGTGGATATCACTACATCTTGCAGAATTGGATTCCATAAATTGATTAGGTATTGCCTTTACTCATAATTTAAAAAATAGGCAAAATGAGGCTATCGTTCTTATAATCTCTCATGAAAATAGCCAAGAATGCACTTTCCTAACCCTGCTACCTGGCAATCCTTTGACTCACTGGCTCCTATGTTCTGGACTGTAAACCTGATCATCCACAGAAAGTACAGCACCGTTTTCAAAGAATTATGATAATGGGACATATAACTCAATAATTTTGGGGAACCCAAATCTGGGAAACATTCCATTAAGTAGTGATGCAGGAGACTGAAACTGGCACATTCTCCATGCAAAGTGTGCCGTCTACCACCGAACTCACTGTTGTTAAAGATGGAGAAATCAGTCTGTTTCCATTCTGTGGTCAGTTTCATATATGATCATTCACAAGTCTATTCAATAACATGTCTGACTAATATGTAGTTATATATATCCACACCCGAAGGCTGCAATCCACACTCTCCTCCACGTAGCATAAAGAGCTCCACGGGGAGATATACCATTCCAGTACTACACAAGCCCTATGCAGAATAGCAACTTTGTGCAACATGTATCAATGACTGGATGCTATTGTACAAGGCACAAGGCATAACTGCAATGTTTAGTCACAATGTGCAATGTTGCTGTACATGCAACTCTACTTCCACCACTGACAGCAGAATACATCCATTGAATTGAATATAACCAGTGAATAATTCACCTTGTATTTTGGGGGAGGGGGGCTTGAGCTCAGCCCTGCATCATAAATTTTGGAAAAGTACAAAACTCTAAGAATAACCTGCATACATTGAAGCCATTGGGGCATAATTGATTTTAATCAAAACAGCACAGGCATTATAGCTGAAATTGTTTTAAATGATTTTAACTATTTTAGCTGTCTTCTTTTAACTTGTCAATTTGTTTAATATGCTCTCAGGCTGTTTAATTTTTTTTTACTGTTTTATATTGTTTAATTTACTTAAACTGTTAAACTGGTTTTATTATATGCCATCCTAGAATCACATGATATAAGCCAAGATCTAAGTATTTTTTTAAAAAAAAAAAATCTGAATCTGTTCCTTATGCTAGAGGTTATGGATCTGGTCAGTTCACCAGAGTCCAGTTCCTCTAGGCTATAGAAACCTGGCCTAAGTTTATTGGTCAATCTGTACCAACTTGGTATCCTCCAGGTATTTTGGATTGCTATTTCCCCCCTCACAGATAGAACTGTCAATTGCAAGTGACCTTGGGAGTTGAAGTCCAAATTTCTAGAAGACATCTCACTAGAAAAGGGTGGTGTACATTGTCCATATGGGGAAGCAGCAGGGAAGCAGGGCAGAAAAGTAGGCTTGGGTCCAAGTTATTGAGGGACCATATTTTTCCTTACAAATGTGTCTGTGTTTTGAAATATTCTGGGAAAGTCCTTCTGTCTGTCCTACCGCCTTCACAAGCACACTGGTGGGAGCATGGGAGAGGGTCTTCTCAGTGGCTGAGCCCAAGCTCTAGGGCCATTTCTGCACGACACTGCTATAGTGCTATTATTCCACTTTCAACATCCTATGAAATCCTAGGGTTTGCAGTTCAGGGAGGAGCATTTAGCATTCTCAGCCAGAGAGCTCTTTGGCTTCAGTAGACTACAAACCCCAGAATTCCACAGGAGATTAAAAGTGGAATAATAGCACTATAATGATGTAGCGTGGAAATGGCCTTGAACTCCCTTACTGCCACCCTCCTTTGTAGCTTTCTGCAGGCAGGTGAAGATTTTCTTGTTCTGTCAGGCCTTTGTAAATCCATTTTAAAATGGGGTGAGTGAAAAAAATAGCCCTTGGTATAACATGCCAGTTTTTTTAATTATTTATTTTTAGCTGTTTTTTTTATTCGTAGCTTAATTATTTTTAACTTTTGCATGCTGTGAATTATTACCTTTAACTGCTGTAAACTTCCTTGAGTGAAAAACACGATGATCTGAAAATATAATCTGCAGTAGTAACTAGTTTCTTCTGCAGTTGGCAGTATGAGCTTTGATCTGGAACAAGGTCATTTGATCAAACAAATAGATGAGGAAAAGACAGAGAAACAGAAGATTAAAAATACTGTTACGTTTCAGTATTTTTAACCTCACATCAGGATTGGGACAAATCCTGTGGGACACATCCATGCCTTGAACAACATTTTTGCTGCCTCTAAAGTGCCCTGAAACCCTCCTTCCAATGTACCTTTTTTGACATGATTTCAGGCAATTTTTCACTCAAAAACCATGAATCCCCTCTAAGTGACTGCATGAAAATGTGCAACAAAACCCTTCCACCATTCTAAGCCCAAATACCTCCATCCAAACAAAAAATCTGTTTAGGCTGCACTCTTACCAAAATGGCAACCAGAAGTGATGTGATGTCATCTCCCACTGACACTTTGTCCAGTATATTGCTTTAAAAGTAGGTATTTCTGCATATGATTGGGGATACAACCCATAGAAGTGGGTGAGGATAATAACTAAAAACATATCCAGACTCCTGCATCTGTGACCAAAATAATACATATATGATGATATTTGTAACTTCTTTGGGTCCAGCTGTGTTGCTGCAGGCAACTCCTTGGGCACCACAGCTGCAGGGTTCACCAGGAACAAGAAAATACCTTCACAGTGACATAATTTTGTCAGTTCTGGTTCTGACCATGGGGCCTCACACCTTGGGGACATCACCCAAGTATCTTCAGTGGGTGTCTCATTGAAACTGTTTCTCTCTTTGTACAGTGCATTACATGGTCATGCAAAGTAACACATGGTACAGATTGAGGGAAAGTATCTCCTTGGTACTGACCTTCTAGCTTCTTGTACATTAAGGGAAAACAAAGAAGCTTAGAGTAGACTGTTGGGAGTGGCAACGTTTGCATGCCTAATTAAATGGCTAGTTTGTTTGCATGTCTATTGTAAGCATAGAGAGATAGCCTAGAGAGAACTTCCTGTTTGTTGGTTAACACCTCTTCCTCCAGCACGTACACATTCTTTGTTTTTAAAAGGTTCTCTTGCCATTTACTCCCCCCTTTTGTCTTCGCCTTTTGTCCTGAAAGCATGCTCTGAGATCTCCCAACAAGGATTGTTGGCAGCAAGCATGTGAGTGCTTAATTTTCTTCCCACCTTCTTCAAGAATTGAACCTGTATAGACTATGTACAAGATTTTGTGAGTAAACTCTTTTATATTTTTAACCAAACTGTTTTTGTGTTTATTTTGAGCTAGATTAAGTGTGTTTGGGGTGGAGTTAAGAAGTGGGACTGATAATCTGTTCAACTTCCGTTTTTTGTGCCATTACTAAAATACTCTGCTGATTGAGAGTCTCAGTTCAAACATTTTCTCAATTTCCCCAACATAGACCCTGCAAGAAAGTTTCAAAAATTGGCAGACAATAGTTTTTTTCTTCTCCCTGCACCTCCACTGCCCAGGTTCTTGAAATGTCTCAAATTATTTACACTAGAATTTATGTGGAGAAGGGCTAACAGTTCTGTTTCCCCACCTACCCAAGTAGTTATTTTCTGTGAATTTACTTGGAGCCTGACATTAACATGCCCCTGGAAATGATGGTGCCTTTCATCCCATCAGTGAATTACTAAATCCAGTTTTGGACTATGAGCCTGGAGACCAGGGTTCAATTCCCTGCTCCACCACTGAAACCCACTAGGTGCTCTTGGATTTGTCTCATACTCTCAGCCCCAGAAAACTCCATAATAGGTTGACTTTAGGGTTGCCACAAGTCAGAAGCAGCTTGAAGGCACACAACAACAACAATAGCAATCCCAATTTAACACTTTCAGATCCCACTTTTGCAAGGGTCAAAATCCTTGAACAAAAACAAAAACAGCACACAAAGAAAAATGAACAAAAATAAATGACCCCCAAACTGACCTTTTAAATAATCCAGTCTCCTAACATAGCAATTCCCATGTCATTGGAGAATAGGGGAATCAGTAGAGACACATCCAGCTGTTTTCCTGCTGGACATACTGCAAGGACATCCTCTGCAAGGACCTCTCAAAGACGTCTGGAGGTCCCTGTGGATGACAGCGGCAGCCTATTGGAGGAAAAGAGCTGAAAACATCTCCATCAATGCCCCCACTCTTCAAAAACACAGTAATGGCCATCTTGAGGAGGGGATGCAATATTTAAAACGTAGTTTGGTGGGCTAGTACCAGGAGATGTACCTATCTGCCAGATGTACACCTCCAGATGCAGGATCTTGGCTGATGTAGATATTTCTTGGTCTAGAGTCCAAGACTTAGTAAGAAAATATATATGATAGATTAATGAAGGGAAGGAAAATCCCTTTAAAAGAGACTGTAGAAGAGAAAGAGAGTCAAAGACTATAGGAATTCTGAGCTTTTAAGAATGCAAGTGGGACTAAGCAGAAAACACCATCTGTCAGTGGCAGAAAGTGTAAATTTTAATCTGATTACGAATTCTCAACTTAGGCAAGGCAATAAAAGTCTCAGTCATTGCCAGTCTGCTGCGTATACAAAGGAGAGGATTGATTTTTGCTAAATACCTGATTCCCAGAGCACACAGTGCTGCTCACACTGTTAAAATAAAACCAGACAGAGCTGCAGCAGCCAACAGGAACCATCGCTGCACTTATATGTCTCTGGAGAGCTGCAAAATGCTGTTTCAGAGATCTTTTTCTAGCTGGTGATGGAAACAAAACACCCGGAAATTGGATTAACACTCTCCTTTTCTTTCTATTTTTCCCCTAAAGGCAGGCTTTTTAGCAAGCAGTTTCAGTGCCCTTCACCTCATCACAATTAGTCAAGACTAAGGTTCCAGGCTGTCAGGAATTTTACCTGCTTGTTCATTCTTTGAGCCTCAGATTCAATACTGAGAATTTTGTATGATAAACAAGACATTTTGAGTGGAAGCATTTTTTAAAAAATATTTTAGCATAGTGCTTTGATCTTCCCAATTCCACTCTGCAGTGGGTCATTGTCTATGAAACTCTGTGTATACTCTTCACAAAATGGCCAATTGCAGCATCCAAAAGCACCAAATAAATCAATAGCCAACAGTTTTAGCCTTCACTGGCTGAAAGTGTCATAGGTGCTTCAGCTAAAACAGACTAAGATCCTGCATTATGTTTGCACAGAGTAAATCTGCATGCATAGTCACACAGTGGTTGTGCTGCACCACCTTTCTGCTGAATACCAACACTATGCAGTGGATTGAGAGCATCTGCCTTTGTGTCTACTTGTTGTCTCATGCACGGTAGTTGTCTGTGCCGTCTGAGCGAATGAAATGGTCCACTGAAGGTACTGGGGAGTACTTATGCACCAGAAATGTACAACTGTCCAATTGGATTCCTGTTGGTTAGAGGACATCCACGGAATCGATTTTTGAACTGTAAGTCAATACATAGGGCCATTTCCACACTACACTGTTATAATGCTATTATTCCACTTCCAACATCCTATGGAATCCTGGGGTTTGTAGTTTTGGGAGGGGCATTTAGAATTTTCAGCCAGAGAGAAATTTAGCCTCAGTAAACTACAAACCCCAGAATTCCACAGAATGTTGAAATTGGAAAAATCGCATTAAAACAGTGTAGTGCAGAAATGGCCTCAAGTATATCTAATTGATTCTAATGGTTCCTCTATAGTCAGGATTAACAATAGGATTTAGGCCTATATGAAATGGTTGTACTTGAAGAATTCTGCTTATACAACCATGAAATGAATAGATTTGTTCCACAAGAGCCATAAAATTGCAACCTAATGTATAATGGAACATGTATATGGATATGACTGAAACAGGATTCTGTCCAAGGCCATTGTAGAAACTGGACTTTGATTAAGCCATGACACTCAATGGAGGTCCCCATGAGCCTCCCACCATGCACTGCAGTAATGCAGGAAAGGAGTTAATGGGCTGCCTGGTTTGTCTCTTCCTGAGGTGTGGCTACACCACCAACGCTTATGGCAGAAATGCCTCCTCGGCCATATTTGCTATGGGGAAGGATTCTACACATAGAATCAAAGAATTGTTTGCCTGTTTTTTCATGTTAAAACAATGCAGAGGGACCTGGGGACCTATTTATAAAGTGAATTGCTGCTGCTGGAATTCACCCTGTCTTCTTGGTCCAAAAAAGGTCAGTTCAAGGGAGCTGAGGTGCCAAAATTTGTACAAACAGCCTTGCAGGCCATATTTAATGTCACAATTGCACTGTAACCACCTCTGGTATAGAAAACAGATGCCAGATCATCACAGCTAGCCTTCTCTCACTTTCATTTCAAGAGAATAGGTTTGGCACTATTTTCTTTTATTATGTCTCTGAAAGTATTATATGTATATTGGATTCAGCCTCTGGGAGGACAGCAAGATGGAAACTATATACGATCTAGAATGATCCAGTGCCTTCTCCTTGGGGACCTTCAGATCTCTTAAATGTCTGTCTATTCTTGTGGGAGTTATTTTTCTAGCAGTGTGTGCCACATAGGTTGGGGTAACATTTAAAGAGCCCTGAACTGGAGAGGAAACAGTTTTAGAAATACTGTAGGTGTCTAATGCCAGTATGACATTTGCATGTGCAACCTTCTCTCAAGGTGGGACCCAGGGGGATAAAACTGAATGCAATGTGAGGAAAAGAGCATCTTTTCCTGTCTTTGTCATTCAAATGACTTAATTCTTGCTTAATGGCTTGAATCTTTTGTACTGCCAGAAAACTTGTCTCTTCATACAGGCAAGGTTGTCATTGACTTCCAGATCCCCTGCAACCAAAGAAGGGGGGAGGTGCAAAAGATAGATTCACATTTGGTCCTTTTCCCTTCTGTATTTAAGCATAAGAAATACATTTTGCTAGATCAGAATAAAGATTGATATAGCCCAGAATCCATTTGACAGAAAGGTCACCCAGATGATAACCAGGAGGTTGCACCAATTCCCATAATGGGGATCGGAGGTTACATCAGTCCCCGCCTCTGTGTGTCTCACTGCCATTGCTCTCTAGCCTGGCTCCAAAATAACACATAATTACTGATATATGCTCAAGAAAGGTTTGGTTGGACCTACACTTTTGAGCAAGCAGTCTCCATGTTTCTTTTGACTGTTGGAAGCCTCCAACAGTCATTTGTAATATGGCATGGGGCCCACTGGTCCAAGGAAAATGTCAGCCCCTAGCTACAGATGATTGAGACGATCAGTGTCAATTTCCATATTCATTTCTCTCACATCTTATGGTCTTTCCATTTCATTTCATCAAGTTCTTCAAAGCAGACAAAGGAAGGTTCTCACCAGTCTACACTGGCCAAATTCAATAGAGTCATTCACAGTACAGAGAGAACCATGCTGGGTCACCTAGGTCTCCTATCATGTAGTGTTAAAGATAAGGGACCTGTCAAAAGGAAAGGCATGGTTATCTTAATCCATTACTAACATGGTGGATACTAAAGAGATTCAAACCCAGATTTTTAAGAACTAAGCAGTGAAAGCCCTCTGCCTGGTGGGATGAATCCGTCATTGCTTCCTTCTTCCACATTTATTTTTTAAAGTCAAGGTTCCCCCACATCTCATGTGTGAAGAAATCAAAACATTTTTTAATGAATCAAATTTTCTAGAATCTATTGGATGTGCCCAAATTTTAACATAACAAGCCGCATTATACCAAGTGAGATTTGTCCATCTAGACCAGCAATGCCATCAAGAATAAGAAAAAGAAATAAGCACTAGCTTCATGAATGTGTTTACAACTAACAAGAACAGACTTTGGGCCTTTCTACACTACACTATTATGGTGCTATTATTCCACTTTCAACATCTTGTGGAATTCTGAGCTTGGTAGTTTGCTGAGGCCAAAGAGCTCTCTGTCTGAGAATTCTAAAAGCCACTCCCTAAACTGCAAACCCCAGGATTCCACAGGATGTCAAAAGTGAAATAATAGCACTATAACAGTGTAGCACTGCAACAGACAAAATATAGTTACATGGAATTAGAGTTTGTTGCAGCTGAGGGTGAAAATGAAGGGAGAGAGGCTAGGATGAAGGACACAGAAAAAAGTAGCTTCCACAAAGGAATTTGAAAGGTGAGACAGAGTAGGGAGAGGCTAGATATTGTAGAGTTACTTTAAGCATGCTACAAGCAGGGCAGGACTATTTAGACTTTACTTCTTTAAAGAAGGGCTTGGTATATACTCGCACTGGTTAACTTTCATTGGCATTCTCAACATTGGCATTCATTTTCTTATGTATATAAGTCAGCTCCCAACATTCTGTCATATCCTATATGCACCTGTCTGAGAACTAAGGTCTGCAGGAGAGGTCCTCCTCTGTGTCCCACTAGTAGAGGTCATATGTAGTGGGAGGGCATGGGAGAGGACCTTCTCAATGGTGGTACCTCAACTGTGGAATGCCCTTCCCTTGGAAATCTGACTGATGGAAACATTGATTTTTCTCTGGTGATAATTCAAAACCTGGCTTTATTTATTAGAGCTTTTGGGGACTATTTTATTTCAGTGTAGATATTGTTGTTGTTGTTGTTGCTGCTGCTGTTGTTGTTATGTTACTGTTGTGTGTCTTCAAGTTGCTTTGAACTTATGACAATGAACCAGTGAGCAAGGAATCAAACCCTGGTCTTCAGAATCATAGTCCAGTACTCAATCCACTACACCATATGCATAAGACATTAAATTTGTTTTCAATTATTGCTTTAAAAATGGTTCTCATTGTTGCATTTAATACATTTTTATATTATTCACATTATTTATGCTTTTGTTCTGGAAATGTTTTCAATTTCCAGGGATCCTATTTCCACCCTGAGATCCTGTGATAAAGGGCAGGATAGAAGTGTTTGAACAAAATACATAAAAATATAAAATTCATCAACAACAACCCAGAAATGTATGAAAACTGGTTTGGCATGGTTACCACTGAGCATTATGGGAAAGAGAAAAAAAGACAGCAATGGAAGGAGAGTGAAGAGTGGAGTAAATCAAGTAGAAAACTGAAGTTAAGGGGACTTCACCATCCAAGTTGATAAGCATTTAGAATCATCGTCAACAACGATCATGTCAGAAAGACCTCAGGTCACCTGTTTCTTCAGTTTCAGTGCAGACAACTCCTCCATCAGCTCTATACAAACAAATCTGAGGTCAAACTACCATGCTGGCTTCTTGTGTGTGTGTGTGGTGGATATTAAACAAAAAGGGGATTGGAATGGTTGTATAGTCTCCTTTCCTTGCTTATATCTGGGCTGCTTCACCAGATTAGATTGTAAAACTGGAGGCCAAGTCTATAAATCAGTATATGGTTTGGCCAGTAGCCTCTGAAAACTGTCTGGAGAATAAACGAGTACCCATTCTTCCAAATAAATATACTCACTCTTTAGCTGAGCTCCATAAACCAACAACATTGGGCAGCTCCTCAGTAATCTTTTCTTACATGCAAAAAGCCATCTTTCCTCTGAAGCCTTTGGCATAATCCCTTTACTCTTTATCCCCTACAGTGATTAAATTTAAGAATGTACAACTGACATAAGTATATTTTCTTCTGCTATTTTTCTCTGCCTCCATTACTGATTTCCTCTATTTTCTCGTTTATACTGTGTTCTAGGTATTGTTAGCAGTTGTACACCCCCATGCCTTTGATATGGTCTAATTGGCAAACATTAATTGGCATGAAATTAAATTATATACACTTATGGCTGAAAGGTCTTGTGGGGAAGGGATGCTGGCTGGGAAGATGTACAAAAGTAGGTCAGAGGTGACCTTAGCATGGCCAGGTCATGAGTTCCCTGTGGAGTAGCTGGGAAAACCTGACTTAATGGATCTAAGCTAATCCTCTCAACTGCCCAATCCCAGAAAACAATAGTCAAACTGACCAGGTAGAGCAGGCAACCATCCCTGCTGTGTGCATTTCCTACTGAACCTTGCCCAGTCATATTACCCAACCAAGACATTGAGGCAATCTGCCAGAAAGCAATTAACTCACCTCACATCAGGAAGGGAAATAAAGTATAAACACCATCTGTTTTGATCAGTTACTTCACAGTTCACCTGTTACTGAATGTCACTCTGCCATTTTGACTCCCGGTTGTGTACTGTCCTTAGACACAACTCTAAGTCACATCACTGCTTCTTCACTACTCTTCTGGATTGGTAAATATTGCCCATTTTAACCAGAAATGTTGCTATTTTAAACTTTGCTCCCTTTTCTTTCAGTTAGCCTTGTGTGAGTGTATGACTGTTTGGATCCTGTGTGTTTGTGGCTGAATTTCCCTCAATAAAACACATTTTAGTTTACTTTTGAATCTCTGGCTGGTTCTTCCCTACAGAAGACCCTGTAAACACTGATATCAAAAATTTTGATTAGGTTACCCCTTCTTACAGGCATCCGAATTTGAGCTAATAATTTCCCACCTTTGAACAGAGATACTGGCATTATGGATAGACTCCTGAATCACCCACATTTTGGAGTCATAGGATCATATCCAACTCTATCTCTCCTTTTCATCTGACTCACTCCAAGGAAACTATTTCAATATTAAACCAGGATCTGTTGTTAGTACAACAGATGAGGGCACATAAATTGAAGCTTAAGCCAGACAAGGCAGACGAGCTACTGGTTGGTCAGAATGCAGAACAGGGAACAGGGACTCAGCCTGTGCTGGACGGGGTTACACACACACACACACCCCCGAAATTTCAAGTTGATAACTTGGGCATGCATTTGGACTCAACACTGAACCTGGAAGCCCAGGCTTCATCAGTGGCCAAAAGTATGTTTGCACAATTAAAACCAGCAGGTCAGCTGCTCCTGTTTTGTAAGAAGTCAGATTTGGTCATGGTAATACATGCCTTGATTACATCTTGTGTGGATTACTATAACGAACTCAGTGTGAGGCTGCTGTTTGGAAACTTCAGCAGATCCAAAACACTATAGATAACCTGCTGACTGGGGCCAGTTATAGAGAGCATATAACTTCCTTGCTGAAACAGCTCTCTGGATACTGATATATTTCCAGGTAGAATTCAAAGTGCTTGTTATGACCTCTAAAGGCCTATATTGCTTAGTTCCAGGTTGTCTGAAAGACTGTATCTCTCTATCCAAGCCTACTCAAGTTTTAAGATCTTTGGGAGAGGGCTTTCTTTTGGCCTCACCACCTTCACAGATACATCTGATGAGGACCTGGGAGAAAGCCTTCTCAGTAGTTGCTTCCAGGCTATAAACTCTCTTCCAAGGGAAGCTTGGTTGGCCCCCTCCTTGCTGTCCTTTTTATGGCAAACCAAGACCTTTTTTTTTTTTTTTTTAAATTTTATATTAAATTAATCACAAATACAAAACAAGAAAAAAAATTAAACACCTTGTGATATACATAATAGTGAATTAAAAAAATTTTTTTCTTTTTCTTTTTTTCTCTTCTCTTAAGCAATACTAACTTTCATTGTTATTTTGCACCTTTACCCTTAAATTTATAAATCTGTTCAACTGTTATAATTTCACATTTAATTCAATATTTTTCACATCCCCTTTAATCTATTTCTATTGTTAATTCTTTTAACTTTTTTTTTAAAAAAAACATTAACATCACTTATCCATTTAAATCTATAAATCACAAGTTTGACACACACATCTACTAAGAATTAGAAAATATACAACATAAAAGAAAAACAAAACTAAAACTAAAAAATACCCACCCCCAGAGCCAACTTTTTATTTAATCCACTTTCCAAAATTGCCATTCTTCTTTTGACAGGGTAGTATTACTATCTCTTTTAAGAACTTTATCCAAAAATATTTTCCAAATTTCTTCAAAATCATTCCCTTTAACCAAACCTTTCATAAACCTAATTCTACATGTTAGTTTATCATTAATTGCAATTTTCCACACTTCGTTATACCATTCCTCTATTTGAAATTTTTCATTTGCTTTCCATTTTTTTGCTATTATTAATCTCGCTGCAGTTAACAAATTTGTTATTAATTCTTTCTTTACTTGAGTACACTCAACCTTATCATATATAGACAACAATGCAATATTTGGACATACTGGTATATCTGCTCCTATAATCTCTTTTATCTCTTTAAAAACCTTTTGCCAAAACTCCATTATCTTATTGCAATTCCACCACATATGCATATATGTACCAATTTCTTGACATCCTCTCCAACATAATCTTGAATATTTCTCATCTATTTGATTTAATTTCACTGGAGTCAAGTACCATTTCCACACTAATTTATAATAATTCTCTTTTATTCTTATTGAAAATTTTTTTTAAAATGACTTTGTTTCCAAATTTTTCTCCATTCTTGTATATCTATATTTTGTACTATCTCTTCCTCCCACATTTTTCTAAGAAAATCCTCTTCTTGTTCTTTTGCTAATATTTTATATATTTCACTTGTAATACCTTTTAGTATTTCATTTTCTTGCATATTTTCTCTTTGAATAATAATTTGTTCAAATTTAGTATATTCTTTAAAATCCTTAACATATCTTTTCATACTCTTTGTCCATTGCTCTAATTGTATATAATTTAACCAGGATATTTTAGTTTCCTGCAATCTCTCTTTCATTCTATCTTTATTTATCATTATTTTCATCCAATCTTTTAATCTATAAATTTTTTGTTTTTTTATTTCTTTCTCTATTATTTCTCTTAAATTTATTGGAAATTTTTCCATCATCACTATCGGAGTTAATATTGATATATTCGGTAATAATTTTCTTTTATTTTTTTTCCATATTTCTATTATATTTTTTATAAAAGGATTTTCTATCTTCTCCATTTCTTTCTTTGAAAAATTCCTAAAAAATATATTTTCTAATTTTGTCTCAATATTCATATCTTCTATCTCTAACCAATCTAAATCACCCTTTCCTGAAACCCCCTCTATGATATATCTCAATTGATTTGCATAATAATACCATTTTAAATTTGGAAGTCCCAGGCCACCTTCTTTTTGACTTTTATACCAATATTTCTTGTTAATCCTCGATTTTTTATTTCCATTACAAAAATTATTTAATATCTTTTGCCACTCCTTTAATTCTTCCTCTGATATTTTTATTGGTAACATTCTAAACAAAAAGTTAATTTTAGGTAAAATTTTCATTTTTACCACTGCTATTCTACCAAACCACGATAGCTTTATATTTTTGTAGTCCTCTAATTTCCTTTTTGTTTCTAATCTTAATTTCTTGAAATTTTTTTCCTGTAATTCTTGTAAATTTTTTGTAATCTCTATTCCTAAATATTTAATTGATTCTTTTATTTTAAGTAATCCTCTTTTACTACTTATAAATTTTTGTACTTCTTCTTTAGTATAATTAAATAACATTATTTCTGATTTGGCCCAATTTATTCTAATCCCGTCTTCTCCCCAAACTCTATTAAATGTTTATCTATCCTATCTATCTTTTCAATTGGATCCTTAATTGTCAACAATGTGTCATCTGCAAATAAGCTTATTTTATTTTTTTCCTTAACTCCAATTCCTTCCAAATTCTCATCATTTCTTCTCACATTCGCTAACATTTCTATAACTATTGCAAATAAAACTGGAGATAATGGACATCCTTGTCTCGTTCCTCTTGTTATTTGAATCTGTTCTGTAAATCCATCATTTACCATCACTACAGATGTATTATGTGAATACAATTGATTTATTAACCCTTTAAATCTCTCTCCTAATCCTATTTTATTTAAAATTGTTTTTAATGCCGGCCATTCCACACAATCAAAGGCTTTAAATATATCTAGGGCTAAAATTCCAGCTTTTTGTTTATCTCTGTCCATTATATTTATTTTATTTATCGTTTTCCCTATTAAATTTGCCATCTGTCTTCCTTGAATAAAACCACATTGATCTTTATGTATATACTTATAAATAAATTTATTTAACCTCTTTGCCATTATTGCTGTCAAAATTTTTGCATCTTGATTTATTAAAGATATTGGTCTATAAGAACCTGGATCCGTAGGATCCTTATTTGGTTTTAAAATTAATATTATTAGTGACTGCTTCCATGATAATGGAATTTTTTCACCCCTCAATATACTATTATATAACACTTTTAGTTTAGGAATTAAACCTTTTTTAAATGTTTTATAATATTCTGGACCTAGTCCATCCAATCCTGGTGATTTTCCTCCTTTTAAATTATTTATTACTTCTTCTATTTCCTCTTCTGATATCATTTCTTCCATCAATCCTTTATCTTGTTCTGTTAGTCTTACTTTCCAATTTTTATTAATATACTCCTCTATGTTCTCTAAAGATTTATCTTCTGCTGAATACAATTCTCGAAAAAATTCCTCAAATATTTTTAATTTCTCTTTCATCAACCTTTTTTCTTTACCAAATTTATCTTTAACTACGCCAATCATATTTCTAGTTTTTTTTTTATTGTACTGATTTAGCCAGCATTTTAGAATTTTTATTACTATATTCAAAATATTCCCTTTCCAAGTATATTAGATTTTTCTGAACTTCGTCCATTTCTATCTTTTCTAATTCATCTCTTTTTGCTTGTAATATTATTAATTTCTGTTTAGTTCTATCTATTATATAATCATTCTCTAGTTCCTTTATTTCTTTTTCTAATTTTAATTTTTTTTCTCCTAATTGTCTCTTTAATTTGCTTGATTCTTTAATGCATAATCCTCTTACCACTGCCTTCATTGTATCCCACAATACATCTTGTGTTACTTCCTTATTGTTTATATCCCAAATTTCTTGCCACTCCTTCTCTATTTTATTTACTATCTCCTTATAATTAAATAACTTAGTATCCAGTCTCCACCTTTTTGCTTCTCTATAATTCCTTTTCATAGTTATATCCAAGTTCATCAGAGCATGATCTGTCACTTTTATTGTTTCAATTTCTGTATTTATTAATCTAGGTATCATATTCTTTGAAACAAAAATATAATCTATTCTTGAGTAATTTTTATGAACTGATGAATAATACGTATATTTCTTTTCTTCACCCTTTATTAGCCTCCAAACATCTATCAGTTCATTTCTACTCACTAATTTATTCAAAATTGTTATATTATTATATCTATCTCTAATTGATGGATCTGATTTATCTTTCCATCTATCCATCACCATATTAAAATCACCTGCGATTATTGTATAATCTCCTTTCATTTTTTTGATCTTATTAAATATTTCTTCATAAAACTCTTTTTGCTTCTCATTAGGTGCGTAAATATTCATTATGACATATGTTTCTCCATCTATTTCACCTTGTATTTAAATTTCATATCTACCTTTTTCGTCTAACTCCACACTTGTTACAATGAAATTGCATCTTTTGGAAATTATTATTGCAACTCCTCTTGATTTGGATGTACCAAATGCTTCCTCATAAATAGCTACCCAGTTCAATCTAAGCTCATTTTTTTTATCTCTTTTCCCATGTGTTTCTTGTAAAAAAATTATATCGGCCTTATCTTTTTTAATATCGATTCTATCCTTTTTCTCTTTATTATTGACCCCAAACCTTTCACATTCAATGTTGATATTCTCAGTCTATTCTCCATTTTTCATATTTTGAATTTTCTAATCCCACTCCCCATTGGCTCTTTAATGTGATGGTGCTCCCCTTCCCCTTCCCTTCCCCCTCCCACTCCCCTCCCCCTCCCCGCCCTCCCCTCCCCTCCCCACGCAAACATTTGTCCCCCCTCTTCCTCCAAAGCACTTCTGCCTTGGAAACGACCAACCATGGTCCTGGGGGGGTGTGTGAAGGTATGCCAACTCCCGGCATAGAGACCAATACCCTCTCCCGATTTATTTTCTTTCCCATTTTTTTTTCCCTCTTCCCCCTCCCAAGTTCTCTTTCTTCTTCTGTTATATCATATTTGTTTCTTCCAGTCCTCCTCAGCCTCTGTCCTTTCGTTTGTCTCCCGAAGTCTTCTTCTTTGCTTCCTCCTGTTGCTCCTCCCGCTGCTCCTTCTTCAGTTACTCCTCCCACTACTCCTTCCTCAGTTGCTCCTCCCGCTGCTCCTTCTTCTTCCTTTTCCTCTTGCTGGATCAGTTTCAGTTCTTTCAGGAGTTGCAATCCTTGTTCAAGAGAATTTATTCTGTGGTATTTGCCAGCATATTGGAATTTCAGAAAGATGGGATATCCCCAACTGTATCTTATCCCAACTCTCTGTAGAACTATGATGCAGGGTTTCATTTCCCTTCTCCAATTTATTGTTTCGCGGCATAAGTCATTATAAATTTCCACTGTGTTATCTCGATACTTCAATATTCCTGGATTCTTTCTAACAGCTCTCATCAAATCATCTTTCTTGTTGAAATTCGCAATTCTCATTATAATATCTCTGGGAATTATTCCTCTTTTTGCAGCTGACACACGATGAATTCTCTCTATGTCATGATCTTCCCATAAAATCTCAGGAACAATGCTTTTTAGCCATTTTAAAACTTCCTCTTTCAAGGATTTTTGACTTTGTTGTGGCTGCTCTGCGAGTCCACGAATCCTCACATTGTTTCTTCTGTTCTGGTCTTGGAGCTGGATAATTTGTCTCTCTAACAAAGAATCCTGCCATCATGTTCTGCTAGTCTGGTCTGCTGATTCCCTTGGGTTTTTTTTATATCATCCACTTTAAGGTCCAATGCTTTTAACTCCTGTGAGATTTTTTCCTGCAATTGCCCCATTTCTGCCCTTATATTAGATGTTATTGTAGTAACAAGAGCTTGATTAGACTCTGTAATAAGCTTGTGTATAAAAGTTTTTATCTCTTCATTAGCTCCGTTCGCAGCTTTCTTCGCCGCCATTTTAATGACTTTTTCGTCTCCGTTAAAGTTTAAGTTTATATTTTCAAAATCTCTAACTAGACGATTATATGTTTTATCTGTTGCTGTAGGTCGCTTCCAAACAGGGTGTTTATAGACCTTTTTTTGGCGGCATATATCTCAAGGACCACAAAGGGAGAAAAAAAAACTGTTTTGCTTTCGGTCCGTTTCAACAGTTATTTGCAGTTTAAACAGAGTCTTTTATTTTCCCTCCAGTTGGAGAAGAATCGAAACCAATCCACTATCTTATCTACATTCTTTCCCACATTATTCAATTAATTACTCACATTCTTTCTTTGTTTTGAAAAAGGCTTCTGGAATTATTTTATAATCATCTGTTCCGGGAGTTTAATATTTAGCCTCTCTCTGCCATCGTAGTTGGCTCCTCCCCCAAGACCTTTCTATTTAAACAGGCCTTCAGTTTTTCATCTGGTTGGAGTAAAACAGTGGGTAGGTTTTAATGTGCTTTTAATTGTTTTAAACTAAAGTTTTATTAAAAAGATTGCATTTAATGCTTTTTTTAAAAAAAAAAATTGTATTCCAGATAGTTTTTAGCTATATTATCTTAATGTATGGTGTGAACTGCTTTGGATCCCATGTGAGAGAAAAGTGGGATATTTAATTAATTGATTGATTAATTAATTAATTAATTAATTTTGTGAGTTCCCTTACATGTGTGGGCATTCTTTGAGTCATTAATAGCCATATTCATTTCTTGGATGCGTGTTCAGTTCCGTAGGTGGAAGCATTTCACATGGACCTCAGTTCTATTGTTAGTCCTGATCAGAGTAGAACCACTGAATCAATTGGACTTACCTGAATATTGAGTCACCATTCAGCAACTGATGGAATGTGTCTACTCTGGTTGGGGCTAACCAGTAGGATTCCAACCATGCAATTGTAGATTCTTGGATGGTGCATAACTATCCATCAGCACCTTCAACATTCCACACTATTGACTGGGATTGAAGAAACAGCCACTGTGCATTCCTATTGCATGATGAGACAATAATAGGCAGGTACATTGGCACAGTGTGAGCCATGCATTGTACAATGGATGTATTCAGCTGAAAGCAGACTTCCACAAGTGTAGCTGTTTCACATGTGCCTAAATCCTATTGTTAAGCCTGACTAGAGTTCAGCCATTGAATCAATTCCTCATTCAAAAGCTGATTCACTGGGTCTACTCTAGTTGGAATGAACCACCAGCTTCCCACTCATTCTAGCACACTCTTGAAGACAACTTAACTATTCAACTTGGTCTTCAGTGTACTGCTCTGTGGTAAATGAGAATCACCTGCAGGTGATCAAATTGGAATTTTGTAAATACCTATTAGTCCTTTTGTACTGTTGAACCGCCGAGATACCAAAATGATTGATATAGTTACGTATGGAAATGCAGGCTGCTTATACACAGATAGGCACACACACACACACACACACCAGCTATCTCAGAAATCCCCGCTTCCCATTTATTTATTTGTCTGCTTGCTTGTTTAATAAGTTTATGTACTGCCCTTCAAAAAGGATTTGCAGGTTCGTTCATACAAAGCAGATCTAAAATAATAAATGGAAAATAAAATATCAAGAGTTAATAAATCAGCACAATAAAATTGGCAGAACCACATTTCATCAAGTTAAAAGGCTTTAATTATTCCATACATGCATAGACCTTATCCATCTTCTACCACAGACCTCAAGGAGACATACATAAGGGGAGAGCTTAGGTGGTTTCCCATTGAGGCTCTGACCATGCCCAGTCCTGCTTAGCTTTATCAAGGTGGCAGTTTCATGTGACCTTTAGGCCATGACCAAGAAAGGTGTCTATTTACCTTTTAAAATACATTAATCTCAACAAATACTGTGAGATGATCTACTTATGCAATTGCCTTGCTTGATTTCGTATCACTTAATCCTCATCACCTAACTATTGGCTGCTTGGTGTGTATCTTGGATCTGAAAAAAATTTGAAAGTCAGCATTCTCTCTTTGATGGTCCCATTGACACATGGATGCCCATGATCATTAAAATTGTGTAAACTGTGTATGCAATTTACTTGATTTGTGCTTTCAGAATTTTACTTCCTTGGTTGCAGTAGCTTAGCTTCTTGACCTGAAATAAAATAACGGACCTGCTGCAGGTATGGGAAAGAAAAATTATAGCTCACAGTAAAGATGAGCAGCCACTGCTAACGGCTTGAAAAACAGAGGCTCTCCACAAAGAAGTTTAAAGCCCATGCAAGATTAAGATGATATATCTGTCTGGATTTGTTCAACATGGCTGATTGTAGGTGTTTCCACAGTCATTCTTCCATTAGCCATTTAGAAACTCTGAATCTCTTCTATGCACCTTGGGATATGGCAAAGTAGACTTTCTGTCTGTTAACCAGTGCATCACCCAAATCAGATAACTCTCATGCACCATAGCCTTCCATGAGCCTATAGGAAGGATAACAATTTCCCATCTGTCTCAAAAGAGGTGGCAGGATTAGTCCCGCCAATGGAACACTAAAATCATAGCAATCTTGGCTGGTTGCCTGACAGATTTTTTTGTTGCCTTGCTTAACCTTTCTATAAGGTCCTCCTCTTCAGGTAAATAGGATGTACAGTCACCAGAGGTGATTTAGGCCAAACTGGATACATACGTATGCGAGGCAGGCAGGCACTTTCTAAGATATAGTCAAGTAAAGCCGAGGACAGGCTCCAGAAAAGCAAAGTCAAGCAAAGCTTTAGCTAGGCTCCAGTAAGGCAAAATCATGCAGAGAAGTAGCCATGTTCCAGTAAGACAAAGGCCATTTCCGCACTAGATGGTTATAGCGCTATGATTCCACTTTCAACATCCTATGGAATCCTGGAGTTGGCAAACCCCAGGATTCCATAGGATGTTGAAAGTGGAATCATAGTGCTATAACCGTCTAGTGCGGAAATGGCTAAAGTCAAGTGAGGCAGAAGTCAGGTTTAATCAGGCGAAGACATGTGAAGTAGGTAGCACCCTGGAGAGCTCCACGTGACACTGAAACTAAAGAGTCATACTAGCAGACTCAAATGAAACTTCAACTTGAGATAAATGAAGACGAAGGTCTGAATAATAACAGCCTAAGTACTCTAAAGGCACCAGATCCCATCTGGTCTTGGAAGCTAAGGAGGGTCAACCCCAATTAGTACTTGAATGGGAGGCCACCAATGAGTATCAGATGCTGTAGACTATATTTCAGAGGAAGGAACTGGCAAAATCACCTCTGAGTATTCCTTGCTTAAGAAAACACTATGAAATTCACGGGGTCACCATAAGTCAAAAAGCAACGTGAAAGCACACAAAAAAACAAGCTTTACATACAACTGCAGCTCTTGCCTGGGTGTTGAGTTCTGTCTCAGATGAATAAAGTCTCTCCTGTTAAAGGGACCTTGCCTGTTCCAGTAGCTGTTGACTCCTAAGATGTGGTTGCCAAGGGTGGGGGGGATGGGGAGATCAGAGTTTTTCTGGAATTTGGGGTCTGGACTCCAAGAGTACAAATGTGGCATCACATCAGAGATGCAACGGCAAAACAAAATTGCTCTTCTTGTATTGGAACCTCTTTGGCAGCAGAACCATGTGGGCCAGATCTAAGGGCAAATCCCTCTTCCATTGCAACACTTCCCCTAAATCTATGACTATGTCATCCTTCCCCCAAAATGGACAGTCAGATCAAACAGTCAGGTATGAGCTTCCTTCCAAAATTCTTATTTAGATTTTTCTCCAGGTTTGCGGGTCCTAGACTACCCAAGTCCTTCACAGGCAATTGTGTTCTCATTTCCCCATTCAATGAGTATGTGCATGATATCCATATTGGGAAGGGGCATTACAGTGTCAGTGTATTCCTACACACAATGGATGTTCATTACTCTGACATGTGCCAGCATTCATCCACATGTAACAGATATGCCAAGGAATGCACTTGGGACATCCAAATACCTGAAGAAGTTCCTGGGCTCCTCCTCCTAAAAGTGAAATTGTTACATTAGGAATCATCTGTTGTTCCTCCTCCAACACAGCACTGTGCATGAAGTTTAAGGATCTGGACAGGATCTGATGTAGATTTAGGAGATCTACAATTTGGTGATGACCCTCCATGACTTCCAAATTGTCCTCCAAGAATCTGTTCCTAAGGTTAGACAAAACAGGACAGTATAGCAGATCAGGAAGCTCAGTATTCATGGGTTAAGACCATTTGAGTAATCTGTTACCTGATGTAACCATCTCCAGTGAATATGCATTTTATTTCTAGATTGCTCCAATGCCAGTTCACTGCACATGCAAGGGTCTTCTGCTATTTTCTGTCCTTCACTGCAGTTGTATCCTTGTTTCTTCTGTAGGACTGGCTTCAGGTTGCACACTGTGTGGGAAAAACACTGCATTAAATACAGTTCTTTTTGCGATCCAGTATTAAGGCTGTGCTTCTAAAAACTTTTAGAAGTCTAGGGCAAATTTCCATTCTAGTTGTGATCCTCCTCCATTCTCAATTAATATTCCTCTTCACCCAAAACCTGTCTGAGAAAGAAACAGGCATTTGGAACTCTGGGTAGGCAGGGGGTCATGGGAAAAGTATGCCAGAATGTCCTTATTTTCATTTTCCAAATGTTAAGGCACAGTAATTTGGGAAGGACAATGAACAGCAATAAGATAGTTGGCATAATCTGTTAAGCATGCAGTGGAACAAACAGGTTATGGAGATACATCAACTAAAAAGTTAGAACAACACAATGGCCTCAGTATAATCATTACTCCTTGCTAGACTAACCCATGGAAACAAATGCTGAATGGTAAGGCAACACTTATGTAAATGCCATGCACTCACAATTCAATGGATTTAATTTTGTCGGAATTAACAGTTGGTTTTGAACAATGGTATTGACAAATTTGCTCTTGCATTTGTCTTGAATACAACAAAGCCAGCATCAGCTGCAGTATCATTCAGTCTTCCAAGCCATTGGCTAAAAATATTTTCCTGAGAAATATGTGTTATTCCAGTCAGAAGTGTCTGCATCAGCATCTAGAATCCTTGGGCAGCTTCCATGGCTCCAGACACACACACACATTGGTAGGTCCCATTGCTGATGCCTGTCCTGTCTCCTGCTTTAAGTATAACCACCCCAAACAGTGCCTCTGAGATAATGTTACTTGAGAGAATTATGAAACATTGGAGGGACATATGGACCTGGCCAACAGGAACTGTCTGGAGTTGCCATTGATCACCAGCTAAGTCCATGATGTCCCATTGAAAGAAGAGCAATCCTGTAGAGGATATGTTGACAATGACCACCAAGCCCGTGTCATTTTGCTAGTCCAATATACTTATGCCACATTCTGGAAAGGCTACTTTTCTGTGACATCAGCTCCCAGGATCCTTCAACCAGCATGATCAGCACTGACTGGAGGACCTTGGGCTTTTAGAAAAGTACCTTTTCCAAGTTATGATTTACGTGATGTGGTTGGATTCAAAACTAAGTCCCGCTATCATAATCCACAAAGACATTCCCTTCCCAGCCATGCTTCAGTCTGCAGCACTGTCCACTGTTCATTTCTTTTCTTACAAAAATTGTATAAAAGTATTTTCCTTAACACTGAAGGTTTCAAAAAGCAATGTTAGAAAATGATTTCCTGGAGCAGATGACTCAAAGCCCATTTAACCTTTATAATCACAGTCATTCTCACAAAGAATAAAATTTGTGACTGTCAATTTCCACCAGGTTGGATTGTGTGTGTGTGTGTGTGTGTGTGTGTGTGTGTTTTAAAAACCATTCATTCCCATCACTGTCTTGCATGGTATTGTAAAATGAGAAATAGTCACATTTATCTTCAATGTTTGCCCCATGGGTGGCATGGTTCTGGATTTTATGCAATACAAGCTCTTACGGCATCTTCTTAGTAATAACAGCTCCTTTATCAGGTTGTTAACTTGACTCATTTACCTCTTCTAACTGCTTTTTCCCCTCTTTTGGGAAATTCGTCATCCCTAATTAATCTTGAATCATGTAATATTTTAAGTAATTGCCATATTGATCATTATAAATGCATGAGAATCTATGGATGTTGTTTATATATTTTGTCTGCTCTTTGGAAGGGCTCCCTTGTAAGACATAAGAGAAAAAGTTATTATCTGCTCAAATAATTTTGCTGGTTCCATGTATGTGGGCTTTTTAAAAAAAAATAGACAGGCTTTCTAACTGATAAGTTTGTTTCTCCTTAAATAATTGGAATTGAGTGTTTTATTTCAATTTTGGAAGTACACAGAAAATAATTATTTGAATCACCCCATCAACCATTGTAACACTGGCTTTAAAAGAAAATTGCACCAGTCTGTAAGACATTTCATAATGTGGTATAAAGATTTCTTCTCTAAGAGAAGAAAATTACTATTTACTGATTTATTGTAGATAAATTAAAGTGGGTTTTTTTTCTTAAAGGACTAAACCCAGTGATTAGTCCTTCCTAAAATATTGAATCAATGGAATATATATCTGTGTTGAGTTGCCAAATTGTAATTGATTCAAAGAGTCTACTCTGATTGAGATCTTATGCAATAAGGCAGAAAGTGAATGGATGGATGGATGGGTTAACAATTGGATATAGCCCTGTGTGTTGATATATATCCTGGGAAACAAAACAACTTTGATATGTGATTCAGGAGACCATATCCTCAGGTATCTGTCATGTCCCCCACGTCCCATGTGGGTTCAAACCCAACCAGGTTCAGCATCTATGCATCATCCAAAAAGAGAAGGAAAGAGGACACTTGGTTTTATAAAATGTGCACATACTAATGTGTATATATAAGTGCACATTTGGAACAATTGCTATAATTAACATGGAAACAGAATGCATTGTAGGACAATGAGGAATGTTGTGAACAAGTGGCCAGTATATGCCATATCAGGCAGTCTATTGTCTAGGGGCAACCTCAAAGTCCCTGTCTTGCTTTCTCATGTTTATTTTGAAACCAAGCTTTAGCTTGGGAAGTCCTTCAAACAGACACCCCTTTCACATGGCTACTCCAGTGCAAATCGTGACTTGCCACCCTGGAAAATGAAAATCAACCTTCTCTTTTAGCTAATGGTGACAAAATTGCACCTCCCCAAGTACTGAATTCCTTCTAGACTGGGATACATAGTTGCATGGGAGAGTAAGGACAATTTTCACCCCACCCAAATAGGATGGATCTACACATTGTGTCACTTCTGCTTATCATTTTTGGCTTATCTGGGAGTGTCATCTAGCACTTTTGGGGAATACCAGGGTGGGAGAGGTAAACTGAGACATTGGTGGGCAGACCCCCCACAAAAAGCATTGACCCTTTTGTTTTCTTAAAATGAGGAGACTGAGTATCTACAGGGGGCTTGGGGCTGCAAAAGTTTGGTTTGAGGCCTATGGACCCCATTTCTTATACCCCTGTAAGGTTATGGAACTCAGCAACATACTATCTGCAGTGAGTGGGAGGGGAAGGGATCAGAACCACACAGTGTCTTGTTTTGGACCCTTCCATCCATCTTCTTGTGCTGTGTAATTGTGTGTCTATGTTTGTGTATGCATGTGTGTGTGTGTGTGTGTGTGTGTGTATGCAAGCCCCACCAGATTCAATAGGCCTTACTTCCCAATGAACACATTAAGACTGTAGTCTTTGGCCCTTTCTGCAGCATACCTCAATATCGGATAGTTCCGTGTTCATTGCAACATTGCCATTTCCAGGTTGGAATCAGTATTAAAACCCAGTTTTCTGCAAGCCTGCAGTGTCACCGGATGAGCACTGGCATTGAAACTGATGCGTCCTCCACAACATAGCATCCCTGGCCACTCCCCATCCCTGCCCCACAGCTCCTGACTGGTCTTTTTTTTTTTTAAATTTCCTCAGAAAATTTTTTTTCCTGTGCTAACATTAGTATCATGGACTGGGCTAACTGGATCATGTCAGCCAGCTATAGCATGGGATCATGCTAACGGTAATAAAGAGATTTTTTTAAAAAAAAATAAAATTTGAAGGAAACATGCAAAATGACTACATGGAGGTGGTGGGTATAGAAATTGCCACACCATGTGCTCCTTTGTCCCCTTCTCCTTCTATGTTCATGCTGATGCAACAGAAGCAGCCAGTTGACTGTGCACAGAGATTGCCCTGGGAGTCGCTGATGGGATGACAGGCTGGGAATGCCCACAGTCTGCCTACTGATGGCTTGGTGACAGGAGGAAGCTGCATGGAGGAACTGCACTTGCCCAACTATTGTGATTGGCACACAAAACGATGGTTAATGACAGTTTTTCCCCATCAATGAAAAAAAGACTGGATTTGCCCTGCCTGGGGATGGGATAGCAGCTCCCTAGCAATGGCGTCAGGCAGTAAGATGGCTCCTAGATTGGGAGCAAGGCATGGTTGAAAGAGGTTGACAATGTCATGCAGAAAGGGCCTTTGATCACTAACAAACTTGTCCTTGTCTACAAAGTGTTAAGAGAAAGAGAGGAAGAGAATGGGGAAGGGGACTGCTGGTTAGTGGTAGAATTCATGCTTGGCATTTAGGTCCCTGTTTCACTCTCATCTCCAGTTAAATCAGTCAGGTAGGAGGCAATAGGAAGACCATCGCTGGCCAGAAAAGACAGTGGTGACCTAAATAGACTAATAGCCTCAGCACCCTATGCGCTTCATCTAACATTATGTAGGGTTATCTCTTGTACTTGAGACCCGTGTCAATGGCTGTTGGACACTTGTCCTAAATTCGATGACCATCCTACTGTTGCTTAAGACCTGGTTCCTTGTTGACTGACTTCTCATGTTCTTCTTCTTGTTGTTGTTTGATTGCTAGTTTCCTATTCTTGTTGATCACCTCTTGTTCTTTTGTTGTTTGTTGTTATTTAATTGATAATTGGCTCATAGTTCCAAATTTTTGCTATGCGCTACTCATAATCTTGTGTAGATAGGATGTAAATCCAGAGACTGTTGAAGAAAAAGACAAAACAAGAAGAAAATCACCCATTGTGAAGAAATTTCACCATGACCATGATTCTGGTTGACTACGGCCATCTACTTGGTGAAGTTTTTCTAATTCCTCCTGAGGAAAAAAGATCTCCTCTCCACTGCAAGACAGAGACACCAAATAGGTACATTTTTCATTGGAGTTGCTGCAATTGAAATTTTGTGTAAAACTCCTGTCCACCAAAAACATATACTTTTCCCCTTTTTTGAAGTTATGCCATGCTCAAGGAGGGGGCAAGCACAAGACAGAATGATGGATCACAAGGTCACAGGCAACCCATTACAATGTTACAACTTTCACTACTAGGCAGCAGATATCACATTTTCCAATTTTTCACAGTACATAAATGTTCACAGGATTTTGTAGAACTGTGTGAAAACCATTAGCCAAAACGAGTACATTTTCTCTGGAACCAACATCTCCAAACAAGCCTGCTATCTTACAATGACTAAAATATTGAGAAGAAATTTTTGAAAGTTGTCTCATTTCTAGTGTGAGGATGAAACAAGTCAAAATTTACATCCTTGTATCTGTCCCACTTGTCTGAGAGATGATTCAAGAGGAGATGAGATTAGAGAGGAACAGAAACATTGGCTTAAAAGTTGATTCGTCTGCTCTGGGAAATTAGAAGAGGGCTGAGTGAGGTTGTGTTCCAGAGATCATTACAGAGAATGGAAACTGCTGAAAAGGGTTGGTCCTTCTTCTGAGGCCATTTCTGCACTAGATTGTTATAGTGCTATTATTCCACTTTCAACACCCTCAAAGGCCACTCCCTAAACTGTAAACCCAAGGATTCCACAGGATGTTGAAAGTGTAATAATAGCACTATAACAGTCTAGTGAGGAAATAGCCTGATATATAACAATTTAAACTTTAATTTCTGCTTTTCACTTTGGTTCCCCTGTGTCCTATTTGAGTCACTCTGTGAGTCCTTCAGGAATAGAGGCCTTTCTTTTTCATGTGTAATTGCTGTCATTTGTCCCTGGCCAAAGGAAAAGCCCCCACTAGCTTATAAATCAAAACAATATAAATATGGCTTTTACAGTCCTCCCTTTCTTGAACTCAGATAGTAATTCTCATAGGCCTCCAAGCTGGAAGGAGGCTTGTGTATCTAACTGCTGGTGGTTTAGAAGCCCACAAAATGGTGGAGGACTTCAATTCTAGGTGTTGACCATATCTGAGACCTGCTACTGGTACCCCAGCCTAAATTAAGTGTTTGAACATTTGCTGCTTGCTTGAGGATGCACTGCTTTAAAGCCTTTTCCTTTTCCTGGATAAGCTCGTTTCCTGGTCTGCAACTCACAGGGATGGCAGTCAAAAAAAGAAACTTTTCCCAGCTCTGATCCACATCTAATAAATGCAGTGAAAACTCAAGACAGTTTACTCAGTTTTGAGTAGGAATGATACTTGAGCAGCTCAACAGTGCAATTGACAGATATCAAAGAGTGAGCAAGAGTAAAACAGTGCACTACTGTGTTAGGTTTCTTTGCATGAGATTCCTCTCCAATAGTACTGGAAAGCATTCTCATTTTCTTCCTTGCTGGATTCCACTTATCATATTTTCCTCTTTGTTTCTATTTTGTTTTTTGTTTTTGTTTTTTTAAGGATTTGGGGTTGTTGAAAAAACAGCCTGAGATATTTCAGGGTATTGAGCAACTAATCTATTTGGTAGCTCCATGTTGGTAGAAATATCTTGTAAAAATTAAACTGATCTTTTCTTCTCTGTTACTGAGAATCAAACCAGATATGGCTCAGTGGTGGAACTTGGAGTGTGTGGAGGGAGAGGGGGCATAGCTATGGCACAAGGGGCAGGGCTGCTGTGGGGGGGCATGACCAAGGCATACAGGGGTGTGGCCAGGGCATGTGAGGGCATGACTACAGGCCAGGACACCCCAAAAACATTGCCACCCAGGCCGAATCACCCCCCTCACGTCTCTACATGACTGATATGGCTTCAATTCAGGGGTGAGCAACTTTAATTGGGGGGGGGTTTCTGTGAGCTTTGTGTAGCTCCCTCCAACCCATTTCTCAGCTCCCAAACTCCTCCAAGCATCATCCCCATCACAGCAGCAGCAAAAGTTAACCTTCATTTCTGCCTTTTAGCATGAAAACAATACAGTTTCAAGGCTAATAGGACTGCTGGAAGCCTTTTGGCCATTGTAAACAATATGGGACAGATTTTGGCCATTTCTGCACCACACTGTTCTAGTGCTATTATTCCGCTTTCAACATCCTGTGGAATTCTGGAGTTTATAGTTTACTGAGGCCAAAGAGCTCTCTGGCTGAGAATGCTAAATGCTCCTCCCTAAACTGCAAACCCCAGGATTCTGTAGGATGTTGAAAGTGGAATAATGGCATTATAACATTGTAGTGTGGAAATGGCTTATGCGTATCTTATTTCTGGTAACAACAGAGAAACTAGGGGCCTTCCAGAGTACTACAAAGGACACTGCATGGAACATGATTCAGTCTTTTAAAAATGAGAGGAGAAGATTCATTTTTGCTACCGCGGCAATTGCACAGATGGCAGGTGGGGGTGGCTGTCAACGTTTTCTGGGAGAGATATTCGGTCACACAACCTAACAAAGTTGTCCACACTGGGTTTAGTTGCATGGTAAGAAACCACTGCTGCCGCTGCTGGATTACAAATTCCCACACCCAGATGATCCAACCTGGTCCTTTGCTCCACACTGCTGATCTCTCAAAAGCCATCGAGGTGCCCAGTGTTGCTGCTGATTCACCCACCAGCCAGTCATCTCTCCTAGATGTGTTTACCTTGCAGGAAGACGTGGCACACTGGGAAAGAAATAAGCAATCCTAAACACAGCTGGTGAGCACTTTCTGGGGTTGTCCAAAATAGAACACTACCATTGATATTTAACAATTAATAGGGGAGGTATCTAAAACTGGCAACACCACTACCCTACAGGTTGGAACTAAAAGTGGGTTGGAAAGGCACTGTTGTTGTTAACTGCCATCTAGTTGACTTTGCCTTATGGCAACCCTATGGATGAGAGACCCCCAGGCCACTCTATCATCTATTACTCAGTTCAGGTCTTGTAGAATCAGGGATGTGTCTTCCTTGACTGAGTCTATCCAACTGCAGTGCAGTCTTCTTCTTTTTCTACTGCCTTCTACCTTACCAAGAATTACTGTCTTTTCTAATGACTCAAGTCTTCTCATAATATGGCCAAAGTACAATAGCCTCAATTTAGTCATCTTGGCTTCTAGGAGAGTTCAGGCATGATTTGCTCTCGGACCCATTCAGTTGTCTTTTTAGCAGTCCAGAGTGTCCACAAAACTTTTCTCCAGCATCACACTTCAAATGAGTTGATTTTCTTCCTATCAGCTTTCTCCACTGTCTAGCTTTCACAACCATACATAAAAATTAGAAACACAATGGCGTGGGCAGTGTTGACCTTAGTATTCAATGATACACTTGAGGATCTTGTCTAGTACCTTCATAGCTGCCCTTCTAGTCTTCTTCTGATTTCTTGACTGCAGTCTCCATTCTGATGAATGATGAATGACTAAGGAAAAGTATGGGAAATCTTGAACTATTTCAGGGTCTTCATTGTTTGCTTTAAGGTTATGTAAATAATCTGTGGTCATTACTTTTGTTTTCTTAATGTTCAGTTGTAAACCTGCCTTTGCACTTTCTGTTCAAAAACACCATTGCAACTCATTTGGGGGACTCATCTATGGAGGGGTTGAGGTGAGCAATTGACTGGGTTAACTAGATATGGCAGCATCAAGCAGCAGTTCTGACGTTGGTGGGACTTGTGGGACCTCAGGACAGTTGGCAAACCCCTAGCTGTGCCTAGCTCCAATGCCATCTCTCGGATGAAAACTGCCAGAGCAAAGTGACTCTTGTTCTAAATTTTCATCCTTTCCTTCCTAGCTGAATCCAATTCAAGTCATCATTTGTCAGTTATATCACTTCTTTATACATATTCATACAATGTAATGTTATATGGAACAATATGAAACAGTGGGGAAAAGCTCTGAATAAACGCACAGGGAGTACTCATTCTGAGGGGAAAAATGCCCATGTGTTTCTTTCTTAATATATGAGAGCATATATATCGGCATAGATTTATTTAAATGCACACTCTCTTGCTGTGTGCTCTCTACTGGTTTTCCTTCTACAGGTATCTGCTAATTAGGAGGTTTTGCTTCCCAACTAGGCTGTAAAAGGAAAGGCTGTATGCTAAACAGATTGCCCTGCATACGTAGCTTCTCGTAGGAATGCTAAAATGGATTAACATGCGTAACAGAAGGCTTATGACCCTGGGAGACAGGGAGACCTGAAATAACCTTAATACCCTGTCAACTTGCATTACCAAGCCACAGTGAACAGCAAGAGCCTGGTTAATAGTCTGTCTCAGAAAGAAAATCCATATCTTTCATCTGAAAGTTGTTTTTTACCCTTACAATTCTAATGGTTATGATTAACTTTTTTCATTTTTCCCCTTGCCCCCCCTTTCTCACTTATTTTACCTGCATCATAAATAAATTACAACATAATAAAATAAAACAGTTTCAGCCATGATGGTATCAGTTCACAAGCTCTCCTTGCCATGGTACAACCCATACATTTATCAAAGCAGCCATGAGTAATGTAGGGGAAAATCTCTCTCTTTCTTCCCCTCTTTCGCTCTCATTCCTCCTTTCATACTACATGACAGTGACCAAAGAAGATGATAGATAGATAGATAGATAGATAGATGATAGATAGATAGATAGATAGATAGATAGTTCTCATTTCTCCTTTCATATTACATAACAGCGACCGAAGAAGATGATCTATCTATCTATCTATCTATCTATCTATCTATCTATCTATCTATCTATCTATCGTTGTCTGTCTTCAGGGCACCAAAACAGTTCTTAAAGATAATTGTACAGTATTTATAAAATATAAGACAGAACTGCATGCACACAATGATTCTGCAAGAGGACCAGAAAACCTTCTGAATGTAACATTAGAAACAGAATTCAGGTTTGAATAATCTTAGCTTTTAATTTTTTGTAAAAAACAACACGGCATTGTTGGAGTCACAGTAATCTATTTAATTTTGCTTGGAATGGTTTGGGCAACCAAGACTTCCCCAAACCTCCTGACTAGATTTCAGAACTGAATATTGTTTCTGAACTTCACTCCAGCCAAGGAGCTCAGCACAGCTCTTGCTACCACAGCATGGGGCAAAGGTCACTACCTTGGACAGTTGTAAAAGGGTATTAGACAAATTCGTGAAGGTATTTCTGGAGAGTGGACAAATTCACAGACGATAAGCCTATATGTTACATGCTGGATCAGAGACATCATGCCTCTTTAACACTACTACTCTTTAACACACAACAGACAATTGCCTTCTAGAAGTACTTGGCTGGCTGTTGTGGACATGTGAATGCCGTGTATTTGGTCTGATGCAAGGGATTATCTTACATTCTCTGTGTCACCCTCTTGTTGACTGAAGGTTCACCCATGAATGCACACAGCACTTGCTTGAAGCTGTCCATGGCAGAAGATCAGTAGAAGTGGCCATCTGTCACTGGAGCTTGTTGGCCACTAACAGAGACCCTAACAAATTTCTAAGAGGACTTTGAGAGCAGTTGTTTCTGACCTAGAAGAGGCACTGCATTATCAAATTTGTTTACAAAAAAACAGTTGCCAGAATTTGTTGGTTTTAAAAGTAAATCTAAAAATATTATCATGAAATCTAGAAATACGCAATATCCAGGCCAACCAGAAGACAGGGGAACTGTGAAGCAGGCATGTGGAGGAATCACATATTTAAATATTCTGCAGTGAAAAGCAACAAAAGAACATCTCTATTTTTATGGAAGGCTCTTAAGAAAGACTTCTCTCTTGCATGGTAGCTTTTTTTCTTAAGTCCTAGAACAACCCCATGTCTGAGGCCTTGTACATAAATAAAATGGAAGCCAGCAGAAAGTAGCTGCTTTAGGAGACTTTTGCCCTACTAGAGAAATTCCCCCTCATCCTTTTATGCTGTATACAGTTAATGAATGGGACACATTTACTCTCATTTACACGTACCTCTTCTCTTCATGCATTTCAAAGTGATGGAAAATTGAAGCAATTAGGCCCAACTGGGCAATTTTTCATTTAATCAAATGCACAGACAAAAATGCACATCTCTGATCACAAATTCTTTCTGAGGCTGTAGACACCAAGGCTGGGAAACCTGCCCCCACCCCAATATTGGGAAACTACTACTTTGTTGTTGTTGGTTGCTGTCAAGTAGACTTTGACTTATGACAACCTTTTGAATGAGAGATCTCAAAGTCATCCTGACATCAACAGCCCTTCTCAAGTCTTGCAGACTTAGGGCTGTGGCTTCCTTGTTTATCCATCTGCAATGCAGTCTTTCTCTTTTCTCACTGCCTTTTTTTCTCACCAATCATTATTATCTCTTCTTGTTAGCCATGTTTTCTCATGATATGTCCAAAGTACAACAGTCTCAATTTAGTCATCTAGGATTCTAAGGAGAGTTCAGGCTTGATTTGCTCTAGAACTCATTTGTATTTTTAGCAGTCCACAGTATCCGTAGAACTCTTCTCCAGCATCACATTTCAAATGAGCTGATTTTCTTCCTAGTAGCTTTCTTCATTGTCCAGCCTTCACAGCCATACACAGAAATAAAATAATAGGATGATGATGGTTTCTGCTGAAATTCAGTTTTTTATTATTTAATGTTATTTTATTTTGTGATTCCCTCCTGCAATCTAAATTAATGCAGCTCAAGAAGAATTGTTCTACACATGATTTTTCCATTCATATAATGAGACTTAACCAAATGAGAGAGAGAGTGAGGAAATGAATGTTGTGTTAGCTTCAAGTTCAGGGTCCAAATCCAACTGATGAAACAGCTCTGATACCAAAAGCTAGTAGATTTGGGTTTGTACTGAAACTTGTTGGAATATTCTACCTGTGATATAATGTCTCCAGTGATCTGTAGAAACTGAATGCCAATTGGAATGCCTGGAGAAAAAAGTCACAGTAGAGGCTATTTCATGAAAATGCACTAAAATGACACTCAATCGGTTCCAGATGTGAGAACTAGAACTGAAAACCACACTCAAGGGTCTAATGAGGACCCATTTCCTCCTGTTCAAGCATATTTATTTTTTCATCTTACAGATCTCTGGCTGTAGCTTCATGTTCCCATTCATTCTTCACTTATGCGAACTTCACTCTGGTAAAAATCTTCTCTACCCCTTTGTTATTCTCTTTGGTAAGCATATTTCCACAGGCTTTGGTCTTTAATACCCTCAGTTTCAGAAATAATCCCATCCCATAAGGCACCACTTTCTCAACAAAATCCCAGTGAAGGCATAGCTTCAGTCAAAAGTAACATATCCAAAGGCAATGAAACCACTGCCAGTACTTTACGACAAGAATCCAGGAGTGTCTACAGAATGGACAGGAATTAACCCTGAAAGAAGGCAGGGGGTAGACCTAAATCATCCACCAATGGTTTGTTGAAGGATGCAACCACTAAGGTCCTGATGAACCAAGAAGCTGTGTGGAAGATTGTATGGTAGCTTCCAACTGAAACTCATGGAAAGTTGAAGCAATTGGGCCAATTGGGCCATATATATTAAAGGCACGGATATGATCTGCACTGTATTGCAAAGCATATTATAAGCTCCTTTCTTGAACAGCCTTAATTATCCAACAGCAATGGTTTAGAAGATGTCAATGAAGGTGAAACTGACAGAAACAAAGCCACAGCCAAGAGGTTAGAGTTCAAAGCAAGAAGGAGGGAATCCACTAGCCCTCAGAACCAGGAGTCTCCAACTTTAGTTGGCAGGCCTGCAATTATATTTCCAGTGAATAGGCCATGTTTATGGTGCTTGAGCATCTTTTCCTAACTGAAGGCTTTAAGAGAGATGTGTTAATAAGGAGCAAAGAGGGCAGAAGTTAGTGGATAAAGGTTACAGAGACACCAGGGATGAAAGAGGTGGATTTGGGCAGCAAAACAGCACAAAGACCAGAAACCTCATTAAAAGGTTTGGAGATTGCCCACCTCTTTCTCTGACCTTGGCAAATGAGGTGGGTTGCGTTGCATTTTCTAAGATAATACTTTGGCCTGAATTGTTTAGCTAGCACTCACATGTGAGTAAACATATTCTATATTTCTGTGAAAATCAGAAATGCCATGGCTTCAACATCTTTGGGATTGTTTCCATACAGACTCCCCTCACAAATTTGTCACAACCATGTACTCAATTTTTTTTAACAATTTACTCCCTTCTCCCTAGCTCCCAAGTCAAAGTCATGTTATTAGAAAGACCATTTCAGTTCAAGGGCATATTTGTATTCCCACAGTGATAAATGCAGTTTTTCATGATCGAGCATTGAATGCATAAAAAATAATAATAATCTTAAGAGCAGAAAACCATGTAATGAATGAAGATGCAAGGAAGTGCAGTGACCATTTTAGGGTACAAAATGATGTCCATCAAACTGTTCAGGAAGACTGATTATCCCTTATTGCACTGCAACAATGTATTTTTAATATTTACATGGATACCTCCATCAAATGATAGTGAGTCTTTCAAGTCTTCTCTGATAACTTTTCTAGGACAAGGATGGTTACTCTTCTGTATTCTCATCTTTCTCCAAACAGTGGTGAGCATATATGTCTGACTTACAATGAGTCAGAGAGTCGTGTTGGTCATTCTAATCCAGCACTGTGCATCAATTCAATTTAATCCTGAATCCTGACCTGGATCAAGATGAACCAGTCTTCCAGATCAGGTCCAAATCAGATCAACATACATTTGAGTAATAAAGTAATCTGGACAATAAAAGAAAGCCAGATAGAGTGATTCCCAAAAGGTTGCAAAACAGCACCATAAGGAAAAAGTGAGAGGGTGGAGGAAGCAGAGTTGGAAAAAGAACTGGATTTTGCATATTGACAGCTCTAGCTTCCAGTGTTGGTCAAAAGTATTGGCAGCACCCTCAAGAATGGTGCTTATAAAGTCCTTTTGCTCTTCCACTGGTTCTCTGTCAGCAAGACAAACTTTTTTTTTTTTTGGCAAGGGTTATATTGGAGTTGGGTGGTGCTTTCATGTTTATTGTAGCTTGTATTTCTCCTTCTTTCATCTTCATTTCTCCTTCTTTCATCTTACCAAAATCATCATTTCCAAATCCTCTTCCAATCCTGTCTCACTCTAATTTAATATCTATTGCTTCTTTGGCCCTTTCCACACGAGGTGAGGGAATCGCTCCATGCCGTTACCTACCACTTCTTCTGGGGTCTGAAGCAACGCGGATTGTCCCTGAAGCCCTTCTGCAGGGCTCCTCCTTGGTCCAGGGTGAATCGGAGCAGTGCAAGGTCTGTAGATCCGCACTGCTCTGGCTTCCAAAATGGCTGCTTCCAGCTTCCAAAATGGCAGCTTCCAGCTTCCAAAATGGCAGCTTCTGGCTTCAAAAATGGTGGCTTCCGGTTGGTCGTGGGTCCCGACCAACCTCTGAAGCTCGCCACACCTAAAGCCCACCCTCCACAGATCACAGGCTCGCATTGGTGTGAGTCTGAAAATCTGCACAAGGGAGCAGGAACGCAATGGCGTGTTCCAGGAAAATAAAAACCTGTTTTTTGCGGTTTTTAGAAAACACGCTGGAGGACCACTTGGGGTCGTTTTGGAGTGGACTGACGTGTGGATCTCCGGTAAGTAGTCTGCTCCTAGTCTGCTCCAAGGTGCAGATGACCTGCATGAGAGGACGCACTGCCCCGTTCTAATTGCCTGGTGCAGAAAGGGCTTTTGAGTGAGTTGTCTGTTGGTCTCACTATTATTTTAGGGGTAGTTTTATTAAGGAATGACTTCCCTTAGAAAACCAGCATGGTAGCGGTTTGAACAGTGATTTGAATACTGGACTAAGAGTGTGAGAGACCAGGGCTGGAATCCCCAGTAAATTGTGGGAATCCACTGGGTAAGTCACATTCTCTTGGACAAGCCACACTTTCTCAGTCTCTGAAAGGCAATGGCAAACCTCCTCTATATAAATTTGGGCAAGAAAAAAACATGACAGGTTCACTTTAAGGTTATCGTAAATTGAAATGACTTGAAGGCAAACAACAGCAGCAACAACTGTCTCCCTAATATCCTTCCCCCACCTTCTGGCAACACCTGTCTGTGTCTGGGAGGAAATGGATTGAAGTAGCTCACCCAGTTCTCCAATGAGTCACTCTACGCACTTGGATCTTGGCCTATGTTATATTGTTTCTGAAGGAAATTCAGCAACACTGGACATTTCCTGGATTTCTGATGCATATGTTTATGTGTGGTTACAATTTATGCACACTGAAATCAATTTATTATTTTATTTAAGATACTTGTTTACCATCTTTAAGTGGAAAAACTCTGCCAAGGCACCTTCCAAATATAAGCATGTGCATAAAAGCCAGTTAAAAACTAAAAATTACCAAAATACAAAAACTGTATAAATATTCAGATAGCACTAGGTAAAACCATCCCAGCTCAATGATCTATTAAAAACTATCTTTGGAGAAGTCCGAAGAAAACATAAAATCATAGAGCTAGAAGATACCACAAGGGCCATGCAGGAATATATGATCAAAGCAGTCCCAACAGATGGCCACCCAGCCTCTCTTTACAAACCACTAAAGATGGACACTCCACCACATTCTGAGGCAGTGGATTCCACTGTTGAACTGCTTTTTCCACCAGTAAGTTCTTCCTAATGTTTAGATGGAATCGTTTTTCCTGAAGTTTGAACCCATTGCTCTGTGTGCTAGTCTCTGGAGCAACAGAAAACAAGCTTGCTCCATCTCCCATATGACATTCCTTCAAATATTTAAACATAGTGATAATGTCACTTCTTAACTTTCTCTTCTCCAGGCTAAACATACCAGCTCCCTAAGCTGCTTCTCAGAGGGCTTCATGATTTCCAGACCTTCTACCATTTTGGTCATCCGCCTCTGGACATATTCCAGCTTGTTAATATCCTTCCTGAACTGTGTGTCTTCAGAGCTCTTCTGAATGTTTGTAAGGATATTGCCTAATGCACTCCAGCTGGTGGGGTGTGAAGCACCATGAACCAATGTGATATGGAACAAGAATGGGCAAGGTATGGACCTACAGATGGTTTTGGACTCCCCTTATAGCATTCCCCACTGTTAGTTCTGTTGGTGAAGAGTGGTGAAAGTTACCATCCAACAACATCTAGAGGACTTAACCTTGTCCACCCTGGTGAAGCAGATACAATGCTGGACTTAGGCCCTTTCTGCAACATATCTTTGTCCCAGTGGCATCTGGTGATGATGTTAGCAGAGGATCTCCCAGGAGGAGAGTGCAATGGAGCACTCCCCTCTGCACAGGCTGCCTCCAGGAACCAGGAAGTGCAATGGCCATGCCTCTTCCTGCCACAGTGCATCTGGGTACTGTCCCAGGGCCTCTGCATACAAGGCAGGTGCAGGCATGTGGTGGGAAGGCGGTGTGATCACCAGTCATTGACCGGGAAAACCTGTCAATGATTTGTGATGCAATCTGTCAGGATTGTCAGGATTTGGCTCCTCTGAGCATGAGCAGAGTGCAATCTGTGAAGAAAGGCTTCACCACAGCAGAGGGTCCCAGTGAAGCAGAAAGAATTCCAGAGGCTCATTAAGTAAGACTTAGAGGCTGAATTTATTGCCACACTCTAAGATAAGATAAAGCTTAGCAAAAACATGCTAGCATCCCAGCAATTAGACAAACAGGAATAACAGAAGATAATGGAGAAAAATCAGTCAGCATCTCTCCTTACAATCAGTATACTGCCAATGGCATGGTAGGTCCATCTAGAGTGTCTAACTGGCAGCTGGTCAAGGCAAACACCAGCCTTTTTACGCTACCTTGTCACCCTAGAACAAGTGGGGTGACCCAGTCAGTGTTCTGGCATGTAATACACAAGACATAGCCATAACAATCCTTCTGGCCTTGCACCTGGCGGTCTGGCCACACCGCCTCTTCCCTTTGCCATCCACTCATGGGAAAACTGCCTGCCCAGCAACAACCTTGACATGATGCCTGAGGACAGGAGAAGAATGGGACTGGAATGACATTGTGAATAAGAGTCATCCTGTCCCCATATTTCTCCTGTCCCCATGGTGGATTGAGTGTGTCAAGCAGAAAGGGCCTTAGAGTGGGGATCCATGAGTTTGTTCACTTAGCTATGAAATGTGCAAAAGGGACAATCATTCAACTTCACTGGGGATTTTAGACATTTGTAATTTTAGATATGTGAAAGTTGTGATTTTATATTTGTCATCTTAACTATTTATAACTTGTGATTGATAGTCTTTTTAAAAAAATATAAAGATTGATAGCATTCTCAAGTTCTCATGAAGAATAATAATGATGATGGTCAAAATCCTGCATTGCCAACTTAGGCCATTTCTGCACATGGTGATGGAATCGCCCCGGTCCGGTACTTACCGGACTTCTTGGCTCAACGCTCAGGTCCAGGCTGCTCCGGAGCAGTGTGTGGCCACCGCTCCGCACTGCTCCCGGGATGAAAATGGCGGCTTCTGGTTGGTGGAGGCTCTCCACCAACCACTGAAGCTCGCCAGCCTAAAGCCCGCCCCCGACAGATCTGCAGGCTCACACTGGTGCGAGCCTGCAAATCTGCACAGGAGCGCGGGAATGGGGTGGCATGGAGTGGCGCGCTCCGTGCTTTTTAAAAACCTGAAGAAACAGGTTTTTAAAAAGCACGCTGCACAACCACTTTGGGTCGTTCCGGAGTGGACTGAGGTGCGGAACTACATAAAGTAGTCCGACCCAGTCCACTCCCAGGTGCAGACGTCCTCTCTGGAGGATGCTCTGCACCGGTTTTTTAAGCCCATGTGGAAATGACCTTAGTTATGAATGCATAACTGTTACCTCCTGGCCTGAATCCCCAAACCTACCTTAATCACCAGCAGCCACTCAGAGTAATGGAGGCCTGTTTCTCTGGCAACTGGGATGCAAAAGGATGATGCCTCCAGCCTTCTCTCACCGGTGATTTGTGTTGTGATGAAGAATTGTGATAGGAGGGCTCCTTCTGATTGTCACAGCCTCACTCTGGCAGAAGGGGGCTGGAAACTTCATTCTGGTGCACCCCAGTCACCAGCAGAACAGACTTCCATCACTCAAAGTGGCTCCCTGAGGTTTAAGATGGGAGTTCATGGGCCATTTACAATCATATGTAGTATAACTGAATATGAAGCAGTTAATGGATCTGTAACTCTAG
This sequence comes from Ctenosaura bakeri, assembly GCA_948474755.1. NCBI lineage: Eukaryota > Metazoa > Chordata > Lepidosauria > Squamata > Iguanidae > Ctenosaura > Ctenosaura bakeri. The sequence goes on along the minus strand of CAOLHI010001356.1, from coordinate 578,321 downwards.
CTTACAAATACAAACTGAAATGCAGGATGCCAGACAAAAGTCCTGCATCCCTACATGTTTTCTACCACTGAACAATAGTCTCAGCATTCTGAGGTGTACTCAGATGTATTCAGAAGGAAATAGGGACTGGCGTGAGCAATGGAGATGTCCCGGCCAGGACAGGAGTTCCCAAGAAATATGTTCCTCTTTGTTTTCATACCCAGCTATCAGAATATAACTACTAATAGCAAATCTCCCAAAAATAAATATCAAGGGAAAGGCATCTACATCTCCTGTTTTCTCTTTGCATACATACACAGCTTCATAATCTCCATATGCACTTGATTTTTGATGTATTCAAACAATTGAGCCGAAGCTAGTGCGGAGAATACCTCAGTGAGCTTGAGCCTGGGCTGCCTTCTGCAGCATCTAAGCAAATTTTAAAACAATTCAATATTTAAAAGGAAAGATGAAGACAGTCTCCAGAGGCTGCCATAAGACAGAATCGCTGCCTTTGGGCTATTCTAAAATTCTCTCAGCTACATTATGAAAAAGCCCAGGAGAGCAAGCTGTTTCAGGGAGACTATGAAACATCCGCATTGATAGATTGATCAACAAAAGGTTATGCAAGCAAAGATGTGGGGCAATATCAGATGGATTGGGGCTGCAATCTTATATCTTCTTACCTAGAAGTAAGGCCAGAGGACAGTTCTATAACAGGATAGAAGTAAAAGGTCATCAATAACAGGATATTCAGGACAGGAAAACTGAAAAGCACTGTCCTGGACTTGAACAAAGACACAGACTGTAACATGTCAGCATAACACGAGCAGCTATTTCCCTTCTGATTCTGCACTGTACGAGGTATACTTGGGGTATAAGGTTTAACATCCTGGACAATGTCTGTAAATTTTGAACTAAAAGCCAGAGCACATTCACTGTTCCATTGATTGACTGTGGTAGGCTACATCTTCTCCACAAGTTCCCCTTGCTGGGGGTTGTGGAGAGAGAAAGGAAATAAAGAAAAGAGAGGTGACAGGGGGAAGAGACAAAAAAGCAATGGCAGAGCAGGGGGTGAGGGGAAGAGTGGTAGAGGCAGAGAAAGAATGGCCCTCAACAATACTAAAAGGTAGCCTGGGCTGGGGAACATTATTACTGAGACAGGGTCTACTGGAACACTAGCTTTGCTGGCTGAGGCATTCTGGAAGTTGTAGTGCAAAAGACCCTGGGCCCTCAGTAGGAAAAAAAAAGTCCAACTTGATTATATAACTTTGTTAAAAGAATAGATCCATCCCTGGAAGAGAGGCCATTGGACACTGCACAGTCATGAGAGTTAAATATAATTCCAATTGCTGGTGGAGACAGAAAACAATGGAGGGCAGTTGGTGTCTTCACCTCTCTTGGGAACCTCCTGAGGGCTTCTGTCTGGGCATTTGCATTAAGCAAGCTATGTGGATTCATTCAGTCATTTAAATATTTATATCCCACCCTTTATCTGAAGAACTCAGGGTGGCCTAAAATAAAAACAACCCAATTTAAACAGTATAAAAATAAAATGATTTTTAAAGGCTAAAGACATAGTTAAAAATTTAACCCATTAAAAAGACAGATTAAAACCAGCTGAAATCAGTTTTAAAACCATCTACACCTAGAATCATAGAGCTGGAAGAGACCACAAAGACCACTGAGTCCAACCCCCTACCATGCAGCAATAGACATGAGGGTTTGCATAAAACTAATAAGAACTTAAAGTCTTCAGTGAACAGCCATGTTTTCACTTGACACTGGAACAATAACAGCATTGGCACCAATCAGGCCTCCAAGGGGAGGGTATATTCCATAACTAGGGTGCTATAGCAGAGAAAGCTGTCTCCCATGTCCTTCCACAAGGTATTGCACTGACTGATGGGACACAGAGAAAGGCTCCTCCAACAGGTCTCCATTCACAGGCAGGCGTATATATGGTGAGGGGTTCCTTCAACTATCAATATCCCATGATGTTTAGGGCTTTGAATTTCATCACCAGAACTTTGAATTCAAATCGGAAATATTTTGGCAGCTAGTGGATGATCTGGATCTTTGGTCTCATCCAACCAGGCATCTTTTACATTCTTAGGAATGATCAAAACTTCCTCCAGAATATTTTCTCAACATCTTCAAAGTTCCTTGATTTTAATTTTTCTTTGATCAGTGCCATAACACAGTACTGAGTCTGAGCTAAGGTTTGGCAGTATTTACAGCCATATCCAGTATTTATTGTGGTATAATTAAAAACATTTATAATGCTAGAAACAGGCCAGAACAGGTCAGCGCTAACAGTTTCAACTGACACTTTTTCTCACTGAAACCTGCGTGCAGGGTGGTGAGGCAGCCTATAACTTTAAGACAGACCAGAGGAAAGAAATGGAAAGCATGGGTAATGAAATCAAAGTCACTGTTTCAGCTTGTTTCCAGCTATGGAGTTAACAACTACACTGGCCTCCTTCTCCTAAAGAAGCAAATCTAAAAACTCTTTTAACAGTAACCCTGTAGGAGATAGACCTCTAGCCAAATATGCCCAGAAAGCTATAAAAGAGTGTCAGTGTGTCATAGTGCAAGAATTCTATAAAACCTAAGTGTCCAGAATTATCACCATGAAACATAGTATGAGGATGACATCCAACAGTAGGAAAATTTTTCATAGATCATTTCTTCAACTCCTTCTAATTCTTTCTTCAAAAATTCTGCTAACATTGTCTCTGGAGATGGAGCATGATTAAGAAAAATGCATAGCACTCCATCAAAGATCAAACCTTCCATATACACTTGTTTGTCCTTCCACTCTTACAGAAGCGGATGTTTATAACATCTGCATCTGTGGGACATCCACTCTTTCCTACCTCCTCATGTGATCCATGAAGTTTATTCTGTCTGAGGAGCTGGATAATATTTCTGGACTCTTCATGCTTTTCATAAAGGAAAATGAAGATGATGCAGGGGAGAGAGAGAGAGAGAGATTGTTGTGTGCCTTCAAGTCATTTCTGACTTATGGTGACACTAAGGGGGGGACAGTTTTCTGGGGCTGAGAGTGTGTGATGCGCTCAAGGTCACCCAGTGGAATTCCATGGACAAGCAATTCCATGGTCTCTAGGGTTGTAGTCCAGCACTCAAATCATTATACTACACTGCCTCTCAGATAGATAAATAGGTCATCAGTGAGACAGACAGAAAAATCAATAATAATAGTTGAAAAAAACTACTAAGAATACTGTCATCAGATAGAACCTCGTTCTCAGAAGGATACTGAAGTTGATATAATAATATATAATGACATTATTGAAAACAGGTGTTTATAGAAAGCAGCAAATATTTCAGTTGTTACTTTCCTCAGTGATGCCTTGTTTGAGTGTGTGTGTATGTGTGTGTGTCATGAATTAGGAAGGACATGGGGCAAAGTTTGTATATATCTGGTATTCTTTATTTTGGTTGCAATATTATCTGAAAACTAGAGACAGAAAAAAAAATCTGTATTACCTTTCACACCATTTAATGCCTGGGTGCATATCCTCTTTATGCATCACCTTGAGAAATATTTCTTTTTAAAGTCCACACAGTCATTTGTGCACGCACACACATGAATTTGGTGTGCAGGTTCCATAGGTACACAAAACTGGTTCACATGGTGTAAGAAAAAGAAACGTTATATTGTGTATCACATAAAAAGCAAGATGATCATGTTCTGAAATACATCAACCTGTTAGTAAAAAGTTTACAAAGGGAAGAGGCAGTGTGGAATGGCTCTGGAAATGCAATATTTGTTTTTCTGCTGGACGATAGCACTGTCTGCCTTTATTTTTTGCAACAACTAAAACACACCAGAATGTAAAGTGCACATTTTCTAAAGCATTGGGCTATTTTTTTTTATTGCCATTATCCTATTGCTAGAAGAAGAAAAAAATCTCTTAATGTTTAAAGCAGAAGTAGACCATATCACATTATTATAATCAATCTGGTCAGTTACATCCCCATACAAGGTCATGACAAGGGCTCTGAAAGCCATGTTTTGTCTCTTTGCAATCTGCTCTAAGCTCCTCTGATTAGTTTGATGATCCAGTCAAACCCTCCTCCTTTTCCAGTGCCGTGACAGGATTTTATGTTGTGGAATGGCCTCAGTTTGGGGAGAATCACTGGAAGTGCTCCAAGCACTTTTCATTAATTAAGTACTGTCTGTGCAGCAGAAGCCGTTTGCGTCACTAATCCAAGCCCATTCCAATAGAGTCTGGGCCTTGCCGCAGTATTGTAGCCTAGATTCTACTGATGATGCTGCAAAGTCAACCTCCAATTTTGGGGTGAAACTAAAAATTGGTGAAAAGAACAGAAGAACAATTAGGTAGGAACAAACTACATTCATTTAAGCTATAAACCCAAACAAAAAGCAATAAAATGGAAGATAGGTGGAGGGAAGGGGAAGAATGTGGGGGGGAAATTTATTACTGTAATTTATATTGGAAATATTTGTAAAATAAGAAACATATACATGTTGATTTATTTTGGATATGTCCTATCAATAAAAAATAATTAAACTTTGGGTAACAGGCTTTCTCTTGGCCCTTTTTGCACAGCATTCACCATGTGAAAGGGCCTCTGGAGCATTGCGCAATTGCGAGGAGTGGTCCATATGACATCCTCGCTATTGCACAATGCTGCCAGGGCCAGCAGATGCTGATCGCACACTATTTCATTTTTGGCTTGTAGCCGAAAATGGTGCTCAATCACGCATCACTCCAGGGCCCCATGTGCACTTACCGTGTATGCAGAGCCTCTGGAGCCAAAGCAGTCGAGCTTCCTGCCCCAGTGCAGCCTGGGAAAATCCCAGGCTCTGCTGCGGAAGGAAGAGGAGAAGCCATCACACTGTCTGCTCACTAGCAGGCAGTGGCTGCAGAGCTGAAGCAGTGGGGATGTGAGAGCCTCTCACAAGAGGAAGCTCACGCGATCCCCATGCCCCAGTGCTGCGAAAAGATAAGGTGCAGAAAGGGCCCTTGTCTACATCTTCCTGATATTTTGAGGAAGTGTATGCTTTTGTTAAAAAATAAAAATCAGGGATAACTTCAGATGTTTGTCTCTGCTGCAGAAAATTTCTTACTTGTATCAACCTGTATATTTCATTGTGATGCAAACCAGTTCCATACAGTATGAATCTGATATATTTCAGACTACTCCTGCCTTATATTCTTCACCTGCCAGTTTCACTCCCCTTCACAGACTCTATCTCCATGATGTTCTAAACCAGATTTTCCCAAACTCCAGACTTCAGTTCTGTCATGTTCCACCCACATAGGCACCTCCAAAATTTTGGGTCACTGAACCTCATGGTGCTTTAGACTCTTCAGACAAGAGATTTGGGGGCCCTGGAATCAAGGTCTCACAACTTCTCATTCTTCTACTGCTCTTCGTCAGAGAAACTAATGAAATGTTTCATATCCTCCAACATTTCACAAATGAAAACAGGGATACGTGTGATCAATCAACCTCAGAATGTGGTCAAGGTGACAAAAAATATTAATGAGGAAGAACACACAAGTCAGGAAATACTACAATAGTTTGCTTTTGCATGAACTTGCTGGGAAAGATGAGGTTTTGACCTGACTTCTCCTCTCTTTAGAGCTAAGTTAATTGAATGTAAACAACTTTTGCACATTGAACTCACTTTGCAGCAACTGAAGCAAGCTGAAGACAAAGGCATAAAATGAGAAAAGGAGAGAGAATCTGGGACATTTTAGAAATAGCTGAAAAAGTGGAACAGGAAAGGATTATCTGGAACTGCCCATACTAAATAGGGACATTTGGAGGTTCAGTGTTTCTTTCAAAGGCTGTGAAGCCAGCAAGACAAGCAATCTAGTTTTAAATCACTAAAACTAGACCCAGAAATTTATTAAATCATTTATACTCTGCCCCATATATTCCAGGATCTCAGGGCAACAGATGGTAAAATCAATTTAAACAATTTAAAATGCAAAATACTAAAATATCATTTTTAGATATGAAGCTATCTAACAAACTAAAACTTAAAACCATGAACATATACAAATTGCATAAAATCATTACACCTCAAAGGCTTTAAGAAAAAGCTGTGCTTAGGCCCTTTTTGCATGGCATTGCTGAAGCAAAAGGGCCCCTTGAGTGTCGTGTAAACGTGAGGAGCAGTCCACATGACACACTCGCATTTACACTCAAGAGAGCACACATTTTTTTATTTTTGGCTCAAAAATATCACTCCAAGGCCCCATGCACACTTACCTGGCGTGCAGAGCCTCGGGACCCGGGCCGGTCACGCGTCCTCTCCTCAGTGCAGCCTGCGAGGTCCCAGCTACTCTGCGAATGGAAGAGGCAAGGGCGTTCACGCGATGAGGAAGGAGCTGCGGAGTTGAAGCAGGAGGGATGAGACAGCATTCCTCCCAAGCCTTCATGTGCGAGCCAAGCAGCCCAGCACCGGGAAAAGGTAAGGTGCAAAAAGGTTATTAAACATGGTGCCATAATGAAGCCAGAGTTGGAGTAAGTTGGGCCTTAAGAAGAGAACATTCCATAATCAGGATGCCAAAACAGAGAAGGCCCTCTCTCATGTTCTCACACTGTTTATTGCCTCCAATAGTAGGATATCAAGGAGGGCCCCACCAGGAGACTTCATTCCTCAGGTAAGCATACATAGGGACTGGTGAACATTCAGTGAAATGGAACTGAAAACTGATTTCTGAATGGATTTTGTATATCCCCTGACCACGTAACCTTAGTTTTGAGCTGTCCCCTGTTTTTGCAGGAGTGTACTAAATTGTTTTATCTTTTTGGAAAGCTATGATGCCATTTGACAGACTGTTTAAGCAATGGAAATATTTTAGTACAGTAGATTAAAAATCAAAGAGGTGGAATTTTAGTGTGCACGTGTTTACTTTGTTACTGCGGTCCAGGCCCACCCGGAGATAGCACTCGATATCTCTTTGATATCAAACAATTCGGCTTTCCTCTGCCACCCTGCTCCACGTGTTTGCGAGGCCTCTGGACAAGCACGTAAACAGGCACGGATGATAATTGCTGGACATTCCATTCTCCATCCAGGCAGGCCAGATAAAGCCGGTTCATCGCTTCAGGGACCTCTCCAGCAAACACCTCATTGCATATGCGCGATACTAACAAAGGCTCCCTGTCCCAAGCCGGCAAACTAAAAAAGCTGTACTAAGCGCTCCACATTTGCATACTGGCTACACTATTGTTAATTTGGCTCTAATTCAATCATGCTAAATTCTGACCTTTCCAAGGCTTTGTCCCGCGCCCAAAACACATTGTTCTCACCGAGTAAGGTATGGCCTGCAATCACAATTCACTCTATAAAAACCCCTGATTCTGAGACCTTCCTCGGATCGCTCCCAACTTCCAGACCGCCTTGCCGCTGCTTTGCCTGGCAAGCCTTCCCCTCAGTTCCGGTAACTGAGACTGTTCAACCCCAGATTGCTCGGACCGCTCTGTTGTGCCGAGGTTCTTCATTGCATCCCAACTTCGCTCACAAGGTCCAGGACTACGAGACAGGTGTCGTATCACCCACTTCCCTCTGAAAATTCCTGTCCCAAGTCAATCTCTAATTTCTTAGTTATCTGTGTGACTGTGGTGTCTTTAATATTTGTCTGTACTTAATAAACATCAATTTTATTACTTTAACCCGTCTGACTGCTTGACTGACCTGACCCCGTAGACACTGGGTTGCAAGATCCTGCTGAGTTACCCTGCCTCTCGCTAGCTTTAGTGAGCGCTCCAGCTAATTTTCCCCAAGGTTGTGTTGTTGTTTGGTTATTTAGGTGTCCCTCCCAGGACCCCCAGAAATCAAAGTAACAACTTATTACAACAGCAATCATTTTATTGCCCACACAAAAGACATCAGCAAGGAGCTTAAAGTCAAATTCTACAAATGTTCACGTGACTGTAACTCTCCTGATTCATTTTGGAGAAGTCATTTCAAATGAATTCTCAAATCAAGAGCATGCGTAGCTTAATTGGGGACATCACAGAGGTGTGACTGAGCAAAAATGAGTAATGCATATAAAATGCAAGACCCTTGGCTCACAATATTGCTGCCATCAACAGTAACACCAAACACAAGCAACGATATCTACAGCCCAGATTCATATAAGCAGATGTCTGAAATGGATGCACAGATCATTCACTCTGCCCTACAGCTTAAAGGTTTTAAATAGAAAGGTTAGGTACTGAGATGTGAAGGCGGTAGGGAAATTATGCTTGCAAAATTTATTTTCCAATCAGTACTAGCTTTAAAACACTTCATTGCCTTGGCAAAGCAACTATGGAATGAAGAGAGAGAGAATACAAATTAGTTTTAGAAGAAAAGAGGGAGAAAAGGCACACGCGACAGCAGACATCAAATATCAAGGACTGTTTGTGCCTCGTTTACATGGTTCATTTTTATAGATCCATTTAGCAAAGTGCTGTGTGGATTTCATTGTAAATGAAATGAATCAGTGATACTGCTTCCATGGCAACATGTCTGATGGTGATTGGCTCACCAGTATCCAGGCGCTTTAACAATACCTCTGAAAGTACGTGTCCTGTTAATATTTAACACAGCGAGGCAACGTGGCAAAACCTAGCAACCCCACAGCACTTGTTATGCAATTCTCCATTAATAGCTCAAAGGGATACAGAACCATCCTTAGACTTTTTTCTCACCCTCTGTGGTGCATATGATTCCTGCATTTCTTTGTTTTTGTTTTTAATAAACCTTTCAAAAGGGCGGCAAATGCTGTGATTCCAAACAGAGCTTTAGGCTAACCGTCAGCCCTTTTTGACAAAATTTAAATCAGCTGCATTGAAACAGCGGCATATCTAGGGTAAACAGTACCCACAGCAAGCATGGAAGTTGTGCCCCTACCTTCTTACCCTACCTCACTCCCCACTTCTACATGCACAGCTTTCTTTCACACACACACCCCGGCATTGGTGCCTGGGACACGTGTCCTACTTGCCTTACCCTAGATACACCTCTGCATTTAAAGAGGGGTAATAAAATTATATTGTTTAGAACCTTTCAACATTTTATGGCCAGCCTTTTTCACAATAAAACTAAGTCTATGAGACACATGCACCACTTATCCTAGGAATTCTGTAATCTTCCAGCCTAAGGCTGCATTATATTTGTCTCTTGTTTCAAATATTTAGGTCAAATGGTGCTTGGGGGGAATACAAGAATAATTCCTAAAAAGTCTTTAACTGTAATGATATTCATCTCTTTTTTCAAAAATGTATAGCTGCTGTTATTCCCCCTACTTCCACTCCATTTTTTTAAATCTGCCCTAGGCAAGTGTCTTGACATCTGAGACAGTCAGTACTTTTGCTGAGTTTGTTTATTGGGGAAACTCTGAAATCCAGGAGGACCACTCATGAGCACAGATGAATTAGTTGACCTATAGGACTTGCTCTGCAGATATAGCTTAAGACTCCAAACTAAAACACATTGCCTGCCAGATGTTGCTGAACTACAGCTTCCATCATCCTTCAAAATCAGCTATGCTAACCAGACACAGGTAAGAAGTACAGGCCAGCAACATCTGGGATGGGCATACATTCCAATTCTATTCATTTATTTATGCTCTGCCTTTTCCTCAAATATCTTGAGACTTAAGGCAGCTTCGCTGTTGGAATGTGAGATGGCTTTGCTGTTGTTGTTACGTGCCTTCAAATGGTATCTGATTTACAATGACTCTATCCTAGTGTTTTCTCAGCAAGATTTCTTCAGAGGAAGTTTGCCATTGCTTTCCTCTTAAGCTGAAAGAATGTAACTTTCCCAAGGTCACTCAATGGGTTTCCATGACTGAAAGCAGACTTGGAACAACAACGACAACAACAAAATGAACCAGTGTGGTGTAATGATTTGAGTGCCAGACTAGGACTTTTGTTACCCTAAAAGATAGAGGATGTTGGGGCCCACCCAAAATGCCAGCATGTCCTTAGAATCTAGGGAAATTACAGCTCAAAGGAGACCTGTGAGAGGAAGGTAATGGCAGGATCTTTTCACCTATGTATACCAGTATTAATGTAGAGAGGACTCCAGTTAATGTTAAACAAAGTATTTTATTTGAATTGACAAACATATGAGAAATCAGACACTCTTAAGAACCATATAAGGCTATTGGAAAGTGGGGCAAGAAAGGTTGGATAGAGAGAGATTGGGGTGGAAAGGGTGATAGTTACCAGTCCTGAAGAAAGAGGTCACAGCAGAGGGCCTCAGTCAGTCAAATAGGGTATATAAGGAAAGTCCCCATAGGATAAGATCAAAGGATAGTCTCCGATTGGTCACCAGTCCGGGCAGTTCATCTTACATTATATTCAAAAATACCAAGAGCCTGAAGCAGTAAAGGAATTAGCACAAACCCATCAGCATTGGGTTTTCCACATAATCCTATCTAGAGATATGTTCTCAAACATCTCAGGTCAGTGAGACCCCAAACGTGTTCTCCAGTTAGTGTGACCTTGATCATGCTCCACAGTCATTAATAAGACCAATTTATGAAAATCGCATATCTCATAGGAGGGTTGATAGGGTATAGTAACACATTGAGGAACCAGGTTCTGAATCCTCAGTTTGTCACAGAAACCCTTGAATAAGTCACACACTCTCAGAGGAAGACAACAACAACTTACCTCTGACAAATCTTGCCAAAAAAACTTTGCGATATATTCAGTGCAGGGTCACCATAAGTTGGAAATGTCCTGAAGGCACACAGCAGCAAACAAAACAAAACAAGAAATGGAGAGAAAAACAAATCTGAGAGAAGGCAACTCAGAGAAGAGGATTAGTCGGGGGGGAGCAGTAGGAATACAGAACCCCTTCCCCCACCCATCACCATCATTCGTCCTTTGAAACTCTCTACCCTCAGTTGTTTTCTGACCAGCCTCCTGTTCTCAAAGGTAGGATACTATGAAACACTGCCAGTTGTCTTAAAACAGCTATTGTCAGATGTTCAAAATGAACTTAGGAAAAATGTAGTGGGTTGCACCTCTCATATTCCCAATCTTGTACAGGGAAACCCCTGCACATTCAGTGAGAAGGTAGCCTTCCTATACTAATAACTGAACAGGCAGTAATTTATTATTGCTTGGGCCTTAGGTCATTTGCATGCAAAAGAAATGATTGAAATTGAAAAGTTGAAAATATAAAGATCTAGCATAACTAAATATAAATATAAATATTTTTTAAAAATGCAAAAGGATTAAAATACCTCAGAAGTAGACAATAACACTATAGTCTGGTTAAAACATGCCCAGAATAAATCAACTGCAATGTCAAAATGCAATGACAGAAAGGAGTGCTGGCAAACAGCACCCAGACTCTGAGGCTGCCACCCCATATCTAAAACTCTTCTCATGGCATAGGAGTGGGGATATGGGAGTAGGGCTCAAGCAGCTGAGCATGCTCCCCGGACTTCACAGGTTCATTTACAATAATTAAAAAGGGAACTCACCTTTTCCTCATTATTCTCTTCACATTAAAGAGGAAGCCAGCAATGTGAAATTCTTTGAAATCCCCATGAATAATGCCTTTCACACCAGTTCAGACCAACCACTTGTCAAGCACAGTGCACAAATCAGTAATAAATCAAATGAATGCCTATTGTTGTAAACCCTTAATCCAAAAATGCAGGCATGAGACCAGGAACATCTCTGCCATTCACTAAAGCATCTGGCTTCCTCCTGATTCTTTTTTTAAAAAGGAGTTTTGACTTGTGTTTGTTTGACATTGCTGTCAAGAATTCCAGACACATAACCTTTCTACAGAATGCTGTTGGCATAATGGATACATTTCAGTGCATTATCTTGATTGTCAGTTCATCTTGTTCATCTCTGGAACAGCCTGAGGAAGCCATCCTGCCAATATCTGAAAGCCCAAGAGGTAACTTTAAATTCTATTATGGCTTGAGAGTGGGAAAAAAATAGTGTCACACCTACTGTATGGAGCACAGTAAATTCTCTTGGTCACATAATTCACTGCCAAATCATTCATCCCATCCACATCAATGATAATGCAATGATAGGCAGTATTTTGACAATGACATGCAGCAGTCATTCTGATCTCGATGACCATGTCTTTGGGCAGCATGTGAAGGAGTTGAATGTGCATAATGTGCACACTCAAAACTTTATAAGGCTAGGACTCCTCATTATTTAGAAGTGCTCTGTGCACCTGCACTAGAACTTGGAGATGTTATTTTTGGATGACAACTCCTAGAATCACACAGTCAGCATGGCCAACAGCCATGAATGTACCTATAGAGTCAATTCAGGTACCAGCTGAATATGTATAGTATTATTATTATCATCATCATTTTTATTTATACCCCACTTTTTTCTTTGCAAGAATTCAAAGTGGTTACAATAATTTTAAAAAAAGCATGGTTAAAAAGCACAGAATACAAAAGTTAAAACACAAATTAAAGAATCAAATAAGAATTAAAACAAAGTTAAAATGCATAATTAAAACTCAAACATTCATAAATTCTACACAATTAACAATAGCCAGCACATTTTATCAGACAGGTCATAATCACACACTGAAAGTCTGTTGGAATAAAGAGGTTTTTGCTTGACTACAGAAAGAAAATAGGGAAGGTGCTGTTACCATGTGTTTTGGGGGGTCCAGCGAGGGGCACCCAGATTGCCAAATAAAATACTAACTGGGGGGAAATTAGCTGGTGCACTCTTTTGGCTAACGAGAGGCAGGGTAACTTTGCAAGGATCTTTAAACCCAATGTCTACGGCTTCAGGTCAGGGAACAGGCACACAGGTTTAAAAGTAACCAAAAATAACAGTTTTATTGAGAAACAACAGAAAATAAATAACACACACACACTAACTAACTGGGAAACGGAATTGGAGAGCTTAAGGATAGGCAATACGACACCTGGTCTCTTTGTCCTTGGAGAAAGAGAGATGGGGTTCTGAAGAAGAAAACTCAGCATGGCTGGCTGAGGGGAGTTCCTTTCAACGACTGGCAGCAGGGCGGGATGGCAGTCCAAAGTAGTCCGAAGAGGGGAAGCAGACTCAGTTATGGAGAACTGAGGGGAAAACTTCACTGGACAGAGCGGCAGCAAGGCTGGATGGAAGTCCAGGGTGATCCAAAGTAATCCGAAGACCGTTTGAAAATGAGGGGTTTTTATAGGGGAGTGGGTACCTTTTGCCAATGCAAGCCAGGTGAGAACAAAAGGAGTTTTGGCGATGGACAAAGGATTTGGAAAGGTCAAATTTAACATGATGAGCTTAACGCTTGATGACAATAGTTTGGTCAGTATGTAAATGTCTTGTTTACTGGACTGGCTCTGCTGAGAGCCACGCAGCTATTGTGAAGTTTGCACGTGGAAGTTCCCTGAAGCTGTGAGCAAAGCTTAGGTTGCTGGCCTCAAAAGAGTCTGGAATGTGAAAGCAATTAGCAGCCTCACTCATGTCTGTGCTTGTCCGGAGAACCTCACAAACACGTGGAGTGAGGTGACTGAAAGCAGGTCCAGCTAGGGCCGAATTAGATGATATCAAAGTGATATCTGGGGGTCCTCACCCAGGGTGCCTTACCAGAGATTACAGTGCCACTCTGATTTCTCTGGGAAGGAAGTTCCAGAGCCTGGGAGCAACCACTTAGGAGGCCTTCTCCTGTGTTCCCACCAGATGCACCTGTGAAGGTGAGGGGAAGAAGAGAAGGGCCTTTCCAGCAGATCTCAAAGGCCCTTTCTGCACCTTACTTTTTTCCAGCACTGGGGTGCGGGGATCGCGTGAGCAGCCTCCTGCGAGAGGCTCTCATGTGCAGGGTCCTTTGGCTCCATACTGGCTACCTGCTTGCGCAAGAGCCCCACCTCTTTCTTCTGCAGCACAGCCTGGGAGTTTCCCAGGCTGCGCTGGGGCAGGAAGCATGACTGGCATGGCTCTGGAGGCTCTGCAGGCCAGGTAATTGTGCGTGGGACCCGGGAGCAATACGCGATCGCACACCATTTTCGGCCTCTAGCTGAAAATGAAAAGGTGTGCGATCAGCACGTGCTGTCCCCTGGAGCATTGCGTGATTGTGAGTGCATCATGCAGATCGCTCCTCACAATCACGCGACACTTCAGGCCCTCTTTCACATGGAAAATGCCATCCGAAAAGGGCCATTGTCTGGGCTGGTTCGTATGGGAGAGCATGGTCTTTCAAATAACCAGGATCTGAGCCATGTAGGGCTTTAAAGCTCATCACCGAATTTTGCCTGGAAACAGGTGGACAGCCAGTATAGCTATTGCAACAGAGGGGCTGTGTGATCCCCAGTTAACAACCACAGCCAGTCTCATACTTAAGCTACACTCATGCGGTGCATTGTGTCTACACAAACCCAGCACGTGAATAAACCATAGTTGCATAACCTAAAGGCACCAAATCCTGTTTGATCTTGGAAACTAAGCAGGGTCAGCCCTCATTAGTACTTGGATGGGAGACCACTAATGGAAATTGTTGGCTGTAGGCTATATTTCAGAGGAAGGAAGTGGCCAAACCACCTCTGAGTATTCCTTGTCTAAGAAAGCTCTATGAAATTCATGGGGTCAACATTAGTCAACAAGTGACTTGAAGACAGGTAGACTGGCAGACAGGCAGGCGGGCAGGCACAGGTGCGCGCACATGCACACACACACATGTACACACATTTATTCATGCAATCAGGGACCCTACTTTTTACAGCATCCACATATACATATGCAAAGGCTAACTGTATCTCAGCTATGCATGCATTTAGGAGCAGGGATGGGAAAACAGTGGTCTCCGAACAGCAGTCTTCCAGGCTGTTAGGAAAAATTGAGAGATGCTTCTGATCTTGTAACCCCAAAACGTGGGTGCCACAAGCGCCACCCCACAATGCCAAATACCTCCTTGCAAAAGTGGTGAACGAATTAGCTCAAAGAGGAGGCTTGCAAGAGGGGGATAACTTAACAAGACCTTTTCTACCAAAGTTTACAGGCTTACGAAGGGAAAGAACCAACCAGAGATTCAAAAGTAGGCTAAAAATGTGTTTTATTGAGGGGGAATTCACTCATGCATGTACACAAGATACAAACAGCCAAACATTCACACAAGAGCTAACTGAAGGATAAAGGCAGGAAAAATGATGGATAGAGAGGCTGAGGGGTTTTTGCTTTGTCTGTTTTTTTTGAGGGGGGAGTATAATTACCAATCCAGAAGAGTGGTGAACAGCTGAAAGGTGGACTGACTTAGGTAGGACCTAAGGACGGTTCTTGTTCAGGAGCCAGACAGACAGAGTGATGGGTAGACTTTTGAGAGACTGCACTGGACATCCAGGAATCAGGGTATTTGTACCCAAAAAATAGCCTGCGGCAGTGGAAAATATGTGCACCTTTAGGTGTGGAACAAAGGGAACTGCAGCACAGACTATCAACATGCTAATGTTTGCAGTGTTTAGATGACAAAGACATAATGTGTATTGTAATAGCTGTCTATTGTGGGTGCAATGAGGCAAGAGGAAAGAGTCCAGGTACACAGGGATGGGTATCTGTCAATCAGTGTCTTGGTGGGCTTCTCACAGTTGTGTTCCCTGGGAAGACATTCAGCTTCTACTTAAGCCAATCATCCACAGGAATAGCATTTATTTGCCTGACAGATGACTTAGTCTTACCTGGAGGGTGTTTAGGTTGACCTGCTTCTCTTGTTCACAGTCAGGCTTCTTCCCTCACTCAGTTTGACCTCTTGATCACATCTCAGGCTTGATTTTGATATCAGAGTCAATTAATACAGTTGACAATCCAATATGGTGCCAATTAGGTATGGTGCCCATTCAAACCATACTGATATCAGGGACCTCAAAGCAGGGCCTTACAGTATTTTGAGAGCCAGTGTGGTCTAATGATTTGAGCATTGGACTACAACCCCGGAAACCAGGGTTCGATTCCCCAGTGATATAGACTTGCGTCAATTGACTCGGATTCAAGTCAGACTTAAGTCACTTTAGTGACTCAACTTGGACTTGACTCAGTAAAAATTACACACTGATTCGACTCAATTTGAGACTTGCATATTTTTAGTGACCAACTTGCGGCGCTTGGGTCAGTAATATAACATATTCATCTAGAAACCTTACAACTCACATGACAATCTCTCTCAGGCCCAAAGTGTGGACACATTTCTCAGATGGAACAGCAAATTGATTAGGCTTGACATGGGGTTGAGGTCTGCTCCCATTATGTATAGGAGCACCTTTCTAAAACTTTTCCTAAGAGCAGAAAGCAAGACTTGTGCCTTGAGTGCAAATGTATTAGACAATGGGCTTGAGGAGGGAGGGTCCTTCCTTCTAAAGGTTTTGGAACTGCAGTAATGGAGGGTAAGAAGGATCCTATTCCCCTCTTCTGAAGAAGCTTCAGCTTTGCAAATAGAAAGTAAGAAGGATCCTACCCCCTTCTAAAGCTGTAGATGGCAAAATTACAAATGTGGAGGGCCAACTCTACTTAAACTGTTAAAACTGACCCTGTCCAGAAAGTCTGGAATACAGGTTGGGATATAAAGTTGGCTCCCAGACTTGAGACTTGACTTGAGACTTGACTTGAAAGTATCTTGAGAATTGACTTGAGACTTGGAGTAAAAGACTTAAATACATCACTGGGATTCTCTTCTCTGCCATGGAAATTCACTGCCCTTAGGTGCATCAGACACTCTCAGCCCCCCCAAAATCCCATGATAGATTCACCTTAGGATCACCTTAGGGTTGTCATAAGTCAGAAACAACTTGAAGGCACATAACAACAGCAAGTCTCTGGTGTTAAGGTAAGGGTAGGAATGTGGGCTACATATTGTCCTTGGGGACCCAGTGAATCCCTTGTGACCTGCACTGACCTCTAGAGCCCCTAAGAATCACCCCAAAACCATCAACCTCTCCTTACTTTTTAGCCAAAGAAAGAAAAACCTTTAAAAGGCTTCAAAGTCATTAACTATGCCTCTATGGTAGTATCCATCCTTCTCTTTCCTTGTCTCATGTTTCTTGTAACAATCTGGTTTCATCACCTCCCACTCTGAAGCAGCAAGACCCTTCCTGCCATAACCCAAACCCCCAACCATCAGTATCACTTCTGGTTGCCCAAATGGCAGGCAGGATGGCAAGGCTATGGCAGTCTGCACCTCCAGAGGAATTGGAGGTTGTCAGGTTCATTCATCTCAGTTTCAGTACATAGCCAGTCTTTGTTTAGGGGCTGCATCCCAAGCAGATGAGGACTACATGCAGCCCCAAGCCCACAGGTTCTGCCCCCCAGTGTATTAGATGTGTGGAATATGTTGCATCTGCAAAGGCCATGGGTGGAGTCCTCTACAGTCCTACTTCCCCCTCCTGAACATTCAGTGTGCCAACACTGAAATGTTCACAAAAATCTATTAATCAGCCATAAAGGGAAGGAAGCAAAGAAATGACAGGCATTCAAGGAGAAAGGAGTCATCCTGGCCAACTCTTGATCATTTAATGTGCTGTTGTTTTGCTACTTAGAGAAAGAAAGCATATGTTGAGTTGCCCAGGGCAGCCAAATAGATAAATAAATAAATAGAAATGAAGCAAGAACAACAAACCACCCTAACATTAGTCCTGTTGAAAGAAGTAGGTTGGTTGGGAAATGTTAATGGAAAATAAAGGCATAAATTCAGCAGTTCATTACTTCTGGAGGTGGTGGGGTGGGAACCAGCAGAATTGTCTCGGCAATAATCTTTAAAGATAATTGTGTTCAACAAGTGTAGACTTGCATACACTGGGCAGATACATGATTTATTTATTCCATGCAGTGTTTTCTCCTTATTTTACCCTATCATAAGTTCTCCCATTCATATGCATTCAATTATTATGTTTTTTACTACTTTTGCCTGCCATTTACCTATAGGGATAGAAAAGAAATTCATTGAATTCAACAGTCTCAGTGTAGTTGGCCTTTTGGCATCTCCTGAGACTAGTTGCAAGAAGTGTACCTTGTCACAAGAATCTGCACATTTCTGAAGATTATGGGACATTTTGGAGAAATAAAGTAGCACAAAACAGTACATACATTTGGAAATGCAATTTATTATCACTGCATACAATTTAAAAAACATAAGCACATTTTAGCCAATAGGGAAAATTCATACATTAGGAAAGATGTATAAATAATTGTACACATAACAGAAAGGGTGTTAGAAATTTCAATATGGGAAGCAAAAATGACATTCCACAGCCTGATGCAAAACAAAGATGGAAGAAAGTGAAGGCAGGATTCCTAGAAATTCAATGAAATTGAGACTGAGAGATTTTTCACATCCCTGCCTGCACACTATTTATGCGCGTGCAACATTTGCACACACAGTCTAACAAATGGTCTTTCATTTTTGGTGAATTACCAACTCTTTTCTGCCCCAAGGCCTAGTGGATAAAAGTTACTTATTGACACTTTTTTAAGCCTTTTAAATAATAACAGTAACAACAACAGCAGCAACACTTGGAGTTTTTGATCGATCATTATAGACCATAAAATCCTCAGATTAAAAGACACATTTCATTAAAGAAGCGTACAATACACAATAAAATCTATAAATGACTAAACAATTATATATTAAATATAGCTTAACTTATTCTGTCATGAGTAAGAACTAGATTTAAAAACATAGCTACAGGATGTCACCGCCTTTCAATGCCCTGTTATCTGACAACTTGCTCTTGTCTCACTTCCAAATTAAGGAAAATTTGAAAGGATTCTGCTCTTTCATCGATTCCTCTTGCCTGCAGAGGCTTGCTTGGGACCACTTGCATGAAACACTCCTTGCAAAGCAAGCTGAGAGTGGGAGAAGAGGTGCCAAGTCAACTGAGAGACTTTGCAAGCAGCATACAGTCAGTAACAGGTGAGCCTTCAGCGAGTCCTTCATGCTCCCTACAGTGCTGTACATGGGCCCTTTCTGCAACTCACCTATTTTTGGCCCTGGGGTGCAGTGCTCACATGAGCAGCCTCTGGAGAGAGGCTCTTGCTTCCCTGCTTCTTCGGCTCCGCACGAGCTTCCTGATCATGCGAGAGACCCGCCTCTTCCTTTTGCAGTGCAGCCTGGGACCTTCCCAGGCTGCACTGAGACAGGAAGCACAACTGGTCCGGCTCCTGAGGCTCCGCAAGGAAGGTAAGTGTGCGCAGGGGCCCAGAGTGATGCGTGACCATGCAGCATTTTTGGCTTCAAGCCAAAAATGAAAAAATGCATGAGTGGTCCCTGCTGGGCCCTGGAGCATTGCACAAATGTGAGTGTGTCGTGTGGACCACTCCTCACATGTGCATGATGCTCAAGGAGCCCTTTCATATTGAAAATGCCGTGCAAAAAGGGCCATGGTTTCTGTTTTTCAACCAATTCCATTTTCTGTCAGTCCAGTCCATAACCTGTCAGGTAAGTGGGGGAAGCCTGTAGCTACTTTGGAAACAACTTTTGGAATCACTGAGCAGACTTGGAGTTCTCATCAGTGTTTCAAAATACCTCAGAAGCTCAGCCAATGGCTTCTTAACAAAACTCGGAGGAAAGGACCTCCCAATTAATGAAGAGTTTCAGAACTGCAACCTCGTTTACCTCAGTTTTCTCTCCCTTTTGTCCTTTGGTTTGAAGTTCAAATAGCTATTACTACTTTTCTTTTATGCAGTGTTTTCATGTTTTATGTAGCCATCCTCCAGCATTCCTCATCATTAGCTATGGGGGCCACAGCTGCTGTCAGCTGAAGTCCACCAACATCAGGAAGGGCACGGTTTGCTCACTTCTGTTCTATGGCAACCAGAAGTGGCCAAAAGGGTATATAAACTTCACAGGGACTTTGAAAATGGACCTGTAAATAATTCCTAAACATGGTTTGAAGTATTTAAATATAAATGATCTATTACTGGAGTACTCTGAGCTAAAAACTTTGCACTGATCTTTAGGTCATTGCATGGTGTTTTCAGATATGAGGCAGAAATATTTGTTGTTACTGTGAACCTTCAATTTGCTTCCAGCTTACAGTGACCCTAAAAGGAACCCAATCACATTTAATCACATATTAAAACTATAATAAAAATATCAGTAAGAAGTATAAATGTAAAAGTTAATTAAAAGATCATTAAAAGTTTACAAGATAAGAATTTTAATATAAATTTTAAAGCATTATAATTGATTAAAAAACTACACACACAAAAACCAGCACAGCTCACTATTTGAAGCCCACCCCAATCAGTTTCTAAAAGCCCCACAGCGTAAGAATGTTTTCGACTTGCCAGCAGAAGGAACTGCAAGGAGAAGGCCATCATAAACTCCCTGTAGGGGGAGTTCCAGAGTCTGGGAGCAGCCACTGAGAAGACCCTGTCCTTGAGAAGGTGGTGAGACAGAGAAGAGGGCCACTACTGAAGATCTTAGAGCTCTAATGGCCTCATAAATTCTCACAACCCCTCAGTTAGGACAGGCACTGGAAATGCTGGCTGAGGACATGAAGGGCACATTCACACTACACAACTATAGCACCATATTTCACCTGAAGCGCCATAGCAACCTCCCGTGGAATCCTAGGAATGGTAGGGAAGTGAGGAGCATTAAAAATACTCAGCTAAAGAGCTTTAGAGCCTCACCAAATTCAGATCCCAGGATTCCACAGGATGTTGCCATGCAGTTGAAATGGACTATAGTGTAATCCACATGGACCTCAAAAAGGGGATCGCTTTTTGAACAGATTGAGTGACTAGGCTAACATTATCTGTACACAACTGGAAATCAAATAGACTTTGTGATGCATTTAGACTATCCTTTTACAGATCTCAAACAAAGAAAATTCATCACAGGGAAAAAAATGTGAATATTGCCTGTAGAATTTTGTTTCTCTCCCCTTCCTATTCCCCCTTACTGTTTCTATCTAAAAGACGATGTCAAGCCCTCATAAATTCAAACCAAAACAGTTCAAGCTATGGGTTACCTGAACTTTGAACAGATGAAACAAGCCAAATAGAAAACTAGCCAAACCTGGAAAATTTAAATGACTCACAATTCCCAGGGCTGCTACAAAGAAAGTCTGAGGCACAGGTTTTTTAATTATTGACCTAGAATGCCCCAAAGACTGCTTGCAACTTAAAACACACACACACACAAGTTAACACTCTAATCAGAAAGAACAGACTTAATTTTACTGCCTTTTTAATACAGCATATTAGAGGTTTCCTTGAGTGTGTGATATATAACCAGCCTATTGTAATAATTATAATGATGATAGAATATATAGCAGTCATAGCAAATTCACTCTAAATAATGTTCAGTTATTGAATCATGAGTCGAAACAGAGGTTAATCCCATTGATTCCAAGGTTCTTCTTCTCACTGGAGACTGACAATAAGATTCAGTCCTGAAGCCCATTATCCATGAAGGACATTCTCTCTTTTCCAGAGCTTAAGAATTTACTTCTCAAAATGAATTTGTCCTATCACTCATTGCATGGTTTAAAAAGCAACATGGATGAAACAAATTGACTGTATTATTTCATGCATTGCATGTTACTTTTACTTTACTTTCTGTAACTTTTTTTTTGAGAGGGGGGAACTAATATTGATAAGAGAATGGCATAAAAGTTTACAACTTCCTGTCAAAATATCTCTTTAAAAGCCCTTAACAGTAACTCCACTTATAGTAACTGTACACTATAAAGCATTTGAAAATAAAAATAAAATAAGCAGCTGGCCTCACCAGATGGTATTTGACTTTTGTGGAGGCAATACAGCAAATCAAGTGGCAAAAGAAATTGTAGGTGTTTTTAAGTGCAGGCCGTTGACCACATCTGGCCCATGGGAACCCTGAATCCACTCTGAATCCACTCCACCAGATTCTCAAAGCTCCAGACCCCTCCTTATAAGATTTAAATATTCCAGACTGATTTTTGGGAATGTTTTTTGCCCCAAACTCAGTCTAAATTTGCCCTAACACAACTAGCTAAAACATTCATATTCTTCTCATATGCTGGGATGGGAGGGAGGGGGCAGGAGTCTGAACAAGCCTGCTCCAGCCTGCACCTGGTCCTTTGTCTTTGTCTCTCTTTATTATCCCCTCTCTTCATGGTCTCTTGAAGTTTTCATAACCTCTCCCTTGGAACTACATCAAAGCTTCTACACTTCTACCCAAGTGGTATTCCTCATTTGGCAACTGTCTCTCCTGATCTCTGATGTCCTTCTGTGATGCTAACCCCTCAAAAATGTAACTTAAACCCAACACCTCAAAAACCCCTTGTGTACCTGGAAACTAGCCCCTTCAGCTATGTTGCCTGGATAATGGGAAGAGTCCTTGTCACAATCTTCTATTTCAAAATCTTCAAAGATGTGAAGGAGTCTGTTCTGCTGTTCCACTGTTGAACATCTCTTACCATCTGGAAATACCTCCTAACATTTAGGTGGAACCTCTTTTCCCCTAATTTGTGTCATAATCTCTGAAGCAGGAGAAAGCAAGCTTGCTTCATTTGCACGTTTTTGCATATGTTTTTGTGGACTTTCTTTATGATGTTCACCTCAAAATTACTTAAAAAAAAGATTGGGATGGAAGCTTAGAGAAACGTCAGTTGGGAAACATTGGGAAACATCAGTGGTTTTAAAAGTGGTGTCCAGTGGTGCCTCATGCAGCCATGAGCGACACTTATCTCTACTAAATAAACTATTCCAGGTTTGTTTATTCCAGGGCTGCCTGGAACTCTGGATTATCATTGTGGAAAACCATGACCAGAAATAAAAATAACATGTAACCACTAAACAGCGGACTGGCCCAAAACAAAAGGACAGAGTTCTCTAGAACCAGATATTACAGTTCTCCCTCCACATTTGCGGGTTTCACTTTCGCTAATTTGATTATTTGCAGGGTGCCCACTTGCCCCCTTCTCCCCCTCCTAACCCATTCCCACACCACTTGCTCCTCCCATTCTCCTTGCCCCTGTTGCAAGAACGCCCCACGCTGGCAGCAAGGGAGGGCAATCACCAGTTCCCCGTGCTCGCACCGCTGCCCCTGCCATGGGTGCGGACACACCTGCATGGGCAGCAGGAAGGCCCAGGGAGGACAATTGCCAATTCCCCCCTCCTCCTGCCACCCCTGCTGGTGTGAGTGTGCCCTGTGCCAGTGGCAGGAAGGTCCAGGGAAGGTGATTGTCAGTTCTCTGCATTCCTCCTGCCCCCGCAGGCAGTGCAAGCATTCCTCACGCATTGGCAGGAAGGTGCAGGGAAGGCGATTGTCTGTTCCCTGCCTCCCTGACACCCACCTGGGTGCGTGCACCTGCCAGGCAGAAGCCTGTAGGGAGGGCACCCTATTCATGATTATTTGACATTCATGAGGGATTTGTGTCCCTATCCCTCATGAATGTGGAGGGCCTACTGCAATGAACACTTACTTACTATCAGGAGTCTGTTTATTAACATCTTTGAATCAATGGAAAATTGTCACACTTGGACAGAGTTCTCCAGAACCAGATATTTAAGAACATTCACTTACCATCAGGAGCCTGTTTACTAATATTTTTGAATCAGTTGGAGAATTTAGTCATCAGGATGTACTACACCTAAATAGAGTTCTGGAGACAAGACACTTAGGACATTCAATTATCACCAGGAGTCTGCTTATCAACAGATTGGCATAAGTTGGAGAACTTGGTTCATCAAGATTTTTACAGGATTTTTCCACATCCTCATCAGCAGTGCTTGCATAGGTGAAATAGCATCTGTATATTTAACTTCTGTTTACTATGCCATTGTTATCAGTGTTTGTATAGGTTGTATATATAGATTTGTATATTACTTATTTGAAATACTATGATATTGCAATCGCAAATTATGTTGCTAATGTACTTAACACACTGTTATGCATATCCTCTGACTAACAATACACCCTGAGGGACATTCCATTTAACAATAGGCCATCACACAGGCCAACTGTAACACATGCAAATTACTCCCTCCAACCCAGGGACTACACAAGTATATATTCTCTGTCTCACTTCCATGTTACCACATCTTCTGAAGATGCCAGCCACAGATGCAGGCGAAATGTCAGGAGAAAATACTAACAGAACATGGTCTCAAAGCCCAGAAAACCCACAACAACCTATAAAAATCACCAATCATTTTTCTTCTAACAATACACCCTGGGGGACATTCCATTTAACAATAGGCCATCACACAGGCCAACTGTAACACATGCAAATTACTCCCTCCAATCCAGGGACTACACAAGTATATATTCTCTGTCTCACTTCCATGTTACCACATCTTCTGAAGATGCCAGCCACAAATGCAGGCGAAATGTCAGGAGAAAATACTAATAGAACACAGCCTCAAAGCCTGGAAAACTCACAACAACCTATAATATTGGTTTAAAATTGTTCTATATATACACAATTATATTTCTTAAATCACAGGCTTTTTCAGTTTTGTTTTTTCAGAAATAAAAATAAGCAAGAAGATAAAGGAAAACTGAGTATAGGGGAATTATGTATTTACACAAGAGAAAGACAGAATGCATGCACAAGACAGGCATGAGAGAAGGTTAGAGGGAGGGTGGTTAGAGATGCAGGACAAAAAAAGAAACATTCTCCTACAGCCTTTTGATTAGGCAACTAGGGTGGAGTTTTGTTTGCTCTGGGATGCACCAGTTAAAATTCTGGATGCATGTCTCTTCATGGTTTTAACGACATCTGCTTCCAAGTAGGCACATGTCAGATTTCAGCCCCAGGGCTAATTCACACAGTAGCTCTCTTGCACCAGCTACTCTTCCTTTCCACTTGTTTTGGCTCTTTGTTTAGGGTGAATAGATTACTTGAGTGGTTTGCATTCTGCCATAATCCTCCTTGCCATAGATCAAATCATGGAGGAGTAGGGGTTAATGGCTTAGATGAGCCTTGTGCTGTAAGCAGGGAAAGGTCAACTTCTTGAGAAATAGGGATAGAGTTGACCATTGACAAATTTATTATGTATCACAAGTTGCATGCAACCAATTAGTGAACTGTCAATGCTGACCTGACCTACATTTATAAATAAACCATATAGTACTAAGCTTCTAATCTGCACTTAGTCCCTTTTGAGGAAAAAAAAAGTATTATACACAGTCCAAAAAAAAAAAAATTCATTCATCAAAAAGACACATACAGGACAATATATTTATCTTATGCCTGAGGTATGCTTTCCTGAAGCCCCAGACAACTCCTGTCAGCCAGAGTAGGCAATATTGGTGTATTGTCAGAATAAACAGCATGCAATAAAAATTGCACATGTGGAGGGTTTCTCATGCTAGGATGTTTACAGAATCAAAGAGCCTTTCTAAAGGGTTTGGCAGCAGTAGCTGGAGACATCCATATCTGTGGGGGAGAGCTAGCTACTCCTAAAATAAGTTCCAGATCTGGAAAAGCTGTTTTAAAGTTCAGGGTGAAATGTGGGGCAGATTTACTGCTCCATGAAGGAGTCACTGCACTATTTTTCTAAGTTTTGGCCCAAACTTTAAAGGAGCTATCCAAGGTGCTGAACCTGATGCCTAAAATAGATTCATCACCTTGGATACCTCCTTTAAAATTCAGAATAAAACCTGCAGTGGACTGCTAATATCACAGCCACTGGAGTTGTGAGATGCTCCTGCACATTATTAGATACACTTTGGGGGCTGCAGTGGAAAGAGACAATTGGGCAAAAGAATCATGAATGGTTTTAGGGCAATACTTTTCTCCCCTTTTTGTTCCCCAAGCTACAGCCCAGGCTGCTTGTGGGCCTATCCTTTGATTTCCCATTCAGAGAGACAACAGGAAGGGAGCCTGTAGGAATTCACAAGAAAGAAAGGGGAAAAGATTTTTCAGATCAAGCCCTCTGACCTGCTGTAAGCCAGGCTCTACCTGTTGGAAATCTGTATTTTGGCTGCTCTAACATACATGGCTTATGGGGCCTGGAACAGATGTGATTTTGGGGGCCATTTCAGGGCCCCATACAAAGTAGCCATGCATGTGGTGAGCAATATGGCAGAGTTCCATATCCTCCAACTTTTCACAGATGAAAACCAGGACACACATGGCCAAGCAACATCAGAGTTTGGTCAAGACAACAAGAGTTATTTAAAAAGAAGAACATAAAAGCTAAGAGTTTGCTTTTGCCTGAGTCTACTTCGAAGGAAAAGAGTCCATGCCCTCTTCTCCTCTCCCCTGCTAAGTGAGTGCAAACCACTTTTGCAATTTGAACTCAACTTTCAGCAACTGAAGTAAGCTTAGGACAAGGGAGGAAAGAGGGAGAAGGAAAGAGAAACTAGGACATTTTAAAAGCAGCTTACAAAGTGGACTGACAGAGGATTAGTAAGGACTGTCCCTGCCAAATGAGGGTAGTTAAAAGGTATGGTCCTCTGATGTTCTATTCAGAGAGACATTAGAATCATAGAGTTGGAAGAGACCACAATGGCCACCAAGTCCAACCTCCTGCCATGCGGGAACACACACTCAAAGTGCCCCCAGCAAGTGGCCATCCAGCCTCTGTTTAAAAAGCTCCAAGGAAGATGACTCCACCACACTCTGCACCAGCATATTCCACTATTGAACAGCTCTTACTGTCAGGAAGTTCTTCCCAATATTTAGGTGAAATCTCTTTTCCTGTAGCTTGAATCCTAGTCTCTGGAACAGCAGAAAACAAGCTTGCTCCATCTTCAACATGACATCCCTTCAGATATTTAAACATGAATATCATGTCAATATCTTAATCTTCTGTTCATCAGGCTAAACATTCCTAGCTCCCTAAGTCATTCTTACAGGGCATGGTTTCCAGACCCTTCACCATTTTGGTCACCCTCTTCTGGACACGTTCCAGTTTATGAATATCCTTTTTGAATTGTGATGCACAGAACTGGACATGGTATTCCAGGTGAGGTCTAACCAAAACAGAATAGAATGGTATTATTATTTCCCTTGGTGTCAACATTATAATCCTATTAACGCAGCCTAGAATTGCATTGGCTTTTTTAGCTGTTGCAATAGAAGGGGAACATTTAGGAAAGCAGAGTCCTCTGACCTACTGGAAGCCAGGCTGTGCATGCTATAAATCTGCATCTTTTAACATACATGGTTGTGGATGTTACAGGGCTCATGGGTCCTGGAACAGATACCTATGAACATGGTGAGTAATGTGGCAAGGCTTGTGCAAGGGACAATGAGGTATAGTACTTAGGAACTGAAGAAGGCAATATTGAGAGGAGGCCCAAAGCAAATGACCTTAGTGCCCCTGCATTTCAGCAGCAACGTGACAGTCTTAAAACCTTCTTATTTGGTCTAGGCTTGCCCCCTGCAAGGTACTCTTGTGGGGCATGACTCCTGGAGACACACTGTGTATGCATACTGGAAGCTTCCTGCTCCTGAGGATTTTGCGCAAAGCAACTCTAAATTTAAATTTGGATTAGCCTGATTTCTGAAAATATCTCTGGCAGATGCTGGTAGGCCGGCAAGCTTCACTGAGCTGCAGCTCTCTAGATAAATCCCGCCTCTGTTGTTTATTCCCTTTTTCTGCAGGCTCCCGAGTTCCTGTGACATCGCCCGTGGCACCACCGTTGCCAGGCAGCAGGCAGGTCGGTGCTACAAAGGATCCGGGTGGAGGAGGCAGAGGAGGGATGGGGGATGGGGAGGAAAAGCCGAGTTGCGATTAAGGCTGAGGGGGGGCAGCAGAAAATGCTGAGCCAGAAATTCCTTTTCTTTGCCTCAGCCAAGCCAGTCTTGTGCATCCTTCATGTTCTAGTAGCATAACACACCAGTAAGCCTTGCCCATCTCCGAGCAAAAGGGAACAGTCTGTGCAGTGCTCTGTGGCTGAGCATCTCAAAATGATTGCTGTTTCCACAAAGAGGTTGCTAGAGGAGCTGTAGAGGTCTGGTTTTCCTCTCTGGAGCCAGTAAATCAACTCACGGGGAATGATCATCTTCACAGGAAAGGAGACAAATGTGGGTTCACTTGCCTTTTTATTTGTTCTTTTGAAAACAGGGGAATAGCAACCAATGCATCATCAAGAATAGACGCAGAAAAAAGAAAGATAATGCCCCCACACATATCTTCAGCAGCACAGGACGAAAGAGGACACAGATTGTTACATAAGGCTGGCACATGCACAGATGGACAGGCAGAGGACAATATAAACAAAACAGAAATAAAACCCACCCTGGTGGAGAAGACCTGGAAGGCTGCTTTGGCCCACTGTCCCACCATTGACAGACAAGATCTGTTCCCTGTCCTTTGTACAGTTCTGCTAAAGGAAGCCTTATTCTGTTGTTAAGTAGTGGTATAATTTTTCACTGACTTCACTCTCAGACATAACAATCGAAAATGTCAGAAGTATTCTTCTGACTGGTTGATTTTACAAAAGTTTCTACCTCCACCCTTTTTATTTCACTACAGAACATTTTTTTACTAAACAAAATCACTGGCCTGAACCCTATTGGTTGGCCCCAAGGAGAGTAGGTCTACTGAGTCAGTTGTTGGCTAATGAGCCAATGCATCACTAAAGCTCATCAACATTGTGTTTTGCATAAAGTGTCTTAATAGCCAAAATAGCCAAAAAGCATCAGATACCCACTGATCTTGGAAGTTAAGGAGGATCAACCCTGATTGGTGCTTGGATGGGAGATCGCAAAAGAATACCAGGTGCTGTAGGCTATATTTCAGAGGAAGGAACGGGCAAAACCACCTCTGAGTATTCCTCGCCTGAGAAAACCCTATGAAAATTATGGGGCCACCTTAAGTCAACAGGTGATTTGAAGGCATGCAGAGACATGTTTTTGTGCAAAAAAATTGAGGTATTTTTATGTAAAATAAAAGCCAGAATTCTGTTAGCAATGTCATTCTTCTGTGCCCTGAAGTCATTCCTTACATATGACAACACTATGGTGAACCTATCACAGGGTTTTCTTGGGAAAATTTGTTCCACTGGTTGTCCAGTGGGTTTCCATGGTCAAGCATGGATTTGAACTTTGGTCTCCAGAGTTGTAGTCCAATACCCAAAACACTACACCACATTGGCTCACATTCACACCAAAAATGTGTTATTTGAGGTGATGCATAGCTCTTATTCTGGACAGGTTACAACGGGCTATTCATTGGCCCTTGTGCTCCATCTCAAAGTTTACCTCCAGGCAGCTATCAAGCCCTTGAGGGGCACTGCTGTTAAATGGCCAATGGAGAGGGAAAGGGGGACAGAGACAGGAAGGCAACTAACCAATGGGCACTGCTTCCCATCTGCACTGCAGTTTTCCAGGGAGAGAGGAAGTAGAGTAAGGTAATAATTATTAAAACCTTTTAGCTCATATGTGCATCTCTGGTTAGATGTCTCTCAAAATTTTGAAGGAACCATCACCAAAATACTCTTGGTGTCTTCTGTGTGTAAATTCCCCTGCAGAAGTGGTTGGACATTTTGCAGACAGTGGAATGCTCACATTTAGTTACTGCACATAGATACCACATTTGGTTGTGCATTTGGTTGCACATTTGGCACCTTGGTTCAGTTATGGAATGATGCCAATCAACACAAGTTTAAGTAGCATACTTGATATGTAACTCTCATAAACCTTTCAGCAAGGTCTTGGCCAATTTATTTTGAATGAGCACACATTAAAAAAAAATAAAACTTGCAATAAGGAACACCTACCACAAAAATCAGGGCTATATGCGGACACAAGTTATGTAAAAACTGGAACACATAAACATCACTGTCTTATCCCAGAGGCTATTGGGGAAACACATTCAGTAAGAATGAAGAATAATGGCCTGTTTAAGAGGGCATGGGAGGGAGTTCCTTTCCCTGATAGACTATATGCATGATAGACTCTAGCACAAACAGGTGCCTCTGGCCAGTATTCACTGTAGATATATGTCTGTACCTTACCTCTTGTTGACAGACGGAATGGACCCAATGGGTTTCTTGACAGGAAAGTCTTCCATTTTAAGCAGGCCTTGTTTTTCACAATATAATGATGAGCTGGTGGCCTCCCCATTTTTCCTGCTCCTTCAGCAGTAAGGTATGTTAAAAGTGTATTTGTCATGTCCCATTTAGATTTTCCACAAAACTGTCACAGGTCAGGCTAAGCACCTCATTTATCTGGTGGAATGGAATGAATAAATGGTGAAGAGGGGTTGGGGGGTGTTTTGTTTTTTTGCTGATTTTCTTTCACAGTCTTTAAACTAAACAGCCCAAATCTAATATTTCAGCATGGACAGAGAGCAGGACATAGCTACTGGGGTGAGGAGAGAGTACTACCTTCCCAAAAAATAAGAATCCCCCCGATAAACTTTTTCTTCAGCCCTCAAAATCCTAGCATTGAAAAAATTGAGATATTAACACTTATTCACATCTAGAACTCATATCTGCTGTGTTCACATTCCCTTGGTGTCTTTGCCTGCCCCTTTCCTTTGGCCCTGTAAACTGGACTTCTAATTGTTTGAATGAACTTTTATGGTACTGCAATTTTAGAAATTTGTGGACTAAAGGAAAATTTCATTGGAGGGCAAAATTCTAAATTGGGGTCAATGTCCTAGTCCCTCTCCCTAATAGTTATGCCCCTGACAAAAAAGTGTTTCCTTAGCAACCAAGTAAACAGACATATTAGGGGAATAGGTATTTGGCAATAGCATCCCAATTGCAGAATACCCTCCCCTGGTCATATGAAGGATGGAGCAAGCTTGTTTTCTTTTGCTCCAGAAACTAGGACATGGAACAATGGCTTCAAAGCACAGGGAAAGAGTTTCTACCTAAACATTAGGAAGAACTTCTTGACAGTAAGAGCAATTCAACACTGGAATAGGCTACCTCCAAGTGTGATGGAGTCTCCTTCTTTGGAAGTTTTTAAACAGAGGCTGGATGGCCATCTGTCAGGAGTGCTCTGACTGTGCTTTCCTGCACAGCAAGGGGTTGAACTAGATGACCCTTGTGATCTCTTCCAATTCTATGAAGCCCACCTAGGGACAACTCAAGCTTCATTCCAGTCTCAAGTAAAAATGTGGTGCTTTGTATTTTGGGGGGATTAATTGATTTATTCCAAAATGCATGGGAGTTTAAACTGGTTCAACTTTTTAAACCTGTTTTCACCTGTTTAATTGTTTATTTTATTTTTTGGCTGCTTAAATTATTTTTATTGTTTTAAATGCTGAATTGATGTAAATGGTTTAAGTGATTTGATCATCACTCTGAGGTCCCAGGCTGTAGGCCGGGATAGAAATATTTTAGTAAATCAAAAATTAACAAAATAGTAGAAGCAAGCACAAGAAGAACCATTTAGTGATTGGTTTTGAGAAAAAGGCGAGGAGGAGGTGATTTGCTGTGCAAATTTAGTGAGAATTGAGCAAGATCAAAGGCAGGTCAGCCAGGGTAGTCATGAGTTCATTTTTAAGCCATCTTCTGTCTGGACACCCATTCAATACAAGTCCAATTAAAAGATAAAGAACCCATAGAAGGAAGAGCTGGACCCTTAAGATTAGCCATCAACAGTTATCACTTGGTCATATTGTATATGTTACATCAGTATGTGAGGATCAACATAACTGCTTGCATTTTTAAATTTTCCTTGGCTATGAAGGCTGCCATAACGAAGGAGAAAACTTATCACCAACTACCACAGTGTGGTGGTGTTTCATATTCCTCTACACAAAATCCTGTGAAGTTTGTTAGGTTGAGAGAATAACTGGCCCAAGAGACTGTCATGGCTCAGCAGAGATTTGAAACTGAGTTTCCCCAGTCCTACCCTGTCCATGGTACGATGCTGTCAATGACGTTACATCTCTGTGCTCTTCTAGACCAGGTGTGAGGAAAGGGGCCTACAAAACCCTTTTGAGGCCCTTGAAGCCAGTCCAGTCCACCAAAGCCCCAAACCCCACATTCTTCTTCTTTTTTTATGGCGTGATTTGCCAAAACTCCACAGAAAGCCCCCCCCCCAAATGTGGAAATACACAAAAACACCCCCAACCACTCACCCCCAATTCCTCTGTTTTCACCAGAGTCCTTCTCAAAATGGGAATAAGAAGTGATTAAACATCACTTAGGTCCAGACTATTTGAAAGACCATATCTCCCTATACAGACCTGCTAGAGCTCTAAGACCTGCAGGGAAAGGCTTTCTCTCAGTTCTGCTACATCCCGGGCTCGCCTGCTGAGGACACGAGAGACAGCTTTCTCGGTGGCTGCTCTCACTCTGTGGAATGTTCTTCTGTGGGAAGCTAGACAGGCCCCCTCCTTGCTCTCCTTTTGCCAGCAAGCAAAAACATTTCTCTTTAAGCAGGTTTTTGTATGAGCTGGGGAGCTTTTTATTTATTAACCTTTTTTTAAGATTGCACATTGCTATCATGTTGTATCTTTTAATGTTTTTAATTGTTTTTAATATTTTCAACTTATTTCTAGAAGCAGCCTTAGGTCCCATTCTTGGAGAAAAGGTGGCATACAAATATCATTACTAAATAAATAATCAATTGCTTCCAGTGACCATTTTGAGGAGGACTCTGAAGAAGAACTATTTTGTTTTGGCATGTGAGGTGAGTGTAGTCCATGAGGGATTGGGGGCAAACTGGCCCCCACATAGTTGCCATCACCATCCTAGATTACTAGGAAGAGGAGAAAATGAGAAATAGAAAATCAGCACCTCTCTGTCTCTTCAAATGTCTAGTTTTGACCCAAATCATCAATGTATTGATTAAAAAAAATCTTGCTTTTTCCTTTGTTCCACATCAGCTAACGGCGGCTAACAATGTAGATTTTTAAAACAACAACAAATATTCCAAGATCAACAGGCAGAGAAAACAGCTAAAAATAATGCAGTCTAAAAAGCTAAGTGCATAAAATAGCACAGATAAGCAAACATTAAAATGAAAGCAGATTAACACTTTCCAAGACCCAGGTTTTATTTGGCAGGTGAACAATACCAGTTTCCATGCTTTGTAAATGTATTTGAGAAGGGAATTCCATCACTGAGTGGGCTCGATCACTGGCGTAGAGGGAGGATGGAGCTGGCAGCAGAGCCTCAATCAATGACAGCAGAAGGCAAGCAGATTCTGCCATGAAAAATATGTGTTGCTGTTATTTGGTTACTAGTAAGAAGCAATATGTACACAAGGCAGAGCTGGGAAAAGATACTTTTTGGATTATGATTGCACTGACTGGAGATAGCAGTGGAAGCTCATGGTTGAGATGGGTACCACATCCTGACCATGGACCACATCTGGCTTCTTAGATAGTGATTCTCTGCCTTTTTTGGATGAATGATACACAGTAGTCCTCCCTTATCAGTGTGGGATATATTCCAAGACTCCCCATGAATACCTCTAACAGTGGATAGTACTAAACCCTATAGTATATAGTACCCTGTCAAACTAGAGGACTACTTCTGGTGATGGCAGAGCCATTTCTTATGGCAGCATTGGCAGAGAGGTAATCAAAATGGGAGCTGGGCAGGCGGGCAGGCAAGGTGTGGAAGGCAGGACTCAGAGCAGGTCATGAGGGTGCTGCATCCAGATGCTGGTAATTTCCATTTACTATTTTCAGACCATGGGTAACCGAAGCAGTGAAAAGCATGATCAAAGATAAGGGGGGGGGGAATCCCTGAAATTCCTTACATTAATATTGAGGAGGAGGAGGAGAGGAAGAATGTTTATTTATAACATCTTTTTCACCAAAGGGCGGAACAGAGACATATACAATCAAGGACAAAGACAACAAAACCTAACACCACAAAACAATTCATGGAATGAAATCCCCAACACCTCACTAGTCACTACCCATCTCAGCATCTTAAACACAACTCAATGGCTTATGATGGTGAATCAAAGAGGAAGGTCTTCAACCATTTACGAAAACAGGAGAAATCTTCCTTCAGTCAGAAAGCCAAAGGAAGACCATTCCACAAATGCAGAGCAAGTTCATGAAAGGCCCGCAGCCTTGACAGATCTGTGCACGTTGGTGGAACAGACCATAATTCTTTACCAGTAGATCTTAAATTCCTGGATGGAACATACCATACAAGCCAAGCTGTGAGGTACTGAGGGAGGTTAGAATGCAAAGCCTTAAATATCAGGGCCAAAAGTTTGAAACAGTTCTTGGCCCAAACTGGTAGCCAGAGAAGGTTTCTACAGGGAGAAGAAACAAAAGCTGGTGGTGTCAGTGGAAGTGCAGGTATGGTTATAAGATAGTTTCTCTCCACCATGAAATGGTAAGGAACTGAATGAAAGATCTTCCACTTTAGGCTTTGGTCAAGCTATAGTGTTTTGGAACCCTGGAAACTGATTTTGTTATACAGGCAGATAGAGGGAATCATGGGGTCATTTAGTGCAATCTTCTGCCAGGACAGGAAGCCACTACTAACATATCCCTAAGGAACAGGCATCTAAATTCTGTTTTAAAAGCTTCAGTGACCAAAAATCCTCCATGTTCCAAGGGAGTCTATTCCACTGTCAAACAGCTGTTACTGTCAGGTGTTACCCTGACTTCTGTGGGTCCCCTGAGGGACACCTTGGTTTGCTCCAAAAATGCAAGGACTGGGGAAATTAGTGGAACACTGGCCTGAGCAGGGTAACCCAGTGAGACCTTCCACCCAATTTTTACAAGGTCAGACCAAGCAAAAGCCAGACAATGATTAAAAAGTAAGCTAAAATGTGTTTTTATTGGAGGGAATTCACTCGTGCATACACACAAGATACACACAATCACACATTCACACAAGAGCTAACTGAAGGACAAAGGCAGGAAAAATTATATGGATAGAGAGGCTGAAAGTTTGGGATTTATATAGTTACCATTCCAGAAGAGCAATGAAGAGTTTGAAATGTGACTTAGGCTCTTTCCGCATGAGGCGAGGGAATCACTACGTGCCATTACCTACCACTTCTTCTGGGGCCCGAAGCAACATGGACTGTCCCCGAAACCCTTCTGCAGGCCTCCTTCTTGGTCCAGGGCAAATCGGAGCAGTGCGAGGTCTGTAGATCCACACTGCTCTGGCTTCCAAAATGGCTGCTTCTGGTTGGTCGTGGGTCCTGACCAACTACTGAAGCTCGCCACGCCTAAAGCCCGCCCTCCACAGATTGTGCGAGCCTGAGAATCTGCACAAGGCAGCAGGAACGCAATGGTACATTCCAGGAAAATAAAGACCTGTTTTTTGCGGTCTTTCAAAAACACGCTGGAGGACCACTTGGGGTCGTTTTGGAATGGAGTGAGGTGTGGCTCTCCGGTAAGTAGTCCGCTCCAAGGTGCAGATGACCTCCATGAGAGGACGCGCTGCCCCGTTCTAATTGCCTGGTGTGGAAAGGGCCTTAGACTGCTGTCTAAAGGGCAAATAGATCAGGATTTAGAGCGACATAGTGGAGTCATGCATTTCATCTGACTGCAACTGACTTATCAAAACCAAGGATTTAT
Organism: Ctenosaura bakeri; assembly: GCA_948474755.1. Taxonomy (NCBI): domain Eukaryota; kingdom Metazoa; phylum Chordata; class Lepidosauria; order Squamata; family Iguanidae; genus Ctenosaura; species Ctenosaura bakeri. Next base: position 542,942 of record CAOLHI010001356.1, on the reverse strand, counting down.
ATATTCTCTTTTCCTCTCTGAAGTGTGTGAGCTGATTTCTCTCCCAGTCCAGTGAACAATGGAAGTTGCAACACAGACAATGGGGTCTGGAGTGGATTGACTGGTTTCAATGTCTTGGTTGAGAGGGGGTTTCTGGGCTATCTGCAATAAGATATGCACACAGTGGGGGTCCTGGGCACCTTATTGTTTTCTGATGTTGGCAGTTGTTAGGATTAGCTCAGAGTCATGAAGTCAGGCTTTCTTGGCTAATTTCAGAGAACTTTTGACCTGGCCATGCTGAGGTCATGTCAGACCTATTCCCAGCCAGTGTCCCTTTCTTCCACATGGCCTTGCCAGCCCTAAATATAATTTATATTTTATGCCAACACATCTGCCAATTAATATATTCTACCAATTGGACCATATCAAAACATGCAGGTGTACAGTCTGGTAACACAGGAGGTTCTTCCTAATGTTTAGCAGGAATGTCTTCTATTTTGACTCCACTGGATTAGCTCCTACCATTTAGAGCAGCAAACAAGAAGCCCCACTCCATCTTTCATGAGATAGCCCTCCATCTTTTCTTCTCCGAGCTAAACATGCTCAGCTCCCTCTAACATTCCTTATAGGGTTTGGCTTCCAGACCTTTTACTATCTTAGTCACCCTGCTTTGGATATATCCTTCGGTGACAGGGCCTGGTTCTTGCTCTCCGAGCTGGGTAAGGCAGTTCCCCAGTGTGATAAGGCACCCTGTCAAATAATAATAATAATAAAATAATAATAATAATAATAATAATAATAATAATAATAATAATAATAATAATAATAATAATAATAAAAAATTTATATCCCACCTCTCCAGACGGATTGAGGCGGTACTACAACAGTACATCAATACATTAAAAGCAATTAAAACATAACCCATCCTCCCCACCCACTAACCCATCTAAAAACCCCTAAAACACATTAACTATTAAGAACAAGAGGACAGTTGGTGAGAGGCAGTGGAGTACTAGTCAGGGAAGGCCTGCCGGAAGAGAACAGTCAAGACTGGTAATATGCCGGGTCTCCTCCGGCAGGCCATTCCATAACTTGGGAGCGATAGAAGAGAAGGTCCTCTGGGTAACCGCAGCCAACCTAGTTCTGACTGGCTGCAGTAAATTCCTCCCAGAGGACCTTAGTGTGCGGGGCGGATTATATGGGAGAAGGCGATCCCACACACAACTCTGACTTCCCCCTTACCACACCCTCTTTGTGTAAAGGGTGAGGTTTTTCCATGGTTATTTGGAAACCTTTTCTAGTCCTAAGACGATATGTTCTCTGTGTCTTTTTAAATACTATATACCACTCAGCGAGTCAGCATTTATAAAAAATAAACTGTAATTTTTATGAAAATAACATACAGAACAAAGTATTGGAATTCATATGCAAATCAAACTTAATACAGTTCTTTAGAGTATTTTTAGCCACTTTCCTTATCTCAAACTCTCACATAACCACAAGTATCATAAACAGCCCTTTGGCTATGCTCTCACCAAAGGCCTCAACCTTCAATCTATGCCACACTTTCTAAGCAGATTCTGTAATAGTTTAATTAGTCTTCTGACTCTTTCTAGGCTTTCCCTGAGAATTAAACCCTCCGCCGCACAGACAACCTCCCTGGCTGACTGATGGACTTTATTCCAGAGCTCTCTGTGGCTGAAGGACTGCAAAAGGTAATCAGTGCTTAACTTTACATATATTTCCCTCCCAGCCACCAGACCCTCCCTTGCACTAATGGGCTGGGTTTCTCTTGCACTCAGGATAGCCACACTCCTAGAACTCCATCACACCTTCTTAAACTGTTCATTATTTGTTTATTTAATATGTCACCATTCTCCTTGAGTGGGAGCCAAGGAAGCTCAAAGAAATCAATTAAAACCTGAAAATACAATTTTAAAGGCAATTAAAATAATCATAGTTAAAACAGTATAAGACTATTTTAAGAACATATAGAAGTTTTTAAAAATATATAAAACACATACCCCAATAAGAAGTCTTTCTGCTTACACATTAAACAAAAAGCTTAAACAAAAAGGTCTTTGCTCACAAAAGGAGAGCAGGGAGAGGGCAGTACTCAGTGAACTCAGTAATATTCAGTAATAAGTGAACATTGTTTTTCAGGTGAACTCTGAGCAAAGAAAACAAAGTGGTATTATTATGTCCCTTGATCTGGACACTACAGTTCTGCTGATGCAGCCTAGAATTGCCTTGGCTTTTTTTGCTGCTGCATCACACTATTGGCTTGTGTTATATTTGTGGTCTGCTAAGAAGCTCACATCCTTCTCACATTTACTTCTGACAGACCAAGTGTCATCCATTCTATATATAGGAGCATAAGATGAGCATCCTGTATATATGAGCATAAGACTGTGAGTTTCCTAAGATGGGAGAAAACTGCATATTTGGTGTGAAATGATCATAGAACCCTGGACAAAAGGGAGGAAGGAGCAGGGGAACTCCAACAGGATTTGCAAAGGATCCAGAAACCAACCAAAACAGACCTAGCTATTATCTTCCACTTCAAAGTAAGGAAAGAGTTAATGTTATACCTCTTGGCTAACAGAAGTCAGCCTTGCCATAATGAGAATAAAATGTAATTGGAACCTTTGGCTCCTGATAAAAAGAAATATAGCCTACATTTTAATTAAATTGAGATGTAGCTGGTTAATCAGCAAGAATACTAATGGTCTGATTAAAAAGAAGCGTATGAGGAGAAAATGTAAGCCTTCTTCGGTGGTTTGGCAGAAGAACTGGAAAATCAGGTTTGGGGTCCCAATTGTGGATTTGTGTTTCCCCCCTTCTTAGTGCAGAATTAAACATTAGAAGGGAAAAGGTGGCCAAACCCACAATTCAGTAGTAGCACTCATTAGCATGACTGGTGGAAGATTGGAAAAGAAAACTGATAGGCTGGAGAGCAACACATTTTTTTAATAGTTGTGTGTTCAAATGGACATCTTGGGCATAGCTTTTAGACACTCAGTGGAAGCAAATGAACACATTATTTAATCAAGAATCAAAAACACAACTTAAGCTTAAACATTACCAAAACACTAGCCCGGGGTATAAAATTGCAGTGAAATTGAAGACAAACAGCAGAAAGTAGGGACATATTACACAATTTTTTCTTTCGAAAAGAAAAAAACAGGCCATGTGACAACCTTCCCCTGACTTAGAGAGTCAAGAGGGATTTCATTTTTAGCGATTCAGTTTCATATTGAAATCACATTGCTCCAGGACCAAACCCTGGAATAAATTAAATACATAAATATGTTTTGAGAAAACTGGGCTATAAAGAGAGAAAGAAGGTATGTATCTCTGTATTAGACTTGCCATGTATCCTGTCTTGTATGGGAAGTCTTAAATTTAGGGGCCAAAAGCCCTGTCCCCTGCCCATGTAATACAAGGCTCCTCAAATCCCATATTCATGATGTGAGTGGGAAATTGGGCACCAGTCATGCTCACAACTAGAAAAAAAAATACACACACACAGTATTTAGTATGTATCGATGGCCATTTATAGAAGTAATGTTTGAATGGACTCTCATGTTCAAGTTAATCAGTTTTATAAAAGGACGCTAGGGGTTGTGCTAACATTTAATTCAAATCTATGTGTCCATGGCTTACAGCCTATCATACTGAAGGCAATGCATTAATCCTCAGCAAGGGCCCAACAAAGATTGCCTCACTCCTGCTCTCTTGCTTACTTTGAGATAGAAATTCCTGGCATTGCGTACAGTGGGACATGGAAAATTTATTATTTTGGACTACAGCTTCTGAGCCAATAACCAGGAGCATGGTCCAGAAAAGAATTCCTTCAGGGAGATTCCAGAGAAAGAGGGAAAGTGTTGAGGTAGAGCTTCAGTCAACCAGAAAGAGAGACGTTGTCTGAATATTAGTGTTGGTCTACTCAACAGTCTAGAGAAGTCAAGAGTCTAAAGACAGAGAAGAAACCAGCTAATATTGAGTTAGGTCATAAGGTGAAAGGAAACCCAAAGGCTTGTGAATATATGGAAGTTCTGTGCTGTTTGGAATTATTTATTTACTCAATACCTTTTCCTTATTGGCTCTTTTAAATAAAAATCACAGGTTATTTTTATAACCTGTGGATTCAGTGGAGTACATTCCATTTCATTTAATCTATTTAAAACACACTACCACAGATTATACATTCCTTTTGGGGTAACCTTTAGGACACTTTTCCCTCTAGCCACAAAGGTTGTGGGTTTAAGAAAAGCAGGGGTGTGATTAGGTGTGGAGAGGGACCCAGGGTGTGATAATTATTAAAAGGGGTGCTGCTTTTCCAGAGAGGGAGAAAAGAAAGCAGACCTAGTTTGTTCAAGCCCTGGCTGGCCCTAGATCTCCAAGGTCTGGCCTTTCATGAAGAAGGATTTCTGGCAAGAGACAGGTTGCACTTTATAGCAGTTGGAAAAAGTGCATTTTCTATAAGTCTTGCAAATCTGAGTACGAGGGATTTATACTGAGTTATTTGCAGAAGAGAGACAGTATTCCAGAGAGCAGGAGAACATAAACTACTGGGGATAATAGCTGGAATAATATGGCAGGGGCCAATAGTATAAGAAGAAAAAAATGGAATCATCTGGAGCGAATGACCCAGTCTCTGGGATGTCTCTACACTAATGCACATAGCATGGGAAATAAATCTTGATGTCTTAACACAGAAAGTCAAATATGATTTAATAAGCATCACTGAAACCTGGTGGGATGACTCATGACTGGAACATAGTAATGGAAGGATATAACCTATTCCAAAGAAATAGATCAAACCAGAAATGAGGAGGAGTAGCATTTATATGTCAAGGGTGTGTACACTTGTGAGGAGATCCATGACTTACAGCATAGAAAATAGGCTGAGAGCCTTTGGTAAAAATTAAAGATAAAGAAACAGTGGCCTCATTGTGACAGTTTGCCATAGCACTCAAGATTGGTAGGATGAAAATTTGGATGATGCCTTCCTAAAATGAATAACCAAATATTCAAAATGGAGAGAAGTAGTAGTAGTGGAAGCCTTTGACCACCCTGATATTTGTTGGAAGTTTCACTCTGCCAAAATTGTAAGGTGCAGAAAATTCCTTACCAGCCTTTTGTACAATTTCATTGAACAAAAGATAGAGGAAACAACAAGGGGATCACCTATTTTGGATTTGATCCTAACCAAGAGAAACAATCTGGTCCATGGGATAGAAACTTTGGGATACATGAGTGGAAGTGACCATGACCTCTTGGGATTTGTTATTCAGAGGAAAAGGAAAGCCAAATGTAGCCTGACACACATTCTGGACTTTAAGAAAGCTGACTTGATACACTTACAGAAACACTGGGTGAGGTCAGGAATGCTCAAAAGGTTCATAGTTCATGGGAGCTTCTTAAAGGTGAGATATTGCAGGCACAGTTGCAATCAATTCCAATGAAGAAGAAAAGTAGGAGGTGTCTAAAGAAAGCAGGGTGGATGTACAAAGAACTTTAAGATGAGCTGAGATTTAAAAGAGACATGTATAAGAAATAGAAGAACTACGAAACTACTAAACTACTACTAAAGGAACTACTAAAAAGGAACACAAATTAATAGCAAATACTTGTAGGAAGAAAGTCAGAAAAGCTAAATCTCAGAATGAGCTCAGATTCACTGTTGTCGTTATGTGCCTTCAAGTTGTTTCTGACTTATGGTGACCCAAAGGCAAGTCTAACACAGGGTTTTTTTTAAAAAAATCTTTTTTTAATTATACATTTAATGAATGAAATACATTAAATAACAGCAATATTTACATTAACAAGTTAGCTATTACAGATTTCTTCATATCCTTCCTCCATTCCTCCTAGAATAGAATAATATTTATAGTTCAATTATTAACCTTACTTCCAAAGAAAGTTCTAATTAATTGTTTATTCCTGATATATTTCGTACCAAAGGATGCTTTCTGTTCTTACTATTTCTTAAGTCAATATAGCCTTTTACTTTACATTTCTTACTACATATAGTTTACTCCCCCATCTTTATTCCTGTTCTGATTTTCCTGATACATACTGTGATAATCAGTCTACTGATCATAAATTTTTAGTTTTTGAAGAAAATTATTCAAGGGTGTCCGTTCATTGTTAATTTTACCACCTGTCAGGCCTTTACAACTTTGAGTTAGAATATCAGCTGCTTTCATTTCTGACAGGTTATAAAACCATTGTTCAATCTTAGAAGTGTCTTCATTTTTCCAAAGTTTTGTATATTCTATTCTTGCCAACATTGTTATGTATAGCAGGAGTCTCCAGAATTTTCTTGTTATATTGGTGTCAATCTCATGTAGTATATTCAGTAGGTAAACACAGGATTTTCTTGGCAAGATTTATTCAGAGGAGGTTTGCCTTTGCTTTCCTGTGATGATGACAAATATAACTTGCCCACAGTTACCCAGTGGGTTTTAATGGTTAAGCAGGAATTCAAACCTTGGTCTCCAGAGTTGTAGTCAAGTGTTCAATCCACTGGATCATGTTGGCTTTCTTAGACTTTCTAAAGGGTGAGAGAGGGTTGGCTGTGTTTGACACAAGAGGAAGAACAAGGAAATGGTAGGACCACTGCACAGAGAAGATGGTGAAATGCTAGCCAGAGGACAGAGAAAAGGGTTAACTGTTTAATACCTTATTTCCCTCACTGTTCTCTCAAAAGGGAATTGCTGTTCTAAGTGCTGAAAAATAGAATAAATCATGCAATAAGAGGATGCAGCCAAGAACAGGTGATGCAGTAAAGGAAATGAATTCAAGTCTCTGGGAACTAAAGGAACTTGCAGATGTAATCTCAGAGCCACTGTGGATAATGTTTGAGAATTCTTGGAGGACCGGGGACATCCTAGCAGACAGGAGGAGAGCAAATGTTGTTCCTATCTTCAAAAAGAGTAAAAAGGAGGACCACAGCAAATACTGACCAGTGAACTTCACATTGATACCAGGAAAGGTTCTAGAATAGGATAGTAATTTCTAAAGGCCTGCATGGGAAGAAGTACACCTTACAAACATACCCAGAGCCACTCAACAAGGAATTGGAATATGAATATTCTCAACTAGGAATAAAGGACTTTATTTAAATTCAACATGTCATCTGACATGTAAAAAGGATGCAGCACAGGTCTCTGTAGGTGTCTTCTGGATACAGGCCCTGGCAAGACCCTACTAGGTGGTGGCAGGATGAGGAATCTAAGCTAGAGTGGTGAGGTATTGCTATAGTCTCAAGGAGGCAGCAGAATCATCAGCAATTCAATATCAAAAAGGGTGCTTCATTTCAGCTACCCTCAGTCCACTATTCACTGGCACCTTGGTATGTTCTGAACGTGGTTAGCAGGGCTTGTTTTCAACCCCCTCCCTATCTGCCTCTGAACTCTCAACTCTCTCTCAAAGGACCTGCCCAGCTAGGCAGTTAAGATAAGCCTCGATCCACTGGGAACTCACTCTTTTCCAAGTTCTTCACATCCTTGGTGCTGAAGTATAAAGGAGACTGTTGCAGTCCTTCTCCTGGCATGAAACTTCTACCTTTTCCCTCTCCTCCAGAGTTCACGAAGGTTCTTTTATTGCCCTCCTCACCACACACCCCTGCAGAGGATTTAATTGAAGTCAGCAGCTGGTTTTCCTTTTCTCCTGAGGCTAGAGCACTGGAAATAGCAGAGGAAGTGCTATGGGTAAGTCTTCCTCTTCCACAACATCTCAAAAACAAGTCATGCCACATTAATCTTATCTTTTTTTTTATAGAGTTACAAGCTTGGTAGATCAGAAGACTGCTATGAATGTAGCATATCTTGATTTCAGTAAGGCTTTTGACTAATAGGCCATTTCCACACTAGACTGTTATAGCGCTATTATTTCACTTGCAACATCCTACGGAATCCTGAGGTTTGCTGTTTCAGGAAAGGACAGCTGGCCCCTCCCAAAACTGCAAACCCCAGGATTCCATAGGATGATGAAAGTGGAATAATAGCACTATAATAGTCTAGTGTGGAAATGGCCAAGGTCTCCTACGATATTCTTGCAGGCAAGCTAGTGAAGTGTGGGCTAGACAGTGTTACAGTTAGCTGGATCTGTAACTGATTGACAGACCAAACCCTGAGGGTATTCATCAATGATTGTGCTTCATCCTGGAGAAAAGTGACTAGTGGGGTGCTTCAGGAGTTTATCTTGGGCTAGATGTTGTTCAACTTCTTTATAAATGATGTAGATGATGAAATAGAAGGCATGCTTATCAAATTTGCAGATGACACTCAGAGGAGAGGAACAGAATTCAAAATGACCTTGACAATTTCAACAGCTGGGTGAAACTAACAAAATTAATTCCCACGCAGATAAATGTAAGATACTACAGTAGGCCCTCCACATTCGCAAGAGGTAGGGACACAAATCCCTCATGAATGTCAAATAATTGCAAATAGGATGCCCCCCTACAGACTTCTACCCAGGCAGTGCATTCACCCAGGCAGGGGCAGGGAGGCAGGGAACTAGTGATCAGCCTCCCTGGGTTTTTGTGCCGCCTGTGTGGGCCGCGCCCATATCCGTGGCAGTGGCTAGATGGCATGAGAAGTGCAGGGAACGAGTGATCAGCTTCCCTGGGCCTTTGCACCACCTGCATGGGCTGCGCTCATACCCGCAGTGGCAGCAGGGTGCACAAGAAGCACAAGGAACCAGCAATTGGCTTCCCTGGGCCTTCATGCCAGTTGTGCCCATACCCGTGGTGGCGGGGCAGCGCGAGAAGCACAGGGAGCCAGCAATTGGCTCCCTGGGCCTTCTGCTGCCTGTGTGGGCTGTGCCAGTACCCACGGAGGTGGCAGGGCAGCGTGAGGATTTCAGGGAGCCAGTGATTGGCTTCCCTGAGCTTTCATATCACCCATGCAGACCAGGCCCATACCCGCGGCAGCAAAGCGCCATGAGGTGAGCAGAGAGCCAGCGATTGACTTCCCTGGGCCTCCATGCCCCCCATGCAGGCCATGCCGGTACCTGCGACTGTGGCGGGGTGGCATGAAGAGCAGAGGGAGCTGGTGATCGGCCTCGTTGGGCCTTCGTGCTGCCTGCATGGGGTGCACCTGCTCTGGGGGCAAGGAAAATGGGTGGAGCAAGTGGGGTGGGAATGGAGGGGGAGGGGGAGAATGGGGGCAAGGAGGCACCTTGTGAATAATCAAATTCGTGAAAGTGAAACCCATGAATGTGGAAGGAGAACTGTATATCTAAGCAGAAAAGCATGAAATGGGTAAACACAAGATGGATGACATCTGGCTTGAATGTAGTACATGTAAAAAGGACCTAGAGGTCTTATTAGACTGCAAGCTAAATATGAGTCAATTGTGTAATTCAGTGGTCAAAATACTCTGTGCAATTCTGGGCTCTGTCAACAAGAACATAGTGTCCAGATTAAGAGAAGTAGTATTGCCATTCCATTCTGCTTTGGCCAGATTTTACCTGGAATACTGTGTCCAGTTCTGTGCCCCACAGTTCAAGAAGGTTATCAAAAAGTTGTAACATATCCAGAGAAGGGCAACCAAGGTGACTAAAAGTCTGGAAACTAAGCCTTATGAAGAACTGGTGATGGAGTTGCATAGGTTAATCAGGGAACAGTTGGCTAACAGTCCCACCACATTTCCTAGCACAAGCAATCTCTGCCATAATGTGGAATTGCAACAGGGATCCTGCCTTTGCCTGTTGCATTGAGAGATCACTTACAGGAAGGTGAGCGACTGTCATGTAGTTATTTTCTGATCAACCGGGATCAGACCCCCATTGATTGCAGTGGCTGCTGCCCAGTAAGTGGGGATGGGGGGAACAGGATAAGAGTAATTTTACAGCACTGTAATCATGTTCTGTACACATTCGTAATTCCCCATCAGGATTCCAGCAATTGAGAGCCAACATGGTGTAGTGGTTTGAGGAATGGGTTATGGCCTTGGAGACCAGGGCTCAATTCTCTGCTTACCCATGGAAACCCACTGGATGACCTTGGGTGCATTACATACTCTCAGCCCCCAGAAAAGCCTGTGATTGGTTCACCTTAGGGTTGCTATAAGTCGGAAACGATTTGAAGGCACACAACAACGTTGGTGGTGGTGGTAGTAGTGGTAGCTTGTATGTAGGTAAACTTCTTTTAGAGAGAACAGTACACTCTAATTTGGGAGAGGGCAAAAAGATTGTCCCCTTCAAAACAGGAGAACATAGGGATTGTGTAAAAGGGGAAATTTCAGGAATTGTTGCTTATTTCTCAACCAGGTAACAAGTAACACTTGATATTACCTTTCCTATATAACCATTAGTGGTACATGAGATTTCAATAGTTTTCACTCTAGCAACCCAAAGAGAAAGACATTTTTATTCCTGCAGGTCTTTGTGGTAATTCATCTGTGTTCCCAAAAATGGCAATTTTAATTCAAATGGGCCCTTCCTGTAGAAAATATGGTTTGCTATAATTAATGGCCTTTAATCTTGTTTTGTTTTAAATAATCTATGCTGTACTTTAAACTGGTAATTGTTGCATTCATTTTCTTGATGGCTGTCTTTGAATCTCTTGAGAGGGAGAAAGGTGGGGGTATAAACCTAATTAATTAAAACCTGCAGCTTCGGGGGAATTAGTTACTCCTGCAAATGATAGGGCCACCTTTGTGGAATAGCCCACAATTTGGAATTTTTCCCATGCTTACAGCATATGATGCAGGCTTTATAAGAATAAGAGTAATCTTTTCCAGGGACATTGGTTTTCATATACAATTAAAAATAAAAGAGAAGAGGTAGGGATGGGATGTGAAAGCAGGAACAAAATGCACAAACAGTTCAGTTTTTCCACAGGTCCTTGCTTGTAATCTGTATTATATACATCAGGGCATGTAGAAATAAATCTTTTACAGTCTTGTTGTCTAAATGCTAGCACCCGCCCAGAGTGCTTGTGGAAACTGTAGGTTATAAACCTATGTAAATAAATCAAAGCAGACACAAGAAGGGCTGAAGGCAAAATTGGAAAATCAATTTGGCATATTTTGTTGCAAGACCAAAAACAAAACAAAACAAAAAAACCCTAAGAAACAGTCTTTTAAAGTGTAAATAAACACCAAGCAAGAGAGTCCTTAAACTGGCCATCCCCCACCCTGTATACATAAAGTACATTTCCTTTTGATTAAGCCACAGCCTGAAGCATTTTCCATGGCAAACTGCCAGTAGAAATCTTAAAGCAACCCTCATTATTTTTAAGGTAGAACTTTTTAAGGTCTTCATGCAATGGCTCCTTTCAACACTGCTCTAAGTGTACACTAAACATATACAATTCTGCCTTTTGCTAGCGTGTGGGCAGGACTGACTTTTGAAAAAAGCTGTTTCCATGTTGCAAGAGAGATGCAATCTGATAAGGAACATAGCACCGCTGGAAGCTATCTTATACAAATCAGCAGATAGTCTACCCTAGTTCTGTGTTGCCTGTACTGCCTGGGAGCAGCTCTCTAGAGCGTTGGGCAGGGTTTTTTCCCAGTCTGACTTGCAGGCCTTTTACAGTACACAGTTATAGCATCATGATCCTGGGGTTTCTAGTCTGATGTCTAAAAGCTACCAGATCCTATATGATCTTGGAAGCCAAGCAGGGTCAGCTCTAGATAATACTAGGAGGGAGGACAGCCAATGAACACCAGATACTGTAGGCTATATTTCAAAGGAAGGAACTGACAAAACCAACTCTGAGTATTCCTCAATTGAGAAAACCCTGTGAAATTCATGGGGCCACCACAAGTCAACAATCAGCTTGAAGGCATGTGCACATACACACACAAAAGACCCTACATCTCTCTGGACAATACTTCTAAATACTTTTCCCTGAACTGCAAGGAGCCAGCATGGTATAGTGGTCTGAAAGTCAAACTAGGGCTCTGGAGACCAGGTTATGAATTCCTGTTCAGCCATGGAAACCCATTGGGTGACCTTGGGGAAGGCATACACTCTTAGGGTCTTTACACACTACACTGTTACAGAGCTATGATTTCACTGTAAACTTCCTATGGAATCCTGGGGTTTGCAGTTTAGGGAGGGGCCTTTAGAATTCTCAGCCAGAGAGTTCTTGGGCCTCAGTAAACTACAAACCCCAGAATTCCACAGGATGTTGCAAGTGGAATAATAGCACTATAACAGTGTAGGACAGTACAGTGCAGAAAGGCCCTTAGTCTCAGAGAAAGGCAATGGCCAATCCTCTCTGAATTTTTGCTTCATGAAAACCCCTTGATAGGTCTCCCATAGGATTGCTATAAATCAGCAACAATTTGAATTACTCATCATGTCCTTTAAAAATCATATTAGTGAAGAATTATACCCCTAGCAGAAAGACTGAATGTTTCCCATCTATCCTTGCTCCTTTCTCTCTCAGTTTTTTTTTCCTTTGTGAGAAATGCTCACATGCCCTCGCTTTCCCACATTCAGATGCTCCAGCTCTCCTTCATCTTTTCACCTCCTTCACCTACACGTCTTTCTGGAATCCAGTCTTTGCTCTTCTCTTCTCTCCACTTCTGGCATGGATATTTCTCTCCATTTGCTTTGTTGGCTTATCCTTTAAAACACTGTGGAGAATTCAGAGGTGCAACTATGCATGTAATTTGATTGGCAGGATACAGTTTAAAAACATTGTTACTCCAGTCAGCCACTCAGGTTGCTCATACAACCAGTCCTTCAATTAATTCAAATAGCTGCCATATGAATCATAAAAAGGCAGAATATTAATGGATGGAATCCTTTTGATGCTTTAAGCATATATAACTTTCCTTGCATGTGTGGTTGTACTTTTTTGGACAGGGCATAACATTTGCATTTCGTTCACAGTTGTAGCAGCAGAATTCATCGAATTATCAAACCTTAGACCTGGAAGAGACCACAAGGACCAACTTTCTGCCATGCAGGAATACACAAGCAAAACTGTTTCACTTGCAGTTTCACATTTTTGGATGATGTGTAACTTCTCCTCAGTGTCATCACTGTACCACTTGATTCCCTTGGATTGTGGAGGCCGTTTGTGCTTATCCAATGTACAAGGGAACAATAAAAAAAACACATTTGCAGATACGTAAGTGATTGCACAATGTTGGCATTCAGGAGAAGGGACTTGTGGTGCAACCACTGTGTAACTACATGAGTGCAAATCTACACAAACATGATCTCAGATCTCAGTGGATATTTAAATAAACAAAAGAGAACAAAATAAAGTATGGTTGTTAAACAAAATTCAGTGGAACTGAAAATCCTCCCCCACTCCTCAGCCTTCCAGGAAACAAAATGGTAAAAATAAAGAACGGAAATGGTTTGAAAAATAATATCTGGAGAGGCTGCAGTATAATTGAAAATGGGAGCTAAATGGAACTTTGGAAAGTGAAGTCTAAATCAGGTTTGCAGAAGACAGCGAAAAGGGATATCTGTCAGGAGGAGCAGACTGTGCAAATGCAGTCATTGTTTCTACTTACGGGCTTTGAAATGTAAATAATTTAGCACTCCACTCGGCAAAGGCAGATCTGGCTATTTTTAGTGTCTTCTGAACAAAGGCAGCTGTGTATTTGAAAACATATGGCTCAGCAATTTTTTTTAAAAAAAAGAAAGCAAAATTCAAGAAACGACATATCTGAATTTGCCCTCACTGCTGACTTTCTGAGTTCTACAACAGTGCACTGGTTTGCAAAAGTTGATGTGTCAAAGCAGACTGACTAATTCATAGGGTGGATTGTAATAAGCACCCCTTTTTCCCTGGGAACTATCAAAGTTCCATAAGTAGCAATTACCAGAGTTTAATCCCCTGTGGCGGAAGAGATTATTAGAGAATTATAGCATTTCTGTAACATTTCTGTGTGTTTATGAATGAAAAATTGAACACCCACGCACCTAAGGATGGATAAATCAGTCCCATTTGGTTTTTCCATGTCTGTATCAGTTTACAATTTTAAAGGAGAAGGAAGAGGAGGAGGGGGGCATCATGAAAATCAGTGCACATTTTTGTATTAATATCTCCTTTTTTCAGATGGACTTTTTTACTAACTCACTTTTAATGAACAAGTGCGTTTGAGCCTTAAGTTTTGAAGAGCCAGTATGGTAGGGTGGCTTGAGTTTTGGAACTAGGACTCTTGGAGACCAAGGTTTGAATCCTCCCCCCACCATGGAATCCACCTGGTGACCTTGGGTAAGTCGCAGGTTCTCAGCCTCAAAGGCAATGGCAACCCCCCCTACCATGCCAAACCAATATTGCCAAGGAAAGCATGTGACAGGATCACCACAGAGTTGCCATAAGTCTGAAATGACTTGAAAGCAGACGACAATAGCATATTTGGAGCGTGAAAATGTTTGGCAAACCTGAGAACTGCACTTGAAAATTCAGAGAACTGCCTATTCCAAAGGATTATAGATTTTTTTTTTCAGGATTCCTCATTCAGTCCCCTATAAAATATGGGTCTCCACCTTCCATGCATCTACTGGGATACCTGCCCTGCCTGGTTTTTATTTTATTTAAATGTTGATTTAAAATGAACTGGGAGATAGGCAAGCTGCAAAGCTTCAGAATGAACTTTATTTGCAAGAATCTTCTGGGGCTAGTGGGACCCCAACAGCATTTTTCAGCAGACAAAAATAGTATATGGCTACAGACCATCAATCTGTTTCTAAGTACTTTTTTCTAAGAAAAAAAGAGTATGCTATGAGGTAGTAGGGAATGTCCTAGGAGTGATGGTGAGCTTGGGTGGTATTTTCCCTGTGCTGTGTTGCGTTTTATTCTTTCTTAGCAGGTGTGATGTGTGTGCTAGTAGATTGTTTGGTGTATGTCCTGCTTGTGCTGTGTTTCATTTGTCTTGAGCTTTATGGTATATAAGGGGCAGAGCTACAAGCAGGGGGAAAATGAGGCCATGGCCCCCAAATAAGATTTCTATCCCTCACAATGAATTTTTCCATCATTCCCCCAATCTCTAGCATCACAGAGAGGGAGATATTGAGAACCATTCATACCTGGAACTTTTCTATTTGCTATATTTACATTCATTTGGTAACTCTGCCTACCCCTTTTCTTTGTATGCTTACACTTTTCCTGAATGCTCAGCTGATGTGTCCACATAAACATTGTCACCACTGTATACAATGGGACATTAGCATTAATGAAACCAGTTACTTGCAGTGGTTCCTGAATCAGAACCCCTACATACATGGAAGACCCACTGTGATCCCTTATCGACATCTGCAAAATTAAATAGGTGCAACTATTTCTTTCACACCATGTAAGAAGGATATAGACAAGTTGGAGCAGATTCAAGGAAGGGCAACAAGGATGATAAGAAGTATGAAGAATTAAGTATATGAGGAGAGGTTGAAGAAGCTTGGCATATTCAGTGTGGTGAAGAGAAGAATGAGGTGAAACAGAATTGCAATATTTATTTACACATCTATCGGGCTGTCACAAAGGTGCAGGTTTGTTGGCTGCTGCTCCAGAGAGTAGAATGAGGTCCAATGGTTTCAAGTTACAGGAGGAGAGATTTCAATTGAACATTAGAAGGAACTTCTTGACAGTAAGAGCAGTTCATCAGTTGAACTAATACATTAGAGAGGTGATGGGGCCTCTTTGTCTGGATGTCTTCAAAAAGAGGTTGAATAGCTACCTTCTGAGTATGCTCTAGCTGGAGTTTCTGCAATGAGTGTGGAGCTGGACTCCATGGCCTGTGGGGCCAATTCTACCTCTTTGATTCTAGCCATGTTGTGCCTCCCTGCCATAAAGGTGTTAAGGACCATCTCAGAAAAAAAAGTGTGGCAGCCCTATTCAAGCACAAACATGGCTGATAAGGGATTCAAACCCAGACTTTTCAGAATTAAGCACATATTTCCCTGGGTCTGCAGGGTAGAATCTATAACCATTTCTGCACAACACTGTTATAGTGTTATATTCCACTTTCAACGTCCTATGGAATCCTGCAGTTTGCAGTTTAGGGAGGGGCATTTAGAATTCTCAGCCAGAGAGCTCTTTGGCCTCAGTAAACTACAAATCCCAGAATCCCACAGGATGTTCAAAGTGGAATCATAGCACTACAGCAGTATAGGGCGGAAAGTCCCTATATTATTTTGGCGTTTCCCATGTTGTTGTTGTTTTTTAAAATTTCAAAAGTGTGAGTATCTTTTGTTACCAAAGAAGAACCAAAATGTTCAGTCAAACCTGGAAAGGAGTGATTGAATTGGGGACTGACTGTGGCACACAGGGAGTTAACTCCTTTTTTGCTGATCAGATTTTGCCTGGAGCATCCATTTGTCCTAGGTTGTTTTCATCTAGCCAAGGATCCAAGCCATATGCTCCCCACATCATTTGAAGAAAACAAGGAAAAGGGGTTCAAAAGGAAATCTCTTCTCTCCTGCTTGCCCCCAACATTACCCACTACGTATCTTGGAAGGCCTTTGATAGAAACGATACCTTCTTATTATAATGGGAGAAGTTTCTGAGGATCATATAGCCTAGGAACATGGTGTTCTATAAATATGAAACAGATGGGATTCAAAAACTATTCAGTGCATTTTTTTCTGATTTTCTAGGTAAATCTTTAAAATGCCCACATGATTGCTCTCTGTGTTCTTAATTAAGTGTGCTCCAATTTGTGAAATATAAAAGTGAACCCTGCAGCTTAATGACGTACATTTTGAGGTCTTTACCGGAAGGCTTGGATACAGCCTAAGATATTATTATCTGAGCTGGATAAACTCTATGCAGTTTTTTTAAAAAAATAAAATAAAATTATATGCTTGAATTCAGAAGGGCAATTTCTCTGCCAAAGCTGAGTGCTTTTTCTTCCCTGCTTCCTGTGTCATAGATGCAATGGGTTCATTTGAGTACAAGTGAATACTAAATATATTTTGAACCTGGTCACATGTTAATCAGCTTTGTTGATTCATTCTATGAATAATGTATGTGATTACCAAAACCCAGCCCAATAACCATTCATAGCTAAGAGTAAGTCCCTGATGGCCTTGGCAATCTGAAATATTTCCAGCTCTGTTCACCGATACCACACCTGCATCCTATCTTACTAGGAAGGTGAGTTGGATCTATGAATCTAATTTAGACTAAAAGTCAAATCTACGAAAATCAAACTAGTTGGTTCATCATTTCTTGTCTTATAGAACAGCCATGTCTTGGCTGGGATCATGAACCCATCGCTAGATCAAGACTGTGTAGCAAAGATCTCTATTTAAAGGTACATATTATGGCTGACATCCTGTTAGAAGTATACACTTTTAACCCAATATATATTGTTTTAAGCTACCACATCTTACTGCTGACTCATGTTCAGCTTGTGGCCTACTAAGACTCCTAAATACCTTTCACATACACTGTGGTCAAACCACATATTACCCATCTTATATTTGTGCATTTCATTTTTTCTACCAAAGTGTAATACATTTCTCCCTGTTGAAATTCATTTTGTTAGTTTTTTGGCCCAGCTCTATAATTTAAGGTCATTTTGAATTCTGATCCTGTTTTCTAGGGTATTAGGTACTCCTCCTGATTTAGTGTCATCTGCAAATTCGATAAGAATATCCTCTATTATCTCATCCAAGTCACTGAAAAAGCTGGTGAGTAACACTAGGCCTAGGACAGAACCCTGTGGCCCTCCGTTAGTTACTTCTCTCTAGGATGAGGAGGAGTCATTGGTGAGCACCCTTTGGGTTTGGTCAGTCAACCAGTTCCAAATCCACCTAACAGTGGCATTGTCTAGCCCAGATTTTACTAGCTTGTTTGCAAAGATATCATGGGGGAACTTGTTGAAGACCCTGCTGAAGTCAAGATGTGCTATATTCACAGCATTCCCTTCATCTACCAGGCTTGTAACTCTGTCAGAAAAAGAGATAAGATTAGTCTGGCATGACTTTTTTTTAATATATCCCATGTGGACTTATAGTGATCATGCCATTCCTTTTGCTGTCTGTTTAATGATCTGCTCTAGAATTTATCACGGTATTGATGGCAGGCTACTGGGGTGTAATTGTTTGGGTCCTCTGTTTTTCCCTTTCTGAAGATGAGGACAATATTTGCTCTCCTTCAGTTTGCTGGGTCTTCTCCAGGAATTCTCAAAGATTATTGCAAATGGTTCTGAGATCACTTCTGCTAGTTTTTTAAATACCCTTGGATGTAATTCAGCTGGCCCTAGAGCCTTTAATTCATTTAGAGTAGCCAGGTATTCCTATACTACCTCTTCACTTATACTGTGCTGCATTTCCCCTGCCTCAAAATGATACAATCACTTTGTGCCCAGCTATGAAGACATAGCCATACATTTCTGCAATCCTTCCCCTTCACAGGCATGGAATGGCTGTGGTGATAGGGCTTCACTGGGGCCAAGAGGCAGTAAAGGGGGCTCTCCAATAGACCCACAGGGTAGTAAATGGCTCAGCGCAGCATACTTCCACATGTGGAACTACCACACTATGCTGAGCCTCCTAGCATGGTGGCCGAATTGTGCTGCATGTCCCTTGTGTTCAGGATCAATATTATCCAATCAAATGTACACCCCACTGTGCAATTGAATGCCTAGCTGAATGTGCCTATGCATGTATATGTGTTTCTGCATCCACATCTACATCCATGTGCACATCTGTATGCACAATAGGGCATATTCAACCCTGCTTCTGCAAAGTTGACCTGAAGATAGATGTTCTGTATCAGACAACAATCTCTAAATGCTTCTGTAACCTATAAATGAGATGCCAACAGGATTCTGGTCTGAATTTTCTTCTGTGTTGATGAAAGGGTGGAGAGGGATACAGGCACTCTGTTACATGACATGATGGGATTCCTCCATGTTTAGGGACTACAATAATGGATGAAGTGGCATGCAAGCCCTAGAGAGATCAACCAAGAGACAGAAGATGCAACACATGCAATGAATTTGGACAATAGTATATTGGTAAAGCCCAGCCTCAATACGGTATAGGCTAATTAGCTGATATGACAGGCTACTGAAGTTTTATTACTATGCTTTCAATTTGCTAGTGCAAATAACCTGCAAATTTCTCCCCCTTTTCTAGCCTGATCACTACCCAAATCCAAAGAGGAGTTTGTCTTTATTTTGAAAAGTTTTTGTATACAATTTTAGAACAACTAATATAGCAGTGCAAATTCCATCTGAATGTGACTATTCCGCAAGGAGATAAATTGTTTTGCTGCAAATTGTTTCTTAAAGCCCTAATTAGAAGATTTTGAAATATAAAGCAGGCTTTTAATGGCCTTCATGATAAACAGAATGTCTGGTACACAGTGGGGATTTGTGCTAATATGATATTATTTCAGCATCAACCGCAAAATGGCATAAAGCAAAAACATTCTGCATAGATTTTCTTTTTGCTGGAGCTGTTGATTTGAGGCTGTGCTCTAAAGAATACACACAGACAGATGCCGGATTGTTATGGGTCATATAAAAATATTATAACCAGGAAAAGCAAAGTTTGAAGACTCAAGAAAGGAAATTCAATTATATAACTAATATTTAATAGAATAGTTGAAAATTTTGCCTATTACATTCACGTACCCCCTTTCCACACTGAAAGTGGCTAACAATTCAAAATCATGGCTAACAGTTAGAGACGTGGCACATACGGAATATATTAAAGGAGGAGGGCATTATCGCAGTAATTTATAGCTTAAAATTTTCCCTGCACAGATTGACTAAATGTATATTTCAGTTATATGAAGACTCCAGCACCACACTAGCAGATGTTAAATCTTAGGAAGAGATAATAAATCTCTGTGCCTTAGAACAGATCCTCATGTTAAAAGAATGTTCAGAGACAAGCAGCTTAGTCAGTTTGAATATAAAAATGAGGAGTCTTGTGGAACCATAGAGACTAAGTATTTTTCTTCCAATTTTTGAAATGGCCCACTTTCTCAGATACTCAGAGTGGAGCCTCAATAGGCATACATTTAAGACCACCATTAATTCACGCTTGAATACTGTCAACAATCCTGTCCATGAGTGTATCCACACTACAAAGTTAGAGCAGTTTGATCCCACTTTAACTACCTATAAAATCCTAGTGTTTGTAGTTTGTCAGGTATTTAGAATTTCCTGCCAGAGAGGTCTATTGCTTCGCCATACTATATATGCCAGAATTCTGTAGGATGCAGCAGTGGAAGTGTGATCAAACTACTATAATTCTATACTTCATGTCAGTTATAAGTGTGATTGAATGACTTAGTATTCAAGTCATTGCTCGAATACTCCAGATTCAATATACTCACAAGTAGAGAGTTTTCTAGGAAGTCCAACATGATCACATTTAATATTACAAAAGGTACTTCTTAAACATGCAGGAATTCTTTCAAAGGAAGCAGTTTTCCTGTGTTTTTCTTCTCATAAAGCTAATCCTATAGGTTGTTAGACCAGAAATCCAATCATCCTTGCCCAAGACATACAGACCCAAGATCAGGAATTCTGAGCTAAGAAGATTCAAAAAACGGAACAAGGAGAAACCTCAGAACATTTGCTTTTCCCGCATAACTGCTCTGATCAAAACTGAGGCCATTTCCGCATGACACCCTTATAGCATGATGATTCTACTTTCAACCTCCTATGGAATCCTGGGGTTTGCAGTTCCAGGAGGGGCTGACTGGTCCCTCCCGGAACTGCAAACCCCAGGATTCCATAGGAGGTTGAAAGTGGAATCATCGCGCTATAAGAGTGTCATGCGGAAATGTTCTGAGACTTCCCCTCTAACAGCTCTTGGCTGCTTTAATGTGCATATAAAATCACCAGAAAATCTAATCATGGATGACTAAAAGAAATTTTGGTTTGTTCTTTGTGATGTTCCATAGGTGATGTTTCATATTATAGATTGTTGCTGATATTCTACAATGGCTAGTTAGTATTGGAAAATTCATAGAATCACAGAGTTGTAAGAGACCCCAGGGGCCATCGAGTCCAACCCCCTGCTATGCAGGAACACCCATCAGAGTCTTCTCTCCTCAACCTCTTGTTCTATGGGAAGTGGAGCTTAGGTAGCATAGCATGACAAAGCCTTCTCCTTTCTCACCCGAAGTCTCACCACTTGCTCCTGTATTATTTAAATGCATGGCTATAATTACCTTTGGTCTCCAGGTAACCTGATCGTGTGACCGAGGGCAGTTCCTAAGGTCACAGGCCTTATAAAAGACCCCACTTCTCAGATCTCCTTACTCTTCTTTGGTATTTTTGCTTCTACTTCCTTCTCTCTGACCATGCTATGTATCTCCACGAAGAAAATGGTGAGTTAAGAATGAAGCTATTGTCTTACCTTAACTCTCTGTTAGCTAGCTGGGATCCAGGCATCCCAAATTATATGTAATTTTAAAATCCATTGGTAATTTTTTTCTAAGTTTGTAACCTAAAACTGCCTGCCTTGTTTTGTTTTCTGAGTCAGTTTCAATTCAGGGAAGCAACACAAAGATGGGTCATGTTTTTTCTGCTGCTCTGCTAAAGAAGGCTGATTCCTGATAGTTCAAGCTTTCATAGAATTCCCCCCAAAGGGCTAACAAACTGGAAGACTCTAAGGCCCATTCCAGACGTGGGGAGGGAACCGTGCAAAAACAGGACTCAACGGATTTCCTGAGCGTCCAGGTGAGTCCGTCGGGATGAGGAGCAGTGCGAGCTCGTCACTCCGCATTGCTCTGGCGACCAAAATGGCGGATTCCGGCTGGTGGAGGCTCTCCACCAACCAGAGAAGCTCACCAGCCGAAACCTGCCCCCGGAAGATCTGCAGGCACGCACATGTGCACGCCTGTAAATCTGCCCCGGAGAGCGGCGATGGAGAGACACAGAGTCGCATGGTCCATACTTTTTAAAAACCTCTAAAAAGAGGTTTTTAAAAAGCACACTGCGTGACCAGTTGCGGTCACGCAGAACCAGACTGAGGTATGGAACTACAAAAAGTAGTCCGCCCCAGTCCACTCTACGGTGCAGAAGATCTCCATCGGAGGTCACTCTGCACCATTTTAAAAGCCCAGTGCGGAAATGGCCTAACTCCCAACACTTAGTTGCATGTGCATAACTAATTAACATATCCTAGCTCAACCTCACCTTCCCCCAGGTCCACCTTGACAGCCAGCAGCCAGAGTGGGAGAACTGTTCAACTTCAGACCAGAGCACAAAGAGGAGGATGCTTCCAACCCCTCCCGCCAGCAAATGAGGCTGCAACAATCAAAAGCAGGACCCTTGTGACAAGTCCTTGTTGCAGCTTCATTCACTGTTGGAAGCAGATTGGAAACATCATCCTTTTTGCACCTCAACCAGCAACTGAACAGATCTCTTTTGCCTAATTTGGCTGCTGGCTCTTCAAATGTACTGATGGGGCATTTATACAGTTTTACCATAAGACTATGTAGTGTTAAAAAAATATAGAGCACTTACAGCTCCATAATTCTTTGTTATGAATCAATAACTGCAAAACTGAATTCATCCTGTATTCTTACACAGTATATTCATATTGTGTCACTGGATTTCAAGAATGGTTAAGAGAGTGAGAGTGGCAGGTGCTGTTCCAACACTGTGGAGAGAGTGAAGGTAAAAGAGTCAATGGGATTAAGGGTTCTCAAGAAAGTAGTTAGAGAGAGAAGAAGGATTTGAATTCCAAAAGGGGCGAGAGAGATTCTGTGGAAGGGAAAGCTGCACTATGTGTTAAGGCTAGTTTGTTAGCAATATATTGAACTAAAACTTTAATTAAATGTATTTATCTACTGAAGAATAAAGAGAGAATAACATTCATATAACATCTTAAGTTATATTTAATTAAATTATTGCTGAGATCCTGCTTGTGTACTGTAGAGTTGCAATCATATATTTAAGTAATGGTTGCACTATACCCTTGTTCTTCTGAACACCAATATTGTGCAACCAATTATGCATCTGTGATGTTTCCATCATCCCAGTAAGCCAAAGGTATATCAAAGAGACTGACAAATAGCTACACACCATCCAAGAATGTGGAACTGTATGTGCATCAATTATACTTGTCAAACTCTGCTTATGAAACTGTGAACTGAATTATGTACTGCAGTTATGCACTGGGGGGGAAAGAGAACTTAATATGTGCACAAATCACCAACAGGATGCCAGTCTGTATTTGTTATTAATATAACTATGCCTACCACATGGTCACTGTATGACTGTTACCGGAGCATTAAAGACTAAGATGTAAAGCAGAGCTTTCTAAACTGTGTGTCGCAACACATTAATGTGTTACCTGCAGCGTGTAGGTGTGTCATGTGAATGTAGTAGATGGAGAGGCTGCCTCTCTTGCCATGGCCACAGCTTCCCCAGGCCAAGGAAGACCCTGGCAAGGACAGCAGTGACGGCAGGCCAGGCTTGGGTGGAGGGGCTGCCTCCATTTACTGAATTACTTACTGAATTACCATGTCACGAAATGATGTATGTCTAAAAAATGTGTCACCAATATGAAAAGTTTGGAAAGCTCTGGTGTAAAGGACAACCTGTATGCAGAGATAGCAGTTTAATATTACTTTCATTGATAGCAGTCCATCCTATGAAATCCTGGGATTTCTATTTTGATGGTACACTTAGAATTTTGTGTAGAGAGCCACTGGAGCTTTCTGGCCAAAAATTCTAAGTAGCTCACCAAACTGCATATCTAAAGTTTCTATATGCCAGGGAAGTTACAGTGGTATTAAACAGATATAACTCAGTGATACAGATACCATTTTAGTAAAAATGGATCCAGTAAGGAAGTTGGTTGCATAAAGACCCTAGGAAGAATGTGGGGATTTGAGGTGGGATCATCACAGGTGGTGATTAGATGATAAAAGTGAGATCATCATACCCTAAAGATTTAATAGTAATAATAATATAGAATGTTTAACATTTATAAAATGCCCTATAACATTATTAATGATGTAGAGAAAAGAATTATTTTTCTATGTTGGTGATTGTTAGGGAAGATGCAAAGCAAAATTGGCCAGTATTGTCTGAAGGAGTTGAAGGATTTGGTAGAAGATACAGAGTGCTACCATCTGTATATAGATCCAGGGATAGGCAATGTCCTTGCTGTGGGCTTCTTGGAATCATTTGGCCCAATGCTGATGGCATCTCAATGGTGAATTGAAAAAAAATGTTGATTTTAACAATCCAGATGCATCAAACTGGCCAGGATTTGATGGGTTTGATGGCATACCACTGTGGGTCCTACCACTTCCACAAGAAGCGGTGACTCTTGTCTCTCTTGCAGTCTTCCGTTCAGTTCAGAGTGTTGTGAAACCCTTTAGAGAAAAGCTCTTGGGTGCCACAGAGTATGCAGAAAGTCCCAATTCTCCGGATTGGCCTTGGACATCAAAATACTTTGTTGGATCTGGGATCACAATCTATACTGAAAATGTGCAAGGGCTAAAATATAAAGTATAAATAGGGATTCTTGGTCATATAGTGGATTGTAGACCAAAAAAACAGTGGCAGCTGGCAGCCATTACATCACTTGAGTAGTGAATTCATTCTAGGTTCTAATCCAAACTTTAAAGAAGTAACTCAAGGTGCTGAACTCAGCCTTCTGCCCTCAGATGCAATGGAGTATTCTGTCTTGTAGTTATTTTGAAGTAAGTAATGGGTTACAAGTAATTTAGTTACCTAAAGGTCATTAATTTTTAGGTAATGAATGTGTAATGAAGTTGCACACCAGACCTTAATTCTCTCCCTAAATTAGGTTCAATACCTTGAGTAGGCCCTGTAAAGTTCTGATTATAGCCCAGAGTATGTTCACCAGCCTATTAACATGGGAGCCACTAGTCACCATTGCCAAAAGCATCCCAGTCAGACATGTAGAAGAACAGTTTCTATCTTTAAAAAGCCACCACTGGGCACACTTATATTCAGCGTACCTATGAATTCTAGTTGCTGCAAACAAGAGTTGGAGGACGATATTGCTCTTGTACTCAATTTGTAGCTTTCCCTGCGGGTCCCAATTGGTTACCTCTGCAGGAACTGAATGCTGAGCTAGATAGCCCTACACCGTGATCCAGCATGGCTCTTCTTATGTTCTTATCCATACTTTCTGTAGTATAGTCAGTCAATGTAGGTGTGTGGGACAGTGTGGGATGATGGCCCTTTTTAAAAAAGATATTCCTCATATGAAAGGCTTGGTTCTTTCTTTGAATATACAGGTATGGACATCTTCATACTCTACAGAAGAAACACCTGAGCTGTGCAACACTTTTGATTTTTGACCTTGTGTCCTTTGTAGCATCCATTGTAGCAACAGAGAAGGTGGGAGTTGTTTTAAGCCACATGGAAGGACAGTGATCTGACTATCTTTCATCTTTCTTCTGTAAGAACACAC
Source organism: Ctenosaura bakeri (assembly GCA_948474755.1). Lineage (NCBI taxonomy): Eukaryota > Metazoa > Chordata > Lepidosauria > Squamata > Iguanidae > Ctenosaura > Ctenosaura bakeri. The sequence continues at coordinate 517,604 of CAOLHI010001356.1, read as the reverse complement.
AATGTGCTGCTTTTTTAAAAAAAAAAATCCTCATTGGACTGACTGAAGAAAAAAATTAACATGTAGCAGGAAGCACTGGATTTCTACCAAACCGATCATCTCATATTTATATAAACAAAATATGAATGGACTGGATACTTGTTTTTAAATGATTATAGAACTTTTTAAATGATCATAGAACATAAGGGCCTTCAAATCCAATCCCCTGCTGTGCAGGAATACATCATCAAGGCATTCCCAACCACTGGCCATCCAGCCTCTGTTGTAAAAATCTTCAAAGAACAAGAATTTACCACACTCTGCGGCAGTGCATTCCACTGTTGAACTGCTCTTACCATCAGGAAGTTCTTCCACATTTTAGATGGATTTTCTTGAAGCCATTGCTCCATTTCCTGGTCTCTGGAGCAGCAGAAAGCAGGCTTGTTCTGCCCTCCATATGGCATCCCTTCAAATATTTGAACATAGGTATCATGTCACCTCTCAACTTCTCTTTTCCAGGCTAAACATACTCAGCTCCCTAAGCTTCTCCTCATAAGGCATGGTTTCCAGGCCTTCTACCTTTTTAGTCACCGTCTTCTGGACACATTCCAGCTTGTCAATATTGTTCCTGAACTGTGGTGCCGGAAACTGGTCACAGTATTTCAGGTGGGGTCCTGACCAAAGCAAAATAGAGTGGTAGAGTGATATACAGTGGGCCCTCAGCACTGGCCAGAGTTTGGTTCCAGGATCACCTGTGAACACAAAAGTCCATGGATGCTCAAGTCTCATTATGGTGTAGTAAAATGGTGTCCCTTTTATAAAATGTTGAACAACTCAAACAAGTGCCAGGGAGTGCCTGAGGCTACAGAGGTGAAATGGCAAGGTATGCTTAGTACATGTCAGCGTAGTGCTTGATGTGCAGAAAAATCAAGGGTTTTTTTTACTATTATTGGTTGAATCTGAGGATGCAGAACCTGCATATAGGGAGGGCTGAATGTAGACATGTAAAATATTTTGAGTGAGGGGAAAGTGTCTCTGCATTAGAGTGCATATCAGTTATTTCTAGGAACCAATCAGGAACAAAGAAGCACTTTTATTATCCCATTATTATAGCCAATCATACACAGAAAAAAGGTGTCTTGTGGCTTCTAGTGACTGTGATCCTATGTACTCTTGCTTGAGCATAGACATCAGTGAAGTCAATGGGACTTATTTCTAAGGAAATGTGATTGTCTGTTCCATGTTTGAGGGAGCCCTAGCCAAGCATCCTCTACTTGTTTCCTTTTTCTTTTGAGGATCCATGATGAGCTAACCTGCCATCAGTGTCCATAGACTGTCGGGAGTCCTCCATGTTTTATTGTTTTAGGATAGCAGTAGACTGAGGAAATAGTGATAGTAGGCTGTTAGCTATTCCCAGGCGCCAACCATTCCTTCTGGCTGGAATTTCAAAGGAACCGTTTGGCATGATGACGTTCGTTCTTTTACAACTATCTTAGGAGAAACTGTCTGTTAAAGTGTAAGGTGGGGGAAAACGTTCCATTCTTCAAGCTTTAACGTCTGAAGACAGCATCCCTTACTATGTTACAATAAATCTTCTATTAAGTTTGTTGATCCGTGTAAGAGTGAATCTGTTCCTGACAGAAAGCTCGAGAATCCTTTCAAAAAATGCACCAATTGATGGACCAGTCGATTACTGAAGAAGAGCAAGGATCTGCAGAATCTGATGGAGCTACAGAAACTGAAGTGCCCCTGGATACCAAGACAAAATTGCGCCTGACCGAGGCTATGGAAACCCCCACAAGCGGCCAAACCTGGGTCTGGGGAGAAAAGCCACATACGTCGTTGAGACAACGCAGAAGGGCTGCTAGATGGGATACATCAGCAAAAGACCTATCCCTTTTGGAGGAGATAAAGCAAATGGAAACCGAACTGGAAAGAAAAGATGAGGAGATACTCGAACTCAAGACCATGCTACGCGAGATGCGCATCCGTCCCTCGCAGACAGGGAGATCACCAGGAGGAGAACCACGAGCGGCTGTCTCGGCGGCAGGCACCCCTGGTCCGCCCCAGCAACCAACAGGGCACACGCCAGCGCCACTGTTACTCAGAAATGTGGGAGACCTGAAAGCGACCTTCAACGGGAAGGGGGAGAAACTCTCCTTTTTTTTGACTATGGCAAACAATTTCATGATTGATCACGGCCATCTATTTCGGGATGATGCGGCCCGAATTCGATACCTAAGCCAGCGGATGAAAGGACTGGCAGCAGACTGGGTAGCGAACCTATATGACTCCCGCGCCCCCGAAACTGAAAATCTGCAGCTCTTCATGAACCATCTGCGGAACGCTTTGAAGACCCCCATTTATTGGAAAACACCAAATATCAACTGAAACGAATGAAACAAGGCAGGAACGATGTGGGGACGTATTCCCGTGAATTTAGAAACCTGGCCACCAAAGTCCCGTGGAGTGATGAAATTCTAATTGAGTTATACAAAGATGGACTAAATCCTGATATTCTACACGGGTGCTTAATGCAGGCCAATCCACAGACCCTGCTAGGTTGGGTCAGACTAGCTACTGAAATGGAAGGCATAACCCAGACTGTTCAGCTGAACCGACAAAGACAAGACGTGCCAAAACGACAACCTCGCGGTCCCACCGTCCTCAATGCTGAGGAACGGAACAAACGTCTCCGTTTGGGCATGTGCTTTAACTGTGGAAAACCGGGCCACCTCGCCAACACCTGCCGCGGAAACCAAGCTCCGACTGGGACTAAGGGAGCACGAGCAGACCCAAAGAATATAGAATTCACACATCAGACAGCGGCCGCCAAACAACCACTTAGACGCACTTCTAAGGACCCTGCAGCGGCGACAGGAGACTCCGATCCCGATGATGAAACCACCTCTTCGTCCTCATCTGACATAGATGGAGATTCTAAACCTGACTGCGATGACTGGCAAGCGGCGGGAACATCTGTAAGTACTCCTAAAATTCCCCATTTCTACGCCACGGTTGCGATTAGTGGCAGCGATGGGACTTTGCATGTACATAGGGCATTAATTGACTCTGGCTGCTCCAGAAGTTTGTTACACCCCAAATTGGCCAAACAATTGAAAACTCTTTATGAGCCCTTGGAATGCCCCATCAAATTAACGCAAATGGATGGGACCTCAATGACTGGGGGAGTAATTAGTAAAATCACTAAGCCCATCTCATTTCAAATGGACAAAAACAATTACAGCATGCGATTTCTAGTTCCCAAGGCGATGCAGTTCAAATTGGTCTTGGGAATCGATTGGCTTCGTGAATATAACCCCCAGATAAACTGGACTGCTGGCACTATGTCCTCTTCAGATGAAAACTTTTCTATTCCCCATGAAGAATTGCAACAAATTCCTTCACACTACCGAGACTTCCAAAAGGCTTTCCACGAAAGGGAGGCTGACAAATTGCCTCCCCACACGGACTTTGACTGTAAACTGGAATTAGTTGACGGGGCCACCCTGCCTAAACCGAAAATTTATCCCATGAGCCAAAAAGAACTCCTTGCTCTCAAGAAGTTCCTAAATAAAAACTTGGCTCGCGGCTTTATCAAGCCCTCTACAGCCCCCACGGCGAGTCCTGTCTTCTTCCGAAGAGAAAAGATCCCAGCGCGGATCCGAGACTGATAGTTAACTACTCTGCTATTAACCAGGTTATTTCCTCCAATTGTTATCCCATACCTCTGATACGGACTGTTTTGGACCATCTTGTTCAAGGAAAATATTTCACCAAACTTGATCTTAAAGAGGCTTTTCATAGGATTAGAATGGACCCGGACTCTGAGTGGCTCACCACCTTTGCAACTCCTCTAGGTAACTTTAAATGGACGGTTCTTCCCTTTGGCTTACAATCGGGGCCATCTGTGTTCCAAATGTTTTTGAACACCATTTTCCATGACTTGTTGTATCAGGGGGTTCTGATTTATCTGGATGACATTTTAATTTACGCAGATTCCATGGAATCTCATGTGTCATTGGTTCGTGAAGTGTTACGAAGGCTTATAGATAACAACCTCGTGGTTAATCTATCTAAATGCCAATTTGACACCCAAACTTTTGATTACTTGGGATATAGGATTCAAGATTGTTCACTTAAAATGGACCCTTCGAAGATTAACTCCATTTTGCAATGGCCCGTCCCTAAAACTGTGAAGCAACTGCAGCAATTTCTTGGTTTTGCGAACTTCTACCGGAACTTTATTGAGGATTTTGCGGCCATAACGCTTCCACTCACCAACCTTCTACGGAAACCTAAAGGATCCACTGCGGGCAAGGCGCATAGACTTTGTTGGTCGCCTGAGTGTCAATCGGCGTTTGACCATTTGAAATCTAAATTTACGTCTGAGCCCTTACTCCTTTTTCCCGACAGTACGAAGCAATTCATTGTGCAAACGGATGCTTCGGACTTTGCCATGGCAGCCGTTCTTTTACAACATGACACCACAGGAGCACTCAGGCCTTGTGCTTTCATTTCAAAGAAATTTTCCCCTCAACAAGCTAATTGGCCTATTTGGGAGAAAGAAGCCAAGGCTATCCATTTTGCGCTGTCCTCTTGGCGTCATTTGCTTGAAGGGGCTCGACTCCCCTTTGAAGTTTGGACTCATCATAGGAATTTGCAAGCCTTACAGTCTGCTAAGAAACTCTCCCCTAAGCAGGCGAGATGGGCTGAATTTTTCCAGAGATTCCGATTTAAAATTGTTTTCAAACCTGGCCGAACTAACCAACTGGCGGACCTCTTCGACTTCCCTGTTTTGCGGAATCCCCTGCTACGTCCTCCCACTCCAATACCTTGTTTCCTGCCTCCTCTCTGGCTTCTCAAGTGACTACTCGTGCATTAGCAAAGACAAGGCTTTCTGCCTCCTCTCTTTGTGACTCCGCTCTCCGCGATGCTATCATTCATGCAGCGCATGCAGACTCCTGGCTACCGGCAAACAAGGATAAAATAGAATGGGTTGACAATCTCCCCTTTTATGGCACCAAGGTCTACGTTCCCCCTGCTGCCCGCGAGCAGGTACTTCATCGTTATCATGATTCCAAACCCGCTGGACATTTTGGGTTTTTGAAGACATTGCATGCGATTCGCCGCCTTTTTTGGTGGCCTGGATTAAACCCCTCCGTGCAAACTTACATTAAGCAGTGTGCCACTTGCAACGTTTCTAAGTCGCCCACATCTAAACCTCAAGGGCTCCTGCAACCTCTGCCTGCGCCTGCTAGCCCCTGGTCGGTCATCGCATGGGATTTTATCGTGTCTCTTCCCTCTTCACACGGCTTTCATGTTATTTGGGTTGTTACTGATCACTTTTCCAAGCAATGTCATTTTGTGCCTCTAAAGAAACTACCCCGTGCTGACCAGCTGGCTGACCTGTTCGTTAATCATGTATGGAAACTTCACGGACTACCTTCGGTGATCATTTCGGACAGGGATCCAATTTTCACTTCCAAGTTTTGGACTTGTCTACTGAAAACCCTGGGAGTCACTCAGAAACTCAGCAGTGCTTATCACCCTCAAACAGATGGCCAATCTGAGCGTGTTAACAAATCTCTTGAACAATTTCTTAGGTGTTTTGTTTCTGAGAACCAGAATGATTGGGCTCCGCTCCTTCCGTTCGCTGAGTTTGCCATCAATTCTGCGGTTCATACCTCTACTGGGAAACCCCCCTTTGAAAGAGTTCTACGGCTTCCTTCCTTCTCCTTCTCCCCCCCCTCTCCCTCTCTTCCTCCGCTCCTCCTTCTGTTTCTGCTTGGGTCTCTAAATTTTCTGGCATTTGGCAATCCGTCTCAGATGCTATAGCATCCGCTAAAGCTTCCCACAAACGTTTCGCTGACCGTAAACGGCAGCCTAATCCCCTTTACCAGCCCGGGGATTTGGTTTTCCTTTCTTCTAAGAACATTTCCTCTCCTTCTCCGTCTAAAAAACTTTCCCCTCGTTTTCTCGGACCTTTTCCTGTGAAAAGGGCTATTAATGATGTCTCTTTTGAACTAGATCTCCCTTCTTCCCTCAAGGCTATTCATCCTGTTTTTCATTCCAGTTTGCTGAAGAGGGCACCTTCGCTGACTTCTTCGCCGGCTGATGTTCCTCAACGCCCCGACTGACTTGCTACTGCATTCATATTACTATTTAGTTTTCTTGTCTTTCTACTGTTCCGTGATATTTTCTATATTTTGTGTATCTTTATGTATATATTTTTTTAAAAAAGTGGGGCAGGATGTCGGGAGTCTCCATGTTTTATTGTTTTAGGATAGCAGTAGACTGAGGAAATAGTGATAGTAGGCTGTTAGCTATTCCCAAGCGCCAACCATTCCTTCTGGCTGGAATTTCAAAGGAACCGTTTGGCATGATGATGTTCGTTCTTTTACAACTATCTTAGGAGAAACTGTCTGTTAAAGTGTAAGGTGGGGGAAAACGTTCCATTCTCGAGCTTTAACGTCTGAAGACAGCATCCCTTACTATGTTACAATAAATCTTCTATTAAGTTTGTTGATCCGTGTAAGAGTGAATCTGTTCCTGACATAGACAGTGTCCATGTAAGTGCTGCGTGTTTGAGGGCCGCCATTCAAATATTCCATAATGCCCAAGAGCTATGCTATGCAAAGGTATTATGGGAAATTAAAAATAGAAAATTAATGATGTGTCCACCAAATGTTAAAATCAACACAGGGGAGACTGACTCATGAGCCTCTTTCCACCATTTCCTTTTTTTTCTTCACTATGGAGAGATGCATGGTTTCATGGAGCCAGGGTTCACAGGCCTCTCTCAGCTAAGCAAAGAGTGTTTGTACCCTTCCTCAGCCAAGAGAGGCACATGGGTGCACAGAGCTGGGCTTTGCATGCTTATCATAGAATCATAGAAATGTAGAGTTGGAAGAGACCACTGGGGCCATCCAGTCCAACTCCCTGCCATGCAGGAACACCCTCAAAGCACTCCCGACAGATGGCTATCAAGTCTCTGCTTAAAAACCTCCAAGGAAGGAGACTCCACTACACTCCGAGGCAGCATATTCCACTGCTGGACAGCCCTGACTGTCAGGAAGTTCTTCCTGAGGTTCAGGTGGAATCTCCTTTCCTGCAACTTGAATCTATTGCTCCTTGTCCTGGTCTCTGCAGCAGCAGAAAACAAGCCCTCTCCTTCCTCTACATGGCATCCCTTCAAATATTTAAACATGGCTATCATGTCCCCTCTTAACCTTCTCTTCTGCAGACTAAACATACCCAGCTCTCTAAGTCTATCCTCATAGGGCATGGCTTCCAGGCCTCTCACCATTTTGGTCGCCCTCCTCTGGACTTGCTCCAGCTTGACCATGTCCTTCTTGAATTGGGGTGCCTAGAACTGGACACAGTATTCAAGACGACGTCTAACCAAAGCAGAGTAGAGTGGTACCAGTACCTCCCTCGATCTAGACACCATACTCCTATTGATGCAGCTGAGAATTGCATTGGCTTTCTTGGCTGCCGCATCACACTGCTGACTCATGTTCAGCTTGTGGTCTATGAAGACTCTTGGATCCCTTTCACACGTACTGCTATCCAGCCATGTGTCCCCCATCCTATATTTCTGTATTACATTTTTTCTACCTAAGTGTAGGACCTTACACTTCTCTCTGCTGAATTTCATTTTGTTAGCCTTGGCCCAGCTCTCCAACCTATCCAGGTCATTTTGAATTTTGATCCTGTCCTCTGGCGTATTAGCAACCCCTCCCAATTTGGTGTCATCTGCAGATTTGATGAGCATGCCCTCTATTCCTTCATCCAAGTCGATGATAAAAATATTGAACAGCACTGGGCCCAGGACAGAACCCTGTGGCACCCCACTGGTCACTTCTCTCCAGGATGAAAAGCAGCCATTCATGATCACCCTTTGGGTTCGGTCGGTCAACCAATTACAAATCCAACTAACAGTAGCCCTGTCCAGTCCACATTTTACCAGCTTCATTGCAAGAATGCTTCTCTCAGCCTAGGAAAGAGTGTCTAGCTCTTCCTCAGCCAAGAGAAATGCAGGAAATGCAACTGTGCCTCACTGTGTGCCTTCTCTTGGCTGACTGTACAAAGCAAAGACCCCATCTGGTGGTGGCAGCCATAGCCCTGGAGCAGATCACAAGCAAGTGAAACCATGGATACCAGTCACTCAGTTATAGGGGACTTATTGTATATTAGGGATGGGAGAAATCCAGAATTTTCTGAATCCAGATCTGGATCCGAATCCCTGGAATGTTCTGGGAATCCACAAATCTCATGAATCTCGAATCTTTCAAATTCTTCTTTTAAAAAGAGTTTTAAAAGCAAGGGGAAGAAGGATAGTCCTGGGCAAGACACACTCTCTCAGCCTTAGCAAAAGCCTAGGCAAAGGCAAACCTCTCTCTAAAGAAATCTGGCCAAGAAAATTGTCATAGTTTTGCCTCAGGATCTCCCCAGATTGAAAATGACATGAAGACCCTTTCTACACAGGCAGGAAAATGTAGATTAATCCCATATTTTCCTGCCTGTGTAAACAGGGCCACATATTACAGTAGAGAGATAATCCAGGTCAAAACTGACTTTTCTTTGCATAGCTCCTTCTGGCATCTTGGGGTTTGTTGTTTGATGATGTACCAGCACACTTTGGCAGAGAAGGCTGTGCCAGCTTGTAAAACTCCAAACCCCAGAATTGTGTCTGAAAGAGCTTTGCAAGGGAGCTAAGCAAAGGAATGTTTCAGCTGACATGTTCAATTTCAATATCTTAGAATACAAAAACTCACCTGCCTACTATCTTCCCTTGTATGTCTGGCCTGCCAGGTTTTCAGGAGTCCCAGTCTCCAGCAATCTATTTAGTTGGTGGATTCGAAATATTTGGTTTGCCTATTTTGGCACAGGGATTCGGATTTGGGAATCTTGAATCCTTACCCAGAATTCGAGGATTCGGTTGACCCATCCCTATGTAACAGAAAAGGAAAAGACAATGAGAACACTCCCTATCCATCATTACTCTCCAAATAGAATCAGAGAACTAAAGTGTTGTAAGGGATCTTTCCTCTCAACTGTACCTCATAAGGCCTTGGACCTTTCTGCACTACACTGTTATAGTGCTATTATTCCACTTTCAACATCCTGTGGAATTCTGGGGTTTGTAGTTTACAAAGAGCTCTCTGGCTGAGAATCCTAAGTGCTCCTCCCCAGGATTCCATGGGAAGTTGAAAGTGGAATAATAGCACTATAACAGTGTACGTAGAAATGCCCCTTGTTTCCAGATACTTTACTATCTTGAGTGCCCTGCTCCAGAGATATTCCAGGGCTTTTTTTAGAGCTTTCTTAAACTCTGGTGCCCAAAACTGGATAAAATATTCAAAATGAGAACTAACCCAAGCAGAATACAGCAGTATATTGCTTCCCTTTATCTGTATACCGTATGCCTGCTGATGAAGACTAGAATTTCATTAGCTGTTTCTATTGCCACATCACATTCTTGACCCATGTTTTGTTTTGGCCTACTAAGACCTCTAGATGCTGTTCACATAACACTGCTGCCAAGCTTGGCATTACCCATCCTGCATTTGTATATCTGATCTTCTTCTTTTTTCCTGCCTACAGTTGGAACTTCACATTTATTCCTATTGAAATTCATTCACTTCTCCACTCTCTTCTTCAGTCTTGAATTCTGATTTTTGTCTTCTGAGGTATTTATTAGCTATGCTTTCCAGTCTGATCACATCTACAGAGCTGTTGAGCTTCTCCTCTCTCCTTCACCCATGTGATTTATAAAGATGTGGAACAACACTGGGTGTGGTACAGAACCCTCCAGCTTCCTATTTTTCACTTCTGACTGGGATGACAGTCAGTCGGTGAACACAGTTTCGGTTTAGTCTGTCATCTGTTTACAAATTCATTAATATTAGCATCATCTATATAACTATTTTGCCCTTGCAAGTGAGACTGAATAATTTCCACAGCTTTTTCCCTACTGTGGAGAAAACAAATATTTCTGCCCAGTTCTCACCTGGTGTTTGCACATCCCAAAATGTTTTGGAAAATCATTCTGTGCAAAAACACAAGTGGATTTTTTTTTGACATGGGAATTGTAGGGCTTTTGCTATAGGTAATGTTTGTGTGTGTGCTTTCTTTTCTGTGCAGCTCCCACAGCAATCTTGCACCAAATATACACACACACACGGGATTTTTTTGTGTGTGTGTGTGCAAGATTTCTGAGTTCTATACACAAGGGGTGGATTTTTTTAAATCTCTGGACAAAGAATGAATGTGCATTTCTGTGCAGACTAATTTCCTGAAATATTTCAAAATGCACAAAGATCAGGTAAAAACTGCATAAAACTCACACTATTCTGTTATTCTTCCTGACCTGGTTTCCCATTGCTGAGAAATCAATTTTTTCATCAGGGAAGTATTAAAGATGAATAGTCTTTCCACCCATAATCTAAAATCTAGACCAGTTTGTCCAAAAGAATAGCATGAGTGACCTTATCAAAAGCTTTGCAGTGTAGTTGCAGAGTAACTTCCAAATAAGAATTCTGATAGCACAGACTCACACTATCCTCCTGAAAATGATGGTAGATGTGGGCATAGCTAGTATACTCCCTCCCTTGTGTTGCTGTTAAGCTTTCTCTTTTTTCTTTTTTTCTTTTTTTGGTGGATACCTGAATCAGGTTACTAGTGTCCAAATCAGTCTGAAATGTTCTGATCCAATGCGGCCTAGACCATTGCAGTCCAATTTTGATCCAATCTGGATTGGTCTGAAATAGCCAAATTTGATTCAGTTGCACAGCTGTAGTATGGGCAGATAGATCTGTTTTGACTGTTTTTCCACTGTTTGTTCCATCCCATTATTTGTGGTTTTGGTTTTATTATAGCATGATATGTTGAATGGCTTTGACTAAGCGGATTGACACATATAGTAAGTTAGCAAACAAAGAAGAGAAATACATTCATGGTTTTCTTAATGTTCTTAATTTATGCAGGCCACTGGATTTGAGTGTATTTGATACTGGCACAAAACACACAGATTAATCGTCGCCTTGGAGAAAAAGTAGCATATGGAGCAGCCCCAAGTCAGGTTCAATAGAAATGTTTTTAACTAATTAAAAAAACACATGCACCCTGTGGATTCTGCATGCCTCTTTTTAACAGAGCAATTAAAATCAGCAATTGCTGACCTTAGAAAACAACATTGGGATGGAAGAAAACCATTTCCACACCAACAAACCCACTCACAATTGATTCTGCACATTCGGCAGTCTCAGATAACAGTTGACACAACGGCTGTGGTGCTGTTGCCAACAATCTCAGTGTTGCAAAGGCAGGTTGCCTTCAGCAAAATCCTTTCCTTTTTAAACTAACGTGGCAGGCACTTTCCTTTGATAATGTCTGGTAAACCTTTGGTCATTCTTCAGATTCATAGACTTCTCCATAATAGTTTAAATCAGAATGTTTGGCTCAAGCATGAGGCCAGATTGTTTCTTGGACAAAAGTGTAGTTTAAATTAGGGATATAAAAATCTTTCAGTCTCAGATTCATTGTGTTTCTCTGAATCTCACCTGTGTTTTCTTGAAAACCTTGTTTTGTCTCAAGTTGCAAGACATGGGCTGACGTTCTGTTACTGACACACATGTGCAAGTTGCACTACATATATGGGGTTAATTTTTTGCCATAGCGCAAAAAATATATTCTGCTTACAGTGGTAAAGGTAGAATTGCGCATGCAGCAGTGTAGTACACTGTGCTTACACACTATGTGTTGCCACTTATGCTTCACAGTTGCACAGCAGGGTGTGACAATGCATTACACAATGGCACCTAGTCATTGACATGCATTGCATAATATTGCATGACGTTGCTATACATTGCATAATGTTGCTATACAATGTGTCAACTTTTTCCCCCACTGGCATAAGTCTAGACTATCTGAAAGACTGTATCTCCCTGGCAAATCTGCCAGAATCTTAAGATCCACAGGATAAGGCTTTCTCTTGGTCTCACCACCATCACAGGCTCATTTAGTGAGGACATGGGAGACAGCCTTCTCAGTGGCTGCTCCTGCCCTCTGGAATTCTCTTGCACAGAAGGCTGAATGGGCCTCCTCCTTGGTCTCCTTTCTCCAGCAGACAAAGACCTTTCTGTTCAAGCAGGCTTTTAATGACTAATGCTTGCAAGGGGCCTTCCTATGGAAAGAGTGCTTTATTTTTAACTTTTGTATTAAGCTATGGTTTTAACATGGTGGTTTTTAATTGTGTTTTAAATATTTTTGTCATTTTTTTAGCTGGTTCTTTTGTAAGACATGTTGGATCCCACTCTGAGGGGAAAGAGGGCACATAAATGGAATAAATAAACACATAAATGGTATGTTTGTGCATTCTTTTTTCAGCTGTTCACATTGTACAACATACACATTGCTTTATACACACCTCTAAAGTGCTCTATAGCCCTCACAAATGCTTGAGTGCTCAAAGCAATGGGCATTTCTTGGCTCTGTGATTTTTGAGAGACATGAAAAGTCTGCTTTCATTTTTACTGAATCCAATGAAATTTTCCTCCATCCGTGTTTTAAACCAACAGGAAGCACACACGTGACACTTCAACCCATCGCACAGGTGTGACAGCTGTGTCTGTTGTAGCTATAACAAAAAGAAGCATTAGACAGCTCTTCAAAAGACAAACAGATTTAATGTGGCACAAGGAGATCTGTGATTTAATCTCCCTCTTATTGAGAAGGAAGGTAGGGAGGAAAGAAGATGAGTGAAGACTTCCTTCCTAAATTCCATTGAAGATACATGAGACTTACTTCCAAATAAACATGAACAGGCTTGTGCTGTGAATGCAGCTGCTAGGGAGAGGATTTCATTCATTTCCTTTCATGTTTTGATGCAAGCTTATCAAATTTTAACTTCCCAAATCGATATGAGAACTGGATCATAGACATCTCTTTGTATTTGCACTTCTCAGAATTCTTGTCTTTAGGCAAATTCTCTCTAAGCTTTAAATTCAGAAGAGGTTATTTACACCTCCCAGAGCACAAGGTTTGCATACAGAAATCCTCAGCTTCAGTTCATTGCATCTTCAGTTAAAATGATCTGATAGAAAGGTCTTAAAGAGACACTAGTGCCTAGTCCAGATGGACTAGTGGCTTGACAAATAACCTTTACACATGTATTACATCGGTCAGATATGAGGGAAATGTAAAGCAGCCCTGATCCTGGAGATGTCCGACCTGGCCACAGTGACATGTGCTTTAGTTACATTCCATTTGGATTAATGTTATACTCTCTGTGTGGAGTTGATTGTCAACTGGCCTAAAGAGCTGCCAGATTTTTTAACAGTGGCTGGCTACAAGGAGCACGAAGCCCCCCGAGACAACAGTTCCACTGTCTACTGGCTCATCTCTGGGTGCAATTCAAAGTGTTGCTTATGGCCCATAAAAGCCCTATACAGCTTGAATCTGGCATATCTGAAAGACGATATCTTCCAATATGAGCTTTTCTGAGCAATCAGATCTTTTAAGGGTGCCCTTCTCTCAATCCCACTGCCTTCCCAGGCAGGTTTGGTGAGAACAAGGAAGAGCGCTTTCTCAGGGGCTTCTTCCAGACTTTAGAACTCCTTTCATCTCTCACACACTCTCGCCACTAGAAAACTCCATCATAAGTTCACCTGAGGGTGACCATAAATCAGAAATGACTTGACGGTACAGAACAACCACAACCATTTGTGCTAGTTTAAGCTGTCTTTGCTCACTTAAATTCTCTATTCCAATGTCCTGTTTCTAAAAGCTCATAAGAAAATAGATGCATTAGAACAGTGGTTCTCAACCTTCCTAATGCCGCGACCTTTAATACAGTTCCTCATGTTGTGGTGACCCCCAACCATAAAATTATTTATTATTTACAATGCCTCCCCCCTCACCGGCAAAGGCCGCCTCACCAGCTAGGAATCAGGGGGAAGCAGGGAGGGAAAGAGGAGCCGCGCGTCTCCCCTGGGAAAAAACTCCGAGAACCCCCCCCCAGGTTCTGCTTCTGCTTCGCTCTTGTTTCTGCTGGGGGGGGCAGTGTGGGAAAAGTTTCCAGAGTGTCAACCCTGGCTGGCGGGGGGAGGCATCCCAGCACCTTTGTCTTTTGCGCCGGGCGCAGCTTGTCCCCCCGGAAAAGCACTGCCTTGCGGCCCCCCGGCCCTTCCACAGCACCCCCCTCCATGGCGAGTGGGGCAGGGGCCGTGGCGAGGAGGGGGCCTGCCCCCCGTGCTGCCGCCACCCCCCCAAGCTGGCCTGTCAGATGGGAGGTTCTCCCGGTAGTGGAGAAGGGGAGCGATTTCAGTCCCTTCTGAACAGAGGGCAGGAGGACGCGAGAGCGTGGCTCATGCTTGCGCACCACCACTAAGGAGGGAATGGAGCCTAAGACCATCGGAAATACGTGTTTTCTGATGGTCTTAGGCGACCTCTGTGAAAGGGTCGTTCGACCCCCAAAGGGGTCTCGACCCACAGGTTGAGAATCACTGCACTACAACAATAGCTGGAGCTGATAACTTGTAGGCATATTTGGCATATATACAGCTGTCCCCTGCTTTTTGATGATCTGCTCTTTCAACGCTTCTCAGTAATAACCAGAACCCATACATTCAATGCATGGTGTGCTCTTTTGACCTATTTCATCATGTTTCCACCACCTTCCATGCAAGTCTGTAATCACGCACTGCTTCCCCCCCCACCTCAATTCATACTTAAAAATGCTGGGGAAAAGGCTGGGTTCTACATTTCAACAATTTCCATTTTTTTGACGATGCTGTGGTCCCTAAACTGTTGAATAAGCAGGGGACACGTGTACTCAACCATGTGCAGCAGGGTTAGTGCAATGTGAGTTCATGATAGAAACTCGAGTAACTCTGGGTGCTTTTCTCAGATAAAAAAGAAAACTTATGTTTATGGTCTTAGGAAACACATCTTTGGATATGAAAACAGATAGACAAAAGAAGTTAATCTATATTTGGTTACAAGGATCCCTAAAAACTAGCTCTGTGTTACTCAGAGCTCCCTTGCTGGTGGGCAGAGAGACAATAAATAAATGTTTTTAATAAATTAATAAAAGATATGCTATGGCAAACTCGCCCCCCAACTTTCAGCTCGTTGCCGGGATCAATACAAAGTGATTTATTTTTAAAAAAATATATACAAATAAGCAAATGTACATACAACAGAGTAACACAGAGTGGTGAAATTCTCCTTCTGTTTACATACGTAACTTTTCTGCAATCATTATGCTAACAAACATGTTATAACAGACATTTGAATAAAGGCAAGAAGTTACAAAAAAAACTATGAAAATAGGAAAAAGAAAAGAAAAAGGAGGGCAGTATGGAAGTTTCCTATGAATCTAAAACAGTGCCATTTACTAAAGCTTGATTAGAAAAGCAAATAATGATGACGATAGGAAGTTGATTAGAAGATACTCTTCCAAATTCTTAGAAAATTGCTGGAGGAGCCTGGGATGATGACAAATCTAATGCATGGTGCACAAATGGTGAGCAGATTCATGTGAAAATATCTTTTTTTATTTCATCCCTGCCAAATGGGCTCAGAAGATCAGTTTCTCAGCAAGTGTTGAACACTATACTTTGTGCAGCCAGTACTGGTTTTGATTTGATAAGTTTTACTACTGTTTAGGATCATAGTATCTGTTATTTACCTCCTTCCAGCTGACCCTACACATGCCCTTTAATAATCTTTGGAACATTTTTCCTATGTGCTCTATCAATCAGAAATTTGGAGAATGGCCACGAGAAACAGGATTTTCTCAGTGGTGGTCCCTAAATTTGCAGTGTTCTTCCTAAAGAACTCCACCTGATAGCTGTACTACTGTTTTTTAGCACCAGACAGGATACTTCTATTCTCCCAGGTTTTTTAAAAAGATTTGTATTTTAATTCCTGTGGCTTGGTTTTAACTCCTATCTCAAGTTTTGTAACTGGTCCTATTTCTAGCTTTTGTAATCTGTGGTTCTGGAATGTGAGGGGAGGGAGTTGTCCTTTGAATTTGCAGAGTTTTTTTTTTAAAAAAGTTTGTGGATTTTACAGTATTTTATTGTATTATATCCAGAAAAACAAAGAGTGCTATTGTCTATAAGGTGTACAAGAAATTTAATAAATAATATATCAGGTGCGCAGAGGTGGTGTGCCCAGTGTTATCTATTCCTGTTGCTAAGAAGCTAGTTGGGCAAGAAATCTCTCCGTAATTGTTTTCAGTATCTGCTTAGCCTGAAACAAACCTCAGAGCCTTTTTCACACTTCCTCACTATTAATAACTTTCTCACTTTAATCAAAAAATAGATAGAGGACCCAGTTCGTCGATTGAAATTAGTGAGAAACCAGGTTCTCTCAATCAAGGCTTTGTTGAAACATAAATATTCCATGTTGTGACCGCCAAGTTGGGGCAGACAGATTCCCAGAGCAGATGTAGCCAATTAACAGAGTCCCTTGTCAGGCTGCCAAAATAGCTGATATGCATGTCCCCCTCCTACCATCGGGGCCAAGATGCTAACGTGGCATTTGGCAGTCCGGTTTGTAACCTTTGTAGGTGGTGGGTAACAGAGGGAAAAAGAGACACCCATGGATTTGTTGGAATGGTTTTCTTTTTCTTTTCTGTTGACACAGCTATAGTCTAGGGAGGGGACATGTAGAGCACATATGCTTGATATGCAGAAAGTCCCAAATGAAATCCCTCCTCTTGCACCTTTTCCTGGGTTTTATGGGGCCAATTATAATTGAATATTGCAAACACAATCACAATAAGTCCCAAAGTGTGTAATATGTATGTGTACACACACACACACACACCTGCATAAAACAAAAACTGTGAATGCTCACATCCCATTGTTTTCAATGGATGCAACATGTACACGGATGCAGCAGTGCACATGCACACACATTGCTGCCATTTTAAGTATAGTGATGTGATGCTCCATGTGAGTTGGAGATTGCATACATGGAGATCACAGTAAGAGTGGGCCCACTGTATAATAAATTATGTATTAAATTTGACAGACATACACTGTCTCAGAAGTTCCATGCCTCCAGTGAGGTGCAATGAGGCCTTGATTGTTCGACTCTTGCTGCCTGAGCTGCTCAGTAGTACTATATAACATTTGGATGCAGCCTTAAAGCTCTAAATAAAAGATACAACATAGGTGCACGTCCACAAAAGAAATTCCGCTATAGAGTATTCACCCTTTTATCACCTCTTAAATATACAATTAAAAATCCTTCTGCCTTATACAAAGTGGAAAGGGACTCTATAGCCCCAACAACTGTAGCTCTTCTCCTCTCCAGCTCCCCCTCTTTTTCTGAAGTCTGCTAGCAACTACAGCCCCTTCCGTGGGGTTTCCCATCCACTAGGCCAAACCAATAACTCATAGAGGTTACACCATCCCCAGCAGGGTAGAAAAACTCTTGCTTGAAGCCTTGGAAAACTGCTGCCAATTAGCATTGACAAAACTGGGCTAGGTGGACCAATAACATGATTTAAACTACAGTGCGTGTTTTCTTTTTGAATCTGGCAAAATTAATTACCCACAATTCCTATTGAGATATTTAGAAACTGGTTAAATCAACATGCAAGATAGCATGCTAGCCTACCCTATCCATCATCCTTTAACCCCATGAAAATTGGTGGTTCTGAGGAGGACAGCCTTTCCTACATGTGGAAGCTTGTGTAGAAACCATCCATATGTAGAAGATGTTCTTCTCCTCAGATCCATCACCCTTCACACAAGCAAAGGGACAATAGAGGTGGCGGGGTGAACACACTCTCTTCCTTGCACATTGCTTCATCCTCTTTCTGAATTCCTGAATAGGTATACTATCATCCTAAATATTATGATCCTAAGACTTGTAGAGATTTTAAATAGATAACAGTCATTTATCCAAAACTCCCAAAACATAGTAGAACATCTAACTTAAAGAAGCATAAAACTGAACTGAATAGAGCCAGGATTGTCCTGGTTTCTGGAGAGAAGACAAAGCTCTTCCTAGCTTCTGCTCAAGATGTAAAATATTCCATTCTATTCTTTCTGCAATGCCCTGAAGACTTCTGGTCTTGCCTCTTAAAGAGGCAGTGCTCAAGTGGTAATGGGAAAAGCTGACAGCAAGAGAATCAATACAGTTGAAATGTGGTTCCAGAAAAGAATTCTATGGGTATCATGAAATATGAAAAAGGCAAATAAATGGGTCTGAGAGCAAGTCAAGCCTGAATTCTCCCTGGAAAACAAAATGATTACACTGAGACTATTGCACTTTTAGACATATCACAAGAAGACACGACTTATTAGAAAGATGATAATGCTTGATCAAGTTGAAGGCAGTAGGAAAAGAAGAAAAGTAGGAAAAGAAAAGAAAAAGATTACATTACAGGTAGATAGACTCAATCAAGGAAGCCACAGCCCTGAGTATGCAAGACACGAGGTGATGGACTTCATTTGATTTTTAAGCAGCAGCCAGATTGAGGGGGCTGCAGCCCAGTTGTCAGAAGTCTTTCAACTAGTGAGGAACCTAGTCCCTTATGGGCGAAAAGTATATGAACTCCTTCTGAGCTGCAGTACAGTTCCTCTATGTAGCTGAAGTAGAAAGTTATAGTAGTTCTACACCCATTTAATTCTATCCAAGAACCTTGGGAAGTGCAGTGTGATGAACGTATTGAAGTTTCTCTATTAAGATTTTTTAGCTCCAGACTGCATTTCTGTGGAAGGAAAAAAAAAGTCTGCTAAACTAGTTAAGGTCTGTGATATAGCCCATTTCTGCATCTGTGACAATTTCTTTACAAATACCAACAGATTTTTGGTTCCCCATATGGGGATGACTGTTTTTTTGGACTACGCTACTGCTGCATTGAGAGAGCATCCCCTTCCAAAATGGGAATGTCTAAGTTTGATTATATCTTGATTGCGTAATTAGCAGGATAATAAGGTTTGTGCAATGCAAAATGCCTGCTTCCATGGCATTTTCAGATGAGCAACATAATGGGCACCAGCTTGGATACCAGTGAGGGAGCCAATGAGGATTTCGCGGTCCCAGAGCCAGCTCACATTTTGTCAAATCTGGTTCAGCTGTTTCAGCACATTGACAGTTGACACACTGGCTGCTTCCCAATGGCTCTGTGCATATTGTACTGGGAAACAAAGTGAGCTCCCTTGCCCAAATTGAGGTGAGCCTTGGTGACAGATTGGGCTGCCTCTGATTTGGGAACCACAGAGACATGGTGCTGCCAGCTTCTCCAGCTAAGTCAGAGGCTGGCTGCTTTTGGATTACACACATGTCATTTCCACTAATACAATGCTGCCTGCTGCCCTTGCATTTTTCTAAGGTAAGAAGGCCTCTTGAGCTTGGGGAATGGATTTGTCAGAAAAGGTTGGGCACTGTGCCTACCTTGCATTAGGGCCTCTGTTTTTAAGAAGTACTCATTCCTCATATTTTCCTGGATACTTTAGACTCCATCACTGAACCTAACTGTCCTTGTGGGGACAGGCATGTCCTTAAATTTTCATCCCATGCCAAGCTTGTAATCTGGGTGATGTTGGTAGAGGACAGTGGTTTCAGTTCTCCAGTAAAGAACTCCTGACCTTTCGGCTACTTAGCAAAGCAGTCCCTAAAGTCTCACTACAAGAACACAACATCAAATCCTTGGGATGCTCACAAGATTTTGGAAAGTAATGCAGTTTCAGCAGTGCATATGGATACATCAGTAAATTTTTAATAGACTCTTGTTTGATGTAGTGGCTAGAGAATTAGGCCTGATCTACATACATTGAATAGTGAGTTGGAAGGATCTGGGCATAGCAGAGTGGCCTGTATAACCTCATATTATGGAGAAGGAATCAGAGTTTTGAATGTTTCTCCATGAGAGATTGGAGATTCTAGTAAGCTGAAATGCTGCAGTAGAACTAAGAATGACTAGTGCATCTACTACTGCAGAAATGTGAAATCCACTGTGGCTTTTACCACTATTCCTCCTGCAGCTCCTTTGAGTTAAATTGGAGCTCCATGAGCACCAAACTAGAGTCTGGTGAACACAGAGAAGTTTTGTGAGGATTGGAGGTAATGCCACAGTGGATTCACCATCTCTGCACTGGCAGATATACCAGCTACCGCAGCTATAAACTGGAGTGTCCTGGGGAAAGAAAATTGATCTCTCAGCCATCTTGGTTGCTCAGCCTTGTTTGATATAGTGAACTCATGTCAAATCCTACAGAATTATGCATAAAAGAAACTCTTGTTTCTCTATTTTGACTTTTTGGCATGTATGGAGCAGAAACAAGTCCAAGCCCTGCATTCAAGCTAATTGAACCCCTAA
Organism: Ctenosaura bakeri; assembly: GCA_948474755.1. Lineage (NCBI taxonomy): Eukaryota > Metazoa > Chordata > Lepidosauria > Squamata > Iguanidae > Ctenosaura > Ctenosaura bakeri. Next base: position 497,275 of record CAOLHI010001356.1, on the reverse strand, counting down.
TAATCACTAACACTCAAGAATTATGCAGTTCTGGGGATCTTGTTACTATAGAGAAGGTATCAGTTGGAAATAGCTGGAGAAAAGAGGAACAGAAACAGCAAAGGCTGAAACCCTATGACACATCGCTGCGAGTAAGTCCTACTGAACACAATGCAGTGTTTTGTTAAGTAAACATGGGTGGGGCCAGCTTGCATAGCTGTAATCTAAAAGACTATTCACATGAGCCTGCTCAAGTTTTGAGATCTCAGTGGAAATGCTTTCTCTTGATCCTACCATTATCACCTGTTTGATGAGGATACAGGAGTGTGCCTTCTTTGGGGCTGCCCCTAGGCTGTGGAAGTCCTCCCCAGTGGGAAACCTTTCTTTCCTCCAGCAAGGGGGTCAAAGTGTTTTACCAAAAAGTAAAACAAAGTCCAGCTAAAATTGGATTTACGAAAGTGTAAAAACAATTAACCAGAGAATCTTGTTTTAAAAGCACATAGTTAAAAACGGTTAAAAGACATAATTAAAAGATCAAAAGATGAAAGTACAACACAGCATGTTCAAAATGCCTTTCTGCTTCATAATTTAAACACCAAAGTCTTGCTTAAATAAAGTTTTGCCTGCTGGCAGAAGGAAAAGAGAGAAGGCCAACCAAGCCTCCCATGGAAGAGAGTTTCATAGCCTGTTTTACCCTGAAAGTTTGTTTAGCTGTTTTGATTTATTTTAGATCTACAGTCCTCTGTTTTAATCTATGTTGTAAACCACCTTGGGCCTTGTTTGGAGGGAAAGGTGAGATATAAATTAAATAAAGAAAGGAATAAATGCAATTCCTTGACAGCCCTGCAGATCCACTTGGGCCTCCTTATGAGTAAACATGCATAGGTGTGCTATGCATTATTGTTTTGTGGCCCGATTCAGCCTGGACCAGTTTCAGCTAGGAACAGCAAAATGCAACAATTTATTTAACTATCTTGAGGATTAAATGCCAAAGGCTGTACCATACCCCTCAACTATCCAAATTTGGTAGGAGAGCCCCAATTAATTCTCTGTTATCTGACTTTTCCAGCTGCTTTTAAAACGTCCCAGTTTCTCTGTCCTCCTCCCACTTTCTCTCTTTGTTCCTGGTTTTCTTCAATTGGTCCAAACTGAGGCCATTCCTGCAGTACACTGTTATAGTGCTGTTATTCCACCTTCGACATCCTGTGGAATTCTGAGGTTTGTGGTTTACTGAGGTCAAAGAACTCTCTGGCTGAGAATTCTAAATGCTCCTCTCTAAACCGCAAACCTCAGGATTCCATAGAATGTTGAAAGTGGAATAATAGCACTACAACAGTGTAGTGCAGAAATGGCCTGAGTTCAACATGTAAAGGCAGTTTGAATTTCATTAACTCAGCAAACCCCCACTGAACAAATCTTGCCAAGAAACTCCGGTGATAGGGACACCTTATGGTTGCAACAAGTTGGAAATGACTTGAAGGGACACAAAATAAGTCAGCAGGCAAAAAGGAGAAAAGGGGATTACCCTTCCCTGTAGACTCAGGCAAAAGAAAACTTCAGTAGCCTCTCCTAGCTTGCTTGTTCTCCCTCAGCAAAAACTTTTGCCCTCTTAACCACATTCTGATGTTGCTTAGCCACAGATATCCTGGTTTTTCTCTGTGAAATTTCAGGAGACTATGCTGTACTGATACTGGAGTGTTTTGGGAAAAGGAGGGAGGGGAGAAAGAAAGAGAGAAGAGAAAGAAAGTTCAGAATTATATGTCGGAGAAATGAGTCAGAACACAGAAGAATCTAGGCAGGGGACCAAGAATGAAAAAATGTTAAATGTGAAGTTTTATTACTGGATTGTGTAATTGTCTCTCTCTAGGGAGGCACTATAAATCCTGTGGCTTTGAGTCATGATGTACAGCTGGCGTGGTCAGGGCACTTGGAAGTAAATGGTTTTTACAAAAATAAGGACATTATGCACACACAAAAAAGGCCATTTTCATCTCTGGTTTTATAAATGATGAGGAACCAATTTCTGCTAATCAGCAGCACAACAGGAGACAGATGGAACATCTACATGCAAACTTAAATTGTAACATATCTGTTGAACTTCCTCAGCTTTGGGAACTGTGTCACAGAAGATTTCCCTGGAAGAAAATCATAGCTTCCTCGCTCATCAGAGAACTGTATTTTCTCTGTCTCTACTGTAAGAGGGAATTAATATTAAAAGGTTTAAAAGTTTATGGGAAGTTTTTTGTTTCCTTGTTTTGTCTGTTTTTTAGAGACTATTGGCATAATCCAACCGTTCCTAGAAAGGACCAAAGATAAAAAAAGAAGAAGGAAGACAGTACCTGGTAAAGCAAGTTACAAGGATCAAAAAACAAAACAAAACTGTTGAAGAATAATACTCATTAATTGCTCTTAAGAGTAGAACCTAGTTTTGAAGTAGATCCTACCTTATCAGGATGTGAAAAATACTCAGCTACACTTTCCTAACAGACACATGAATGAACAATCGAACATCTCATGATCACAAAGCTTTTTCCTTTGACTTCAAGGGAGATTGAAATTTTATCTGCACAAATGGAACATCCAGCTTTCACTGAACACAGTGGAGAAGCCCACATTTGCAGAAAATCTTTGTATCAACTGCATGTGCAGTGATCTGGATTAGGAGCTGTAAATGTGAGTTCACATGAATGTCCTGTTCTGTTTTCAGTTATTTAAAAAAAATTGCTTAATCTGTTGCATGCCTTACAGAACCCATGCAATAAAGACCTAAGCCATCACTTCAATATAAATGCTCTAATCTTTCTTTTTAAGTGATAAATGACAAGATCACAACTCCCTACTTCTTGACTTTCCTCTGGAACCCAAGCTGAATGGAGTCCTTTCACACTGCACAATTAACTGCCATGGTTCCATCCTACGGAATCCTGGGATTTGCAGTTTTAGAAGCAGCATTTAGAATTCTCAACTGAACAGTCAAAGTGCAAACCACAGGGCTCCACAAAATGCAGCCATGGCAGTTGAAGTGGAATCATAGTGCTATAACTGAGGCCATGTCCACACTAGACTGCTATAGTTCTATTATTCCACTTCCAACATCCTACAGAATCCTAGAGTTTGCAGTTTGGTTCTTGCTGGACATTCTAACGGTCTGTTTCCATATTCAACTGAACAGAGGACAGCAGAAGAGGTGGGCACAGAACAGAAGAGGATCTGGAAGTAGGCCAGCTTACATCTTTGATGTTTTCCTAGCTCATACTGCTGCTACCCAATCACAGAATGTTCCACAGTCATAGAATTCCAGCACTGAAAGTATCTCAAGGATGATCTAGTCCAATATTATAAGAAAGCTTTCTCCAGTACACACATGTGTATGCACCCATATCTAGGGTTTCAAAGTCTCAGGACTTAACCCCTCTTCTCTGGTCCTCAGGGTAAGAGGGAAGAATCTCAGGGTGAGAGCAGTGCCTTGAAAAAAGAATATACTAGTACATATGTTTGTGGGAGGGAGGAAAACAAAGGGAGAGAAAGAGAGAGTCACATATTGCTGATGCCTCCACTGCTGCAGGTTGTTTTGGAATAGCTGCTGTGGATTCTCCAGGAGGTCTACCACATTTCAAAGTGAAGAGTACCGTGGTTGGCACTATGGCTCTACAGGAGTGGTTAGTACAAGGGAAAACTAGGTTGTCTCAGGATTACCTACCCTCAGAAGTTGCTAAATATGATACTACAGAATTGCTGCTTTGCTGCCTTCCCACCTGATCACATGTTCCTCATCCCACATGTTTGAAGCTGTAGTATAATCTCCTTTCTTGGTCTCAAGCACATGTGGGTCACATTACTGTTAGGAAAAATCTACTGTGGGTAATAGTTAATGTGTCATAACATCGCCAAGGCTTGTCCCCTGTGACATGACTGGGAATCATCTGTAGGTCTCAAATTTTTGGCCCTAAAATCTCAGGGCCTGGGATGTTCCTGACCTAGTAACCTTAACTCACACACACTTGAACATGATTTTATAACTTTGCAAAGAACCCAGCATGGTGTAGTGGTTTGAGCATTTGACTATGGCCATTTCCTCACTACGCTGTTATAGTACTATTATTCCGCTTTCAACATCCTGTGGAATTCTGGGATTTATAGTTTACCGAGGCAAAAGAGCTCTCTGGCTGAGAATTCTAAATGCCCCTCCCTAAACTGCACACCCCAGGATTCCATAGGATGTTGAAAGTAGAATAATAGCACTATAACAGTGTCATACAGAAATGGCCTATAATCCTCGAGACCATAGTCCAATTCCCTGCTCTAACATGGAAAATCACTGGGTTACCTTGGGCACATCACACACTCTCAGCCCCAGAAAACCCCATGATAGGTTTGCCTTAGGGTCACCATAAGTCAGAAACGGTTTAAAGGCACACAGCAATACCAAACTTTACAAAAGGCAATGGAGCAAAATAAAGTTACAACCTGGCAGCATTTCTTACCAAACTATTCAATGCATGCATATACCCACACTTGTTTTTCTAGCTTTCCAGTTACTATATTATTCCAAAGACTGACAGGAGAAGCAGGTAGATCAAGATCATCTCTGTTCCTATTAATGCAAGAAATAAATGGAAAACAATCCATAAGGAAGGAATAATTGTGGTGTTCCATTTCTTGAGTTGTGAACCTGTTGTGTCACTTTTTCCATGAGATCAAAACTACAGTTTTTCATGCCAATAATCCAAAAACAAATTTTCAGGCCTTTCCATTTTTGAGCAATCATCATCTAACTGGCTAGACACACACACAAAAAATAGTTTTTTACTAATAAAATTTTTGTTTTATTCAATAAACACGGCAAATACTTTCAATGTTGGAAAAATATTAATTTTTTTATTTGTTATTGTTTCCATTTCACAAAAAAGCCACTAACCAAAGTCTTTGAACACTTGGATAGCACCACGACATGTGAAAGAAAATACCCACAGTGCTGTAGTCTCTCCAACATTTGGCAGATGTCTATTTATGTAACTGAGATTCAGTGGTGTGCTACACCATTGATAAATCATTGTAAAACTATGTTCATGAATTTTAGTTGAAATTGATTTTAACAGAGTGCCTTTCCACAGTGAGGGCCATAAATCATCTACTACCCTAGATCTTTTTCCCAAATGTGTTTTGAACCCATTACATTACCATAAGTATTGTCAATCAAAACAGACCACTTCTTTTTGTACCTAGAGGATGTTTTAACACTCCATAATCTATTGCTGTGTTCCCAAATGACGGGCATTGACCAGAACATATAGTCCTGATATGCTATATGTGATTTGACTACTGTGCGAGAAGAGCCCATTAAAAAAACCTCACAGCCCCACAGCACCCTTGCTTGTGCTTCTCTCTTACTGAAACAAGCAGTTTATAGGGTGTGATATAAAGCCAAGTTAGGATTACATTTGGCCACAGTAGAGTTGCAGGAGGGTGTATAATCATGAATCTCTGACAGTTCTTTACACTGAACCAAGCAACTGGTCTATTGTTTACTCTTGTCAATATCTTGGGCAAAGGACATCCACATAACTTCATTCTGGGTTCTTTAAAGGGAGGTGGACTAGAGATTGGACCTGGAAGTAGGACACCAAAGTAGGACACTTGGTAAATGCCAGGACCCATAAGCTTAGCAGGCTCACAACTGATACTAGCATCCCTTTTCATTGAAATCAAATAGATGATGGTGGTGGAGGTGCTAATAATGTTGACCTGGTGCTCTTAATATCATTATTAGGCAATATGGCTGTATCAACAACTATCTTAGGCCATTTCCACATGGGGTAATAAAAACAGTGCAGTGCATCCTCCACGGAGGACGGCTGCATCTTGGAGCAGACTGGGTCCAGACTACTTAGTGTAGAGCCGCACCTCAGTCCACTCCAGAACAACCCCAAGTGGTCCTCCAGCGTGCTTTTGAAAGACCTGATTTTTCCGGTCTTTCAAAAGCCTGGAGTGTGCCACTGCATGCCTGCTCTCTGGTGCAGATTCGCAGGCTCGCACCAATGCGAGCCTGCAATCTGCACAGGGCGGGCTTTAGGCTGGCGAGCTTCAGCAGCTGGTCGGGACCCTTGACCAACCAGAAGCCGCCATTTTAGATGCCGGAGCAGTGTGGCTCTATGACCACACACTGCTCCGGAGCAGCCTGGACCGACTGAGGGAACCAGAAGATCCGGTAAGTAGCAGCACGAGGCGATTCCCTCACCCCGTGCGGAAATGGCCTAAATTAGCAATAGCATGTCTATTTCTATACCACTTATCAGCTAACTGCTCTCTAAGCAGTTTATGATGTGTAAGCTAATAATTGCCCCCAACAAGCTGGGTACTCATTTTACCAACTGGCAGAAGGATGGAAGGCTGAGTCAACCTGGAGGCCAGCAGGATCAAACTCACAACCTTGTGGCTACAATATCAGCATTTAACCACTGCACCACCAGGGCTCCCCAGAGGCATTCTGGGGAAATCTTAATTTCCCCAGAATGCCTCTGGTCTCCAGTGTAATAGAGAATGTCACTGGGCTCCAGTAGTGTTCATACTAGCCAATTTTTCATTATTATTTATGGACTGGTGAAGGGTTTTGCCACATAGGACAGGAGAGGGAGATCATGACCTATGAACCACATGTGGCACTGCCCATCCTTGTGGTCTCACAAGGACACACACATACACAGTCCCTTCTTCTTCACCACCATTAAAAAAGCAGTGAAAAGATAGTGTTTGACTTTTAAGAGCACCATTTGTATTTAAAGGAAAAAATGTTTCCCCTGCATCTCTTGTCTACAAACATATTCACAATCCTAGAAGCTTCCCAGAAGTACTGACCTCATCCATCAAGTCCACAGCAAGCAGGCAGTAAATCTCAAGCAGCACAGCTCCTACTTACAAGGCAAGAGTCAAATAATGTCCAAAAAGAAAGGAAACCTAGAGCAAACAAGTTCAAAGGGGCAAATCCAAACCATAGTCCAAACAGGCAGACTTGCAAGACAACCAGATCCAAGAGCACAGGGTTTCAGGACCAAAGAGACCAGTTGCTGACCCTGGAAGGAAAGGCCAGCTGGAGCCCTCTTTTATCTATGGCTGCTGTTGCTACAGGTGTTCCCTCGTTAGGGCTCACTTACTACTTAAACGGGCCGAGCAACACAAGCCCTCCCTTTCACGGTATCTCTGCTGCAAGGTAGGTGTCAGCTATGTCTTCCTCTATTTGTTCTCCTGGCTCAGGCCTTTGTTGTTGTGTATTATCTCCCTCTGGACCAGCTTCTGGGGACACTTCAGCCTTTGGGGAAGCCTCTGCCTTGGAGTCAGAGTCCTCCTCCTTGCTGCCACAGTCTCCAAGGTAGGGCATGACATCTTCCTCCTCCTCCTCCTTTTTAAGGGACCATGTAAGGGCCTAACTAAGCAATTAGAAGTAAAATTATTTTACAGAAATTAAAGGTAAAAATTTACTTTTTTGTGGCAATCTCAAAAGGCAATGATGAATTCAAAATGAACTCAAAAAGGCAATAGGATCCATGTTGCTCAAACGTTGTCTATTCTGAGATAGTAAGTCCTTTTTTTTCCTTCCTTAATGCCATAATCCGGCCATTAAGTTAAGAATTTCAAAGCCCTGTTTATTTTAATAGGAGAGGGGTAAGTGCGTGCTTTGCTGTCCCACTGGAATCAATAGGAATTCAGAAATGCTCAGATTTGTTTCTATCAGGCCCTAGTGTTTTGTGTTATTATTTAATCACATTCAGAGCTCATGACCTTGCATTTTCTACCCTGCCATTAAGCTGTTCATGAAAGTAAAGAAGGCGCTCCAAATATCCTTCAAAGTCGTGTTGATGTTTTCACCATTTCCAGTCTGTATATAATATCTTAACTTCTGCCTATGCATAATGTCTTCTGCTTTCATGAGCCAATCCATTTGTCCCAGAATCTGTTTACTTTTCCACTTCCTTGGTAAATGATAATTTAGCAGCTGTTACTGAGTTCCAAACCAAAATCTTGATGCTCATTATTTATGAAATCCTTACAAAGTCCCAGTGAAATCTCTTCTGGACTATAAGGAGATTCTGTAACCAATAAGCCTTCTGGTACATTTCCAATTGCTTTCTTCCAGCATGTTGTCATTTGCTTACCCATCCAAATTATATACTTTAAACTCATCTTACATTCAATAGGGGAGAGAAATAAGTATGTGCTATGTGTAAACACCACTATTGTAATAAATGAAGCTTAAAAGGAGAGACTGAAACTACAAGAATCCCACAGCTAGCATGGCCACTACAAGATTCTGGGAGCTGTAGTACAAAAGAAAGAAAGAAAGAGAAAGAGAAAGAAAGAAAGAGGTTATTAACCCCAAAGAGCTCATAAAGTAATGCCAGCAGAAATGTCACACCCTATTTTAGAAATATATAACTTTCTTCATCAGTGAATAACTTATCTGTGTTCCTTCACCACATAATCTAAGAGCTAATTTCACCATCTTTCATCTTTGCCTTTGCCAACTTGTTGTCCTCTAAGTATTTTAGATTGCTGTACTCAGTGGTTGACAAGAACTCGGTTGGACACCTGGATGAAAGACTGAACTGCTCTATGATGTGGGATCATTCATTGGCAAAGAAAAGGTTCTGAGCTATAGCCCTGGTAACTCACCATGAGAGGCACCTGTCCACGTTACTGTATGATTCTCACTTTATACTCTAGGAGAGCTGTGTCTGACAATGTTAGACCGCACTGTGACTCTCTATAAAGTAACTACACAGTATTATCAGGTTCAATCCCCACTGGATCAATGAATGTTCCTGATAGATTTTGAATTGAACATATTATATTTTCCCCTCTTTTTTAAGCCAATACATGTGATAATTCTCTCTCTCTCTCTCTCTCTCTCTCACACACACACACACACACCCTCCCCTACACCTCAATTCCACAGAGATGTACCTCATTGTTTATTGCATTCTTGCCTGCACAAATGATTTCAAAAGTTTTTTTCCTGCTGGGTAAGATTATATAATTTGGATGATTTTTTTGCAGTTCAGCACACTTAAAAAAAACCATTTGAGCCAAAGACTTTAAAAGTTTTTTTAAAAACTGGGGGGAAAAGTCAAGAATTACAAGCAAATCTTGCAATGGTTTGTCATGTTGTCAATGGGATGTCTCTATGTCCATTTCTGCACTACATTGTTATAGTGCTATTATTCCACTTTCAACATCCTGTGGAATCCTGGGCTTTGCAGTTTAGGACGAGGCATTTAGAATTCTCAGCCGGAGAGTGTTGGAATTGACAAGATTTACAACTCTGGTTATTATGGGGTTAATTGGTGTTATAGAGGACCTTCATCTGCTTTCTATTAATGGCAGCAGGTGTAAAGGCTCTATAAGAGCAGCATTGTTTTAGTGGATACTTACTTCCACTTCTTGGTTTGCTGTTGTTGCAGTTCGTTGTATCCTGCTTCGCTGTGGTATTGTATTTTGATATATTTTGTATTTTAACTTGCCAAACCTGCTCAAGTTCTCTTTTTAACTTTTGTATATTAAGAATTTATATGTTATGCTTTTTTTTTACTAGAATATATAAAAGACCATATCTCTTTCTTAATTTGTCTTCTGAATTCCCTTTTTATTTACAACAGAGAGCTCTTTGGCCTCAGTAAGCTACAAACCCCAGGATTCCATAGGATGTTGAGAGTGGAATAATAACGCTATAACAGTGTAGGGCAGAAACGGCCTATGTGTCAATACACATTTTTTTCATTGAAGCTGAGAAAGCTGGGGAGCATTCTATGGGCACTTGGAGTTCATTTCCATATTGTTAATAGGAAAAATGTCCTCCATTAAAGAGGAAGGCAGTTAAATAGCTTAGGGCAGTGGTGGGCATCAGGAAGCCCAAATACCTCCAATTTCTTCTGCAGTCCTTTTCAAAATGGTGACCAGAACTGACACTGCATCGTTGTGTTACTTTGTGCCACCATTTCAGGCAGGACTGCAGAGGAAAACAGAGGTATTTGAGGGAGCACTATGGGTTTCTATGGGGACAAAGGGGTATTTTTGTGTGTTTTCATGCTTTTGGGGTGTGAGAAATAGCTGATAAGACCATGAAACAATTTAACACAGGATCGGCTGAAGCATCAAGAATTTATTGTTAAAATAATACGTTTCTGCAGATACGGGTGCTCTCAGAGAGAAAGGACAGCCTCCCACAAAACAACACACATTTTATCCCCTACGCCAGCTTCCCTCCCCTTGGGCAGGACCCAAAAGTTACAACCCTATCAGAATCGCCTAAGAAGTTACATGCCCCCTTCCCCATATTTACAACATATATGATCATGCACACAATCACGCTTTTACCTCGTGCTTTGTTAATTCTCATTTGCTATTTCAAAATGCCCATCAAACAGATTCTAACCTCCCATTTTTGCTAAACAATGCCAAATTCTTCTCTGGTTTTTCTTACCCCTTTTCAGCTTTTGCTGACCTTCAGTCTGCCTAAGCAGGTGCCTTCAAACAAAAGTACATACATCCCACTGTTGAATCCTTATCTCTGTGTCTGGTTCTCTTCGCCCCAAGGTCTCCCCCAGCCGCCAGCCTCCATCAGACTCCATTGTATTTCAAAAGCCCACACACCAAAGTATATGTGTGTAAATATATTTAAAATGTGTTATAAGCTATAAGCTAATAATATGTTAGTAATACTATTAATAATATTGCAGAAACTAAAATATATTTTACTTCTCACAAATTCCCTCCTCTTTTCTTATTAGAAATTTTTTTGTTTTGTTTCTGCATTGTTAAAACTGTTGCAACATACTTTTCTCTTTGAAATTATTTTTGTTTCACCATGTGTTTTTCTATTACCATTTCTGACCCAAGAACGTGAGAGACACTTTGAGACCTGAGCAAATGGTTCAGACCTACAGTACTCCCCCCCAACTAGGCAAAATTTTCAGCTGACAAGGGAATGGGGATGTGCAGAAGCCCTTTACCATAATCCCTGGGCATTCTGGCAATGCCCATCCCTCAGCAACTTCTCCTGATAATTTGTCCTTTCTCTCTGAGAGCACCCGTATCTGCAGAAACGTATTATTTTAACAATAAATTCTTGATGCTTCAGCCGATCCTGTGTTAAATTGTTTCATGGTCTTATCAGCTATTTCTCACAGGGGCACTTTTTGTGTGGTCTTAGAGCAAAAATTGCCTGAAAATCCAGCTGATTTTTTTTTTTTTAAAATGGGGTGTTGGGGGAATTTGAGAAACTGGTGGTGAACTTCAGGGGCCACAAAATCATGGTCCAGGGGCCACATACAGCCCACAGACCACACTTTGGCCACTCCTGGCTTATGGGATGTTGGACACACAGTTGTGTCTTCCAACAGAGACCAATGACCAGGTTGCCAATAGTTGAATGTAATGGTTAGAGGACAGCTGGAATTATCCCAGCATCTGCCTCCTGAAGAAACTCAATTACATTGCCTAATGTCTGGGTTCTTGCCCAGTTTCCATGTTGTTTGGACTTTCAGCCTCAGTTTGCACTGTGGTGTTATATCATAGTTTTCCCTTCCCGCTTCATTTTGATCTAGAAAGCTAAAGTTCTTCCATGAAGCCAGTCCCTCGAGGAAGAAATTGCAATTTTTCCCCATAAAGCTGTTGAAGCCTTTGAAATATACAAAAACATTATGACAATCATTATTAATATAAATTACTCAAAAACAGAACATTAGCCACATCTGTTATAAAGGGGAAATTTTTCTCTTTTTTTCTCCCTCAGCCTCTTTCCACCCCAATCTGTCTTTAATTTTTAAATGAATAACTATTATAAAAGATTGCTGTTTTTCCCCTTCTCATCTCCCAAGGAAAATGAAGGATGGTTTTCTAGAAGCACAGACTCCCTGTTCTACTCAATAACATGCATGTTGAAATGGTCCGATTACAGTGCTTCCTCCAGGAGTTCTTAGAGGAATGATGCTTCCAGTGATGAATGACAGAACGTGTCATGAAAGAAAAGCAAGAAAGTACGTCTTCAACCAAAAGCTTTAAAAAGGCAGAGTGAGAGAGGGAGATAATGTGTTTTTAGCCCTTCCATGGCCCTTGCTTCTTAAGATAATTGTCATTTGTCATTTTAATTTACTTGAGTGGAAATTAGCCAAAGGGTGCTCTATACAATCAAAATTGCAGGATTTTTTTCCCCAAAAAACCCAGCTCTTAATAAATTTCCTTTGATAATGCCCCCAATTTAAATTTTTTAATTTATCCATTCCCCGCTGTTTGTTTTTATGGGTTCACCACCACCCTCCCCCAAAAACCTGTGCTGATATTCTACATTGGCTAATTAGTTATGTATGTGAAATTAAGTAACTTAATTCTGATTGTCTTCTTCGTCCCACAACCACCTGAAACCAACTGTTTCTGGAGTGTGATTCAGGTCTCATTACAGCTTAAGAGATAAGCAGAACTTGACAAAATTACTTTTCTACAGTTCAGAGCATCCCCAGTTATCATGGACAAGAGCAATGCTGGCTGAGGAATTCTGGGAGTTGGAGTAAAAAAAAAAAACTTTGCCAATCTCTGAAGAGAAGCAGATTTGCAAATATTGTGGACGTATTTTGGCAAAATATACTCTTTAGGACTACAACTCCCAGCGACCCAAACCTAACATGCTTGTTAGCTACTCAAACAAATTCAGGATCATTTTGTAAGCATCTTGGCAATGGGAATCCTAATAACTAGGTTGTAGAGCTTGTAATTGTATAGTGCATAAAATATGGGCCATGTTATTAGAAAAAATGTTATAGGGCATACCAAATATATGCCCAATGAAAGGCTATGGAATTATCTAAAGATGGATACATAGATACAGAATGTTGTGCCATAATGAATGTGCCAGGAGAACACTCAGATTTGCTGATAGGATATCTAAAAAAGGGTGACATGGCACTACTGTTTGGAGAGTTCAGCAGGTATCTTACCAGAAGGTAGTAGATAATGATTAGCCTGTGTCTGTATAGCTGGATACACTAAAATGGGTGCTATGTTGTATGGCAACCGTGGGAGGCTATGGGTGGGGGGAAATTGGCCACCCAGGAGAACTTGAAGAGTCACAATCCTCTGTCTCCCCCCCAAAAAAGTTATTTTTGTCCTTAAATATTCTCTAGGGGCCATGGAGGTATTTTACCACGCTTGGCCATTTTTTGGACTCAGAAGTCACTTCCTCTCTTATTTAAAAAAAAGGGAGGGCTCTCCAGGGCTTACAGTGGCCTGGTGAGAAATGTGGTAGAAATGTCCCCAAACTCAAATATGAGGACATTTGGGGGCAATTTTTTAAAAATGGGTCATGCGGGCTATGGGATGCATGTGGCCCATAGGTTGCACTTTCCCCATCGCATTGATGGAGATCCCTTCCTTTCCTGTGTGTGATATCCTCAAAATGGCATTGGAGGGAGATGTGAACCCATGGCTAGAGAGATGGGGAGGGGCCAGTGGGGCATGCCTGGCTGTGCCATTGGATCTGATGAATTGGGTGGTGTCATCTGTCATGTTGTATATGTGTGCAGGGCATGAGTGCCCATCATTGTGAGTTCATAGTCTTCTTCTGCATATGTATAGCATAGGGGGGATGTTGCATAGTATTATGGGCGCTAAACAGTTTCCACAAACACTAAGGCCCTTTCCACATGGGGGTATGAAAACAGTGTAGCGCAACCTCTGACGGAGGTCGTGTACACTGTAAAATGGATTGGGGTGGATTACTTTAGTGTAATTCCACACCCCAATCCGCGCTAGGGAGACCGGAAGTGGCGGCGGCGCGTGCTTTTTAAAAACCACTTTTCATGAGGTTTTTAAAAGGCACGGGGCGTGCAGCCACGTGCAGCTGTGTCACAACGCCCGGTGTAGATTTGCAGGCGCACGCAAGGGCGCACCTGCAGACCTGCCGGGGGGATTCCGGCTGGCGAGCTTCTCCGGTTGGTGGAGAGCCACCGGCAGCCGCCATTTTGGATGCCGTAGGACACCGCAGGATGCTGACGAGTGTGGAGCAGCGAAAACGCGCTGCTCCACGTGGTGACGGACTTACCCAGTTGCAAGTAAGGTCCGTCCTAGCGTGTTTTTGCCCGTTTTTTCCTCTGTGTGTGGAAAGAGCCTAAGAAAGAGTCTCCCATTTTCCCACTCTTTTTCTGTCAAATTCTCTAGCTCATTAAAAAAAATGAGAGGCAGAGAGATAGAATATGAGAGAGTGAGCAGCCATGGCAACCTGCAATACAGCCCACCTGTATTGTATCTGTCTAATGCCATGCAAAATATATTTCTGAAGGAGGAACTAAGTGAAATGAAAAGGAGCCAACCAGTCCCAGGTTTTGATGCTTCTATTTTTATTCAGAGTCTATAATAATAGTATGTTTGCACTGCTTAAAAAAAAAATAGCATACACAGTGAATTAAGAAACAAACAAGACCACACATTCCTTTTTTCTCTGTTATCAGTCTTATTGTTTTGTTCTGTTGATTTTACACACAACAGGAAGCAAACCTCCTACTTGGGCACCCTGCCCTGGGGTAGGTGGCAAACTCAGGTGTGATGGTGGGGAATTATGGTGCCTGTATCAAGTTGGACTACCGTCACTCTTTTAGGAAGCTGCAAGGCACGTAAGTGAAGTAATGTAAAGTAATTAAGCCTAGAAAGATGTTGCTGAACACAACTGCCTACTGCTTCCCTGTCTACCCATATCTCCAACCACCCCATCCCACTTCTTCTGTGCGTGCTCCCATGCTGAAGGCTAGATTGCAAAGTCTTCAGTGTAGGATTATATAATATTTGTATAAAGCAGGGACAGGCAACCAAGGGCCTTTCAGATGTTGGACTACCTGTCCTGCAGTTTATTGACCATTAGCTAGGACTAGTGGAAACCATCATCCTATAAGCCTTGGAAGGCCACAAATTGCCCCCATAGATATTAAGTAATAAGACACTAGAGATCAAGACAAAGATCCAGCATGAGGTGTTGGAACAGTACTCCCACTTTTTTGCTACAAGGCTTCATAGTATGTACAGGTGAAACTCTCCTCTATCACCTCTCTTTCAGGACTCACCTGTAGCCTGTGTGGTCCTCAATGACACTGTCATTTAATGGCCAGTGGAAAGCATGGCATAGTAGATTACTATTAGACTGTGTCCCTCTAGCTGGATGCACTACAGTAAAGGCATCCTCTGGGACATATATTTTCCACTGTGTGTCTGGTTATAGAAATGTCATCCCTGCTCTTTCAACTGCCTACAAAATGCCATGTTGAGTGACCACAGGCAAGAAGTAACTTTCAAGAGGGTGGGAGTTGTTGTGTAAGGGAAGTGATGAACTCCTCTGTCTGCAATGGCCAGAAAAAGACATTTGCTAGCATTACACTGCTGGATATCACTTACAAATTCCAGCTTCAACTGTGCCCATGATTACACAGATTCTACACCATATTACTGAGCTATGGGCTCTCCTCCAAAGAGGATGATGACACCTCTGCCATTTTTTTCACATGGTTCATCACTGAAAGGATGCAAATCATGCTTCATGATATATGTAATCTAATTAGGCATACAGTTGTTAACACAGTGGGACTTGTTCTTTCTGAATGTTTGGAATCTTTTCAAAATTTCTGCTACAAATCCATAGTGTGATCTAACTCTGAAGGTAAACCAGATGTTCTCTACTTATGTCATTCAATTCCTTCCTTTCAGTACATTTACATACAACAAAACCAGAGGAGGTACTGCCACTGAAACTTTTTCCATTCCATTCCATTCCATATTTCTTCTCTGTATTCAGAGAGAGACTTCACATCTATTTAATTGATAAATTCTGGATCAAAAGGAAAATAAAAAGCCTGCTGACTGAGTTATCTGTATATACCTTAGAAACATAATATCTGGTAAATACAAGCTGATTTGCATACCTATTCTGAGTTGAAATCAGGTTGAATTGCCTCACAAAAGTGGTTCTAGTTTGGGGCATAATTGAAAACAAATCACAGTCCATTGGTGAGGATCTTGGTGGCCAGCTTGGCATCCACTTGTGGCATCTTTAGAAAAGCTTGGAAAAATTACTCTTACAACTACAGCTTCCATGGCAAGTTGCATAGTAAGTGGCCATAGTGGTTGGTGTACTCCATAAACCATACTTCAGAACAATCACTTTTCTACACTGTGATCCATAAGCAGTTGCCAGGAAGAAAACTATGGAGTTTATTTTTCCTTGCACTAGAGAACAAAGAATGAGAAGATTTATCCCTTTAGTCTGTGCTAGTATAGCTGTTTTCAGGCAAGAGAGCAGCCATATGCTCTCTGATGGAATTCTCCTGTATTACTTGGTCCCTCAGTAGACTTGGCTGCTCATGGTAGCAGCAAGCTGCTATGGCAGTGGTAGAAAGCAGCAGCCATTAGTGGCCGTAATTGAAGTAATAATTTATTTACACTCCTCCCTCCACATTTGTGGGTTTGACCTTAACAAATTTGATTATGGCATATCCATGCCTCCCCCACATTCTCCTTCTCCCATTCCCTTGTCTTCCCGAGGGGCAGAGAAGGAAGGCAAACACACCCAGGCAAAAGGCAAGGGAATGGGGGGGCACACATGCACCTTGCTTCTCCCCTGCAGAGGTCCCCTCATCCTTTCCCTTGACTTTTGTCAGGTGTGCAGAAGAAAGGCTCGTGCATCAGGGCAAAAGACAAAGGAATACAAGAGGGAAGCCTTGGAAGGAGATGGGAGGATGAGTGGGGGGAGTTATTCACATTTTTCCACTTTCATGCAGGTTCTATGCCCTGAACCCTTGCAAAAATGGAGGTGCCACTGTATATCCCACTTTTTCTCCTAGTTCTGGGATTCAAGATGGCTTACTAAAATTAGTCACACTCTCTTAGCCTCAGAGGAAGGCAAAGACAAACCCCCTCTGAATAAATCTTGCCAAGAAAACTCTATGATAGATTCACCTTGGAGTTACCGTAAGTCAGAAATGACTTGAAAGCACACAATATGTCAAATTATGTAACATAACAGGTCATATAGGATTCTGGCAGTAGTTAGTTACCGTTATAGTCACAATGTTTTTAAAGTAACTCATATTTTTCTTGTAAGTAAAATAATTAGTTTGGTTTTGTTTCCTTTCAGCAACATAAGATGCCAGCTGAGTCATGGGATCATATTGCTCCTCCCCATCACATCCCTGTAATTATTAAAGTAATTATAAAAGTTACAGTTACACAGCAGAAGGAACAAAGTTATCCCTCTTTGACTTATCATTGTAATTCAATGTAATTACAATGTACAATGATACCTTCATTATTGGTATACACATACAAGTAGCTCATAATTTAGAACCAGTTACTTCTGAGCTCTGGAATGAATTTTGAGTCCCACTCTGAGACATATTATCTGTGACTGACTTCCAGCTGAACAATTTCAGAGACAAAATGTCCATCTAATTGAGGATCTCAGTCCTTTAAGAGCTATTAGTGGAATAGACAGCCTTGGAGATCTTTAAGCAGAGGTTGCATGACCATCTCTCAGAAGAGTGTTAGCTGTATATTCCTGTATGGCAGAGAACTGGGCTGAAAGACCTTTGTGGTCCTTTCCAGTTATTTGATTCTCTGATTTTCAGTGGCCAAGGAGATACTTTTTCTTTGTAGCAATGTATTACTGTATCTTGTAGAACAAGGCATTTTTTTGTATTTTATTTTCTACCACCTCCATAAATAGTGTTACCACACCATACACCTTCACTCTGCAGGGTGTGCTATTTTCATGACATATTTATGGCTGAAATACGTTTGAAAGAGTGCTGGCTGGAAGCCTATGCCAGGTCAGGATGACCTCAGACATGATCAGGTCATAAATTCAAAGAGGATTAGGTGGGAGAGCCCAGTGCTGATGGGCTTGTGATAATCCTTTCAAAATCTGCAAGCTACAAGCACTCCTGAAAACAAGAGAAGGTGAAACTGCCCAGGTGGAGCAATGAGGGACCCTACTGTGAGCGTGGCTATGGAGACCTGCCCCATTCACACTACCCTACCAAAACATTAAGACATTGTCATGACTCCCATCAATGTTTTCTCACCTAGAGTTAAGACAACCAGCCCCTTCCAGACTCTTGTCAACCTCATGAGAAGGCCATTAATGCTTTATCCATGCACCCTTCTTCAGGGCAGGAAATAGAGTATATAAACCCTAGCTCCAGCCCCAGTAAATTGTAGTACTTGGATGTAATACGCATTGGCCAGACCTCTGCTCATTCTTGCTACCCTCAGGCACTGTCTGAGCCACTTTGCTTCAACCTTCTGCTTCAGGACTGGTAACTATCACCCTTTCCACTCACTCTATCCAACCTTTCTTACCTCACTTTCCGATAGCCTTGCATGGTTCTTAAGAGTGTCTGGTTTCTTGTGTGTTTGTTAATGACAAATACTCTGTTTAACTTTTAACTGGAGTCCTCTCTACAGTTAATAGTGGTATACACAGCTGAAAAGATCCTGCCATTACCCTCCTTTCGTAGGCCTCCTCTGAACTATAATTCCCCCAAATTCTAAGCAGGCACTGGTATTGTGGGTAGAACTCAAGGTCCCCCACCTCTTAGGGAAACAAGAGTGTTGGGAAGAGCCAGTCCATATCCAGCTTTGTAACACATCTTTTATTTCAGATTCTTTGGATAAAAGATCGCACAGAGTGCTGCTATACTTGATTTGAAAGAGAATCACTAATCCTAAAAGTTTCCAGGAGCAACAATTCTATTTTGCCTAAAGAGTCATTTCACCATTAATCCACCTAACACAGCACAATATTAGCAACCATGGCTGTGAGTTAATAATTACAATAATTTATCCATATGTTGGGATCATGCTGGCTGGTATTATAAATGCTGGGTTATGTAACTTGCTTGCATTGTTTGTGGTCAGATGATTGCATGTCCCAAATTCCCTTTTTGCCAAAACTTCCAAAGGAAATTAATATAGTCATTGTGGCCAGCTAAATCATGCAACAGCCCACATTGCGGGATTGGCTTTGTTTTCTATAGCAAAAGCTCCCACCACGAGCAAACATTAATACAGTTCTTGAATTAATAATATAATAGTCTGATTGAATCCATAAATGTTGACGGCGTTGCTTGTTTCAGCTGTAAGAAACTCTCAGAGGTGATGAAATAGAAACTGCTGGGTGGTTAGCATTTTACTAAAGCCAAAATCTTAAAAACTCAGCTTTCAAGGTAAATATTATTGATTTCAGTTAAATTCCAAGAAAGTAAGATAACAGCTCAAAGCTATCTGTCTATCTATTTTATCTATCATTTATCTATCCTGAAATCTCTACAGAGACTCTTGTGTTTCCCAATCAACTACTTCAAGCCTTTTCTTTTCCAAATTTTTCTACTATTTGCGGCATTAAACACCAATCAGACCAATGCATGAAAACCAATCAGAGCAATAGTTGCTTTCTTTCTGGGACAGATAGAAAATGGGGGGACTGCATAGGAATCATACCTTAGGAAAGGGATATCTCTATCTCCCAGTGAAGTATGGTCTTGCTCCTCCATTAAAAACATTCTGGTTTTGCTACTTAAATATGTGAAGTGCACAAACACATTCATCACTCAATTTCGTTGTTTTGTTGCTGTTGTGTGTGTCTTCACATCACTTCTAGTGGCCCTAAGAAGAACCTATCATGGGGTTTTTCTTGGCCTTATTTATTCAGTAGGGGTTTGTCATTGCCTTTGTTTGAGGCTGAGAGAGCATGACACGCCCAAATTCACTAGGTGGATTTCCATGGCTGAGTGGGGATTGGAACTCTGATTTCGAGTCTTTGCCCAGCACTCAAACCCCTATACAACATTCATTTAATTTAGGTGTTTGTATTATTCACCATACAATTGTTTATACTAATTAGTATCCACTCTCTGGGCTTTCAGACGGGAACCTTTTCCAATCCTACCCAAATATGCCAGGAATTGAATCTGGGACTTTTTCCTTTTAATACAGGAGCTCACATAAGAAAATAAGTTCAATTTTGAAGATTCAATTCGGGATGACACCTGAATTTTACTTGTTAAACATGACACATACACTAGATGCAACATCAGCTAAGAGACACTGGAGAATTATGTTGTATATGGTGACAATGGCCCGTATTGAATATGCATGATTTTGGGGAAATGAAACTACATCTACAACGGAACAGTGGTGGATAGCTTTTATGGAAAACAGAAATGCGGACATACTTACATAAAGATTGAAAGGGAAATCAGATGAGGACATAAACAAAGAGTGGAAGATTGTTTCAGATTTGGATTGGGGGTAGATGGAGGGTATTACATTTTTCATGATAACAATTATTATATAGTTAACAGTTAATGAAATATCATGTAGCAAGTAAAGTAGAGATATATAGTAGGAACCAACAAATTATAGATTATTAACATTTTATTGCGATACGTGATATAATAAATAGAGGGAATATCAATAATTGTAATCCAAAAAGGAAAGGAAGAAGGAAAAACACTACATGTAACATTGAAGAAATTACTGCTTGTTTTATTTGTTGAAATTTGAATAAAATTATATTAAAAAAAATACAGAAGCTCTACAGCCCTTTCACTCACACTCTAACATTCATTCTTCCCTCTTTCATCTGCCTGAGCAGGGTCAAGTGTCACACACTTTGGAGAAACTCAGACATTTACTCATCACCTTTGGGAGGGACCTATTGTGTACAAATACAGAGGATAACGCCCTAAAATCTCCCAATGTGGTTGTCACTACATAGTAAGCCAGCCACGCAGAGTCATACAAGAGCTTTTCCATGCATCTTTGAGACAAGATGACAGACGCTTGAGACCAAGAGGTTTCATGGGGAATGTGTGGCCCTTCATATGTTATTAGGATTGAAACTCCCATCAGCCCTAGCCAGCATAACTGGTGATGGAGGATAATGGGAGTCCCACTCCAACAACATCTGGAGGGCCAGGCATCCCCCCTGCCTGATTTAAGCCATGTGGTGCTCCAATCAACCTAAGTGGCTTAGCGTACAGCAATTACCATCACACGAAAGAATTTTAAATTGCCTTCCTTAATTTTCATCCTAAGAAGTAATGTTTCTGAAGCAGTGATTTTTATCCTTCTCTAAAAATACAGACAGACAGCTTAACAATAAGATTTCATTCCTTTCCCTGTATGGAAATAAGAACTCCTTTCAAGTCTTTTGAGTTGCATTCTGGTCTACGTCTGGCAGAATTGTAGAGGATAGATTACCACAGAGTGGAAAGGGGTGGGTGGGGAAAACTTTTATATGACAAGCAGATCAGTTTTCATCTGGTGATTCAATTGAAGTTCTCTTGTTGCCTCACCCTGGCAGTTTAATTTAATTGACTGGACATTAAACTGTAGCATATTAGAACTACACATAAATGGACCAGACGAGACATCTTAAAATCATAAAGGTCCAAGGAAAGGAATGGGGAAAGAGAAAATCCATGCCTTCATTTTGGTTGAATAGAAATGGAATCCAGGAAGCCTTCAAGCAGCCATGGAAAGATTACCCTATTTTACAAAGGAGAGTCCTCTATTTGATGGTGTCCTCTATCTGAACAGTCCACGTCAGCTGTAAAAATATAAAAAATGGAGCAGGAACCTAAAAGTTGCCTATCTACATTTAACATTTGGGGAGAGAGATTATTTTTCTGTTTAAATGGCAGCAATTATTTCCTAAATACCCTAAAGGCACCAGATCCTGTCTGGTCTTGGCAGCTAAGCAGGATGAGCTCTTACTAGTGCTCGGATGGGAGGCCACCCATGAATACCAGGTGCTCCCTGCTATATTTCAAAGGAAGAAATTGGCAAAACCACCTCCGAGTATGCCCTGCCTAAGAAACATCTATGAAATTCATAGGCTCACCATAAATCTACAGGCAACTTCAAGGCACATACACACACAATTATTTCTAATTATTAGTCTACACTTATGAATTAGCATATATAGATTTTATGCAAATTGGTGTCCACTTTCATTTTTCCTTTTAGCAGTGCACTAACTGATCCCAGCAGGATCCCAAACGTGCCCATGTTCTAGTCTAAGAAAAGAAGTATATTATTCTTGTACATGTAAAGTTAGTTATCATGGAGAGTTTTATTTCAGAACATTCACCCTCATCTCAAAGCTGTACACTTGATTTCAAGGTTGTTTTTTAAGCCTCATTTTATTTCAGATTGCTTCCTACTGCTGTTCTTCAACTAATTTCAAAGTAGTGCTGGCTTAAATTAGCAGCATTTCACACTGCTTCTCTCACCTCATTTTACATAAATTTCTGAAGACTCCATGTGTTTTAAAGGAATTTGTTAACAGCAACCTGAACCACAGCCTCCAATAAAGATATCACACATACATTCTCTATACTGTTGAGGAATTAACTGTTTACGTCATTTAGAAAACAGTCTAGAAATATTGTCCCATTTAACAGCTGGAGACAGAGGGTGGCCCAAGCTCCTCTGGCCATTTGAAGTGAAAAATGAAGCACTTCCACCTCTCATTGCATCAGTGCTGCTTACCCCCTCATTTGCAAGAAACTGGGAGCACTCTGTATAGAGCCATGCCAGCCTCAAAAAGCTGTTGGCACAGAGATGGCAACTTCCCAATTGTTGAGCTCTCAAAACTGGAGGATATATGGACATGCGGAAGATAGAGAAAGCCTGTTTTCTGCTGCTTCAGAAACTAGGACATGGAGAAATGGCTTCAAACTTCTGGAAAAGAGATTCCATCTAAACATGAGGAAGAATTTCCTGATGGTAAGAGCAGTTTGACAGTGGAAAGCGCTGCCTTAGAGTGTGGTGCAGTCTCCTTCTTTGGAGGTTTTTAAACAGAGGCTAGATGGACATCTGTTGGGAATGCTTTGATTCCTGCATGGCAGGAGGTTGGATTCAATGGCCCTTGTGGTTTCCTCCAGCAAGATGATTCTATGATAGGCCCCAGAGCCAGATATTGTGGAGAGCATGAACTAGAAAATGTGTTCATGCTGTGCCACATTTCCTAGGCTCATGATACCTATGTCCTGAAGGAGAATATAAGGGGCCTTTCACACGATATAGTTATAGCACTGTGATTCCACTTTATCTTCCATGATTCCATTTTTAGAGAGAAGTGTTTAGAATTCTCAGCCAGGGAACTCTATTGCCTCACTAAACCACAAACTCCAGGATTGCATATGATGTTGTCATGGCAGATAAAGTGCAATGATAGTGCTATAACTATTCAGTGTGAAAGGACCCCCAAGATGTACACAGCTGTGTTGATTCACATCAAGAAAAAAGCTCTAGCAGTATCCATCTCCATCAGGGGAAATTGGTTTTTCATAAAGTGTATGGGTCTTCAATGCCTATTCAAGACCAAGCCATGCACAAAATGCTTTGTATAATGACGAGGATATATTGATGCTGGGAAAATTCGTCTTCAATCCCAGCTAGTCTGAGGTGTACAGCTAGGTTCATAAAGAAACCCGGGGTGGGTGTCATGATGGTGTTGGCCTTGATAATAAGCAAAGGTCCTTTCATATTACACAATTATAGTGTTTTGATTACACTTTAACTGCCAAGGAATGGGGTGAGGTGGAAATCCAGAATCATATGGCACTAGAATTCTCTGACTGAAAATTATAAACACTTTTCCCTAAATTGCAGATTCTGGTATTCCATAAGATATTGCCATGGCAGCTAAAGTGACATATAATTGTGTAGCAGCTCTGTGAGCCCTGGCTCCTCTACTCCATTGAGAATAAAATGAGAGGTCCCTAATTACAACACAGTGAGCAAGAATGGCATACTATAACTAAAAAGCTAACACAGCACAGGAATCAGTACTGCTGATAGGGCTGCCTGTGTCCCTCCAGGCTCCACTAAACTAACAACATACCTCTTATCCTACCTTATCCAGCACATGTTATCTATGTCTGTGTGTCTGCATGCAAGAGGGGGGGCAAGGTGAATGGCAGCAACCTGAAACAAAAATGCATGTTGCTCCCACAGGACGGGACAGACAGCAATTAGGCAGACAGCAGAATGGGGGGAGGAGGGCCAAACACAGTAAGCTGAGACATATCCACATTATACAATTATAGCACTATATTATCACTTCAACAGCCAGGGCTCCATCTTACAGAACTTTGATATCTGTAATTCGTTGAGGTACCTAGAAATTTCTGCCAGAAAGCTCTACCACCATAGCTGAAGGGAGAATACTGAAGAAGTTTAAGTACCTCTCCAAACTACAAATCCCAGAATTCCATAACATGGAATGCCACGGCCACAAAAGTGGTATCAAATGGCTGTAAGTGTACAACATGGACACACTCCTAGAAAGAGGGACAACTCTTCTCTCAGCTCTCCTGATGGCAGCAACAGAA
The DNA here is from genome assembly GCA_948474755.1 of Ctenosaura bakeri. Classification (NCBI taxonomy): domain Eukaryota; kingdom Metazoa; phylum Chordata; class Lepidosauria; order Squamata; family Iguanidae; genus Ctenosaura; species Ctenosaura bakeri. The sequence continues at coordinate 472,868 of CAOLHI010001356.1, read as the reverse complement.
GGAAGCTAAAGTGCAACGTTCTCCCATTCAGTGAAACACAACACAGATCCCTGATACATTGAAAGAAGAAATCTGGGACCAAAGCGAGGCTTTTTTGTGATGCAGCCAGAACCATTTCAGGGAAAAAGAAATGGACAGGGAAACAGGGCTGGAGTAAGTGCATTATGTGGCTCAGCCCTCTCCCTTGCCTTCAATAGACCAACCACAGGATCTCCCTTTTCTTTCTTCTCTTTTATGGAGGAGAAACACCATGAGTGACAAGGACAATGAGATACTGGTCTGCAGTGACTTCTATGAGTGGCTGTTTTCAGAGAAGTAGCCACATTCGTCTCTTGCAGCATAAAAAGGAGGAAGGAAGGGGGAGGAAAAATGTGCAAGCACCTTCAAGGCTAACTAGTTTTTATTTTAGCATGAGCTTTCATAGATATAAACTTACTTCTTCGGTTGCAGTACCAAGTGGTATTAAGTGGTATTAAGGCCTCGGATATAAAGCATATTTATACAATTGTAGGAGTGAGATACAATGAAATAGGATCCAGAAAGATACAAATCATAATCCTTGCCCTAAATTTTCAAACCTGTCTCTTAAGTCAGTATTTCCACCAAGAGAACCATAACCGGATATCACTTTCTCTGCCTGGCTGGCCAGATGCCCCACATTGGCATGGGGATAGCTTTCTATGATGTGTGATGAGCAAATAGATAAGATATTATGGTGGCCACATAAAAAAGAGGACATGGTTCCCATATCTTGTGGAAACTGGAATTCCAAGTGGTGAAGCTTGCATGATAAGGGCAGGCAGGGTGAAAGTGACAGGGACATCCCTTTGTTTGCCTTGTTTCTTACTTCCTTTCTTGTGGGGGGTACAACTGTCCCAGCCCTTCTTTGATACCAGTGAACCAGGTATAGGTGAAAAATCCTTCAACAGAAAAAGCATATGTGGATTGTCAACTGATTCAACCCACTGGGTAGAGTAGGTTGTGGGGAAAGGTCTTTGCCATGCTCCCATGATCCACATGTGGGGGAAAGCACATCCAAACTCACCCTGCTTCAGACCTTTCTGCTCAGGAGCATGAAGAGGCAGAAGAGGTGAGTGAGCAGATGGATTGCACCTATAATCTAGCTTCACATTTTGGTTGAAGCATTGATATCCTTCTCTGAACCCAAAAGCTTCAAGATACAAGGCAGTCCCTGCTGGCAACCTTACAAAACACGTGACAAAAAGAAAACAAAATAGATAACAAGGGTGGAAGAAAAATAACTACAGTTCTCCCTCCACATTCGTGGGTTTCACTCTCGTGGTTTTGATTATTTGTGATTCCTTGCCTGCCCCCATTCTCCCCCTCCCATTCCCTACTGGGAAGGGTTGCGGGAGAGCGAAGAGGAGGAAAGACAGTTTCCTCCCCCTCATGATCTCTGTCAGTCTCTGTGAGTGCAATTGCCCTGAGGGGGTGGGAGAGTGAAAGGGAGGACAGATCTTTTCCTCCTGGTGGCCATCTCCCACCCCCCGTTGTGGGCATGATCACCCCAGCGGCAGCAGGAGGAAGGGAGATGGCAAGTGGAGAGGAAAGGGTCTTTTCCTCCCCACTTGCCACCTGCTCGCCAGGAGCAATCACCCCAGTGCCAGCGGCAGGAGCAGGGGAGATGGCAAGAGGGAAGGAAAAGATCTTTTCTTCCCACTTGCCATCTGCCTGCCATCACCCCAACAGTTAGGGGGGCGATGGCAAGCAGGGAGGAAAATATCTCTTCCTCCCATTCATCATATGCCCACCTGGGGCAATCACCCCAGTGGTAGTGGGGGAAGATGGCGAGTTATTCACAGTTACTTTTGCAGGGGTTCTCTGCACCTATCCCCCACAAATATGGAGGGCGTACTGTAAAGTCAAGCACCAGCTTTCAAGTTACATGGTGGTTCTCATAATGGCTGGTTGAAGAAGAATGAGATTCTCACCTGCAGAAGCACCGTAGGGCTGCCAGTTCAACATTTCAAAAGTAATCTTTTAAAAATAGGCTACTCCTAAGCTATAATTGTGAATATAAGGATGATCTTTTGTGGTTTATGGATTTGTAAAATTCTAAAATGAGAACAATTCCTTTAAGACAGGACAGAGACATCTACAATCCTATTGTTTGGTGGCCTTAAGCCTTCTTTGAAAGAGCTCCATACTTTTGACTAGCAACAAAACGATATAAGCTATTGTTAAAGAATTTCAGTCCACACAATCCACAAGATTTCAGCCATTCCATGCCAAGAAAAAAAAAGTGCACAGAAAAACAGAAGAAAAGACCAGCCACTTAGAGCTGAAAGAGCTCTGAATTCTTCTTTGAAAATGAAGGTTATTTTCTTCTAATGTATCTTGAGAGTCCAGCTGAATGGCATTTAATATAATGTGGTCCTACAGCCCAAGTTTGTCTGGTAATTTTACACAATGGGAAAGAGTGAATGATTGGGAGAGAGGCTGTGCTTTCATTTGTATGTGGTTTCTGGCAACGGGATTGCATAACTGCTGGGTTTAGCATCGCTAGAGCATGAGATGTATTTCAACACATTAACCCTTTCTCATTTATTCTGGTCCAAGAACAAGCATAACTCAGCGAAATGCATATCTACGTTTCTGAAGGATACTCCCCAAAGCTCTAGGCTGTTTTCACAATATCTTGATCAGTGTGATTTCTGCTGCTTCATTGTATGCACTCAAGGTGCAGTGGAGGATACTATCCCACTGAGAGAACTGGTTTAAATTTCAGCTGCCAGTCAAGGCACTGTTACCCTGTTTACCGGGGGTCCCAGGCGGGACACCTAAATGCGCTCTCAATTAACTAAGTTTGGGGAAAATAGCCAAGAGCACAAGCTAGCAATGTGAGAGGCAGGGCAATGCAGAGGAATCTTTTACCCAAAGTCTACAGGGTCAGGCCAAGTCAAGGAGCATACCAAGTTATAAGAATAACTGAGATTTTTATTAAGTACAGACGAACAGTGTATGCAACACACACACTCAGATAACTAAAGAAAATAAAGGTTGGAGAGGTATAGAGGTATTTTTGAGCGGGATTGTTGAACTGGGTGATACAACACTTGTCCTGAAGCCCAGATAGATCACTGCGAAGGTACGAAGTTGCGCAGTCTCAGCCAATATGGCTGAGGGGAAGGCTCGCCAAGCAGAGTGGCGTCAAGACAGGATGGAACTCAGGAGTGATCCGAGGATGGTCTCAGAATCGGGGGGTTTTATAGGGAGAAATGTAACCGCAAGCTATTCCGTACTTGAGGAAAACAATGAGTTTTGGGCGCGAGACAAAGCTTTGGAAAGGTCAAAATTTAGCATGATTGAGTTAGGTCCGAATTCACAATGGAGTAGCCAGTATGCAAATGCACAGTACTTGACATTTGAATGTACAGCTTTTCAAGTTGCCTGCTCTGGGCAGGGATCTCTTTGTAAGTAGCGTGCATACATAATGAGAGTGTTTGCAGAGAGGTCTCCTAAAGCGGTGATCTGGCTATTTCTGGCCTGCCTGTATTGTGTTGGGATATTGCAGCGTTTAGTGACCGAGCCTAGTTCTGTACTTGTCAAGGGGCCTCACAAACACATGGAGAAGGGTGGTGGAAGAAAGCCAAATTATTGATATCAAAATGATATCTATGTCACCTTAAGTGCGACCCAGCCATGGCAGTAACAGCACCTTCTGTAGATGGGTTATCCTTCTGAACTGTATAAATAAAGCTCTTCTTCTAGCTCCTCCTCCTCTTACCCTTGGATGAAAATGTTTTATCAAAAACTTCAGTGACTTAACATTAGCTAGATAAATACACATCTGAGTCATAATCAACAGATAGAATTTCTAGGATAACATTAAGGGTGCTTAGACATTCGATTCATTAGTTATGACTGGGATATCATCTATCTTATTAATTGTAGGATAGCCATTGTTACAATACTTTCTCCTTGGACAAGGAGGAGGAGGAGGACAATTTATTTGTTTAATTTATATCCTGTTTTGCTCCTGGTAAGGGACATCTCAATGACCACAATGGTGCTGAAAATGAACTTTATTTAGACCCTGCCTTTTTTGCAAAACGAAGACACAAGGCAGCTTACAAATTAAAACAAGTATATTGTTAAAACATACAAAAAAGTACCATTGAAATGGAATTAAACTATTAAGAATGCTAAAAAAAGGTTGAAACATACAGTTTAAGATATTAAAAACAGTTTTAAAACAGTACAATTAACACAATACAGTCTGCTCTTAAAGTCCTTTCTTTAAGATCCCTTGGTTATGAAAACTTGTTGAAAGAAAAAAACTTTGCTTTCCTAGAACAGTCGCTCATGGATTCAAGCTGGTGGGAAGGCAAGTGCAGGGAAAGAATCTTATGCCCTCATGATTCTGAAGGATCACACCAATTGTCAAAAATGCCAAAAAGAAAAAAAAGTGGACTTGCCTAGAAGTCCACATCTGAATTTGGAAATATTAAATAGTTCAAGAGGGCCAGCAGCCCATTTAAAAGACGAGTTGTCTCTCTTTTTGCCTGGATGCTTCTAGAAGAGGCAATCTATCTTTTCTTTTCTTTTTTCTTTTTTTTGGCCAGAAAAACGGTGACCTGGAGAATCTGCTAGGGCCACTAAAAACAGACTGCTGAAACAGGTATGGTTCCCACTGATCTTTTTAGACTGAGTGATTGTCAGCTAAGCTATATCTGTTTGGAGGTCTCTCTCCTCACTTCTCTTCATTTCCAAAGAGGCAGTGTAAGCATCAACAATCCACTTTACCACTTTTAAGTACTGGACTTTCAGGATAAGATGGGGGAAATGAGCAGACAGTTTAGTGATCTTTTAGGCCATTTTATTAAAACAAATAGTAAATATACATATATACATACTACCCTGCTTGAGGAACATATACTTCCCCTTCTTTAGGCATATAGTGTGTCTCTTACACAGTGCTATCACATAATCCATAAAGACTTGAATTTCTAAGGAATGCTCATATCATCTACTTTATTTTTAGCAGACATATTTATACATCAATTTGTAGAGGAACTTAAACATATATATCTTTATAGCCCATAATATAACCTATTAACTATTTGGAGAAGAGCTTCTCTTACCTTCTTCTCTTACCAGAATTGTAAGGGTAGTTATCAGCTGAGAAGAGCATAAGCAGTTGTTAATGTCCTAATTCTCATATATTGGGAGGTAGCTTTAATATTGTCTCCAGCATCTATCTCTCCAATCAAAGGTGAATCCAATCAATCCCTGGTATTGTCATTAAAAATCTTCCCATCCAATGGGAAATGAGACTTCAGTAGCCATTTATATGGGGCCAATTAAGGGACCAAGCACATGAGAGAGTTAATGTCCACTGTTTTTGGCTGCTGTTATCAGATGATTTCTTCAGGCTGCATCTGACAGTAGATGATTGCATCAGTCTAACATTATCACACCCCTGCTGTATGCGTTTTTGGTTTCTTCTGATTTCTCAGGTTTTAAGTTTGTTGTTTGTTGGCTAGTAAATTGGTAGCTCTTACAGATATTTGGCTTTTTACTGTATTTGGACATTCTTATTTCTTTAACCTTCAGGCTTCAATTTTGCAGAACATGCACCAAAGAGCTCAGCCTGTAACACTTGGACCCATACTCTGGCATCCTCTCCTTAAGTAGATCCCAGAATCTATTAATAAACATTAAAAGGCATTGAAACCAATTGAAATAGCAACCGCTGTGTTTTCAAATTTAATTCATTTGTAAGTGAAGACTTGCTAAGAAAATCCAACACAATTGACTTCAAAAGTAGAAACATCTCTAAAAAGAGAGTGTTAGTTACATTAAAGTTGAAAGGAGAGTTAAAAGTGTCACATCTCTTCAGAAGGCTTGCGGGTTAATGAAAACAGCAATAGCAGAAGTATCATAGAATCATAGAAATGTAGAGTTGGAAGAGACCACAGGGGTCATCCAGTCCAACCCCCTGCCATGCAGGAACACCCTCAAAGCACTCCCAACAAATGACCGTCAAGCCTCTGCTTAAAAACCTCCAAGGAAGGAGACTCCACTACACTCCGAGGCAGCATATTCCACTGCCGGACAGCCCTGACTGTCAGGAAGTTCTTCCTGAGGTTCAGGTGGAATCTCCTTTCCTGCAATGGTCTTCATAGATGCTGAGAAGACTTTTGATATGGTTAACTGGTCAGCTCTAAAACAGATACTGTGGAGAATGGATGCTGGTCAATGATCCTTAAGTCCTTGCTTGATTAATTCCTTGTAAGATTATTCAAAGGTCATTTGGGAGAATACTGTTTTGCTTACTTACATTTTGTTTGGTTCCCAAATATGTGAAATTGTGAAATTTATTTAACCAACGAAATTTATTTAATGAACTAACTACCAACAATACAGGCATTCTCTGCTTATCTGACCAGTTAGGGAGCAGAGCACTGATAGAAAATGGAATTGGTCAAAAAAAGCAGAACCTAGTCTTCTACTGTAGGGAACACGAGGAAGTTATGGAGACTCACTTTGGACGACAGCTGTGCTGGTTCAAGTTGGCGCGGTGCTCTTTTTCCCTGCTAGCTTGCTTTGCAGATGATACTTTATTATTTATTTGAAACCCAGTTAGGAACACTGGCTATTTACATAAGATTTTCCCTGTTAGCTTTAACTTGCTATAGTTCAAGCCTACATATTAGTCCTTTTATTATTTTTATTCCTGTTTCAGTTAATATTTATTTCTTTTTCACTTCAAGGGGACCTTCAAAATACCAGGAGGGACACCAGTTCCTGAGCTGTGCCTTCAGGAGCGGACAGCAACTGGAAGGATTGAGGTTCCTGCTCCCACTCAGAAGGTGTTATGGGGATTGTGATGATTGCATTTAGAAACAGAAATTCCCACTAGTGAGGGAGCCTTACCAAGAGAGGCCACAATCCCTTGGGTCTCCTCCATGATCTGCACATGCAGGGCTCTCTGATCTGGATCCAGGAGAGCCCACTCCTCCGGGGAAAACTGGACAGCCACATCCTCAAAGGTGATGGGGCCCTGATCAGGTTCCACTCAATAGCAGTTTGTCTTAAAAGTAGTGTGTGAGTGAGTTGAGTAAGTGATGGTAGGTGAGTGTTATTGTGTTGGTTTTATGCTGTATATTACCAGTCCAGGAAGAGTGGTATATCAACATATTAGATAAATTGTACAGAGGATAAACTCTTTTTTGATGTCTGACCTCTTCAGTTAGGATGGAGGCAATAATTTCGCAAAAGGATTAGAAACAGGCATGCACACAACTTTCTAGATCTCTTTAACAGGTGCAGCTAACAATAAACTTTCCAAGCACAGCAATTTAGGTTTAATAATTTCGAATAAATATGCAAACCTATAGTGCAGTGCTGTTCACAAGCCACCTTTCTTCATGAATAAATTCTTTATGGTAGGTACTCAGGTTTCAAGCCACTGCTTTACATTCCAACACAAGTGCACTCAGAATTCAGAGACAAAAGTCTTCATAGCCCTTGATCAAAGGCAAACGAGAGGAGCCATTTCTCTTGATCTGAAGAAAGCTTTTGACATAGTTAACTGCTAGATCTTAATTATCAAATGTCAACTGCTAGGGCTCCACTGGTATAGAACACATAGCTGAGTTTCACAGCTGTCTCACTGAATGAATGATGAGATAAGAAGGTAAAGTTGAACTTGATGCTGAAGGAATAAGAAAGGAAAAATGTGCTTGGAATACATTCAAATCCTGGGAGCCTATAGACTCAAGTGGCAATCTGATACACCTTTTCTGGGGAATACATTGCTTTGAGTGTAATGAGACATAATCCTGAATAGACACGCACTGTTAAAGCTACCCTTCTCCTCAAGGAATCCTGGGAAATACCAATATGGGAGACAGATCTAAGGATTATCAGAAAAGAATGCTCACACCTAATGAACTGCAGTACCCAGCATGCTTTAGAGAAGGAAAATAACTGTTAAAACTGATTTAAAGCCTACATGCATATGTACACACAGTGTAGATATATCTGAAAACTCATTGCTGTAAGATGATAAAGTCCTGTTCAGGTGATCTAAATCAAGAGGAAACTTTCCTGTTGAGGGTCATATTACTTCTGGATCATCTGTCAGTGGCCACATTCCACCCATTTTTGGAGCTGAAACCAAGGATAGATGGATCTAAAGCCATATATAGGCAAGCCTACTACTTTTTTCCCAGAGTTAGAAGTTCCAGAGAATTTCAGGAGTTTTGCCCCAGAAAGTAACTTTTCCAAGATCTGTATTTATCTACTTTGGATTTTTCTGTTTCTTGGCCCTTCTTCCGTCCCTCCTTTGATCTTGCCTTCCTTGCTTCTTCAGTGTCTCTCCCCCCACAATCTTACTCCCCATTTGCAGACTTTGTAAATACCATCTTGTATTTTGTATTCCCAGCAGCTGGTACTCAGAACCACACGCCTTTTGAATATATTTCACAACCATGGCTGATAGCAGTACATGGCAGACTTATTCCCAAGATTGCTCCACACTGAGCAATGTGGAAAAGTAATTTACAAAAATGTTAATTAGACGGCTTGATTATTTCAGCTGAACTTGACAAAATCAGAGAAATTAGCTCCATGAAGCTGTTCACCTGCAGTTGTAGCACCCTAACAGACCTTCATATTCAATGCCTTAGAAGCTTCTGGGCTCAAGGTGGCAGTTAAGGGTAGGGTTTACCTATAGCTCCACACTCCTGTCCCAATGTAAGACAGCATGCGAGTAGGTGAACAGCTTCATAGATCTAATTTCATTGCCAAAGATTGTCCTAAACTGGCTGTTACTGCAGTAGTTAGCCCTATCCCGGGGTCTACAATTTGATATTAAATTATATTTCCACGTGCCTGAGAGGGTCCCCTGGATGAGCAGGCAGACAGGCACAGCTGAACGGCCGCAATCAGGAAAAAACCGGTCAGACCAGTAAATGATTTGTCATGTAGCCCCAGGAGCCCTCCAGACATGCACACTTTAAAGTACACAAAGCGTCCTCTTCCCCAAGAAGCCAGTTTGACAGGATTAGCGATCCTGACAAATGGCCTGTCAAGTGAGGAGGATTAATATACTGCCATGGCTTTTGACAACCCTGGCAAAATCCAATCATATGAAGAACTTTGACATTTTGGAGCTTTGTTCTCCTAATCACGCACACTTTGGAGCTTTGTTTTAGCTCCTCAACCCATTGTTCTCCCCAGGAAAGGATTAGCCCTCCAGGTACATTTTCCCCTGTAAAAAGACCCAGTTTTTGAGCAGTTCCTCAGATCACTCTGGTTTCCTCTCAGCTCCATGCCGCTCCGTCCAGCTATCCCATCAGCCACCCATGTCTTGAGCCTCTTCTCTCGCCCCGTTGCTGTCTCAGACTTCGGGCTTCAGGATCAGGTGCAGTATACCCCGACAACACCTCTCCAAAATCCCCTGTCAATTTTCCTCTCTTTTATTTCTAATTAGCTCTTGAGTGAGTGAGTGCATAAGTGCGAACATGCACAAGGACTTATTTTTAAATAAAAATCATTTTATTAGACAATTTGCTTGGTTTTTGGCTTGGCCTGACTAGGTTACCCTGCCTCTCCTAGTGCTACAGCTTGTGCTCTGGCTAATTCCCATTCACCTTTTTGGTGGAGCGCATTAAGGTGTTCACCACGGGACCCCCAGAAATCAGGATAACATGGTACACCAAATGTACAAGTTTAGATTTGCTTGCCCCCGTTCTCCCTACAACTCAGAAAAAACTGCAAAAATCAACAGTTTTTTAGGCCAAATCCCAGAACCAAAAGTGTTGTGATGTAATTTCTGGTGTTACTGGGAATGATGGTTTGGCCCCCACCCTCTTCACAATGATGCACCCCAGTCCAGTTGGATGATGATGTCATCTTTACTATGAGTTACCTACAAGGAAACACTCGCAGAAGTCAGACTTTTAGTCAGCTGTTGTAATAATACACTGGACTTTTCCAAATGTTTCACTACAGCTCATAGATTAATTTCTCATTGATGACCTCAGCCAGCTTCATAGAAGGTTAACCTGTTCTACCATTTATTTTATTTATAATTCAGTGATAGCAAAGTGAATAAATGAGCATCACTGACCCCATATAAAGACAGTGAGGGGAAAACCCTGTCTCGTACCCTTTGGGGAGGGAAACAAAATCTTTTCTAGCCATCTGTGTTTTGCTCTGATGAAATTTCCCGGTGGAAAGAAAAATCGTCCTATTGACTTCCACTGAAATGGCAGTAATGCGCACTAGCTGACAATATGTCTCTGTATAACTAGAATTACTGTACATCAAAGATAACTACTTCTCTGGCTACATCACTCTATCGGTTATTTTATAGATATGGCCTTTCCTCTCCATCTGTGCATTAACTGTCAACAGACATTGAAAGCCTCATTGTCTGATGCTGAAATGCACCAGAGTTCTGTTGTTTTCCACATGGCCATGCAACACTCTACCAGTTGTCAATCCGGATGTGAGTGATTCATGTTAAATATATCTGCATGGAGTAAACAACAAATTGGCTATTAGATACTTGAAGAGAAATAGGACCATAGGACTCCAATAAGATGCATAAGCAGGCATGAGTATTTTACATTCTACTCTGTGAGAAGGGATGGGATATATCTCTTTCAGCTGGAAGAGTCAAATCTTTTAATACCTGCAGTCTTAGGGATCCAACAGAATGTCATAGCTAAAATATCGTTCTTATTATGGCTACTAGCCTTTGCATACCTATAATTACCAAATGCTAGGTTGCATGCTCATGGTCTTCCCAATTTGTCTGCTTTTCAACACCCACTCTCTTCTGGCATCTAACCAGTTGCCATTTTCTCTTCTTTCTCTTTCCTCCATTAAACCATGAATTATGGACAATTATTATATGCAAAACTACTTTTACATGTTTTACAAACAAGACTATGCTTATTTATTTTCTCTGCTAGATCTGGTCACTGGGGGGGGGGTGTGGGGGCTGGCACTGGTTATTGTTCAGCTGCTGTCTTGTCTCTTGATTACTGTGCTTGAGAGATCCAGTACTATTGCTTACATTTCCCAACAGCCATACATAATTAAAACAACAAATTGGGACTTTTCTTGGATGCTTTTGCCCACATAAACAGTATGCTAATCCCCAACAGCAGTTTGTAATGAACAGTTACTTAAGCAGAGACAGCCATTCTGTGTGTATTTACTTGGTGATGGGAATGTATTTATTAGGCACATTCATATCTACCTTCTCTCCCATGATCTCAGGGTAGGATAAATGGCTCTCCTTCTCCTTACTTTATCCTCAGAACAATTCTACAAGGTAGGTCAGGCTGAGAGAGAATGATTAGCCCAAGATCACTCACTGAGTTTCATGGCTCAATGTAGAGAAGAACCTAGACCTTCCAAGTCCCAGCTCAACACTCTAACCACTGTACAAGGCTGTCTCTTCCATTCCATCAGTGCTGCTTGTTTTACAGTAAATCTAAGAATGCCATGTGCTGATGCAGTGACTGTGTTTTGTCCCACTACACTACAGTTGCATTTACCTGGAGTGAGCAATCAGTCAGCAATGCCTTTAAGCACAAGGCATAATCAATGCTATTTCCATTTCCACTCTCTCAAATAACTGTGATTTTTCTTCTGAAACTAAAAAGGACAGCATCAGGCAGCTGCTGAGATACTGCATGACACTCAGCAGCACAGTCTTAGCCAGAGACCAAAGCAACTGCTGAACACCCAGTGGAAAAGCATACTTGAAACTAACTAACTAAAAGCCAGCTTCAAAACTTAAGCAATTCAGCTTCCTATTTTTATTTACTATGAGAGCTCTGCCAGGAAGGGAACTCTGAAGTCAGAGAATTCCTGTGAGGGGAAAAAAACACTCAGTGAATCAACAGCTCATCAGCATGTTCAGGCAGGTTTTTCTCCCCGCCTTTCATGAGTTTCTGACTCACTGCTCAGTGTTAACAATTTTGTGATCCCAAGAATCTCTTTTACACACACACCTTAACTTCTTTTTTAAAGTGGATGTTCTTTCTTCAGGCTCCCACATTCCCAGACTATGATTAACAAAGCAGAGTGAAAAAATAATAATAAAGCTGTAGCCACCAAAGTAACGACCACTGTACCACCCTGAATAAATTCAAACTCATTTGATTCAACATGTTGAGAGGGGATGGACCTCATTACAGGCTTCCCCAACTTATCTGACAGACTAGGGACCACAGCACTGTCAGAAAGCAGAAATGGATAAAAAGTGGAACTCATCCACTCTAGGAAACATGAAGGACTTGCAGCAGCTTGCTTAAGACCAGCTATATGGAGGCACTGTTTGTAAAGTCTCTCAGCTGGCTTGGCACTTTTTCCCTCCCTTTTAAGCTTGCTTTCCAAGCAGCGCGTACATCGTCCCAAGGGAGCCTCTGTAGGCAGGAAGAACTGCTATTTCATTGTTTGGAATACAGACAACTTCCATTAATTTGACCAGGGGATCTGTTCTTTCTGTAGGCAAGACTTGGGACCACATGCATTGTGTGAGCAGACCCAAGCAAACCTCCATAGGCCAGAAGAATTGACGAAAGAGTGGACAACCCACATCAAATTAATGGAACTTGTTCTTAATTTGGAAGCATTAAACGAGTGAGCCAACAGAAAACAGGGTGTTGAAAGGTGGAAGCTTCTGTAATACTCAAATGGGAGGCCACCAAGGAACACCATCTCTAGGGAGGTCTAGGAACAAGTCCTTCCTGAAACCCTGGAGAGCTATTGCCAGTCAGGGTTGACAACATGAGGTAGATGGATCAAACTGACCCAATAGAAAGCAGTTTCCTGTGTTCCCAATGGTGTTAACAACCAATGTTTAACAGTCATATTCAAAAACAATTATGGAGACAACTTTTCCTAGGGCAAGGTTGGGAAGCACATGGACCTCTAGACTCCAACTCCCATCAACCCTATAAAGGATGAAAGTCAATGGTTCATGGATTCCTGTGATCATGTGAGTTGCAGTCCATCAACATCTGAGGACTCCACACTGGCTACCTCAGTCTTAGGATCAGAATAACTGAATAACTGTGTGAATTGCAATTCATATCAATATTGTTATTTTTGTCATAAGCTTGTACAGAGAAGCCTGGGCCCTGTCTGAGGTGCATGGGTGGTAGGAAAGGGAAGTTTAACTCTTTCTTTCTCTGGCATGGTCTCAACAAAAAACAGTACTCTGGATTTTAAATTTGCATTTCAAGAAAAGTTCCTCCAAGCACCAATGGATAGATTTTAAAGGCCAGGTGGCTCCCCCAGAGTTGCTCAGAATGGTCTTGCCATATACCTTCATCATCATCAGGCAAGAGGGCTTGAGAGAAACTCATCTAAGAGGCAGCCCATCTGCTAGTCAAGTCTTGCAATTGTCCATGAACTATGTAGGTTCCTCCTCTTAAGATTTATATATACTCTGGCATACAACTCAAGACTATTTAGCTATCATGGGAAGCAGCCATAGGGTTGCAGCTACATGGGGTGGGGAATGAGGCCACTGGGCCTCCAAATATAAATTTTACGAATCCTACAATGAAATTTTCCTTCAGTCCCCAAATTTCTAGTCTTGCAGAGAAGGAGATATTGACACCTGGAATTATTATATTTGATGTGTTCACATTCCCAGCTCTGCCTGCTCCTTTTCTATAGATGTTTCAACTGTATTTCTAAATGCCCAGCTGAAATTTTAATTTACTGCAATACTAGAAACATTGAGACTGAAAGAAAATGTCATCACAAGGCAGAAAACTTACTGGGGACAATGCCTTCATCCCACCCACCCACCCAGCTACTATACCTCTGAGCAGCCATTACCACTGTTACCCTGTTCACTGGGGGTCCCAGAAGGGACACCTGAATAACCACCCAACAATGCACTTTGGGGGAAATTAGCTTAGAGCACTGCTGGCAAAACAAGAGGCAGGGTAACGCAGCAGGATCTTGTAACCCAATGTTTACAGGGTCAGGCCAAGTCAAGAAGCAAACTGTGTTGAAAATAAATGAATGATCTTTATTAAATACAGGCACACAATGTAAGCAACACACACACAAAGATAACTAAAGGAAATAAAAGTTTGAACTGGATAGCGGGATTTTTGAGAGAGATAGTTGATTCGGGTGATATGGAACCTGTTCCTGGAGCCTGGAAAGAAGATAGAGAGTGAAGCTGGGGTGCAATGTATCTCAGCACATAGAGCTGAGGGGAAGCTCGCCAAGCAAAGCGGCAGCAAGGCAGTCTGGAGCTCAGGAGCAATACGAGGAAGGTCTTGGAATCAGGGGTTCTTATAGAGAGAAATGTGACTGGAGGTCATGCCATACTTGGGGAAAACAATGTGTTTTAGGAGCGGGACAAAGCTTTGGAAAGGTCAGAATTTATGTGCGAAATAGCTGATAACACTCATGAAACAATTTAACACAGGATCGGCTGAAGCATCAAGCATTTATTTAAAAAAATACGTTTCTGCAGACACGAGAGAAGGACACCCTCCCACAAAACAACACACATTTTATCCCCTACGCCAGCTTCCCTCCCCTTGGGCAGGACCCAAAAGTTACAACCCTATCAGAATCGCCTAAGAAGTTACATGCTCCCTTCCCCATATTTACAGCATATATGATCATGCACATAATCACGCTTTAACCTTGTGCTTTCTTAACTCTCATTTGCTATTTCAAAATGCCCATCAACCAGATTCTAACCTCCCATTTTTGCTAAACAATGCCAAATTCTTCTTTTGTTTTTCTTACCCACTTTCAGCTTTTGCTGACCTTCAGTCTGCATAAGCAGGTGCCTTCAGACAAAAGTACATACATCCCACTGTTGAATCCTTATCTGTGTCTGGTTCTCTTTGCTCCAAGGCCTCCTTCAGCTGGCAGTTCTAAAATACATTCTTAGACTTCTTTGTATTTCAAAAGCTCACATACTACAGTATATGTGTGTAAATATATTTAAAAATGTGTTATGAGCTATAAGCTAATATGTTACCAATACTATTAATAATATTGCAGAAACTAAAATATATTTTACTTCTCACAATTTAGCATGATTGAGTTAAGTCCGAATTGACAAAGAGTTAGCCAGTATGCAAATGCAGAGTGCTTGGCAGTTGAGTATTCAGCTTGCCAGGTTGCCTGCTCGGGGCAGGGAGTTCTTTGTAAACAGCGTGCATACATAATGAGAGTGTTTGCAGAGAGGTCTCCTAAAGCAAGGATCTGGCTATTTCTGGCCTGCCTGGTTGGAGAATGGAATGTCCAGCAATTAGTGGCCGCACCTAGTCTGTGCTTGTTCAGGGGCCTCACAAACACATGGAGAGGGGTGGTAGAAGAGAGTCAAATTATTGATATCAAAATGATATCTATGGGTATCTCCAAGTAGGTCTAACCTGCAGTAACACCACTAACCACTAATTTCTCCTGCTGAAAGAATTCCCTCAGCCACTGGCCTGCTGTCCATATATCCACACTTCTGAAAGGGGATAATGTATTATAACCCAGCCACTGACCCCCACTCCCCACCCTTCTTCTTTGACACCTCTCTCAGTGATTCAAACTGCCAGAAGTCATTTGAAAGCAAGAATTCCAAAAAAAGCCACCTAGGTTATATTCAGCCATAGCCAATCGTCTGTGCTCTGCCTAAGAATTTTGCCGTGAGCCTGAATTTCCCCTGTTCAAAATGGCTTCTCCAGTTAGTTAAACTGGGGGACTGACCTGCAGGTGGACTCGTCTCACTGCTTTAAGAAACTGTGAGCCTATCCAGACAAGAAAAAAGTGTCTGGAAGTCCCAGGTTTTGCTCCTGTACAAACTGATTTGGAGATCTAGATGACTTTTGGAGATCTATATGAAATTTACATGAAACATTCCCAAGGAACACTTAGCACTACCAAGGACCATTCATTCCCATTCCCCAGGTTAGTTTAAAGGCCAGCATTTCCCAAAATGAAACCTACATCTCCATGGAGAAACTAGTTAAGATGGCCACCGCCAAGAAACACAGCTACTGATTCCAGGGCACAGATTCAACAGAGATGAAACCAGGGAAAGAGGAAAGCTAGCAACAAAGGAAAATGATCCTAATGCTTAACTCGTGTAACATTACTAAAGCACTTTAACATTTTGACTACAGCTCCCAAATGATGACTAAAAAGAACTCAGTGGAAGCTGACAAAAGTCAATTTCGGAAATGTTGCCTGAGTCTAGACTGGATAAATGATCACTGCAAGGGGAAGGAGGAATATCACAAGGGAGGGAAACCCAGGATATTTCAAGAAGAAGTTTGGATGTGAAACTATAAATAAAAGAAGAAGAAAAAGAACCTGAAAGTTTTGATACTTCCAGAAACTTATTTTATTTTCTGGATAACCCCTGTGTGAAATAGCAAATGGTATATAAAATATTTATTCTATTTGTTTAATCAAAACGTGGATGCTTTCATGTGTATGGATTGGTTCCTTCCATCAAATTCATGCACCCGAGAGATCCCTCAGAATGCAAACAGGCCTCTGGTTAAGTGTTTGCTTGGTTGTGTAATGTGCACACTCTTTCTCTCTCTCCCTCCCAGGCTATGAGTATGAAGCAATCCCAGTAGGTCTTCTAAGGATTCTGCTTTAGTTTGTACATTCCTAGGTATTGGGTAAAAAAAAAAAAAATACCACAGGAACTTTGGCAACGGCTGCATGGTTACACCCATTCACTGGCAGTCTGCAAAATAATGGTCTGATGCTGCCAAGAAGCCGTGGCAATTATCAACAATGTAAGTAATCAAGTAAAAAGAACTTTCTGCACAGCCAAGTGACCAAATTGTCAAGTACATAAAGAGTAGTAGCTCAAATTGATTGCAGCTTCACTGAGATAATTTTCTACAGGAGTTAACATTCTTGAATACAATGGGGAACAGCACACTAATCTCCGTGGCAGGGCATCTCAGCAATGAGTATTTTGCATTTAATTTAGAAAATCTCTTAGCCGTTAGAAAACTTGTCTCATTACAGGGCAGGGCCTTTTGTGGAATCAGCAATATTAAAGCACTTAAAAAAAAAAAAGGAAAGAGAAAATAAACAGAACACTTTCATTGCAAGCTTCTGCTGTTCTAGATGCAGCCTATGGAAAAGTTATTATTTTGGACTACTATCCCTGGAATACCCCTGGGAGTTTTGTCCAAAGTGCAACATTTGCAGGCTCTGTTTCTAGACGAAAGAACTTCAGCAATCTACCTGGAAACACAATGCCTCTCAGCATGTTGTCTCGGTTTTCTGATAACTGAGCAAATTGTTTTGTCCCTATGATGCCTTTTATGGAGGCATGATAGAACTCCCTTTTAAAATATTCTTCGTGTGTTTGTGTGCACTAAAGATTTTTCTCCCTCTTTCTGAAATCTGCAGAACAGGAATGAGGAACTTGTGGGCCTTCAGACATTGGTGGATTCCAGCTTCTGACAGCTGAACTATAGTGGGCACTGACTGTGGATGCTGAGGACTGTAGTTCTATGAAAACTGGAGAAACACAGGTTCCCCGTATATGCCTAGAATTTAAATCAGACTGGGAGGTGATTACAAGTGTAGTAAATAGGCAACTAAATTTAAACAAATCCATATAATGTTGGTGCATTCTCTCTGCTCATGACCCTGTTTTCTGGGGGTCCCAGGAGGGACACCTAAATGCGCTCTCAATTATATAAGTTGGGAAAATTAGCACAGAGCACAAGATAGCAATAAGAGAGGCAGGGCAACAGAGCGAGATCTTTCACCCAATGTCTATGAGGTCAGGCCAAGTCAAGGAGCAAACAGAATTGAAATAATAATTGTGGTCTTTATTAAAATACAGTCAAACAGTGTATGCAACACATTCACACAGATAACTATAGAAATAAAGGTTGGAGTGGGATAGAGTGATTTTTAAGAGGAGTTGTTGGTTTGGGTAATACTACAACTGCCCTGAAGCCCAGGTAGTCCGCAGCAGAAGTTTGGAGGTATGGAGTCTCAGTATGAGGGACTGAGGAGAAGGCTCACCAAGCAAAGTGGCTGCAAGGCGGGATGGAAGTTGGGAGCGATCCGAAGAAGCTATCAAAGTCAGGGTTTTTATAGGGGAGAATGTGGCCACAGGCTAGTCCGTACTTGGGGAAAACAATGAGTTTCAGGCTGGAGACAAAGCCTCTGAAAGGTCAGAATTCAGCATGATTGAGTTAAGACCGAATTAACAATAGAGTAGACAGTATGCAAACGCAGAGTGCTTGACAGATGAGGATTCTTCTAATCAAGCTGCCTGTTCGGGGCAGGGAGGTCTTTGTAAGTAGCGTGCATACATGATAGAGTACTTGCCTTTGAGGTCTCCCGAAGCAGCGGGACGGCTATTTCTGGCCTGCCTGTATTGTTTGGAATATTACAACGATTAGTGGCCGTGCCTGTCTGCAAGCTTGTCCGGGGGACCTCGCAACACGTGGAGAGGAATGGGTAAAGAAGGCCAAATTATTGATATCAAAGTGATATCTAATATCACCCCAACTGCGGCTTAGGAACTGCAGTAACACTCTGCTCCATACTACCACCATCAGTAATCATCCATCCAGATACAGTTGGTCCTCCATATCCAAAGAAGAGATGTTCCTGGACTTACCATGGATAGCAAAAAATGTGGATAATACCAATGCTATTATTTTCAATGAGATGAATGATGTAACTATTGAGACGAATGCACAGCTTAGAGGGGAGGTTCTGAAACTTGACAGAACATTAGAACCTAAGAAAAAGAAGGCTTTTTAGTCGTTCTTTGTGGTCCAAAACCAATGCACAACTAATAAAAACACCAAAATTAACAACATGTGACAGGAACAAAATGTCTTCATATGTAGAAAATCAAGAGTAGCCTAACACTAGCATCCCAATGCCATTGTTTTAGGTTAGAATTTGTTTTTTGATGATACATCAAAAGGTGAATTATCATCAGAAGACAATCCTGGATTATGTTAAGACATCTTAACAAGTTCCTTCAATTGCTCATTGGTTAACACTTCTTCACAACCATCAATAAGCTCCTCCATTTCCTCATCCAGCAGGTCAGCAAATCCTTCTCTACCAAATTGCCTTGCTGCAAGAATGATTTGCCTCTCCATCAACACCCAGGAAGGCATAAAAATCATCCACAACCTCACCTCTTAAGTTTTTCCAGCAGGAATGTACAGCTTCTGGGTTTAATTAATCATTTGCAGTTTTGATGAAAGTTATTGTGTCAACAATAGTGAAGGATTTCCAGCACTGCATTATGTCCCATCAGCCCTTTTTAAAAGCTTTTTAAAATGATGTACAAGTAGCCAATCTTGTGTTCCACTGCAGGATGCAGCAGAAAGTTCTGGTACTCTCACTCTAGATTGACTTTCCAGATCTCCTCAAGTTCCATGCCCTATGACGAGTGGACAAGACCTGGAAACCATGATCTATGAGGAGCAGCTTAGGGAGCTGGGTATGTTTAACCTGGAGAAGAGAAGGTTAAGGGCCACATGATAACTATGTTTAAATATTTGATAGGATATCATATGGAGGATGCCTGTTTTCTGCTACTCTGGAGACTAGGACATGGAGCAATGGCTTCAAACTTCAGGAAAAGAGATTCCATCTAAACATTAGGAAAAACTTTCTGACAGTAACAGCAGTTCAACAGTGGAAAATGTTGTCTGGGAATGCAGTAGAGTCTCCTTCTTTGGAGGTTTTTAAACAGAGGTTGGATGGCCATCTTCGGGAATGCTTTGATGATGTATTCCTGCACAACAGGGGTTTGGACTCAATGGCCCTAGTGGTCTCTTCTTTGGCCCTTTTCGCATGGGCTTTCTGTCGCGTGACAGCCCCGTGAGCCTCACAGGAGTGGGAGCGTCGCTCTGCACGACGCACTCCCACTTCCACCGCGCTCACGGGGCTGCAGTGGCGCGATCGCGGGTTTTTTTATTTTTGCCTCAAAGCGAAAATCACCCGCGCTCGCACAACACTCCTGGCGCCCACGCGCACTTACCTCCTGTGCGGAGCATCGGGGAGGCAACCAGGTCGCGCTTCCTTCCCTCCGCCCCTGCGGAAGGAAGGGGCGGGGCGCTAGTGCGACAGACGCGACAGCCTCCTGCTTCGCGCGAGCGGGGGGGACAGACGCGACAGCCTCCTGCTTCGCGTGAGCGGGGGGGACAGACGCGACAGCCTCCTGCTTCGCGCGAGCGGGGGGGACGGACGCAACAGCCTCCTGCTTCGTGCGAGCGGGGGGGCGGACACGACAGCCTCCTGCTTCGCGCGAGTGGGGGGGGGACGGACGCGACAGCCTTCTGCTTCGCCCGGGGGGGAGGGCGTCTCACGCGAGGCTTCCGCTTCCCCCTCTTTCCTTCGCCTGAAGAAGGAAGGAGGGGGGAAACGGAAGCCTCCCAGAGGAGCCTTCTCGCGCGAGCCGCCTCAATTCAAAAAGGGCCTTTGATGCTTTGATTCTCTCCCTTAATTCTTCTGAAGGTAGTAGAACTGTTGAACAAGTGACTCCAGTAATAGGACTGGACTGCAAAAGAGCCAATTCCCATCTTGTTTGACATCCTTATGCACATCAGAATGGCCCAGCCAGCTTGGGTACCATATTGATGAAAGCACAGGGCAGACAGATAGACAGACAGGGTATCCTGGGACTATCAGAGAAAAAACATGGTTGCCAAATAAGCTCACTGGAGAGAAAGGGACCCATGTGAAATGGACAGGGAACCTCTGGACTTCCAGATATTGTGGGTACAACTCCAACAAGTGGACCATACTGTCTGGGACTTCTGGGAATTGAAGTTCAAATCATTTTGAGAGGTCAAGCTTTCTGCAGCTCTGTGTTGGAGGGCACAAAGTGTAGTAAGTTGTTTTTCCCCAACTCTGCAGCTGACCCTGACATCTCTGCTAGAGTCTTTGTCTCCTCACATATTCAGTACCAGTGTTTAACTTTGCTCTGGGTTTTTTTGTAAGAAGAATGCTTTGACATGTAAAAAAAACTGAATATGAAATGTTATGCTTTCAGATATAAGAAAATTTCTCAATGATTTGCTTATAACAACTCTGAACTGTAAAATCCAGAGCTTCCTGGGCTGAGGGTTTGTTCCTGGCATCACAAAAAGGTTTGACCTCACCAATTCAGCTCCAAATAGTTAAAAAAAAAGAAAAGTCCCCAGGCAACAGAACATGCCAGCGTGACAAAGTAATGTGTTATGTTGCTCAACAGCCTGTTTGGAGGATTGCCTTGACCTGTAACTGTGCTAGATACAACCCAACTAAAATAGGTTTTTATTATTTTCCATTAGACTCTGCTGCAGCAAAATGAACTGCCAGTCCACGGGGGAAATAAAAGCGGTTCTTTTCCCTCCACTAGATAGCATCTCTGGCTGATGTAAACAGACTCTCTTCTCTCAGATCTTTGCCTGTTTTCCTTGAATAGCTCTGTACAGTTCCCAGCATTTTCTGTTTTATTTGCCAAAGTATGTGCATAAGGATGAAACAGGGAATGGAAGAAGGGGTTTCTTCTATCCACTGTGGACATAATCTACACCATTCACGAAGGAATTGTTCTCTCTTGAAAAAAGCATAAAGATCTGTTATAGAGGCTCTGTAATGCAGACCTTTCAGCACCCTGGCCAAATAACAATTGGGAAGAAGGTCTCCAAGTACCTACAACAGGAGTGGGCAACTCTGGAGGGTACATGCATCATTCATCCCTCCCAGCAAGTCACATCATTGTATTTCACTGCACCAGAAGTGATATAAAGCCATTTTGATTGATCTCTGGGCTTTTGGGGTTTTGGGGGAGGGATTGGAAGGTTCTGAGGCAGTGATGGAATTATACTGCCACATTTGAAGCCATTTGGGTTAGTTTTCAGCCCTCCCCCCAAAAAAAATATTGGCATAAAAATCATTTTAAAAATTAGGATTTGGGGGGCCTCATCAGCTGTATTTTGGGGTCCCAATGCTGTATGTGGCTCACTGGCTATAGTTTACTAGACCAACACTATTAGTTTAAAGCTTTCCCAAATCCAAGGAGATTGCTGTCACAGTAAAAACAACCAAGTCCTCATGACACCTTAAAGATTAATAATTTCTGCGTGGCATAAGCTGTCATGCACTGCATCTTACTTCATCAAATCAGACTTCAGGCTGTTTGTTTAGATTTTTACATATACATTTTTAAAGACCAAAACCACTTGGTCACCCAATGCTTCTGATGAATACTTTTAAAGTGTTATTTATGTGCAACTAATTGTGACAGTACTGAGAGGGAGCCCCTGAAACACGCATGTCCATTTTCATAGGCACCACCACAGAGCTAAAAGAGCATGTAAAAGTTAGTGCTTTGGGCTATGGCTCCCAGAATTCCATAACCAGCTTGTCCAGAGGTCAACTGCAACCCTGGTCTTGGAATTTTGGGAATTGTAGTCCAAAACAGTAACCTTTCCAAACTCCTGATCCAGCAAGTGATATGCATGTGGAAAGTTATGATTACATTTATTGTATCAAGCTGACATGTTTTCAACTTTCAAACGAGCTCTTCCACCTTTCCTTTTTGAGATGTGAAACGAACATGGAATAAATAAATATTTCCCTAACTTCTATTGCTATTCTTCATTCATTTCTCTCCTGATTCGGTAATAAATTATCCCTCAGCTCATCTAGTCACACATAAATCACAAAAAGCAATCTACTAAGTGAGCTGGTCTAGGCACGGCAGTGATTTCAATTACAATATTTGAAGTGGACCAGGAGAGCTATACCTGCCACACTGAAACAGGGAAAGTGAAAGCTATTGTAATCCTCCATGGCTACGCCATCATAAAAAAAGGGCATGGCACACAAGGCTCTACGCAGGACACTCTAAGCATTCCAATTTGACTTTTGTAAGCTGCAGGAGACTGAGTAAGAGCTGAAGTACATCACTACTTATACAAGGCTGTATGTGTCTCCTTGAAAACCAGTGTGGTGTAGCAGTTTGAGCATTGGGCTATGACCCTGGAGACCAGGGATTGATTCCATGCTCAGCTGTGGAAACCCACTGGGTGACCTTGGGCACATCACATACTCTCAGCCCCAGTAAACTCTGTGATAGGTTTACCTTAAGGTTGCCACAAATTGGAAATGACTTGAAGGCCCATAACAACAACAAGAATAACAGCAGCAGCAATAGCAACATGTGTGACCCTAGAGACATTTTGTGCATCTCCTAGGTATCTCCCCAAATCATGCTACCAAAATATGGCAGCAAACCATTAATAGCCATTAGAACAAATATAGAATGCTGGCTTAAAGGCCCTTCCGCCCTCTGCCCTCCCCATCTGCTGTTGAAATTTGGCAATGGCTGAAGAGTCCATATAGCTAGTGGCAAGTCCTGGAGGGTGGAGAAATTGACCTCTCTAGGATCCACCAGTTAGCATGTTCTGAATCATACCATTATGTTTCAGAGGGTTTTCCCAACTTGAGGTCCAGGCTGTTGGAGTCAATGGAAGAGGAAAAGATTGGACACATCCATATCTGTTGCATCATTTTCCCCTTCTCTCATGCCACAATTCTTCAAAGTTCCCTCACATATAACTAGTAATGACTACAGGTTCTGATTATGCCTTTCCTTTGGGTGAATGAGTGTTTAGTGCAAAGCAGCTTTGCGACAAGAAGAATGTGAGGGGGTTGCTTTAAGCCCCTCTATGATATGATGGTCAGAACATCAAAGCAACTCCACTGGACAGTCTGTGTCAAGCACCAAGGCCAGCCCAAGACATACTGCTGCCTAAGGCAAAGGTCAAGATGCTCAAAGCTGACTGGACTGGCATACTGTCCAACATTTCACATGCAGGGAAACAACATCAGAGTGTGGTCAAGATGGCCAAAGTTATTAATGAGGAAGAACATACGAGCTAGAGGAGTCTGTAGTGGTTTGCTTTTGCATGAGGCTACTGGGTCCTCATTTGATGTGTGGAATTTGAGGAGACTGTTGAATTTAGTATAAATTGTGTTGTATTGTTGTTTTTTAAAAAAAAGATTTAAATTTGTAAATTTTTTAAAACATTGTAATTGTAGGTTGTTGTGGGTTTTCCGGGCTTTGGGCCGTGTTCTATTAGTATTTTCACCTGACGTTTCACCTGCATCTGTGGGGGGCATCTTCAGAGGATAAAATCAAGACTCAAAAATATGCCAATGAACACCACTCAGACTCTGGAGGTCCTTCTACAAGAAACAATACAATAGATGGCTAATGTAATTAACTCACTGTTCTACATATCCCTTGACTAACAATACAACCCTGGGGGATATCCCATTTAACAATAGGCTGTCACACAGGCCAACTGTAATACATGCAAATTGCTCCCTCCCACCCGGGGACTACACAAGTATATATACTCTGTCTCACTTCCATGCCACCAGATCCTCTGAAGATGCCAGCCACAGATGCAGGCAAAACATCAGGAGAAAATATTAATAGAACATGGTCTCAAAGCCCGGAAAACCCACAACAACCTATGGATTCCAGCCATGAAAGCCTTCGACTTTACATTGTAATTGTGCTTGTAGCATTCCTTTACAATTGACCTCACAGAACCCAAGAAAATGATACACATGTACCTTTGAGCTGCAGACAAATAGATACTGCCTTATGCAATTATCTACATAGTATAGACACTGCTGTATCTAGAAGTTACACCCAAAATGATTCCAGTTTTGGTTAGATGTTTGGTGTGTCTCTTTATGCCAAGGGGGTTGGCTCATGGGCTGTCAGTACAGGCTTCTGCACTTCCATCTGATCAAAGACTACATGGAATACAGCTGAGTATTGCCGAGAAGAGAATTGGACTAGAAATACCACTCTCATTCTCACAACAAAGGGAACCTTGCCAAAGGCCCCGCTTTCAGATCTTTATAGACAGGGAGGGCTCATGGGGGAGAAATGCTTCCAGGCAGCATATGGCTTTTTAAGTTTAAACTATTTATAAGTTCATCTGTAGGAAGTCTGGGTAGAAATCATTAGCATTTTAAGTGGCCTCACAGAACTCCACAAGTCCTGTGTTTGAGAGGAAACAATGAGCCCATGCAGGCAATTATCTGCTAAAAATAGATTATCCTTTTTTCCTATTTCCTTTCCACAACGCTCTGTCCAGTCATTTTGCATAATCAGATGAGTCGCATGGAAAGAGTGCAACTTCTGGATTTACCACCTAGTAGTGCAAACCTAATTTGAAAATGTGCAGACTGTTTAGGGTTGGGGCACAAGCTTCTTTTGTCAGCAGAACATTTTGTCAGCAGGAATCCTGGGGTTTGCAGTTTAGGGAGGTGCCTCAAAGGATTCCATAGGATGTTGAAAGTGGAATAATAGCACTATAACAGGCTAGTGTGGAAATGGCCTTTGAATGCTTTGGCTATGGGAGGAATAAATACTTCCCTGTGTAGAACTCTAGCATGCCCACTCAGCCAAGTCTTTCAGTATTCAGGCACAATCATTAGGGCCTCCTGAGGTTGTTGGATTTCACCTCCTGACAGCCCAGGGCAGTCTAGCCAATGCTGAGGAATGCTGAGAGGTTTGTAGTTCAATATCATCTAGAAGGCTGCACAATTTTCACAAAAATCCCAGAAGAGATGAGCATTTTTTGGAGGACAAACTACTGGATGGTAAGTAGTAGGTGTGGAAAAGGTTCTCCACTCATGATTCATATATTCTTATCTTGTTGCAATCAGAAGCTCCATTTGAAGCAATTCTATGGCCTTTTCCACATGGGGTTTTTGAAATGGTGCAGTCCGTCCTCCAAGGAGGAGGCCTGCACCTCGGACCGGACTGGGTCGGACCTATTTAACGTAGATCTGCACCTCAGTCCAGTCCGGAACGACCCCAAGTGGTCCTCCAGCATGCTTTTGAAAGTCCTGATTTTTCCAGTCTTTCAAAAGCAAGGAGCGCGCCACTGCAAGCCTGCTCCCTTATGCAGATTCGCAGGCTGGTACCAATGCAAGCCTGCGATCTGCCCGGGGGCGAGCTTTAGGCTGGCGAGCTTCCACGGTTGGTCGAGACCCTTGACCAACCAGAAGTCACAATTTGGGACGCCAGAGCAGTGTGTATTGACGAGCACGCACTGTCCAGAGTGCCGTGGACCAGACTGGGGAGCCAAAAGTTCCGGTGAATAGCAGCACGGGGCGATTCCCATGCCCAGTGTGGAAAAGGCCTAAATTTAAACTATAGCTGGACAGCTAAACTGTTTCTGGTTTGTGTCGCTTTAGTAGGCATTGCTGAATATGTCCTCAGATCTTGGACATAATATATAACTTGCAAGCAATATGTTACCAGTAACCATTTCTTTTGCAAGTTACCAAGGCTAACAATGGGTCTTACGGCACACTACACTGTTATAGTATTATTCTTCCACTTTCAACCTCCTATGGAATTCTGGGGTCTGTAGTTTACTGAGGCCAAAAAGCTCTCTGGCTGAAAATTCTAAAGGCTCCTCCCTAAATTGCAAACCCCAGAATTCCATAGGAGGTTGAAAGTGGAATAATAGCACTATAACAGTGTAGTGTAGAAAGGCCCACTATTTTTATTAACAATAACAATATTTTAAAAAGGAAACATAATGACTGGTGATACCTTTTTTTCCTTTTTTCTCCCTTTTTTAGTGTGGCAATCACACTGAGCTATACTCTTAAAATATTGCTTTTAGGAGGTCACTTTGGGCCATGTTTGCATTTTTAAAGTCTACTTGAAAAAAAAACCCGGAAAAAATCATTCTCAAGGGATCAGCAAAATCACTCTCATACCACAGGCCAACTACTTCCTAAAAACAGAATACTTTTTTAAGACAGCAGAAGATTACAAGAAAAAAAGATGAGACTGGCTTCCTTTCCATTCTTCTTGTAAGGTCAGGGATTTGAAAACACAAAAGTAAAACATGCCCCCAATAAGAACCTCACAGCAATAAGAACTGAATACACATATACAGCATGTCAGTCTCTCTGCTAAGTGCAATTATTCATCACTGACTCTGCTGTTTCTGTGGGCAGTGCCATAGATGGCACAGTTATTTTTGTCTCACCCATTACTTCTACCTCATTGTGAGTGGAGACTGGGAGGATATGGCCAGCCAAGCTGAGAATCTTGTAACACCAATGTGAAATGCCATATGCTTTGAAGCATGTATGTAGGCAACTTTGGGTTCTGTTACTGCCATCCCAGCTTGATTCTGAGCATGGTTTCCAAACAGTATTTGCAAATTAGCCTTTCTTGATTACACTCTCTTCCACGGGAACATCTGCAGGTCTACTACATATGCTCTTATTTTCTGGATCGTTAATTGGGATGTTAAATAAAATTAAGTGGAACATGCACAGCGACATTACCTCGTCTCAAGTTGATAAGATTCCTTTTCACACTTATTACCATTCACCTTTTTTAAATCCCAGGCGTGGGCACAGATCAGCTCTGTAGATATTGCTGGACTGCAACTCCCAGAATTCTTCAAGATTGGTTATAGCACTTAGGGCTGCTGGGAGTGTTACCCTGTATGTTGGGGGTCCCGGGAGGGGCGCCCAAATAACCAAACAAAAACACAATATGGGGGAATTTAGCTTGAGCACTCTCTCTCGGCTAAACGAGAGGCAGGGTAACTTTAGCTAGGATCTTTAACCGTATGTATACAGCGTCAGGTCAGAGAGCGACTAGACAAGGTTTAAAGTAACAAATAATATTTTATTGAGTACAAGAACCACGAAAGACAAGACATACACTAACTAACTGAGAAATAGAAATGGAGAGTTTTGGGGGAATGGGTAATACGACACCTGGTCTTGTAGTCCTGGAGAGAAGAGGAAGTTGCAGGGGAAGAAACTCAGCGCGGTTCGCTGAGGGGAGTTCACTGGACAAACCGACAGGAAGGCAGGATGGAAGTCCAAAGTGTTCCAACGTAGTCCCGAAAATGGGGACTTTTTATAGGGTGGATTTTACCTACAGGCTATGCCATGCTCGGTGAGAACAAAGGAAATTTGGAGCTGGGCAAAGAAGTTGGAAAAGGTCAGGTTTTACATGATGAGCTTAGCGCTGGATGACAATAGTATGGCCAGCATGTAAGTGACTCAGTGTAAAGGAATGGCTTGGCCCTTGGCTGTGCGTCTTTGTAAAGATTCACGCTGAGCAAAGCCGGTTTGCAGGGAGGTTTTTCCCTAAAGCATCAGAGAGGCTTAAGTTGCCTGCCTGAATGAGGTTTGGAATGTACAACCATTAACGGCCGCACCCAATACATGCTTGTCCGGTGGACTTCTGCAAACAAGCAGAGTAGGATGGCAGAGAAAGGTCAAGCAAAGGCCAAATTATTGGATATCAAAAGGATATCTAGTGCTCTCACCCGACATATCATAACCGTGATAACAGGAGCAGCAATCCAATAATATCTTCGATGGTTACATCTGCCACCCCTGTGTTATAGCCTGTTGCACCCTCTCCCAACATAGTCCCCTCCAAACATTTTAAACTACAGACCCCATGCCTTTAACCCTTTGGCCAGGCCAGGTGGGACTGATGGGAGTTGTAGTCTGAAACAGCTAGAGAGCAGTGTGTTAAGGAAGGGCAATCTATTCTATCCCTCTGCTGTTGGAAGATTCTTTGATCCAGTGGGTTGCCCTCTTCTCCCTTACCGTCCCCACATGCTTGTAAAGGGTCTCCCAGCAGACTGGGGTGAGGCACAGGGAATTAAAGAAGCAAGGGGTGACTAGTGAAAGATGTTCTTGTCCCCTTTTTGTTCACAGCAGCCTCAGCTGGACCAAAATACAGCAGTCAAATGGAGCGGCAGTATAAGTTGGAAGCTAACTTGTACTGAATCATATCATTGATCTGTGTAGCCCAGTATTTTCAGTTGTGACCACCACCAGCAGCTCTCCAACATTTTTGGCAGGATTCATCTTAGCCTACCTGGAGCTCTGGTATTCCCTGGTAGTTTCCCATCTAGCAGAGCTTCTAAAAAATCATACAAAACCAGATGTGTTATGGATTCAAAATATTAACTCTGGCTGACCCCAATCCCATCCACAAATGTTGAGATTTTTTTTTCCTGCCACAGCATAACAAATAGTGTCCCCAAACCATGGAACATAACATCTAGCTGTCCCAATTTGCCAGGGACAGTCCTGATTAATCCTTTTTTGTCCTAATTTTCAGCTGCTTTTCAGATATCCCAGTTTCCCTCTCCTCCTTCTACCTCCCCCTTTGTCCTCAACTTAGGCCCTTACCACACCATGCCTCAGTAGTGGGTTGTTCCATTTCAAACCCAGCATTAACATGTCCTTGATGATGTCGAGTTATGAATGCTCTCTACTGAACCCTTTTGACTTAAGCGAATGAATAGTGTTACTGCCACTGGTGTTCCTACTGCATTACAGCATCATTGGCAAGTTCTTTCCCCCCCTCTTTTCCCTACCCCATAGTTCATTATTGTTCGGCGGGGGGTTGTAAGCTGTACTAGCACAGCAATGTTGTAATGTCATGTCATGTCTGTACGCTATTGTGTTTTTGCACTATACCGCTAAAAAATGTATTCAAAAAAATAAAACATTTTGACTCAAAGAAAAAATTAAAAATAAACACGGAAAGCTGATAGATTTCAAACTTATCATGCCATGTGAGTAGCTGAGGGAGGGACAAGCTGGGCATGCCCACACCTTGCCCACTCCTGGATCACCATTGACCGGAAACACTGTCAAGCACTAATGAAGAACTACACTCGCCCAGCTGATAGAATTGTGGCAGGAAAGGAGGCCATTACTGGCTTTTTTTCAGGTAATGAAAAAGAGCTTATTAGGAATGCACTGGGATGGAAAGCAGCTGGTTAGGGATGATGTTGTCTGGTAGCATCAGTCCTGGACCGGGAACTATGCATGGCTTTGCTGGGATGATGACTTCATTCAGTAAGGTCACTATTTCAATTGCTATATGATAAGTTTGAATTGTAAAAGCAGTTTACACTCAATTAACTCAGTGAGATGAGAGGAGGGGCAGACTCTTACCTTTGCCAGTAGGCTAAAGCAAAAGTAATTGCTGCACTACTCCTCGCTTCAGTATTCATTCTTACTAAGAAATTTCACTACCTTGACCTAACTCCGATATTGCTTGGCCAGATGCGTCCTAGTTTTCATCTGTGAAATGTTGGAAGGTGTGTTAGAAGACTATTACCAATTTTGCTGCATTTGAGGGGAGCCATCACCCTTTCTAGGCCTAGTAAAGTCCCCCCCCTTTTTTTTTTTTTTGCTCCCCAAGTCAGGAAATGATTGATTGGTCACTTCCTGTTTTCAAAAACAGTTTTTCAGGACTTAAAAAATGGTAAAGCGGCAGAAAATGTACCCTTATGACTAATAGAGATCATATCCCCTGTGGATTTTGGGGATGCCATGGAATATTTTGCAGTACAAAATATTTTACTTCAAAACTAAAGAATCACCGGGACTTTTAGGCAACTGGGGGGAAAATTGGACCTGAAACTGCATACACCTAACAGGCTGCACTTTACAAACCTGTGTGTTAGCAGATTTACAGGCAATTCTTCATAGGCTCCACACCCAAGAAAACACATAACTACACTTTGCCATGGTTAATTTTTCTCTCTCCCTCCTGCACCCATGGGCCCACATATTTTCTTCTCTTGAAAAGGACATGTCTGAGCAGACCAAAGTTTTGTAGAAACAAGGTATGTTGTCATTGTAGGAGGACTGCAGGCACCTAGTCCTCAGTCAGTTTTGCTAACTGAATAATGAAGGCAGTAGGAATCAAAAGCATGTTGATTTCTTCCATTCCTATCACGCAGGTTTGTGCTTGCCTTGGTGCGCTTTAAAACACTTTTCCTCCAAATAGTTACATTCTAGTTTACACACTGTAGAGGTCAGAAACAGTCATTTCAGTTTTTTCCTCGAGAACATCCTCTATCTTAGCCCTCTCCAACTTGATGCACTTCAGATGTTTTGACCTATAAGTAGTGATATTCCCAACCTTCTAATGTTGTAATGGAGCCTGGACTCTGGCCCTTTTCGCATGCTTTTTTTTTTGCGCGAGTGCCCCTTGAGCGTCGTGTGAGCGGCAGCGGTGCTCCGTATGACACACTCCCCCTCACGCGACACTCACGAGGCTAAAGCGGGGCACGCGCGCATTTTTTGATTTTCAGCTTTAAGCCGAAAATGCCCCATGCTCGCGCAGTGCTCATGGCGCCCTTGCGGCGCCCTCGCACACTTACCTCTGTGTGGTGTGTCGGCAAGGCGGCCTGGTCGCGCTTCCTCCCCCCCCGCAGCCTACAACTCCCAGACTGCGCTGTGGAAGAAAGGGGCGGGGTGCTCATGCGACGGTCGCGTGCGAAGGAAGGCGATGCGGGAGGCAAAAAGGGCTGTCGTGAGCAGCTCGCGTGAGTGGCTGCGAGCGCGAGTGCCGCTCCCCGCTGCTGCGACGAGGTAAGGTGCGAAAAGGGCCTCTGTCATGAGGACCACCTGTAATTTTAAAATGTGCTAGCAAACCACTGCTGACCATTGGCTAAGTTATCCAGGGCTGATGGGAGCTGCAGCTATCTGAGGGAGCCAGGTTGCAGAAGACTGACACACAGGTTGTAGGAGACTGACGTACAAACAACTATGTCAATGTGCAGCAATTTCATTCAGAAAATGACATGTAAAGGAAAGGGTAACACACACAGGCATACACAAAGACATCCTGTGCTATAATCCTAATCTCAGTCACTGCTGCCATTGCTGCATATGTGTGTGTTTATTTTTAATGGAAGTCCAATCGTAGGCTCTTTCTGCACCTTACCTTTTCCTGGCGGCATCTGGTGGGGATCCCAGCAGCGGCTCTGCCAGCAGGGGAGCACAATAGGAGCACTCCCCTCTGCTCCAGCTGCCTCTACAATGAAGGAAGCGTGCCCCACCTCTTCCTTCTGCAGTGGCGGACCTTGGAGTGTGTGGAGTGGGGGCAGGAGAGGGCGGGTCTATGGCACAAGGAGCATGGCCACTGTGTCGCAGCATGGCTTCAATGCGCAGGGGCATGGCCAGGGCGTGCAAGGGCATGGCTATGGGCCAGAATGCCCCAGAAACATTGCTGCCCAGGACAAATCGACCCCACGTTCCTACCTGACTGCCCTTCTGCAGTACAGCCAGGTATTTTCCCAGGCTGCTCTGGGACAGGAAGTGCAACCATTGCACTTCCCGGGCTTCTGCGTGACAGATAAGTTCGCGATGGCAGCACGATTGTGGGTCATTGATGGGGGAAACTTGTCAATGATTTACTCTGTGATTCCACCGCCTAGGAACAGAAGAAGGATGGGACCACAACGACATCATGCAGAACCATCATCACAGTCCCGTCCTTCTCCCATCCCTATGCCGGGTTGGGAGAGAGGTGGGGAAAGGGCCATAAATGTGACACAATCTCATCTAGAGACAGAAGATGGAGCAAATGCTTCTGGCCTTCCAGGCTGTATTATTTAACATACAGAAATCATTTAAAAATTAGTTGCCAAGAGGAGCTTCCATGACCAATTATTTAAGGGTACAGTGGAAGTAGATGTAAGTCAGGTTCAGCTTAGCTCCCAACATTTCATAGAAGAAAACCAGCACATGGGTGGCCAAGGAACATCTGAGTGTGATCAAGTTGGCAAAAATTATTAATGAAGAAGAACGCACAACCTAGGAGAGGCTGAAGCAGTTTGCTTTTTCCTGAGCCTATGAGAAGTGCAAGATTCAGCCTCCTCCTTTCTTCCCCTCCCCATTGAGTTGAGTGTAAACTCCTTTTGCATTTTGAACTTAGTTTGCAGCAACTGAAGTAAACTGAGGACAAAGGGAGAAGTGGGAGAAAGAAAAAGAAACTAGGGCCAGTTCCACACTACACTGTTATAGTGCTATCATTCCACTTTCAACATCCTGTGGAATTCTGGGGTTTGTAGTTTACTGAGGCCAAAGAGCTCTCCGGCTGAGAATTCTAAATGCCCTTCCCTAAATTACAAACCACAGGCTTCCATAGGATGTTGAAAGTGGAATAATATCACTGTAACAGTGTGGTGTGAAAATGGCCTAGGATATTTTAAAAACAGCTGAAATATGATACAATAAAAGATTAATCGGGACTGTACCTGAGAAACTGGGACAATTGGAGGGTATGGTTCAAGGAAGATCTGTGACTTCTCTCCACACTCACTAAAACCAAGTGCTTGGTACTAAAGTTTTGGAAATGTTACTTTTGAACTACAGCTCCTAGATTTCCCCCAGCCATTCTGGGATTTGTAGTCAAAATCTCCTCCTCCTCCACTCCAACCTCTGCGCACAGAAGAGATAGGAGGCCTTCAGATTGAACCATACTCTATGCAATGTTGAAAATGACTTGTCAACATCTCCTTGACATGCCATGTTTATGTGAAGGAGTGATGATCACGGTTTTATACACCACCACCTATATACATGACAGTTAGCAAAGAACAGGTCTGAGGGTTTCTTGTCCAAGGACTTAGAATCTAAAATAGAGACAGGGAAACAACAGGGAAGCGAGGTATGAGTTAAAGGGAAAGTACTGGGCTAGTGCAAACAATTGCACTACTTAGGTAGAAGAACCTGCATAGACATCCTTGGCCCTTTCCATACCTTACTCCCTCCCATTGCCATCACATCCTGGCAAGTGCCACTGCTGGAATGGGAGCACAACCCAAATGCTCCCCTTCGCACTACCGGTGCTGCCTCACTCAAGCAGGAGGGGAAAATATTTGGAGTTTTTTCCACTTTCATGAGGGTCCTGCAGCCTGAACCCTCACAAAAGTGGAGAGCCAACTGTGCCTTGTTCTCCAAAGTGAAGCACCAAATTTGTCCAACAGTAATAGCATTAATAAATAATTCCAAGCTGGACTTTTTAATACAAATAGAAAAGAATAGTCCTAAAAAAAAATCATCAGAAACTTGTAGGCTGTTCTTTCTCAAAGAAAATAAGATTAAATTCCTGTAAGATGTAATGTTCATTTAATACTGACACATATTTCTCAGTTGGCGTCCTTTAAGCTCACCTTTACATTTCCAAGTAACTTTAAATAGCATTTTTCATCACCATGATGGAAAACTGCTGCAGTGTGGGTGGTTACACCTTTACAACTGACAGAGCAGTGCACTGGTTCTTTGTTCACAGTCTTTCCACTAGGATAAGACATATTCTGTTTCTGTTGAAATTATAGTACATACCCTCCAAGAAATGAATGGGACACATGTGGCCAAGAACACCAGGATCTTAGCACAGCCTTTGATGCCAAAAGTCTACCACGCCACACAAAGGCCCCTTCTGCATGATAACAGTGCCTGGCATGGGACGAAAGAGGAGCAGGACCCCAATGGCACTTCTGCATGAAGTCATCACAGCCCTGCCCTTCTCATGTCACCAGCCAGCATGATCATGGACTATATCTTTGACGGGCCTTCCATTGTTCTGGCCATGCAGAAGAGCTGGAAGCATGATCTATGTGCTTCCCTCCCTACTGCAGCACAGGAAGAAGGCCAGCTGCAGTGCAAAAGGGAAAGAGGTGGCCCTTTGTGCCCCCTTTCCCATCAGGCAGCTGGTCGTGTGTGGAGAGGAGCACTGGGAACCCGCTCCCATCCCAGCAGAAGCACTGCTGGTGTTGTGACGGATGACACAGGAGAGCATAATCATGCAGAAAAAGGCAAAGAAACTGCCTCCTCCCTTCCATTTGCTCCCCTTCCACAGTAACAAAATGGTAGAATATTACTGCTTAGAAGTCAGTGAAGATACCCATGTTGAAATATTTGAAGGGATGTCATGTTGAGGAGGGAGTGGGCTTGTTTTCTGCTGCTCCAGAGAGTAGGACAAAGAGCAATGGATTCAAGCTGCAGGAAAGGAGATTCCACCTCAACCTGAGGAAGAACTTCCTGACGATCAGAGTTGTCCGGCAGTGGAATCTGCTGCCTCCGAGTGTGGCGGAGTCTCCTTCTTTGGAGGTTTTTAAGCAGAGGCTGGATGGTCATCTGTTGGGAATGCTTTGATGGGTGCTCCAGCATGGCTGGGGGTTGAACTCGATGGCTGCTGTGGTCTCTTCCAACTCTATGATTCCATGATTCTATGATTCTAAGAGCCAAGATGGACGTTGCTGCACAATCCAGTGTAGCTGGACCTTTCTGCATTGTCAGCATTAACTTCAAATTTAGGCATTGCTCACTTTTCAGAAGATGAGGGAGAAGTGGTTATTTGACTTCTAATGCAGCACGTACTATTGTTGTTGTCCATGATTGTAGTAAACACACACAGTTAAGTTACTTAGAGGCCTACACAGGTTGGTGTAACAGGCTGTGCTTGACTTTTCTATAATTCCCGGGTGGGCCCCTCAGGAGACCTTGAAAGAGCACACAGTCTTTTTGCAACACTGCCATTTTTAAATTTTCCTGCTCCCTTAGGGGACCAATTTTGCCATGTTTTTTCCCATTTTCTGGAGTATTTTTCAATTCCAAAGAGGTCTCTTTTCCAACAGGAAGTAATCTAAAAGATGGTGGCCTGTTTCCTAGGCTTAAAATATAGCAAAATTGCCCACCTGAACCCCAAGGGATGTTTGAGGGCAAAAAATTACTTTTTCCCCAAAAAGAAATTGGACCTCAGGATCCACAAAAATTACCCTGGGTGTTTCATGTAGTCTACAAATCACACTTTGCCCACCTTCTGATATGATCCTTAATGGGGTTCAGAGAAACACCATGCAAGGTACAGGCTGGACAGTATAACACAACATCTGTGCAGTTTGCATCAGGCCGTGTCAGCCTCTTTAATGATAAAGACTCTGCTTCCTGGAGAAGAATTTCTTCCCTCTCTCAGTTCCAGGAAGAGCAAGGAAGAAGGGATAAAGCACACTCCCTGCTAGTAAGCATCATTGTAGCTTCTAGAATGCCCGCCCTGTTGGGACAGATAAGTCCGATGTATTAGGGTATTTCTTTGTCTTTATCCTGAAAAGGGGAAATGCCCATGCCTTATCTTGTGGATCTAGAGACTCCAGAGGAAAGAACTTCCTGTATACATGTAGAGGCCAATTGCATATCAGACTGTTTCCACATTCTGCTGGAGGGATATGATAGCTATTTTCTTTGCTTTTATTTCTATCACTGCATCCTTTCCCCATCTGTAATCAATGAAGCTATTGTTTGTATCATCAGTGCCCCTTTCCCCCCCTCAGTGTACACTTGAACCTAATTTGGTCAAGACGCAAGTGGAACAGGCCATCCAGCACCATACCAAAGTGATAAAAAGTTTGCCAGAAACGAGAAATTTTTGTTTAAGCCACAAAGGCTGATCTCTATTTCTGAGATTCATTGCATACAGATTCATGTCTTTTTTTGTTCCCAGCTCATGGTTTCCTCATAATGTCCCCTGTCTTCCAAGAAACCAGTTTACAAAACCAAAGCAGAGATCTATTTTTTGTCCGTGGTACTTCCAGCAATTTCCTATTTATGCATCTTTCCTTCCCACACCCGCTTTCTGGTTGGGTTTGGAAGACAACAGCTTCCGCAAATTTCAGCTGTTGGATCAAAAGGCACTTCCAGAGAACAACCATTTTTGGAAAGAACTATCAAACCCTGCTATTGGCAGGTCAACAGCGCCAACCACACAGAAAGAAGCTGGGTCAAGTTCTCTACTATTTTTGCCAAACACATACATAACTTTGTATATGCCTTTAAAAAGCCACCCTTTGTGACAAATATAGTCGGACAGGAACAAAATAAAATCCCACAAATATTTGTTGGTTGGGGAAAAGGAATCTGTTACAGTTGCATTCGTGACCTTTTCACATGTGTTTTTCACAAACATTTAGACAGCACTTTATGGGGAAATCTGCTTAAGTAGAAGTGTAATAAATGCACCAAAGTTCTAAGTCTTCCAGGAAGTCTTTAGTCCAATAATCATCCTTCACCCCTGAAGTGAAGACAAGCTTTGCAATGAAGAAGCTCTCTACACAGGGGTAGGGGATGTACCAGATTCAATTTCTGTGGGTTTTTGTTTTTTTTTTAAATGATATTGACAAGCTGGAGCGTGTCCAGAGAAGAGCAACCAAGACAATCAAAGGCCTAGAAACCAAGCCTTCTGAGGAACAATTTAAGGAGCTCAATATGTTTAGCTTGGAGAAGAGAAGACTTGAGAGGTGACATGATAGCCACCCTTAATTATCTGAAGAGATGTCATGTGGAAGATGGCATAAGCTTGTTTTCTGCTGTTCCATAGACGAGAACATGAACCAATGAATTCAAATGACAAGAAAAAAAGATTCCACCTGAACATTAGGAAAGTTTTATTTTTCCTTCAAGAGTAGTTCAAATGGTTTAAGAGTGGAATAGATTGCCTCAGAGGGCATTGGAATCTCTGTGTTTCGAAATCTTTATACAGAGTTTGGATAGCCATCTTTGAGGAGTGCTTTAGTTCCTGCCTGGCAGGGAGCTGGACTCGACGGCCCTTGTAGACCCTTCAGACTCTAAAATCCTATGATTCTATATGATTTCCTCCTTTTCTTTCTGACATTTCCATTCACTTTCAACATTCGGGTTGTAAGTTAATTGTGGCAAGGACTTGTTTGTACTGATGTTATTGTATATACTGCCATATGCATTAAGAGTACATTTATATCTAATAAATATATGGTAATGTTGTGACATGGCTTATTATCTAAGGATGGGAAAAACTATGAGGCCCTGTTCATAGGCATTTTATTTGTGTTGCTTCCTTGCCAGAATAATATTCCAGCATCTCGGAAATTTTCCTACAAACTGAAAAGTAGGATAAAAATATTCCAAAGAATAGTAAACTAAGATTATCAGACAGATTACTATTGCTCCATAGATTCTACATTCAGTGGAATACCATCATGTAATACAAGGAAGAGGGACTTTTCTGTGGTGATACTGGCCTCAGGAACAATCATTCCAACTTCCTCTGAAATATAGATACTGTATGCACCCATTGGGAGACCTTGGGCATGTCACACAGGTGACATGGTGTCACCATCTTGCCACAGCAACAGGTTGTTCCCGGTCCAGGAGTCATGCTACCACACAACGCCATCACTATCCAGCTGCTATCCCATTCCCAAGCATTACAAATCAGTTTTATATTATTTCCATAAAAAATCCATTAAGAGCCTCCTGTAGCACTACAACCCTGTCAGCTGTGTCAGTGCAGTTGTTTAATTGCACTTGATAGCACTTCCTGTCATCATTGATCCAGCAGTGGGTGGGGTGTGGGCATGCCCACATTGTCCCTCCTTCGGTGACTCCCATGGCCTGATAACTTCGAAGTCTATCACTTCTCTGTGTTTATTTTAAATGTCTCCTTGATTTTTTTTTTAAAAAAGTAACACATTTTTAAGCATTAAAGCGTGAAAATGCAATAATGTACTGGTGTGTCATGCCATTACAACATTGCTGTGCTAGTACAACTTGCAGAACAAAACAAGCAAAAAACCCCAACCAATCACGAGCTGTGGGGCAGAGAAAAGAAGGTGAAAAGGACTGGCCAATGACACTGTACTGTGAAGGCAACATCAGTGGCAATAACATTACTCATCCACTTAAGCCAAAAGGGTGTTCCTAACCTGACACCATCACGGAAATGGCAATGCTGGGATTGGAACGGAACAATGCGCTATTGAGGTGTGGTGTGATGTGGAAGGGCCACAGTCTCAGCCTCAGAAAAACCCATGACAGGTTCACCTTAAGGTCTCCATAAATTGGAAACAATTTGAATGCACACAGCAACAACAATGTAGTTTGAAATGTTTACTGAAAGCATATCCATTTACACATGCCTTCCCTAATGCTCCGTTTGTATGTTGTTGTTGCTGTGTTTTGTATTATCTTTTATAAAATATAAAACTTTCTTATTATCTATTTTTATTAAATGTACATCTAAAGGTAAACCAATTTTGCATTTTATTGCATCAAGCAGTAGGCAAATACCATACATAAATGCATAGGAAAATCAAATATTAACACAGATAAATAAGCAGAATCTTCTCAATGACTGCCTCCAGGCTGTTGAACTTCCTTCTGAGGGAGGCTAGTCTGGTTGTGGCTCTGTTGCCTCTCTCTGAATGGGCAAAGACCTTTTCATTTAGGCAGGCTTTTCATCATTGATAATTGTGTTCCCACAGTTTTGTTTAATTTTTTTTTTATATTATAACTTGTGTTTTATTTACATCCCTCTTTTACATCTTGTTATGGGTCACTTTGAGTTTCCATTTTGGGAGGAATGTGAAATATACATCACATACATAAATAAACACCAAATGTTAAATTTTGCAATTAAGATCCTCTAGCAATAACCAGATCTAATATGCCAAAAATGCAGCTATATTGCTGAAATGACTGCACCAGTAATGAACATATTAAATTCCTACTTGATTTTCAATCTCCTAAATTTTAAGCTTCTAATTTAGATTTGGGATTTGGAAAATGCCTCTAAAGTTTTTGCTATCCCTTTGTCTTTGGGAGCGTCGGTTGCGATGCTATAGCCTTCAGCAAATATTTGAGAGACCGTAACAGAAAACCTCATCTGCATAGTGATTACCGCAAACTAAAATTCACACATTAGCAATGGAAAGGGTGTTAAGGGAAACGCAGCAGAAGTAATGCTGGAACTCAAACAGGGCCAATCTGTGGTAATTTCACCATTCAGTTCTTATAAGTGTCATATGCATGTGTTTGGAAATAATGTTGAAAAGATGTGTGGGTGGTGGGAAGTGTACACATACTAGATCAAAAAAACAAATCTGAGAAGGAATGTTTTTTTCAGAATATACATTGCTTAGGAGCTTTTTGTTAACAAATTCAAATATGACAGATTTCTGACTGTATTATTACTTTCCATGCAGTATGGGCAGAGCTTAGAAAAATTACTTCTTGCCATGGCTATCACACCTGAAAAAAAGACATTACAGGGCTGAAGATGGTGAAAAAAAGGTACAGAAAAAGTATTAAGGAGCCCTGTGAGAAGAGACTACAACATCTACAATGTTTAACACAGAAAAAGAGGTGAATAAGACAGAGACATATGTAAACTACTACATGATGTGGAGAAAGGAGATAGAGAAAAAATTTCTTCCTCACTGGTAATATTAGCGCCCAGAGGAATGATATAAGATTCAGAACAAATAAAGAGAATAGTAGTTCTTGCGCACAATGCATGATAAAGTAGTGGAACTGGCTATGATGGAAAGTGGTCATGGCTGCTAAGCCAGGCAGCTTAAAAGAAGAATTGGTGATATTCGCAGAGCACTGGGTGCTTACTAACTAGTCATTATGGATATTTATTCTTTCCATTACCAAAGGCAGTCAGTGAACGTATCTAGTGTAAACAGCACCTAGGACAAGTATGGAAGCTGCATCCCTGCCTTCTTACTTGTACTCCTACT
Organism: Ctenosaura bakeri; assembly: GCA_948474755.1. Taxonomy (NCBI): domain Eukaryota; kingdom Metazoa; phylum Chordata; class Lepidosauria; order Squamata; family Iguanidae; genus Ctenosaura; species Ctenosaura bakeri. The sequence goes on along the minus strand of CAOLHI010001356.1, from coordinate 432,441 downwards.
CCAGCCCCCACCTTACATGCATGGCTTTTTGCACCCCCAGCACTGGTGCCTGAGGCACATACTCCACTTGCCCCACCCTAGATAAGACTTTGAAGGCAGTATCCCGATGTCTATCAGAAGGAACATGAGATGGAGGGTGCTGTTTCATTTATGTCCTGCTGGCAAATCTTTCCATAGGCAACCAGTTGGTCACTGCTTGAACAGAATGGTGAATTAGATGGATCATTGGTCTGATCCAGCATGGCTCTTCTTACATTCTGCATTGCCTACTCTTTTCGTTGCATACATTGTTACATTTTTTGCTATGTGGCCAGGATATAGCAGAACTCAGGACATTGGCTTTTCAAAATATATTTATTAACACTACTACTTGCCTGGATTATCAAAGGTATACCTATGGGAGCTCTACAAAAATGTAAAATATATCAAAGATAAGTAGTAGGAAAAAGTGATCTATGAACAACCAAATCTTTCAGAGTCAGGAGAAATGGAGCCAATGCATATTTATACAGAGAAGTCAGCCGCTATAGGAGACCTTCCTTCAGCAGATAGCAGACCACCTATTCAGATGTTTCTGTTCTCTCTTTAGTAGCAGTGCAGCCAATTATGATCTGGCGCTTTGGAAGAAGCAAAGACTGCTTAGTTTTCTTTGCACATCTTAATCTGTTAACCTTACCATTAACCTTGTTGGACACAGATATGTTAGGTTTTAGTATGCTTCCCCAATTAAACTTCTGGGGCAACAGACTTCAATGGCAAGCCATAGTTGTTATAGACTGATGTATTCCCGTGGCAATGATTGCAACGGGCTACAGCGTTTCAGAAGCCTCTTATTTCTCATTTCATTCTCTGTAGGGGGAATGGACTTGGATGGTTTTTCTTTTCCTTTCCTTGTAAAACACCCATATAGCCCACAAACTCAATGTGGGTTTCTATCTTTGGACCATACAACATCTGGATGTTTGTAGCAACAGTAAGAATGAGATGTCCACAAATTTATCTCTGTGTGATGTTTGGATTAAGGGATAAGGAAGGAGAAAACTAGTCCTTTCTGCTTTAATAGCTGTGTTTTATAAGAGAAGAACATTCAGATCAATAAGCAATATGGGCTTATGTCTATATAGGGCAAAGAAGAACACAGTTTTTGAGAGCTGAAAGAGGTATCAGAGAGGCTTAGCTTCTCATGGTTTGTGTACACACTTCTTTTTTGTCCTTCGTTGTCGCTGGTCAAATGGGTTTTGAAGGTTTTGAAACCACCACAAATTCTACATAGCCCATTTGCTAGAGTATTGAGTAAATATGAGCCAACAAATAAAACTCTTGACTGAGATCTTGAGTTCCTGCTAGCAGGCAAAGTGGACAATTACGGTACTGGGTTGGGTAGGCCATTGGCTGATGGATATCTTGAAAATGAGGAAACCTACCACATTTCTTTCCCCTCTTCTTTCTCTGCAGGTACAAATGTGTTTGTCTATTTCCAGAAAGATGAGTTTTACACTCAACTTGTTTTCTGGTTTATGAACAGTCAAATCTACTATTGTCTTTGATGCAAACAGATTTTATGCCTGACCTGTTTTCCATCAAGGTGAAAGACAGAGAAATGGGCACCCAAAGTGGCATCCAGCCATCTTTGATCACAACCTGAGGACTCTGAAGTGAGCTGAGCTAGAAGTCCAAAACTCATGGTAACACAAGATAACTGTCCTATCCGCAAATCTACACATCTCTTTTTCTTTACTATTGCTGCAAAGAGAGTAAATACAATTGCAATTTGTAGTAGACATCATCCAGCCATGTATTCAAAATTCTGCTGTGAAGTGAGAAGCTGAGCAAGCCTGGGTAGGACTCCCACATGGAATGCTATGGGGAGGGGGTGCTAGGGAGGAAAGGATATAAGCTAGAGACAAGGATAGAGGGACGGAGAGTTAGGGCCAATTAGGAAGAGATCAACTGATAAACAGGGTTTTGGGAACAGAGAATGTGGAGAGAGTTCAAGGAGTAGTATTACTGTGTATCGTGTTTGGAATCAGCACCACCTAGATGTTCATTTTATTCATTGTTCAATAAATCTTTATTCTTTTTATTTTCTACATCTCTTGTCTGGATGTTTTAATTTAGTAGTTAACAAAGAAGTATCAGATCTAAGGAAGGCTGTTAAGGGGTAAAAGGGCAAGGTGAGTGACAGGAGCCCAAGGACTCAGACTGCAAAACCAACCCTGGAAAGGGGTTTTACCACACACGTCTTCAGGAACAACTGTAAAGTAGCAGAAGTTTTCTGTTCCCATATCCTACAAAGGGCTACACCCACATCTGATATGACCAGATGGAACATCACATCCAGTTTTGTCTTGGACTGATTTTCAGCCTTTCTTTTTTTCTTTTTCTTTTTAAGTTTTGCAGAGGGTTCTAAAGGGTGCGACGGTCAGGTAAGTTGTGGAGCAAAGCTACTGGATTTTGCAGCAGTTTTAAGGACAAAAAACCCTAACAATTAAATGCAGGGGGGGCTGGGGGCAACTGCAAGGACAACAAATTGGGCATACAGAACACAGGGTGAACTTAGTTTATCACTGCTTTAAAGCAAAGATGTACAACTGCAGCAGAGGCCAGTTTCACACAATGCCTCTGCAGCTGTTCTAAATTGGAACTTGCACATCCTTTTTTCAGTCATGGATGAAAACAGGGACACATGTGGCCAAGCAACATCAGAGAATAGTCAGGATGGCAAAAGTTACTAGTGAGGAAGAGCACAGAAGCTAGGAGAAGCTATCAATTTGCTTTTGCATGAATCTACAGAGAAGGGCAAAACTCTGTCCCCTCCATTCCTCTTCCAGATTAAATTAAGTGAGTGCCAATTACTTTTACACTTTAAACTCATTTTGAAACAGTTGCAGTAAACTGAGGACAAAGGGGGATGTGAGAGGAGGGGAGAGAGAAAACTGGGACACTTTAAAAGCAGTTGAAAAAGTAGAACAGACTGTCCCTAACAAATTGGAACAGATGGAGGGTGTAAAGCCCTCAGTCTGGGGACTCTGCATCCCTGTGAGGTACATGATTCAGATGGTGTAGAAGCATGTGAAAGCAGGAAGTCCAAGACGTAGGCCCTTTTCGCATGGCATTCGCCATGCAAAAGGGCCTCTGGAGCATCATGCAATTGCGAGGAGCCATCCACATGACATCCTCACAATTGTGCGACGCTGCCAGGGCTGGCAGGCGCCGATCGCGCACTATTTCATTTTTGGCTTCTAGCTGAAAATGGTGCATGATCGCACATTGCTCCAGGGCCCCATGTGCACTTACCGTGTGTGCAGAGCCTCTGGAGCCACAGCACTCCTGCTTCCTGCCCCAGGGCAGCCTGGGAAAATCCCAGGCTGCACTGCAGAAGGAAAAGGAGGAGCCCTCACACTGCCTGCTCACTAGCAGGCAGTGGCTGTGGAGCTAAAGCAGCGGGGACGCGAGAGCCTCTTGCAAGAGGCTGCTTGCACAATCCCCACACCCCAGTGCCATGAAAAGATAAAGTGCAAAAAGGGCCCTAGACATTTCCTGTTCCTTGTATTCTTCTGCCACTAACTACTTTTCTATTGCATAACTACTTGAAATGAATTATAATCATCCTTATTTACATGGTTCTTTATTTCCCCATCTCTGTCCTCCCACTCCTTGAGTTTCTCTTTTGTTTGGCCTTCTTCCCTTGCATCCAAATAAGAGATTATAAAGTACCCTATTGGCTTTCAAGCAAAGTCTACACCACAAGAAAGAGTCTGAGTCATCTCCCTGTGTGAATATTTGAGCTATACATCATGGTTTATTTGCCAGCCAACTGGTACAATTATGCAATGTAAAAGCTTTTAAAGCAACTGGGACCAGGGTTCAGTTTAAAATCCTGTAGTTTTTATGACTGTGGTGAATGATTATAAAACCTACACATACAAACTAAAAAGACAGAAGAGGGGAAGGGCCAAGAGGAAAAGATAAGATTAAAAGGCAGCTGCTGTTACAGGTACATTTTGTATAAAGCCCAGGCAGCAGGGAGTGGGTGGAAGACGAGACACAGAGAGTGTCACTTAGAGATATTCATGTTAGAATCTCTGCAACTCCCCTTCCAAGATATGCATGTTCAAAAATGGAACTGCTCTTGATTGTGTAAGGAATGGCCAAGGATTTAGACAAGTTAGCTTGAAAGGCTTCTCCTGGTCAAATCCTGTGGCTAGCACTTAATACTGAATTCCACTAATGCCAACACAAAGTGTGTCAAGATTACAAACTGTTGGAACACAACTGAATAGCCCTCCTCCAACAAGGTTCTCTAGCACGCAACCCTGCAGGTAGTAAACAATGCATTATAGATAGGAAATGACACTGATAGGAAATGTCACCCTTTGGGCAAGAGTGATCAACTTATGACTTCAGAGATGTCTTTCTGAGACATTAGTACCTTTTGTTAAACGAAATATTGGGTAACGTCTCTCAGAATCATAGAATCATAAAGTTGGAAGAGACCACAAGGCCCATCAAGTCCAACACCCTGCTGTTCAAGAATGCACTATCAAAGCATTCCTGGCAGCCATCCAGCCTCTGTCTAAAAACCTTCAAAGATGGAGACTCCACCACACTCGGAGGAAGCTTATTCCACTGTTGAATTGCTCTTGCTGTCAGGAAGTTCTTCTTAATGTTTAGATGGAATCTCTTTTCCTGAACTTTGAAGCCATTGCTCCATGTCATAGGCCCTTTCTGCACCAGGCAATTAGAACGGGGCAGTGCGTCCTCTCACGAAGGTCGTCTGCACCTTGGAGCAGACTAGAAGCAGACTACTTACCGGAGATCCCCACCTCAGTCTGCTCCAGAACGACCTCAAGTGGTCCTCCAGCATGTTTTCTAAAGACTGCAAAAACAGGTCTTTATTTTCCTGGAAAGCACCATTGCGTTCCTGCTCCCTTGTGCAGATTCGCAGGCTCGCATCAATGCGAGCCTGCGATCTGCGGAGGGCGGACTTTAGGCATGGCGAGCTTCAGCAGTTGGTTGGGACCCACAACCAACTGGAAGCTTCCATTTTGGAAGCTGGAAGCCGCCATTTTGGAAGCTGGAGCAGTGAGGATCTATAGACCTCGCACTGCTCCGATTCGCCCTGGACCAAGGAGGAGCCCTGTGGAAGGGCTTCAGGGACAGTCCGTGTTGCTTCAGACCCCAGAAGAAGCAGTAGATAATGGCACGGAGTGATTCCCTCGCCTCGTGGGGAAAGGGCCATAGTCTCTGGAGCAGCAGAAGAAAGGCTTGCTCCATCCTCCATATGACATCCCTTCAAATAAACACAGCTATCATATCACCTCTTAACCTTTTCTTCTCCAGACTAAACATACTCAGCTCTTTAAGCTGCTCCTCATAGGGCATGATTGCCAGGCCTTCTATCATTTTTATTGCATTCCTCTGGAAGTCTTTGGTTGTATAATTTCCCTTTGTTTGAGAGAACATCCTGATGCCATGAGTCTTTCCTGCCTGAAATGCTTTGAAAAGGCTTTTGAACTCAAAAGTAGTTGTTCCTGGGATGGAATCTCCTTGAACCAAGAGCTCAAGCAGCCTGCATCCTCCTTCTGTAGGCATCTTGCTGATAACACTGATCTAGCTTTAGTTCTCTTCTGCTGAAATTATTGCCTAAGCTAAGCTTTGTTCCTTTTAGCTGAAATCATTCTTCCAGACTCCTAAAATCTTGGATTTTGGCCAGTAATCTTGTTAACTCATTCTCTTTCACAGAGTCCTTGTTCTAGCACAGAGAACCACAGTTAGCTTGTCCTTCTCAACTTTGCATTGTTGCAGCCAGGAGTGCTCCGCAACTTCTCAAAAGTCCAATAGGACCAAGGAGAGGTAACTTCCCCGGTACATTGCGGCTCCCCAAAACTGCCCTTTCTATCTCTGGTGTGTGTGTGTGTGTGCTTGTGGATTAAGGAAAGTATGAGACATTTCTTACTTTTGAACCTGTTTCTTTCTAATCTCTCCTTCCTCTTAGCAACTTATACAGCTTCACATAGCTTAATTTCACATTCTTGCAGCCTTGCAAGTTTGCTCATTTTGAATTTGTATCTCCCCTTCATAAAGCAACTATTAAACATTTGTTAGAATTCTGCATTCACTCTTTTCAGCTGTGAAGCTCTACCATAATATTTGCTATGGCCTGATGCAACTATTTTGTATATCTTGATTTCTGTGTGTTCAACCCTGTATGTTTTACTGGTAGCGCAGTGGTTAAATGCCAGTACTGCAAGCCACAAGGTTGTGAGTTCGATCCTGCCGGGCTCCAAGGTTGACTCAGCTTTCCATCCTTTCGTGGGTCGGTAAAATGAGTACCCAGCTTGTTGGGGGCATGTATAAGAAATGTATCAAAATACATGCTATTTGTAAGTAGTTCACCGCCTTGATCCATATGGAGAGGCGGGATACAAATTAATAACAACAACAACAACAACAACAATATCAGCCTTTTAGAGAGATTTGTGTCAACATGGTTACTGAGTCCAGTTTGCCTAAGTTGCACTATTGGCCAAGGTCACAAGGCCCCTGATAGCCATGTGTACTCAGAACATGAGAGAGTTCGTGCTTATAGTTCCATGAAAAACAGCTGCTACTCAGTGTACAAAGCTTGGCTGTAATATTATTTAAACAATGGTAGACATACAGCAGTTCAGTTCCCCCTAGATTACTGAAGCCCTTTCATCCATTCAGGATTGGCTTCAGGGCAGTGAAGAGCCACCATAAAATGCACTAGAGCTGACCCACTCTTTTGCTGCTGCCTCTTTGTCACCCAGTGATGAGTTTACCAGTCAGCAAAGTCGGATTTGTGAACCTGCCTGCTATTTCAGTTTCTCACCTGTGTGATTCTAACAATGACGTATTTAAGTCTTTTACTCCAAGTTTCAAGTCAATCTGAAGTCTCTACCTTCAAGTCTCAAGTCAAGTATTGAAGATACTTTCAAGTCAAGTCTCAAGTCAAGTCTCAAATCTGGAAGCCAACTTTATACTCAAACTAAAATTCCAGAATTGTTGGACAGAGTCAAATAAAGTCAGTTTTAACAGTTTAAGCAGAATTGGCCTCCACATTTGCAATTCTGTCATCTGCAACTTTGGAAGTGGGGAACAGGATCCTTCTTAATCCCCATTACTGAAGCTTCAGAAGCTTTAGAAGGAAGGATCCTTCCTCCTCAAACCCATTGCCTAACACATTTGCTGTTCCCCTCTGATAAATCCACCCTGCACTCTGGGCACAAGTCTTATCTTTTGCTCTTTAGAAGGTTCCTCAAATATGCAGCAGGGAGAGGCCTCTGACATACCTCAAGCCTGCCTCAAGCTCATTGCTTAATCCATTTCCTGTTCCCATCTGAGAAATGCGCCCACACTTTAGACTTGAAACAGGTTGTTGTGACCAGTTGGCAAAAAAGAGATGGAGGCGTTGTTCAAAGTCGTAAGGTTTCTGGATGAATGTGTTATGTTACTGAACCAAGGGCAGCAAGTCTGTCATTAAAAATATACAAGTCAAGTTGAGTCAGTACATAATTTATTGCCGAGTCGAGTCAGAGTCAAGTCACTGAAGAGACTGAAGGCTGACTTGAGACCGAGTCTATCGCCATGAGTCTACATCACTGGATTCTAATGTATTCTTTGGTCTTGTGGAAAATTCAAAATGGTGAACAGCTTCCCAGAGGCTCCTGGAGCTGGTATTCATTCAGTTCAGAGTGAGAAGAATGCAGTGGATAAGCCAAGCATCAGCACCAATGGCACTACTGAAGGTGCTTGAGGCCAGAGGTTACTGGGTGCTCTGCCAGCAATGGTTAGCAGACATACATCAACCTGGGTATGCTTACATTGGTGGTTGCCCTTCTTTGGATGTTGTGTAAGGGCGTAGCCTGATTATATCTGTGCACACAATGTTCTACTAGAGTAATGGGTTGTGCAGGTGGTAGTACTTTACAAGGTGTTGTGTAAATGTATCCCCTAGTACACATCAGTATGATGTTCCCTGCATAGGAATGAACTGCAATTATTTATTCTCTTATGCAGAGGGGAAAAAGTACTTGGGTTACCAATGGCATTAATATCTGCCATATGTTGTGATGATCCCAGTGTAAGAATACCATTGCAGCTCTACCTTTTTGTTTGAATACCTGGAAAAGGCATTCCATTCCTTGATCCTGGTAGCATGCGACACAGAACCTGACTCTTTTGTATACACAGACGATGAAATTAAATTAGCTACCTGTGCCTGATCAGGTGCGCAGGTACTAATTCAGTCACAGCACAGAGACGTTACTTGCAATCTGCCCATATTTACTGAAGTAAGTCAGGGAATAAAAATGTCATTTAAAAAAAAGAGAGAGAGAAGCTCTGATATTTTAAAAAAGAATCTCATGCATTTCCACTCTACCCTGGTGTTCTGCAAACTGCAAATGTAAATACTTCCATACAGAAAGGTTTCAAACACTTTGTATAACATGGTCTTGACAAACAGAACAGTTGAACATTTAATTAAAGACATATCCTGCAAGTTCCACAAATGTTCTGAACGGAAAAAAAAATATTGATTCAGAATGTTTGTGGAACGTTCTGGATATGTGTCAAATTTTTGAATGCATCCAGAGCCATGTTTCTTTCAGTAACTTAATACCAGTCAGGCACATAAAAGTACCCAAGGCTCAGGAAGAAAAAGGACAAGTAGTCCTACCGAGTGCAGCCATTGCCACCATCTTGTCTGTTAGAGGAGAGAAGAAGGGCAGGAGGTGCCCTATTGGCTGAAGGCTTTGGGGTAATAACCCACCCAGTCTAGTGACAGCTCCCCACTCCCTGCTTATCAATAATTGCCAAAAGAAGTTCCAGAGGTTACATTCCACTTATCAAGAATATCACCCATAAATCCTTTTGACACGTTGATGTCTGGGTTGCTTATTCCTTTTACCTAAAAGCTTGGGTTTTATTAAGTAAATATAGTAGTATCTGTTTTAAGTATCAAAGAGAGAAGCATCTTAGTTCCCCTCTTCACGAGTGCAATGTGCAAAGGTAAATTTGGAAAGAATTAATAACAAATAATGAATCACTTTTAATTAATTGTGTTTTCCAACAGTGAAGGGATAACTACTTTACCTTACAGCTGTAATTAAACAAGGAATAACATCATCCCTTTTGCAGTATATTTGCAATTTTTTTAAACTGCTCTCTTACTTATGGGACTGCACCCTCAGTAAATGATGGAGGAGAAATAACACAAGCTTCAAGTGCTGTTGCTGTTCTGTTCTGGCTGTTGTGACAATGAGGAGGGCAGGAGTTGTGGCTGTGTGCTGTCAAGTCATTTCCATCTTTTGACGATCCCAAGTGTACCCCGAGTGAGATTTTCTTGGCAAGATTTGTTCAGAGAGGGTTTGCCATTGCATTCCTCTGAGGCTGAGAGAGTATGACTTGGCCAAGTTCACCCAGTGCGTTTCAGTGGCTCAGGGGAGATTTGAAAGCTGGTCTTCTGACCTCCTACTGCAACTGTCTAATCACTGTGGCTCTTTTCAGTGTAAAAGTAACTACTGAAGTTATGTCTGAAAAAACAGACCGTAAAGAGTTTGATTTTGAAAATGCAATTCAGTACGTTCTGAGATCTAAACTTTTGGGACTATAAATGCAACTAATAATATTTTTAAAGTGACTTCCCCAGCTGTAATCTCAAATTACAAAAAAAACTTTACTGCATGAAACAAACATCAGTGGGTACAACTGAACACTCAGGCAGCTCCTACCTCTGTAACTCCCCTGATTCCTTCATTATCTAAGCTATTTCAGCATTGAAATGGCAACATTTTGCAAATTTTTGCTGCTCCTTCTACATTGCAGATACTAATCCACCAAAACTTTATGATGCTATCTCAAGTTATTTTTCTCCTCACTTCAACATACATAAATAATTTGTTTGGGACATTACAACTTAGTGTGCCTATCAATACACACAAATAAAACTGAGTCTATATCTTCCAGTGTCCAGAAAGAGAAGGCAGGCAGATATAACTGCACTTAGAACTTCACAGGAGATGAATCCTGAGCATCTGATACCTAAAGGAGCACATCTCCCTATATACACCAGCCTGAGAACTGAGATCTGCCAGAGGGAACCTCTCTGTCTCACCATCAGTGGGAGTGGTAGCTTCAGGAAGACATAGGACAGGGCCTTTTCTGCTGTGGCACCACACTCATTGAATGCCCTCCCCTTGGAGGCCTGATTGGCACTGACATTGGCTCAACTCATGTGCTAAGTTAAAACACAGCTTTTTATTATCTTCTTTCAGGTGTAACTGACTTCTTCCAAAATGTACATGTACACAGTACATTTATACAACTTTAAATGGCCCATTTACATGGTTTTAAATTATTTTAACCTCAAGCTCTTTTAATTTTTAAACTGTTTAATATGTTTTTAGTCCATTTAATTTTAAAAAATGTGAATTGTTTTTAATTGTTTAAATACTGTGTACTCATATTCTTGAGAGCCAACATGGTATAGTAGTTTGGGTGTTGGGCTGTGACCCTGGAGATCAGGGTTCCATTTGGCCATGGAAACCCGCTGGGTGACCTTGGGTATGTCGCACACTCTCAGCACCAGAAAACCCCATGATAGGTTCACCTTAGGGTCACCATAAGTCAGAAATGACATGAAGGCACACAAAAACAACAACTCAGATTCTTCCTGGAGAGCCTGGTATATTGGGAAATGTATAAATATTTTAACAAATAAATAAAAAAATCTCTATTTTTTTTTTTAAAAAAGATGTTCCAAAGATTTCCCAAGTGAGAACTTTCTGACTTATGAAGCAGCCTTTGATACTTGTACCTTGAAACTTATTCTAATAAGCGTGGGCATAATAAGGGATGCCAACATTTCTGGTTGCAACCATAATTCTTCTATGAGATTAATTTCTCATGTTTTCACTCTTGCAAACAGAAATGTTAGCACTCCCTAATTATTTTAACCATTTAATATCATTTAACTTGTTAAATTGCTCAAGATTAAGCCAGTACTTCTATGTACAATGTAGCTGGAATCCTGTTGGGCAGTTACAAATTTGTAACATGGAGTTATGCCTCGTAATTATTTCATATTCATAATCTCTATGTAGCCTCTAGTTTAGAGGATACATAGGGACTGTAGAAGTTCCCCAATCCTCACTTACTGGGCAGCAACCACTGCAATTGATTGGGGTCTTTTCCCCTTTTGATCAGAATGACAATCTCACCCCCACTCCTGAGCAAGTGATTTCCAGAACAAGAGAGAATTGCAACAGGGGTTCTGCTTCTGCCTGTGGGGTGAGAACACCATCTATCTGCTTCTTGATCAACAAGGGAGCAAACCCTCTTCTATCACAGCAGCTGCTACCTGGTAAGTGGGCACTGGGGGGAATTGGGATGGGAGCCACTGCATAGCAAGATAATTAAGGTGCTTATGCATTTGTAACTCCTTAACAAGATTCCAGCCTATACTCATATTTTTTTAAAAAAATGGGTAAAATGGAGAAAGGTACTCTTTCTACCAGCAATTAGATGGTTGATCCATAGCTCATAGACTATCTCACAGCAACCAGAGGCAAGGCAGGGAACACTATGCCAAACTGAACCCAGTCCAGCTGTCAAATACAGAAACTTGACAAGGGACATCACGGAGAGTGCAAGGCAGCATATTTGGAGTTGGTTCCTTTCATCATCCATCTTTATTGGGCTGTGACAGCTGCAAATGCAAACATGCGAGATGGTTACCTAGTGCTTCACCATCTTTCTTCATTTGCACCAAAGGTATAATCCATTAAGGAGATTGTATGTGTTTTGTTTGTCATATGTATGGTTCTTTTGTGAGAAGCATGAACCCACAGGTCACATCCAGTCCTCTGGAGGTCCAGTGAAGCCCAGTACACCTCCAGTGCAGGTAAATGTTTCTCTGTTCCCCCTATTTTCTGCAGTACCCCCCCTTTAGCCAGGCGTGGAATAGCTATGGGGAGTTGCAATGACTCCAGAGTAGGTTCAGTAGTCAATGATTAGGAACGGCTACAGTATGATGGATGATGCAAGACTGTGGCTTCTCTGTGTGTGTATTTAATTCTACACGGCTTCTCCTTCTTCTAAGAGTAATGGCTGCATTCAGCATTATAGTCTGATTTTTGCAAAGCATACATAGCACAGAAGACACTAGTATTTCTCTCTTGCACACATTTGGCTTGTAAATCACTTCACTAAATGCAGACAGGCAAGCTCTTGAAGGGTTCTGTGACATCAACCTTTCCTTGGGTGGGGATTCCAAATCTGAAAGCTTCCAACTCCATCATTCTGAAAGGAGTGGGAGGAAATTCCATTGAACAACAGCTAGAAAGCGACAATATAAAAAAAGGAAAAAAATCCAGTCCATTTCTTCATTTCACTCCCATTGCCTGCTATTTGTTACAATACACAGTTTATGTTGCTGTAAATGTTTAAACCTACAAAAATGCACAATGCTATAGACTCCAGCTCATCATCAGTTTAAGCTGATTTTATTTCTGTTTCTTGGCTTATTTTTCTTTCCTCTCCTAAATGATCAGTCAACGGCCTAATTTGTTCCCGCTTGCTGGACATGCAAGTGCACTGTTGGCCATCATTCAGTGGGAGCATTATATCCACATAGGGAAATGACAATTTGCTCATTATTTAAACCACAGTAGGAAGACAAGGCGAGAGGAGGGAGAGAGGGAGGGCAGGAGAGAGGTACATAAGGCAAACTAACTTCCTTGCTTCCAAATCAGGTCAATTTTCTTTCTCTCAGTGAGACACCACTTAAGAATGTGAGCAGAACAACCGTATATCATCATTATCACCTCCAGTACATTGTGACTGGGCATTTCTTGCAATAGCACACAGAGAAGGAGAAATGTTTTCCATTCAGCAGCATTTTTTTTTCAGGAGGCAAGAGAATAAGGGGAAACGGGGCTCAAAAGAGAAAGACAAATATTAGCAGAACATAGCAAAATGATTTTGTCTGGTATCGTGTTGGTGAATGCACATACCTAACTCCATGATATCATATGTATGTCCTTTCTTTGGATGTTGTGAAGGAGATGTGTGCTACCTCTTTGTGAAACATCCCAGCAGGTTTCTGAGCTGGAGCCCACTCCCACATCTTAGGATTGGCTGGGGGGATGTATCCAAGCAGAATTTGACACCATGCCCAGACAGTAAATGGTTGTGGCAGTGGGCTCCAGCTCTGCAAAGCTATGTTGCAGGTGTGGGAGAGTTGGGAGAGTTGCAGGACTGTGTGGTTAGATTGTTATGCTCTGTCCACACCATGAGGCATGTTGGTTGTGAATAGTAATAACAGATTAAATTCTTCTCCAGATTAAATTTATATGAGACATGGGGACTGTGGCAATTTGAAACTCATCTCCACTGCAAATTATGTTGGTTTAATTTCAGTTTAACTCTGGCTGTGGCTTGCACAATGATCTGTAGCTTACACCATGGTTTGTAGTGATCTCTTCTGCAAATGAGAATTCTCCCTTGCAGAAAGTAGTTATCAAAATACCCTGGGGAAAAGGAAATGAGTGTTAAAGCAATTTAACTCTCCACTCATTTATAAAGCATGCTGAGCTAACTGACAAAGGGTGTGACCCTCTTCTTATTTGTACAGCAGCTAGTCTGGACATGAGAGCTTCCCCTGCCTACAAGAAGGAGAAGCTCTTTTCTTCATACTTATTGCTCTCCACTTGAGGAAAGCAACAGAACTATCAAGAAAGGGGCAACAACACTCCCTTTTTTGTATGTTGACTGCTCTCCAGTGACAGCTGGGGGCTACTAGGTTGTTGGCAAAGTGAATCTGCTCCAGGCTTTTTTCAAGGAGCTATCCAAGGTGCTGAAACTCATTTTGAAGAAAGAGTACCTCTCTTTGGATAGTCCCTTTAAAGTTCAGACTAAACCCCAGAGCAGATTCACTCCCCCAGAGTCATCAGCCAAAGGGTGTGATACTAATGCACACTCTCTCTCCTCATGCATTTACTTAATCCATCCTAATAACACCCAAATTATGCTAAATTTGCTAGATTGATGCACAAATATATCATTAATTTTGGTCCGGTGTTGTAGCAGGATGGCAGTGAATGTTTTCTGACTGTGAAGAGCATCATCTTTCCCTCCCACCAGAGAGAGGGAGGAGATATTCCATTTATCCTTGGCAAAAGTGCCAGAAGAGAAGGCAGCAGCTGACTCATATGTTTGAGAGAAAAATGTCTTCCAATTTCTCTCGTTGCTAAGGGAATTTCAACAGTGGGACACCCCTGCAGGAAAATCTGCCATTTCCATTTATTTCTTTCACTGGAATTTAATTTCTCTGTGGAAGAAAATACTAGCAGCAGGTGAGCCATTTTGTAAATAAGCTTGTGTTCATATATTACAAGTGGCTTGCTGTTCTAGTGGCAGATACACTGTGTTTGTCCCAGGTATCTTGTTGTCTTTATTAATTTTTCTCAGGGGCAAAGATGAAAGGTGAGTATTACTTTTCTTCTAGACTTTGTCTCCTCCCTTTCTCCAAGTCTCTCTCAGTGGAGGGCCAGCTCCCCTGTAAATAAAGGCACAGGGAAACATCTGCAAATGACAATCTGCAGCATCTGTCTCCCCTGGGCGTACACACCTTAACCTCACCCTTGCCTTTCCTTTGGACATAAGAAAAAACAAAGCAACAGATGGGAGAAGCAGGGAAGGTGAATGAAACTAGATGGAGGAAGGCATGGCAAAGGTTAAAACCATAGACTCGTAGGACTGAAGACTAGGAATGGATTCCAAAAGTAATCTAGTCCAACCCTTGTTAATGCAGGAGCTCCATAGGTAAACCATCCCTAACAGATGGCCATGCAGCATCTCTTTAAGATCCTCCTATGAAGTTAGCTGTGATAGATGGTGGCTCTGAGGTCAGGAGCAACTGATTGTGCCAGGAACAGAGCCAGTGATTGACCAAACCAACTTGCAAACATTCCCATCAGTTGAAGGACAAGTGAGGCAGAATTGCCCCAACCAGCTCCAGAGGGAGAGGGAACCAGCAGTGATTTGGAAGGATTACAGTCACCTGAGCCCCTTAGCCCCCAATCACGAAGGAGGCTGAAACGGGCAACTCAGAGGGAAGCTGTGTTGACTAGATTAAGGAAGCAATGACAAGTAACACCTGTCTCTCTGGCTATTTAGGTCTGTCAGCATGGCTTGCTCTTTGCTTGTAGTAAATTACTTGCAAGCCTCACAACCCCCATGTTCCAGCTCCCTTGACCCCTCTGGATGGACCTCTGCTTTCTGGACTTTTGGACTGGACCTCAACCTGGCTCGGCTCGGCTCGGCTCTGCAGTTTCCTTAGTAGTTGTTGTATCGGACATTTCTCGCTGCCTCCTCCTCCTCCTCCTCACAGCAAGTATTCTTACCTCCTCCCCCTTGCTGGCAGTGAGGCACAGGCAGGGAGTTGGACCCTGACAGTTAACGGTTTCTTGGGTCTTCTTTCTTCATTTAGAAAATCTTAGATACATAGTTGCTTTCACACTACAGTCCTCCCTCTGCCTTTACAGGTTTGACCTTCGCAAATTTGATTGTGTGGAAGCCTCACACATACCTTCTCCTCTCTTCTTCTCCACCTCCCATTTCTTTGTGTTTTGCCTGGCACAGAGAAGGAAGGCAAGCATGCCCAGTCAAAAGGCAAAGGAATGGGGACAAGGAACGCTCACACCTTCCTTCTCTGCTTCTAGTGCTCTATCTTCCCATTCCTTTTGCCTTCTGCCTGGCTCTAAGAACATGTGCCAAAGCGGAAGGCAAGGGAGTCGGCGGGAGGAAGACACATGCACCTTCCTTCTATTCTCCAGTGCTCCTCCTCCCATTTCCTTGCCTTTTGACTGGCACTGAGACTCCACAGCAAGGCAAAAGCAGGGGAAGCAGGGGGAGCCCTGGAAGGGAATTGGAGACAGAATGGGGTCTGTATTCATGATTTTTCCCCACTTTTGCAAGGATTCTTGCAAAAGTGGAGGGATGACTGGATGTGTCTTTAAAAAAAAAGTGATTAAAAATCACTTAGAGTCTTTCCATATGCAAAAATAAAATAAAAAGTCTCTGAAAGTACCAGGTTTTGTTACTATACAAACCAATTTTATTTTGAAGATCCAGATGACATTTTCTTCATCCTGAAGTATTTTCTGGGAACTCCCAGCCTTACCAAGGACTTTTGATTCCTACTTCCTAGATCAGTTTAAATTAACCCAGTATTTTCCAAAATGAAGTGTTATGCTTACTTGGTTGTCTGTTTTTATTATCTGCAACTAGCTAAGATGGCCACTACCTGTAAAATACAGCTGTTGTTTCCAGGACAAAGATTCAAGAGGGATCCAGTGAGAGAAAGAGGAATGTTTGCACCAAAACAAAATGATCCTAACATTTAACTAGTGTAATATTGCTAAGGCACTTTAACACTTTGACCTTAACTGCTGAATTACAATATAGGCTGAGTGCAAATTGGTGAAAATCAATTTCTGAAATGTTTCCTGAGTCTAAATATGACAAGTGATCCATGTGTGAGGGAGAAGGAAGAATACAAGAGAAGAAGGGAGTGAGGGAAACCTGGGATATTTCAAGAAAGAGTTTGGATGCAGACCTGAGAATATGCAGGCAAAACTGAAACAAAAAGAAGTAAAAACTCTCAGTATTTCCAGAAATTTTCTTTCTTTCTTTCTGAAGTCCCTATAGACTTCAGCCTATATTCTGCATTGTCAGATATGACTTCGATAATGGTGCTCCATCTCTGTAGTTACATCTAATGATGCTATCTCACAAAAAACCCTACTTTTTAGCCTGGCAGCATCCCTATTACCATGCCATATACCCTCACTCCATGATCTGATTGGCAAAGAACATTATTTAATTGGCATGAAAGATACATCATATATTGTTATGGCTGAAAAGCAATGCTGGCAAAGAGGGCTGACTAAATACATGCAAAAGTGAGTCAGATGGGACTTCAGAGAATGGCCAGGTCATAGGTTCAAGGGATCAGTCAGGAAGCTCCAGGGCCCATGAGCTTGCAATGATCCCCTCAATGACTCAACCTTCAAACACAATAGCACACGAAACTATTCCAATACAGCAACTGATGTTCATTAACCTGTTCCCTCTTCCTGTTGAATTTCTCCTTTCTTTTCTTACCTGCCCAGACATTGAGAAGCTATTGTGATTCCCACCAATACTTTATCACCTAATGCTAAGACCATTAGCCAGCTCCAGACCCTATTGTTTGCTCTGCCAGAGAGCCATTAATACCTTCCCCTTCAGGGCAGAAAAGGGGTATTTAAACGCTTGCTCCAGGCCAGGCAATCCATAGTACACTGGACATAGCTGTCATTCTTCCTATTTTTGTGCTACCCTCAGACCCCTAGTCTGAGCCATGTCACTTTGTCTCTTCTCTTCAGGATAGGTAAATATCACCCATTTCATCTGAACTTCTCGCTATCCAGTTATTACTTCCATTCCTCTGGTTAGCCTTATGTGGTTGTGAACTGCTTGAATCTTGCACGTGATTGTGAATTTCCTCAATAAAACATTCTTCTGATCTCCAACTGGTGTCCCTGCATTAGTACCAGTATACAAAGGTGAAAAGATCCTGTAAGCTTACTCCCCTCTCACAGGCCTCTCTTTTGAGCTAATAATTCCCTACCATTCCACAGAGGCATTGGCATGGTGGGTGGACCTCTGAGTCATCCATCTTTTGGGGTAACAGCTCTGTGTGCACAGCTGGGGATCTTAATTACATAGCACCTCAGCTGCAAAGAAGAAGGGAACCCAAAACCTAGAAAAATTGCACTTTTGGATCACAGCTCCCAGAATCGTCCAAGCATCATAACCAAGACAGGATATTTTATTTGCAGAAAAAGGACAGTCCAGGAAGTTTGTCAAAGGTCATGAAAAAACAGTTTTGTCAGGCTGTCAGTAGGCCCTGGGCTGCTCTTTGCCACCCTGTTCTACACAGATACTGTCAATGGCTTTTGATGGTTCCTGACAAGAGTCCTTCTATATCCCACACAGAGAGAGACCAGGAAGTGAATCTGGGATCTTATGTTTGCAGAACATGTCTTTCACCATCCAGCTGTGGCCCTTAGCAACGACAGGCTTGGGAGCACCAGTTGGCAAAGTAATGTGTTACTGTTCCGTACTGAGACCCTCCACTGAGATCACCATTTCAAGCTTCTGCCTTCCTTCCTGTGATCAGGAGATAATTCTTCTTGGAGACAAGAAATGGAGCTGAATGACTGTAATAAGCCTTTTTTCCCCTCTGGCCTTTTGGCTCTCACACCAGCCTATGTTGCTTACTGTTATAATTCCTCCCAAGGGGAGAAGCTTTATCTGTTTGTTCACATTTGAATGATTAGCTGGCTGCTAGACTCTCTCTGGTCACATCCCAACTGTTGGTGTGGCATCCCCTCCCCTCTCTTAATGCTTTAGCATCTCCAAGTCTGTGCCATGTGGATCAAGGCCATCTCCACACCTCTACAGTGCACACCTACTGCCTCAGGTGAGGCTTCAGGTTGCTTAGTACTATGGTGATGAATCATGGGGACTTGGAAAGGCGACGATCAAGATGGAAGATTTGCTGTAGGGAGAGCCATTTTGGAAACATGTTTGTGGTGGTTCTTCACTAATTAAAAATGGCAATATATTTCTCACCTCAAAGGATTTGATCCACCCATTCAGATATGTTTGTTCCATGTAAATATGTAAGTGATGAGGTTGCCAGTTTGACTCAGTTTAGTGAGACAACTGAATATTTTTGAATTTATGTTTCTTTTCTCAGCTATAGAACTGGTTTTCAGCTAGTAGATCAGGCCTCCCAAGTGAATCACACCCTGATCCAAGATAAATAGCAGGACCAAAGGCACAAACTCTTCTTCCTTTCATTAGGTAAACAAGAAGCAGCCTTGTGACAGGTCAGCCTCTTTAGCCATCTACTCTGTGCAGACTGGTGTGGGATACTGAGGTTGATGAGGTATAATCATGTCATCCAACTTCAGCACAGACCTTGGAAAGTTGCTTTTTAGAATTAACTCATTCCCACTGTTCATTACAGTGTTTGAAAATTAACTCATTGCTATCACTCATTGAAAAAACTAATTCAGTGCATTCCTTGTTGTGCCATTATTACTTTCTATTACTGTTTTGAGTCAGGAGGACCTTACAATTGAGAAGAAAATGACATAAAACTTGAAAATTTCTTGGGTATGCCAGAAGATGAATTAGATAAGAATTATGGAGAAATCTTGTTTTATATGACAGCTTCTGCAAGAATTAATTATGCTAAGATTTGTAAAAAATCAGAAATACCAAATGTAGATGATTGGGAAATAAAATTGTTTGATGTGGCATTAATGGACAAATTAACAATGCTATTGTGAGGGATTCCACTTGGTATATTTGTTAAGAAATGGGATCCAGTTATACAACACTTTAGAAATAAATGGGGTGATTTGTCAATAGCAAGCTTTCTTGACTGATGAAGGTGATATGGTCAAAACGGTAAAAATCAGTTAAAATTATGGTTAGAATTTACACTGACTATCTTAATGTATATAGTAGTAGAGTCCTGACGGGTTTAAAACGGTAAAAACAGATCCTCATTTATCATGTATGTATATTCTTTGTAAAGGCAATCTAGTCGGAAGCAAAGTCCAGATGGGGAAGATAGAAATGAAGATCTAGAATATATAAGAAGATGTGGTTTGTATCCCTATCTGCTGTACCATCTATTCATTGTATCAATCACAAAATGTTGTTTTATTGAAATTCATTTTAAATTAAAAAAAATAAATAAAACTTGAAAATTTCTTGTCAAAATTATTCTCACAGTGCTCTTAAAAATAACTCTGGAATGTAACTAGAAACAATTACTCATAGCACCAATAAATTAATATTGTTCCTACTCATTGCATTCCTTTTTAAATGTGGCTTCATTACTTCCCCATTACCTATAAAGTAACTATTCTATGATTGTACTTTTGGGATACTTCAAGGATACTCATCTATCACACATGCTAACCACCCTTTTGTTCTGTTTTGTTAAATGCCATCAAGCTGATTTCAACTTATGTGCCCGTATTAATCAGAGACCTCTAAGTCACCCTGTCATTGACAGCCCTTTTCAGCTCTTGCAAACTCAGGTCCATGGCTTCCTAGATTGCATCCATCCACCCATCACGTATGTCTTCTTTTCCCACTGCGTTCCACCTTACTAAGTCTCATTGTCTTTTCTATTGAGTCTTCTCATGATATGTCCAAAGTATAACAGCCTCAATTTTATCATTTTGGCTTCTAGGGAGAGGTAAGGCTTGATTAGCTTTCTGACCATTTTTTTGTCCTATTGGCGCTCCATGGTATACACAGAACTCTTCCCCAATACCACATTTCAGATGAGTTGATTTTCTTCCTATTTTTCTTTTCTTCCTGTCATCCTTTCTTCCTATCTTCCTTGTGTTCCACTTTCTTTACAATTTTATTTTTTAAATTTAAATTTAATTTAGGAAAAATGTACTTTTTCTGTCACTCAAGCTTTGAAGCATTCATTGCCGGATGTGTTTTTTGACTACTCTACAATAAAATAAATTTAGATCTACCAGTGACTCAATCAGTAACTCCTTACTCAGAGCACGGAAAATTATTTTCTATGACTGCAGCTTCCACATTCCTCCGGTCAGCATGTGTATTCCTGAATGGAAGGGATTTGTTCTGTATGGCCCTTGTGGCCATGTTAGCTGGAGGGATTATGAAACTGTTATGCTGGCTATGATATCCCAAATGGGAGCTCCTAGATATCGCTTTGATATCACTTAATTCGGCTCTGGCTAGACTGCGCTTGGCGGCCCCGCTGCATGTGTTTGGGAAGTTTTCCGAAACAGGCACGTACCGGCTGCGGCTGATTAGTAGTTCACATTCCATTCTCCATTCAAGCCAGCAATTCCTAAGCCTCACGTAGCTTCAGGGAACACCCATACCCATATTCCACAATAACGGCGTGGTTTCCCACCAAACCATACTTTTCAGAGGGCCATCAACACTCTCTCTCTCTCTTTTGTTTTCCCATCATGTGGACACTGACCTCACCAGATCCTTTTGTCTAGCATCGAAACTCCTTTTATTCCTATTTGGTTTCCCATAGCTGACAGGTATATTCCACGCTATAAAAAGTCCTCATTTTGGAACTTCTTTGGTTCCCCTTGAACATCCATCTCGTCCTGCTGCCAGTTTGTTCAAGAGTTCCCCTCGGCATCCAGCTGAGTCCATCTTCCTCCACTCCTGTTTCTTCAGGACAATGTGACTAGGTGTCGTATCACCCGTTCTTCCTTTAACTTCTTTTCTTTTCCTTTAAGTTAGTGTGTGTGTGTTGCTCATTTTGCAGTGTATGTTTAACAAAGTTGTTACCTGTTCATTTTGAAACCCTCTTGACTGTCTCTCTGACCTGAAGCTGTAGACATAGGGTGAAAGATCTCGCTACGTTACGCTGCCTCTCGTTAGCAAAACCAGTGCTCTGAGTTCTAATTTCCCCATCTTTGGTATTTAATTGGCAAAGCCGGGCACCCCTCACGGGACCCCCAATTTTCAGGGTAACAAAACCTCAAGAATATTCACTCATGACCACGTTAGCTGGAGGTATTCCAAGAACTGTAGTCCCAGTAAAGCTCTGGTCAGTATCTAAAGCCATCAGCTGAGTATATGGGAATTCAGAGAGCTTTAATGAACAATGAAAGGGAACGGAAATCTTTTTTTGCACTCAGTTTCCTTAGCTTCTACCAGTGACCTCAGATCACCTGAGCAAGCAAACAAAACTAAATGCAAGCATGGCCATCTGCACACTCCTGGCCTGGCTCTGATAGCATGAAAGCATCAAAGGCTTATAAATCATCTGTGAATGGCATGCAGAACTGCTTTAGGAAAAATGAGAAGGTGGACTTCCTACCATGAAATTGCAGGACCGATTTTTTTTTCCTCTTAGAAAAAGAAATGAATAAACAATGTGCACGTGAGCACACACACAAACACACACACATCATCGTCCTAGTTCTGACAAAAGCTGTTTATTAATTGTGCGGCCATGACACGATTATAAACGCATTTCCTTGCAAGGACAAAGCTGGACTCTGAACTTCATAGCCCAGAAGGAAGAGAATCTTGGAGAGGGAGAGAGTCCCCCTTCTACATCCTTTGCCAGAGATTTTGTCACACATGTATGTAACCACTTGGCCAAGGAAAAGGATCTGAGCTTTTTATATCTCTGATCCACTGAGAAAATGAGAGAGTGGACCTTTGTGTTTATATTTCAAGAACTTCCCCCAGACACAGGTCTGTTTTCCTCTGATTTGGCCCACATCTTGTCACGCACTAGGCGGTCACCAGCCTGGTAAAAAAGACTGCTGGGGGAAGGGAAAGAGAATGCTCTCCCAACCCTGGATTTGGAAAAGAATTGTCATTTTGTAAAGCTGGATCTTGGGTGGTTATTATATTCAGTGGTAGAGAGGGAAAGTATATTTTCCTTTATTCCTTCCCTGGCCAAAAAAGAAAAGAAAATTTAAAAAAAGAGGTTTTCCAAAATTTTGGAAAGCAGATAGAAAAAAATAATACTGGTAAGAATTTTGCAGAGTTGTCATTTGAGATTCACACATCCCAAACCTTTCCAGGAAATTATGCTGTTCGGAAATACACATGGACTCTTTGTACAATTGGGGATGTTCATGCAAATAAAAACAAAGTTTCTTTGCATAAAAACATTGTTCCCAAATAGCCACATGGGAGAGGGTTATGCAAGATGGCTGCTTTTTTTTCTTCACCCTCCCCAAGGAATTTGGCATAAAAAATAGTCACATATTTACTACAGTCATATAAGCTCTCCAGGGCAATGGTGACTAGGGATTCCCATGAGTGAGTGGGTTGGTGAGTTCACTCAGGGTTTTAGTCTTCAAATGAACTGTTTAAGGTGCTGAACCTGTTTTGCAGACAGAGTTCAGCACCTTAAATAGGTCTTTCAGACTGAAACCTGGTATGACTTCACCGCACAACTGATGTGGGTGTCATGAGCTGCCACTGCTCCAGGGCCCACTGAGGTAGGAGGCAGGCCAATAGATGGTATTTTGTCATGGAAGCTATCTCTGTCTACCAAAACTTGTGATCCCCAGCCCAAATGTAACCTTTCGAGCAATCTCTAGAGGCAGCCCAGCCAGGGCTATTGAAACCACTTTCTTTACTGCCTAGAAAGAATCACCAAACAACAACTATAATATCCTAGATGGTTCCTAATAAATACCTAACAACCCACAAAACATTTCAGCTCTTGATATTGTATGCCATTTTTTGGGCCCAATAGTTTTGCTTTCCTGTATTATCATGTAGGTGAGGAAATACCTATGTGGCTGGCATTAGGAAGACTTCAGCAATTATAGTTTCCCCCAGGTGATAAATTGATATAACGGGAACCTGGCATTTGCTTCTTCAGAGCTGATATTTCTTAATCACTTGAGCCTTAATTTTTAAAAGAAAAGATCCACTTTGGGAAAACAACAGATCCCCATAGATCAAATGAGAGGCTCACTTAATCCAAAAAATGGTTAAACAAGAAAAACCTGGTCTCTGTGTGTGTGTTTGAAAGATTTACAAGTGAATAAACAAAGCACTGGACACAGCTAGCATAAAGCCTTAGAGGAATGGCTTGCCGCCATCAATTCATTTTTTTGAAGGTGGCTTCAGCTTCCTGTTGGATCAGCTCCCACCTTGTTATAGTGCCAATCCATTTGGTTGCTTATATTAATTAAGACAATAATAATTTAGCGAGGCTGAGAAATATTGCCTTGCTCTGTGTGTGGTTGCCTTTCTCAGTTTTATATGAAAATCCAGCTTATTGGTCCAATTAGCTACCTGGTGAGTCAGATCTAGGCCCAGTTCAAGATGTTGATGCAGATCTTTAAAGCCATGAAGCATCCTGGAAGGTTATACCCTGGAGCATGAATAGGTGATATGGCTACCAGGAGTTAGCTTTAAAGGAGTTATCTAAGATAATAGAGATAATAATCTAAGATAATGAACCCTTTCCCAAAATAGGTTCAGCACCAAATAGGTTCCTTAAAATTTCAGACTGAAACCTAGAGCACATCTGATTGACATGGAAGTCATCAGCTGCTCACTGACTGGAACCTACTGGTAGATTGCAGGATGATTCATAGTTATCTGTGTGGGTTTTTGGGTCCTGGTTATTTAAGAAGAGAAAAACTATAGTAAACACCACCACCCTTGAAATTAGATTGTTAGGTCATTTCCACATTAGCATTTTAAAATGGTGCAGAGCGACCTCCAACGGAGGTCTTCTGCACCATAGCGTGGACTGGCGTGGACTACTTTTTGTAGTTCCACATCTCAATCCATGCAGGAGCGACTGGAGCTGGTCGTGCAGTGTGGTTTTTAAAAACCTCTTTTCAGAGGTTTTTAAAAACCAGGGAGCGCACAACCCCATGCTGCTCCGTCGCCCGGCTCAGAAGCAGATTTGCAGGTGCACGCAAGTGTGTGCCTGCAGATCTGCTGGGGGTGCGCTTCCAGCTGGCAAGCTTCTCTGGTTGGTGGAGAGCCTCCACCAACCGGAAGCTGCCATTTGGGATGCCGGAGGAGCGTGGAACTGCGAGCTCATGCTGCTCCATGTGGCGACAGACTCGCCCGGCTACTGATAAGCTCTGTTTTTGGGCGTTTTCGCCTGTTTCCCCCACACACACACACATGTGGAAAGGGCTTAGAATCCTCTATCAGTGATAGCGATAATTTTGTACGTCCATAGGCAAGGTCTCCTCCAAGTATGGCTGTTGGGGTAAAGTAAATAATTGCTCCAGTTCACTTAGCCATCATTTTCAAGTTCATTTTGCACTCCACCATAATAATTTTGGCCAAGATCCTACAGTGTCTCGTGGCCTTATCCCACCCACCTCAACCTACTTTACTGAGCAGTAGCTGTTGCAAACGACAGCAGTCTGTTTTCCTGTTGACTGGGGCTCAGCGTATTGATGTTTGTACACATGCTTATCCCACCATTTCCAGTGAAACAATCATAAATCATAGAATAATGCTCTAAACTGGAGTGTTAGGGTTGGAAGGGAGCACAGGGGCCATCTAGTCAAATCCCTGCCATGAGGGTACACTGTCAAAATATTCTTGAGAGATAGCCATCCAACCTTTGTTTAACAGCCTCCAAAGAAGGAAAATCCACCGTCCTCTGTCAGTCTATTCCACTGTGGAACTGCTCTTATTGTTAGGAAGGTGTCCCTCATATTTAGGTGGCATCTCCTTTATTGCAATTTGAATCCACTGGTTTATGTTATAGGCCATTTCCACACAGGTAAAAAAAAAGGTGCAGTGCGTCCTCCACTGAGGTTGTCTGCACCTTGGAGCGGACTGGATCTGGACTACTTAGCATAGATCCGCACCTCAGTCCGCTCTGGAGCGACGCCAAGTGGTCCTCCAGGGCGTTTTTGAAAAACCTGATTTTTCAGGTTTTTCAAAATGCCAGCGCGTGCCATTGCATGCCTGCTCTCCAATGCAGATTCGCAGGCTTGCACCAATGTGAGCCTGCGATCTGTGGAGGGCGGGCTTTAGGCTGGCGAGCTTCAGCGGTTGGTCGTGACCCACAATCAACTGGAATCCGCCATTGTGGATGCCGGAACAGTGCAGATCTGTGATCATGCACTGCTCCTCCTCACCCCGGACCAGACTGGACCCGAAGAAGATCCGGTGAGTAGCGGCAGGGAGTGATTCCCTCGCTGCATGCAGAAATGGCCATAGTCTCCAGAGCAGCTGAAAATAAGCTTGCTCCATCTTCAACATGGCATCCATCAAATATTTAAACATGGCTACAACATCTCTTTTCAGTATTCTCTTCTCCAAGCTGAACATTCCTTGTTCATTAAGCGTTTCCTCACAGGAACTGGTTTCCAGACCTCTTACAATCTTGGTTAACCTCCTCTGAGCACATTTCAACTTGTTAATATCCTTTTTGAATTGTGGGGCCCAGAACTGGACACAGCACTCTTAAGTGAGGTCTGATGAAAACTGAGTGCTGTTACATCCCTTGACCTGGGCTCTGTACTCCTGTTGATGCAGCCCAGAACTACATTGGCCTTTTTGACAGCCACATCCCATTGTTGACTCATGTTAAGGATTAAGACTGCTAGATCCTTTTCACATGGATTGTTTTCAAGCCTGATGTCATTCATCCTATATTTGTGCATTCATTTTCATTCATTTTTCCTGCTTCAGTGTAGTACCTCACATCGATCCTTACTGAAATTCACTCTGTTAGTTTTTGTCCAGCTCTCCAATGAAGAACTTCCTAACAGTAAGAGCCATTCAACTGTGGAATATGCTATCTTGGAGTGTGGTAGAGTCACTTCCTTTGAAGGTGCTACAAGTGTGTTTTCCTGCATAGCGGAGGATTAGATTCGATGGCTGTTGTGGTCTCTTCCAACTCTATGATTCTATGAATTAAATTCATTTTGATTTCTTATCCAGTTCTCTAGGGTGTTAGTCAATCCACCTAATTTGGGGTCACCTGCAAAATTAATAAGTATTCCCTCTATTCCATCATCAAAGCCATTAATAAACATCATATTCAGAGATGTGTTAAAGGATACCTGCTGCAATTTCTCTTTGCACTGGAGACTGCTAGCTGGAAAGGGGGATATGTCAGTATGCTATGCCTTGATCAATAGGAGAACTGATCTCTTTTGCTTGCAGTGGCTGATAGTGCCACAATCATGAATATATAGGGGCCACGAATACGAATCAATGATAGATGTATAATTCTAGATTATGCATCTGTACCTGTGATAGTAAACTCCAGCCATTTTAATTTCTTTTTTTTTAAAAAAAAAAAAAATCAGCCCTGAAAGCATTACCTTTGCCCTTAAAGAACATATGCATGCTTTTTAACCTTCTTCTTCATTGAATCCTTCCTTCCTTTTATTATTGAAAAGGTTTAGAGTACTAGAGTCTTTTCAGTAGTGGCACCTCTCTTTTCAGTTCAGTCATAGCATACATCCACCAAGATCTGGATATAGCTTTCCTGAAACAGTTATCCTAAAATATTTGCAGCATTTTTGTGTTGATTCACCATGATATTTTATTAGTCTACTTTGCCCTTTGATTCCTCATTCTTCTGCTTTCCATTGTGTGCTTTAGATGCTCGGGGGCTTGTTTTTTTTTTAATACCCTGTGTGTTGCTTTTGCACCCCCTCTGATTGGAAGCATGACTCACGAAGGCAATGGGGAAATTTAATTTAATTTATTTAAAACACTAAAATAAAATGGCAATGAAAGAACCTATGAGCACCTCAGCTGTACATATTCAACATGGGGACAACTGCTGATGAGCCTCCATTACACAGCTATTCCCTAAACAGGAGTGGTAGAATACATAGACTTACAGACTAGATAGCCACTAGCCACTGACAGCCACTGGCACCTAAAAATGCTAGGTAAATATACTACTAATATTACTACTACTATATATTACTGCTACTAAGAGCAGCGACATGGTCTTCCTGCTACTGCTTGGAAGACACAACATGTCAATTCTTATAGGGGTCACTAGATGGCTCTCTGCCCCCACCTCTCAGTTCCTACACCCACTACCCCATACCCTGGTGTGAGAGGCCCTCACTTCACCCAGATTGGTGTGGCAGTTCTCTCATCGGATAAGGTGCCCTACCTTTACCCCATAGCTCTGCCTCCCCCTTTTATAACACCATCTTTATGTAAAAGAGTAAGGGTCTTCAATGTTGGCTTAGAACTACTCAACAACTTCATGGTAGCATGTGTTCTGTGTTACCTTAAATACTCTCTGTGAGTCAGTATTTATAAAAATAAACTGTAACATTTATTTAGATAACAATAAGAATAAAGTATTAAAGTTGATATGCAGGTCCAAGTGCACTTTTTAGACAGTTCACCGGCATCTTTAGCACAGATATTGTATATCAGCCTTTTGACTGTACTTCTACCAAAAGCTGAACCCTCAATCTAGGTCACACTCTCTGACCAGATTCTACTGGGGTTCAGTTACTCTTCTGCCTCTCATTAAGCTTCCATTGAAAATTAACCTTTCCACTCAGTCACATCCTCTGATTGCCTCATTGTCTCTACTCTATAGTTTCTGGTTCGGATTAATCCTTAGGATTGTGGATTAAAACCCAACAACCAATACTTGACTTTGTATAACTTATTCTGTCAGCCATCATCCCCACCCACTCACTACTGGTTGGGTTTCTCTCCGGAGGAGCTATTCGGGTTACCTAGTAACCTGCTTCCAGGTTGTTCTGGCTCTTCAAACAGCCACACCCCCAGAAATTCATCACACCTGGGCTTGCATTGACTATTTCCATAGGTGTGTATGGGCCAAGGCTTTTATCATTTAGTTTTTTATCTTTTTATCAAGGCTTTATCTTTTGCCGGGAATTTAGCAGCCCAGATGGAAAAGAAGTAACTTACTTTTTAAAAAAAAAAAATTTTTTTTTAAAGGTTTCTTATCCTTGTGGTAGGTCTATGAGCACCCTGGTGCTACTGCTGGAGCCAGATGTAAACTGAACAGGGCTTTTCTGCATATGAATATCCTAAGAGCATGAGGAGATGAATATGGCTTAAGAAAGCATGGTAACACAAGAAGAGAGTGAAGCCTATCAGACCTTGTAATTCTATGAATGGCTCAGTGTTTCTTGCATATATATGGAGCAGGCAAGGGATTAAGATCTAGAAAGGCCCAAAAAAGTCTCTTGAATAGATTTACAGTTATATTCTCTGCACGTTGGAGGAGCAGTACTATATATTCTCTGTTTTCAAAAAAACATGCTCTATCACAGCTATAGCAATGTTGTCCCAGCAAGAGAATCTGTGCCCCTGTTTCACAAAACAATAGTTTTTAAATACTAAAGGAGGATTGGGGAACTAAAGGGAACTAAATACTAAAGGAGGGTTGGGAAAAAATGGAATACAGAAAAATAGGATGGGGGACACGTGACTGGATAGCAGTACGTGTGAAAGGGATCTAGGAGTCTTCATAGACCACAAGCTGAACATGAGTCAGCAGTGTGATGCGGCAGCCAAGAAAGCCAGTGCAATTCTCGGCTGCATCAATAGGAGTATGGTGTCTAGATCAAGGGAGGTACTGGTACCACTCTACTCTGCTTTGGTTAGACCCCATCTTGAATACTGTGTCCAGTTCTGGGCACCCCAATTCAAGAAGGATATTGACAAGCTGGAGCAAGTCCAGAGGAGGGCGACCAAAATGGTGAGAGGCCTGGAAGCCATGAAGCCCTATGAGGATAGACTTAGAGAGCTGGGTATGTTTAGTATGCAGAAGAGAAGGTTGAGAGGGGACAGGATAGCCATGTTTAAATATCTGAAGGGATGCCACGTAGAGGAAGGAGAGGGCTTGTTTTCTGCTGCTGCAGAGACCAGGACAAGGAGCAATGGATTCAAGCTGCAGGAAAGGAGATTCCACCTGAACCTCAGGAAGAACTTCCTGACAGTCAGGGCTGTCCGGCAGTGGAATCTGCTGCCTTGGAGTGTAGTGGAGTCTCCTTCCTTGGAGGTTTTTAAGCAGAGGCTGGATGGCCATCTGTCGGGATTGCTTTGAGGGTGTTCCTGCATGGCAGGGGGTTGGACTAGATGGCCTGTGTGGTCTCTTCCAACTCTACATTTCTATGATTCTATGAACCTGGGGCTCTCTGAATGTTATTGGACTATAGCTCCCATCATCCACAGACAGTGTGGTAAATGGGGAAAGATGATAGGAGGTGTACTTCAAAGCATTTAGAGTTTTCCCTCAACCTGCTGTAAAGGCCAAAGGCTGGTGTTTAATCCAAGTGTGCATCTGAGGCCCCAATTCTTAAATTTTTCCTCCATAGATTTGGATGGGGGCATTGTGACCCACTTCAGCTCAGGCTGCCACCCTGTGGGGAGTTCTAACCCATCTGAAAGAGACCAAGGCTTGAAAAAATTTCTTCTGGAAACTCAGAATTTATCAGCTAGCATCATGTCAATTATGAATGGGAAACTCTCGGAGTTGTAATCTAAAAAAGTAGCAATTCCAAGCTCAGATGAAGACCACTGAAAACATATTCTAAAACACGGGCTTTTGTAGTTATATAACCTGCCTAAACATAGGTATAGACCACAACTCATAGCTTAAGCACCCAGTTTTTAGAACCAAGGACTCCTCCAGAGGTGCAGCGCCTCTGAAGGCTAGGAATGGAATAGCATCCTTGCTAGATGGGACTGAAAATCCATCTAGTCCAACATCCTGCTTTCCACAGTGGCCAATTAGATGCCCTTGGAAAGAATAGCAAGGATAATAAGCAGGATATGGGTGCTGGAGTCTCTCTCTTGGAATTCTTTTTCAGCAACTGGTACAGATAGGCATACTGCCAATGAGGCCATTTCTGCACTAGATTATTATAGTGCTATGATTCCACTTTCAACATCCTATGCAATCCTGGCCTTAAAGGCCCCTCCCTAAACTGCAAACCCCAGGATTCCATAGGATGTTGAAAGTGGAATCATAGCACTATAACAGTCTAGTACAGAAATGGCATAAAACTGAAGCACACATATAACCACCATGACCATATAACCATATCCCAGGGCTTTCCAAATGGTGAGCCACAACACATCAGTGTATCACCTGACATATGTAGATGTGTTGCCTACAATTTTAGAAATGCCTGTTATTATTTATAAATCATATATTTTTAAAAATATATGAAAGGTTTTCACGAGATATGCTGTGTCCCCATACATTTTGTTATTACAATGTATGTATGTGTCTGTATCTCTTATAAGGGGTTAGTTTAACCTCCGGTTTGCTAGTAAAACTGAATTACTGCGTCGCGAAATGATGCATGTCTAAAAAGTGTGTTACCAACATGAAAAGTCTGGAAAGCTCTGCCATATCCCTTTGAATTTTTCCAGTGCCCTTTTAAAGAACTCAGGGCTGGTGCGGATCACCACGTCTTGCAAAACTAAACTCTGCTGTTTGTCTATGACTAGCTTAACAAGGCTAATGAGTCACGTGGAGTTCAAACAGAGTATGTAGGGGAGAGGCCATGACTGCCTCCCACCCTTGCCTTCACAAAGGCCTAATTCTCCCTGAAGTGATAAGCCTGTGTCTGGGTTTATGGAAAAATTCTCCCCAAAGGGAGCGAGAGAGGGAGGAAGGGAGATTTGTGCACATAAGAAACACAAAGCATGTTTGTGTCGGAACCCTTTTCTTTGAGACCTTGTTATCTATATGGTGGGGGAGAAGTGTTTGTGTAAAAGGAGTATTCAGTCATATAATGTCTGTTGCAAAACTGCACAGCCTAGAACAACCACAACGCTAAGGCCGAACTGTTGCCTCTGGTTTCCACAGGTCATTCGGTTCATCTGAAAACAAGAAGCTGTGTCATCGTCAGAAGTGGAAGAAAAGGCAGCGCTTTCAAGGCACTTCGTAAAGAGAACATTTTTCTAGGGTTGCCTCAACGTGCTTCTTGAAACTACAAGAGATGAAAATTTTTTAGAACCAAGACGTCTGAGCTTCAGATGGTCTTTCTACCAGATTTCATGGAGCAGCCTGAACAAAGTTCACTGTTTGACTTATAGGATCAGTCTTTAGCAGAGCACATTAAAAAACAACAACACATGTTTTCGAAACAAATCTAAAGTGATGTATAATGTTTAGAGAGGCAGAGTCTCCATACAAGTCATTACAGAAACACTGGACTGGACGTATTAACTTTTAATTAGTATTTTGGGCCAGCACAGTTAGGAGAGTCACATGTTAGCTCGGGATAAGTCAGTGATCCCATTCATGTATTTGCTGATAAGGATATGCAAAGACTGGAGGGGAGCAGTCACCGCAAGTTTGTTTTGACATCTGTGCAATAGGATGTAAGTCTTTGCTAATTTTGTTCTCAAAAGGAAGCAAAGAGTGATTTTTGCGATTATCGACCCATTGCAAGAAAGTCTTTAAAAACTGTGCAGTTGTTGAAATCTATTCACAGTTGAGGACTTTTTCTACACAACGTTACAAGTGGGGCTTTTGCACAGAAAACAGCTTTTTCTGCTCAGAAGACAGCATTTTATTTTTCATTAAGAAACTACAGCTTTGTGCACAAAATAAATAAAATAAATATGCAAATCTTGTACAGAATGAGTTCCCAAATTGCAAAGGTTCTGGTCTGTCCAGGATTTTCCTCAACAGAGTTTTGAGAACATTTTAAGAAATACATTTTTGACCATGTTTTGAATATTTTTGAATATTCTTTTCATCACTACTATGCTGTACACTTACAACACCCATGTCCTCAATGTTACAGAATATAGTTCATTGTCTGAAAATATATTTTGTTCTATGAAATATCCAGTGGAAATCTTCTTGACTGTACCTGTAGTTATGTGTATGTTTCCATCCATCCATCCATCCATCCACTAGGACCTAAATACCCTAAAGGCACCAGATCCCATCCCATCTGATCTTGGAAGCTAAGCAGTGTCAGCCCTGGTTAATACTCAGATAGGAGACCACCAAATTATACAAGATT
The DNA here is from genome assembly GCA_948474755.1 of Ctenosaura bakeri. NCBI lineage: Eukaryota > Metazoa > Chordata > Lepidosauria > Squamata > Iguanidae > Ctenosaura > Ctenosaura bakeri. Next base: position 399,808 of record CAOLHI010001356.1, on the reverse strand, counting down.
TCAGACGAAGAGACTGCCAAAACCACTTGTGAGTATTTCTTGCCTAAGAAAACCCTATGAAATTCATGGGATTGCTGTAAGTTGACAAGCAACTTGAGGGCACATACACACAACACACCAGCTTTACAGTGAATTTAGTTTGGCTTTCTTTCTTGTTGATTTTGTTCCTTTTATTATGACAAGCTCTTTATGAGTTCTTGTATTTTCATTCCTGTTTTTCTGAAGATAGTTTGCTAGCATATTTTGAATAGCTCAGAGCTTTTCCTTTATTGCTTCACCCATTTCTAAGTTTTTGTTGAACATTTTTAAGCAGACATTGGATGGCCATCTGTTGGGAATGCTTTGATATATGTTCCTGCATAGTAGAGGGTTGGACTGGATGGTCCCTGTAGTCTCTTCCAACTCTACGATTCTATGATTCTATTTCCTTAAACTGCATTGTCCTTTGTGTGTTTTTACACTTACAGCTCATGAAGAAAGAACATCCCATCTCCAGACCATGTCAGATTCCTTTTTAACAATTAAATATAACATAATCAAACTTCTTGTCCTTTTTTGCCTCATCTCCTTTCTCCCATTTTTCCCTCTTTGCTGTTACCAAGAAGATTGTTCTGGGGCATGTGACGTGTCTAAGGTCACCCAGTGGGCTTCCATGGCCAAATGGGGAATTGAATCCAAGCAGGGAATCAAATCGAAGAAGGTTCCTGGTCCCTTTAATAGTTGTGTAGAACAAAGAATTTCAATAGGCAGCTTGCTTGTCACTTGCTGAATTTCCCTCTTCTATACAACCTTTAAAGGAAAGGAGTCCTCTCTTCATCTGGAAACACTAAGAATGTGTAATGTAGCAGCAGATGTGTCTTCCTTGGCTGCCTCTACTTATAAAAGAAGGTGGACAGGTTCTGCTCCTGGAACCCTCCAGGGACCACATGGCAGACAAAACATTTATAAACAAATACGGAAGTGGCTAGAATCAGAGACTTGGAAGGGATAGCTAGTCTAACCCCATATTGGGGGGGGGGAATTCATGAAATGTAAACAATGCAGCTTATGATGACCCTAAAGCAAACCTATCACATGGTTTTCTGGGGATGAGAGTGTGCGATGCACCCAAGGTCACCTACAGGGTTTCACAGCCAAGCAGGGAATCGAACCCTGGTCTCCAGGATCATAGTCCAATGCCCAAACCACTATAACCACGCTGGTTCTTCAACCACAATTAGAAGGACTTTTGATAGTTTTCCATCATAGCACTGTAGTCACTGCTAAAATGCCCAGCCAGAAGTAGCTGAGATGAGTAGAGATAGGTATCTTGAGCAGCTCAAGGGCTGTCTCTTTAAGAAAGCAATCATAGCTTCCATGTCCTGGGTCTCTGCCAGAAATGAGGTCTGGTTTCACAACCTTCTAGCAAAGTTGGGTAAGGATAGCATTTAACAGAATTTAAACTCCTTACAGGAAACCAGGAGTTTCACGTACTATATAGCATGTCTTTGTCCAAGGCTGCTTGCTAGTTCCCATCTTAATACCTACTTGCCCAATATTCAGACTGCAACAGCATTTGGTAGATAACGTGGAGCTTTAGTAAGTCACCTTTAAAAATAACACCTTTTGAAGTCCCCAGCAGCCATACTGGCTAGTGGATTCTGAGGTTCTAATCCACAAAAGTAATTTTTAAAGCTCCATTATGTCTACCAAATGCTGCTGCTTTCATCCACTGGTTCTTCCACTAGCAATGCTTGGTGGAAGATTCTGGGAGCTCTTGTCTAAAAAAGTAATATTTTCAATCACCCTTCTTCTCTTCTCTCTCTCTCTCTCTCTCTCTCTCTCTCTCTCCCTCTCCCTCTCTCTCTCTCTCTCACACACACACACGTAGAAAGGACTACCTTTTTAATTTATAACCTACTACACAGAGTTGCTGTAAGACAAGAACTGCAAAGTACTTTGTGCAACAAAAAAAGCACGTCAAAGGACTGACAAACTATAGCATGAGTACAAAGGTACAACAAGATTTTTGTAGATGGTTGGAAGCATGCGTACACATATGTCCACATATGTGCGTGCAACACAAAAGCTGGTCTTTACTTTTCATAGCCTACTTGTGAAATGGGAGGAGAGTCCCCATAGCAGAGTGTAATATGTCAAGGATCTATAATTCATGGCTCTGGGACCACATAGCAACCATACAGCTCAGCTTTGCTCAGCAGAGTGAAATGTTTGTAATCAATCTACACATGCAAAAAGAGTGCTAAAGACAACAACACACCTGTGGAGAAGAAATAAAATATGAATCAGGTTTGGCAAGGTTTACTAGTGCCAAGTAGTATCTTGAATACACAAATGGGCCTGCTGAACTCACAGTGAAATCAATCGGATTAGAGGAAAAGGAAGGAAACTTCAGTAGAATAACATCCAGGATTGCTCATTTACAAAGATGGAAAAGGAGCTTGCATCTATGCAACAAATTAGCTCCCTCCAAACTCCAGATGTTAGCATATTTGGTGTGATGGGAGCTGTAGTCGTACATATCTGGAGAGTGCTTGTTTTGAGAAGAATGCCATTGACCTGGACTTAATTTGTCATTCCTTCTTTCTAAGGCAACCCTGTAATTCTGTGTAGATGACCAGGAAAGTCTATGAGAGAACATCAAGTAATAAATCCCAAAATTCATTTTGACAGAGGGGTATTGACAGTTATATATGAGTATCATATCAGCCTAGGTTTGTAACACAGAGACTCATTTGAGTTAAAACTCTTGCTGGTTTTCTTCTGTTGGCATGGAGAATGTTAAAAATTGCTCTGTTCACTGCCTTGAGGCTCATTTGTGGGGAAAAGGCAGCATATGAATTGAATAAATGAATTGAATAAATAAAATAAAATGTGTGAGGCCCACAGGAATGATATGAAGAGAGAAAAATGTCCTCCTCATAATACTAGGAGCAGCATGCCCCCTAAGACGTTAGCAAGCAGTAGCTAAATTCATGACAGGCCAAAAAAAAAAAAAGTACTTCCGTACAAACTACATAGCTGTGTCATCAAAATGTGGAAAAGGCTGCAGTTTAGAACCATAAAAACTAGGATACAAAGCAATGGATTGTACCTTTAAAAAAAAAAAAGAATTCCATGTAAATATTAGGAAGAATTTCCTGACAGTATGAGCTATTCAACAGTGAAATAGAGTGTCTCTGGTGGTGGTGAAGTCTTCTTTCTTGGAAGTCTTTAAATAGAGGTTGAGTGCCTGTCTCTCAGGAGCTGTGTGTTCCTGCATGTTCCCGATGATCCTTGCAATTTCTTCCAGCTCTATGGATCTAAGGCCCTTTCCACATGAGGAAATTAAGATGGGCCAATGTGTCTTGTAACGAAGGTTGTCTGCATCTTGGAGCAGACCAGATTTGGATTATTTACCTTTGTTCCACACCTAAGTCTGATTAAATGCACCCCCAAGTGGTCCTTGAGCATGCTATTTGAAAAACAGAAGAAACTGGTTTTTCAATTTTCCGGATCGTGCCAATTCGTACTTTCGCAGTGGTGCAGAAGCGCACATTCGCACCAATGCGAACTGGTGATCAGCGGAGGACAGGTTGTGGGCATGGTCAGCTTCAGTGGTTGGTCTGGCCCAACAAACGACAGGAAGCCGCCATTTTCTCATCCTCATAGTGCGGATCTATGACCTTGCACTGCTCCGAATCAGAGTGGAACATACAGAATAGCCCTGCGGAAGGACATAAGGGAAAGTCTGCTTTTTTCCGAGCCCAGAAGAACCGGTCAGAAATGGCACGGAGCAATTCACTAGCCTCGTGCAGAAAGGGCCTAAGATTCACCTGTATTTATGCACTTGAATTTGTTTCTTTGTTTATTCATCAGCATTTATTTTTTGGAAAAAAAACCTTCCTCCATCCCAAATGCCACTGCCCCAGCCTCGGAGGGAGAGAAGAAGCAGGCATAGGGCCATCATTCCTAGGTGGCCAAGAAGCAGATGAAAGGCCCTCCCTCCATTCGGACTGCCATTGCCCTGCTCTCAGAGAGAGAGGAGAAACTGGCACAGCTCCACCATTCCTAGGCCAGGAAGCAAATGAAAGGCCCTTCTTCCATCCCAGCTGCCACTGCTTTAGCCTCAGAGGGAGATAAAAAGAGGCAGCATCTACAGTACTTACCCCCATCCCACACTGCCATTTCCTTTTCTTTGTATGTCCTGCCTTATTTAGACTGTCAGCCCGAGGGCAGGAAACTGTTTTGTTGTTCTTTTACTTGCAAAGTACCATGTGCAGTGATGCTGCTATATAGATGATGATGGTGATTGTTTATTTTCTTTATTTAATCTTCTGTATTTTCTTAACTAGGATATGAGTATACCTCTATAGATCGGGATCAGCCTTCCTTAACTGCAGGGTCTCCAGGTGATTTGGATTGTAATGCCCAGACTTTAACTCCCAGAATCCTTCACCACTGGCTATTTTAGCTGGGGCTGATGGAAGTCAGCTGGGAAATTCATCTGGGGCTGATGGAAATTACAGTCCAATCATCTGCAAGACGTCTACTTTGGGACAGCTGGTATAAGTTGTTCACTTATATTGCCTTTCTATTAAATTACCATGCTTCTGTACAATAATTTCAAACATTTTAAAAAAACTGGAGGTATGTTTTCCCTATGCGGATAATAGGAGGATAATAGGAGGTTTGAGGAAAGAGATGGTTTAGACTGGGAGGCAAGAGTTAAAAACCCCTTCCTCCAGTATACCAAAAATGCTTTGTGCACAGATCTAAAGCATTGGATGTGATTTGAAAGTCTGTTCAGCAGTGGGCAGATATCAGGTTTATTGGATCTACTTTGTTTTGTTTTGTTTTTATCTAGCATTCCCAGATCTACCAACCACAGTCAAATATAAAAGACATTACACATCAAATAAAGGAATTCTGAACCCTGGAGTTTGTTTGGCGTACAAACAATGAATGGAATGTACAGACACACCACAAACATCTCTACTCCTTTAGACATTGTTGCTATTGTTAAACCATCAGGAGTCAGATTGGCCAAAAGACCCAGATTTACTACGAGGCCTTCTGCTATAGTGCAAGGGTACTTAAATAGGACCAGGTTCTGCCATTATGTGACTTTCAAAATAGGCAGATAAACTTCTGAAAGAGAAGCCTATCATCAGCTGTTAATCCATGAGATTGAATTGGAACTTCCAGGCTCAGTCCATAATATGGAAGTCCCTGGAATCCTCCCCCCTTTTTTTTTTGCAGCTGGAAGGAGTAATGGTTGATGTGGAGGATAATATGGGGGGAAAGGAGGGTGATCCTTCCTACCCTCCACTCCCACAACTGCAGTTAGGCTTTATGTATGTCTCAGTACCTTCAAGTGGCCTGTTGTCTTACGGCGACCCCATGAATTTCATAGGATTTTCTTAGGGAAGGAATACACAGAAGTGGTTTTGCCAGTTCCTTCCTCTGAAATATAACCTACAGCACCTGTTATTCATTGGTGGTTTCCTATCCAAGTACTAACCAGAGCTGACCCTGCTTAGCTTCTAAGAAGAGATGGGATCTAGTGCCTTTAGGGTGTTTACACTTCAGAAGGCTGGGAGAAAAAATCTCCTGGATGAATCATCATATCCATCACAAGTCTCTAGGGGGAATGATTCCCCACTTTAAGACAATTTTGCGTTGTATCATGTTGGGGTGCCAAACACCTTTTTGGGAAAAAAACAAAGAAACAAAAGGGTGTTCAGTCACTTCCACTTTTGAAAATGTGTGGCCTGGAGGGCTTGCAAATGGTGAAGGGGTATTTCATAACTCACAATCAGCATTAGGACGGCAGTGGGAAACAGGACAGTGCAAAAATATTTGGAGATCTCTAAGGCTTGTAGAAGTACAAAAAAACAGCATGTGCATTTGTTTATGTATGTATTTACGTACTTAAATATTTGTTTCCTGCCCGCTCTCTGAAGATTTCAGGACAGCATACAATAAAATCAACATGATAACTTTAATACAATGTAAATAATAAAATTATTTTAAAAGGTTAAAAGCATATTAAGCAATTTAGCAAGCTAAAAGAAGACAAATGAAAATCAGTTAAAATATTTTAAAGCTGTTCAAAACCACACAAATGTGTAGATCTGTATACAACAAGCTAGGCTATTTTCGCTCAGCACCAGAATGACAGCAGCATAGGTCCCAGTAAGGTCTCCAAAGGGAAGGTATTCCCTGATTTCGGTGCCATAGTGAAGAAGGCCCTCTCACACCTTCTCTGACAGCCTATTGTCCTGATGGGACATAGAGGAAGGTACATATGCACAACACGTATATAACAATTTGATTCTACTTTAGCTGCCTTACCTCTATCCTATGGAATCCTAGGATGTGCAGTACTCAAAATTCTCTGCCATGGCTCTCCAATGTTATACTTGAGGGATGAGCAATGTTTCCTCAAAGTAGTGGCCTATGGACTGGTGTTACCTAGAACATAACAAGGCAGGTCAGTCACACCTGCCTCTTAGGCAAGAGCTCAGTCATTTTCTAGTGCGGCCACTCTGAAGACAATAGGTGTAAAACAGCAAGTTGGACTCTCAGAGCTGAAATGAGCTGGTTCTTTCCCACGTGATCCTGTAAACATTAGTAGAAAAGATCTTGTTGAGTTACCCCCCTCTTGCAGATCTCCCAACTTTGAGCAAAATATTCCCCATTTTCAAACAGAGGTAGTAGCATTGTGGGTTGGTTCTTGTGGCACCCATGTTTTGGGGTAACAATGGGTCTATTGCAGTTAAACAGGTATCAGACTACTATAACTGTGCAAAGAATAAAGGGAGAATAAAAAGGCATCCTGACCCAAGGAATCTAATGAAGACATAGTATGCTAAATATTTGGCAAAGGCAGGGAGCCAGAAGAAGGGGAGAAATAGAATCTCATAGCCTAGGACAAAACATGACTTACTGGCTGGAATGTTGAACAAAAACATAAGATATTATTTCGTCCCAAGTCTAGCTTGTCATTTTTGACCCTGTATTTGCTTTCTTCATTGCTGCATTGTTCTAGAGTGAGATTTTCAGTAAGAGTTCTGCTTTTACCATGACCCTACAATTTATTTTCTGGATGATCATACATGGTTTAGGCCATATCACTATTTATCTGAAATTGCAATATTTCCTCTCCTTTCTTTGCTTTTCATTCCCAGGATATATCACTTGGCATGCAATTTACAGAACGACAGGGGGGGTTCAGAAACTGAGTGCAAAATGGCTGCCTTTACTGAGTAGTAAAAAACGTCTGTGTCATCCTCATAAATTCATTTTAAGAGGAAGATGTATTAAATCTTTGTACCATTAGATTTTTGGATGAGCAGGGCTGCTGATTAGATCCACACATGAAACATAAATAACATTCAGATAAGAAGATGCAGAAAACAAGGGCTCCATAATACAAAATTTGTTGTTGTTGTGCATCATCAAGTCATTTCCTACATAAGGCAACCCTACAGTGAATCTATTACAGGGCTGAGAGTATGTAATGTGCCCAAGATCACCCAGTGGGTTTCCATGGCTGAGCAGGGAATCAAACCCTGGTTTCCAGGGTTGTAGTCCAGTGCTCAAACCACTACAGAATGCTGGCTCTCACAATCATAGAATCATAGAGTTGGAAGAGACCCCAGGGGCCATCGAGTCCAATCCCCTGCCATGCAGGAACGCCCATCAAAGCATTCCCAACAGATGGTCATCCAGCCTCTGCTTAAAAACCTCCAAGGAAGGAGACTCAACCACAATCCGAGGCAGCATATCCCACTGCTGGACAGCTCTGACCATCAGGAAGTTCTTCCTGAGGTTCAAGTGGAATCTCCCTTCCTGCAGCTTGAATCCATTGCTCTGGAGCAGCAGAAAAGAAGACCGCTCCCTCCTCAACATGACATCCCTTCAAATATTTAAATATGGCTTTCATGTCCCCTCTTAACCTTCTCTTCTGCAGACTAAACATAACCAGCTCCCTAAGCCGCTCATCATAGGCATGGCTTCCAGACCCATCACCATTTTGGTCACCCTCCTCTGGACACGTTCCACCTTGTTGACATCCTTCTTGAATTGAGGTGCCCAGAACTGGACACAGTATTCCAAATGAGGCCTAACCAGTGCAGAATAAAGTGGTACCATTATGTCCCTCAATCTAGACTCCATACTCCTATTGATGCAACCAAGAATCACATTGGCTTTCTTGGCTGTCGCATCACACTGCTGACTCATGTTCAGCTTGTGATCTACTAAGACTCCTAGATCCTTTTCACACATACCACTATTCAGCCACACATCCCCCAGCCTATATTTGTAACTTTCATTTTTTCTGCCCAAGTGCAGGACCCAACATTTCTCTCTGTTGAGAGAATACTAATAGAGAATACTAATGTATATATCTTTGTACTTTGGCCTTTTCAAAATGGCTGGTCTGTATTGGCCAGTTTCTGGTTTCCAATTTCAAAGCAAAAATTGTTTTTAAGCAGCTTTTTTTATAATATTAAGATTCTACCTTCATCCAATCAGGGTGTAGCTAACTTGTTGTTATTATGTGCCTTCAAGTCATTTCCAACTAATGGCCATCCCAAGGCAAACCTATCATGGGATTTTCTGGACCTGAGAAACCATGAAAACCAGAAAAAAATGTTCAAGGTCACCCAGTGGCTTTCCATGGCTAAGCAGGGAATCGAATCCTGTGTTCCAGTAGTGCAACACTACACTACATAGGTTCTCAATGTAGTTACAAGAGGGGTCAAAATGAGGGTCTCACCCCGCCATTCAGAATTCTGTCCTCAACAAAAATTTCCTCCAGTTGCCCAAATTTCTATCATTGCAGTAACTTTAAACTTGAGTTGAGCATTTAGAAACACAATTTAGGCATCCAAAGAAAGGAGCCAGGCAAAATGAGCTAGGAAATGTGAACACATCCATTAGAAGAGTTCTAGGTAACATAGGCCATTTCCGCACCAGACCGTTAACAGCGCTATGATTCCACTTTCAACATCCTATGGAATCCTGGGGTTTGCAGTTTTGGGAGGGGACGCCTGGCCCCTCCCAAATCTGCAAACCCAAGGATTCCATAGGATGTTGAAGGTGGAATCATAGCGCTGTTAACAGTCTAGTGTGGAAATGGCCATAGTCAGGGGTAGCCATGTTGGCGATGCAGCAAAATACAACCCAATCCAAAATCCAAAGAAGAGAGATCTCTTTATTGCAAAACCAAAGGGGTATATTTTTTGTATTTTGGTTGGCCAATAAAAGTGTCGCTCTTTTGCCGAGTTCTACACGTTTCACTCTCCAAAATGTGAGAAGTTTTGGGACTGATGGAAAATTTCATTTCGGGGGACAGAATTCTTATTTATGAATCAGAATTCATATCTGGCAGAACAACACACCACCACCACAGAGTGAAGTGTAAAGCAGGTGGTCATCTGAGGAGACCAGAAGAGAAATGGACAAATATGTTACTTTTGCTTTCCTTGCAGTTCTTTTTATTCTGTTCATGAAGAGACTTGAAAAGTTAAGAAAGCTTTCGTTTTGACCATAAAACATGCTAAACAAAGGCTCACTCATCAGTCTTGGATCCTTTCAAAAGATCCCAGAATGGGGAGAATCATTTTGAAATTCAATAGAGAGAAGTGTAAGGTCCTACACTTAGGTAGAAAAAATGGAATACAGAAATATAGGATGGGGAACACGTGGCTGGATAGCAGTACGTGTGAAAGGGATCTAGGAGTCTTCATAGACCACAAGCTGAACATGAGTCAGCAGTGTGATGCGGCAGCCAAGAAAGCCAATGCAATTCTCGGCTGCATCAATAGGAGTATGGTGTCTAGATCGAGGGAGGTACTGGTACCACTCTACTCTGCTTTGGTTAGACCCCATCTTGAATACTGCGTCCAGTTCTGGGCACCCCAATTCAAGAAGGACATGGTCAAGCTGGAGCAAGTCCAGAGGAGGGCGACCAAAATGGTGAGAGGCCTGGAAGCCATGCCCTATGAGGATAGACTTAGAGAGCTGGGTATGTTTAGTCTGCAGAAGAGAAGGTTAAGAGGGGACATGATAGCCATGTTTAAATATTTGAAGGGATGCCATGTAGAGGAAGGAGAGGGCTTGTTTTCTGCTGCTGCAGAGACCAGGACAAGGAGCAATGGATTCAAGCTGCAGGAAAGGAGATTCCACCTGAACCTCAGGAAGAACTTCCTGACAGTCAGGGCTGTCCGGCAGTGGAATCTGCTGCCTTGGAGTGTAGTGGAGTCTCCTTCCTTGGAGGTTTTCAAGCAGAAGCTGGATGGCCATCTGTCGGGAGTGCTTTGAGGGTGTTCCTGCATGGCAGAAGGGGGTTGGACTGGATGGCCCCTGGGGTCCCTCCCAACCCTACATTTCTATGATTCTATGATTCTATGATTTTGCGGTAGCTGAAGACCTTTCCACCCTACACTGTTATATCCCACTATTATTCCACTTTCAACATCCTATGGAATCCTGGGGTTTGCAGTTTAGAGAAGGGCATTTAGAATTCTCAGCCAAAGAGCTCTTGGGCCTCAGTAAACTACAAATCCCAGAATTGCACAGGATGTTGAAAGTGGAATAATAGCACTATCACAGTGTAGTGTAGAAAGACACATAGTATAATGGTCTGAATGTTGGACTACAGACCCTGATGACCAGGGCTTGATTCCCTGCTTGGCCCCGGAAACCCACTGGGTGACCTTGGGCACATCACACACTCTCCGCCTCAGAAAACCCCACAACAGGCTCACCTTAGGGTCCCATAAATCAGAAACAGCTTGAAGGCACACGACAACTCATGATGTTGTCCTGAAAAATGTCAGGAAAATAAAGGAGAGTGGGAACCCTAATTCACTGTAGCAAACATGGACAGATAGGAATTCAGCACAATAAGCACTTAAACTCCCTTAAATGGACAAATCTGTTAGTTTTCTCCCTCTGTCGTTTTTTTTCCCCCAGATCAAATGTAGGTATTTCTTTAAAAAAAAAAACCTCTTATGTGCCTCCTCTTCCATTTCAGAAGATTTCTTTTCCTATTGAAAAATTGAAAAATAAAATAAGTAGTCATTCATTTCCACTGGAAGCCAGGGATAGGACTTTACTATGCTGGATCTTCGTTTTAAATCACCCCCAGACAGACAGACAGACAGTCACACAGACACACAAATCCAGCGGGGAGTGGGGTTTACCAAAATCTCTACACAAAACAAAACAAAAGTGCCACGTCGGCATTTGGAGATCTGGGGATGGGGCTGTCGGTTCGTTTGGGGGGGGGGGATAGATTTAAAAAAGCCTCGATGAGGAAAGGAGAGATTTGGCCATTTCCGCACTAGCCTGTTATAGCGCGATGATTCCACTTTCAACCTCCTCTGGAATCCTGGGGTTTGCAGCCGGCCGGCCCCTCCCGAAACTGCAAACCCCAGGATTCCAGAGGAGGTTGAAAGTGGAATCATCGCGCTATAACAGGCTAGTGCGGAAGTGGCCAAGGGGAGGAAAACCCGCCTCAGAGCCGCCGGTGGGAAGCTTTCTGTTTCCCCGCTCCATCTTCTGAGGAGAAAAGGCAGTGCTCCTCTCTTAGGCGGTGCGGGGCCCGGCCGCGCGCCGCTCTTCGAAGGTGGTGGGTGCTTTGGAAAATAGCAGTGTAATAATACACAAACCACTGATGATGTCAGCTTGTTATTGACTTTCCAAGTCTGAATGACTGAGCAAAGGAGAAGGGGGGGGCGGGGTGGAATCAATCTATCGCAGGCGGAGGTGGCCAGCCGAGCGAAAATGGGCGCTCAAGGTTGCGCCGGAGAGGCTGGGGGGGAGGGGCGGGCGGCTTGGCGCGCGCGCGCTCTCTCCTTCCTTCCTTCTCTCCCTCGCGCGCTCGCTCTGTGTCTGCCGTTGCTGGTTAAGCTGAGGAGAAAAGAGGCTCTTTGGGGAGGGGGGAGGGGGGAATCAGTGAGCGGCCTCCAGGGCGCCCCCAAAGCCCACTGAGACGCCAAGGGGCCTTCTCGGGCCTGCCAAGGCCCACATAATGTGGCCCAAAGCTACACACACGCATTCTTTCGCCCACGTGTTGAGAGAATGTGTGCGCGCACAGGGAAACCTTTGAGCATGGGGGAGGGGTGGAAGAACGGCTGGCTGCCACACTAGGGCTTCTTCTTCATTCTCTGGGGCTGGGTGACGCCCTAATGCTTCCTGGGCCCCGGTCCCTCACAGGTTCTGGTTATGAAACCAGCGTGGTGAGAGGCTTGGCCGTCTCTCTCTTTCTCTCTTCTAGGAAGAAAGGTTGTGTCTTGTTTTTTCATGTGCTCTCTTGTGAGGAACTGAGGGCAGGAAGCAGAGCCTGAATGTGAGGGCAAAACGGCATTTCCCTCGCTCCTGTCTGGCCCTGCCACGGGAAGAAGTGACCAGAGGGGGGGAAGGGGCAAAGACTGGTCCCACATGCCCACAGCTCATGCTTCAGCGGCAGACTGGAGGGATCAGAGGAGGGCTGGATGAAACTCAAATCCTGGGCCTGGGTTTACATATTCTTCCCACATAGGAGGTGGGAAATCCATGACTGAATTACTGCATCACCATCATCATCATCATCATCATCATCATCATCATCATTATTGCTGCTGCTTCCCCTTCTTCTTCTTGAATCATAGAAAGGGGGGACATGTGGCTGGATAGCAGTACGTGTGAAAGGGATCTAGGAGTCTTCATAGACCACAAGCTGAACATGAGTCAGCAGTGTGATGCGGCAGCCAAGAAAGCCAATGCAATTCTCGGCTGCATCAATAGGAGTATGGTGTCTAGATTGAGGGAGGTACTGGTAACGCTTTACTCTGCTTTGGTGAGACCCCATCTTGAATATTGTGTCCAGTTCTGGGCACCCCAATTCAAGAAGGACATGGTCAAACTGGAGCAAGTCCAGAGGAGGGCGACCAAAATGGTGAGGGGCCTGGAAGCCATGCCCTATGAGGACAGACTTAGAGAGCTGGGTATGTTTAGTGTGCAGAAGAGAAGGCTAAGAGGGGACATGATAGTCATGTTTAACTATTTGAAGGGATGCCATGTAGAGGAAGGAGAGGGCTTGTTTTCTGCTGCTCCGGAGACCAGGACAAGGAGCAATGGATTCAAACTGCAGGAAAGGAGATTCCACCTGAACCTCAGGAAGAACTTCCTGACAGTCAGGGCTGTCCAGCAGTGGAATCTGTTGCCTCGGAGTGTAGTGGAGGCGGCTTCTTTGGAGGTTTTTAAGCAGAGGCTGGATGGCCATCTGTCGGGAGTGCTTTGAGGGTGTTCCTGCATGGCAGGGGGTGGGACTGGATGGCCCCTGGGGTCTCTTCCAACTCTACATTTCTATGATTCTATAGATTTGGAAGAAATCACAAGGATTATCAAGTCCAACCCCATTCCACCGTACAGGAATACACCATCAAGGCATTCCTGACAGATGGCCACCCAATCTCTGTTTAAAAAATCTGTGAAGAAGATGTCTCCACCACACTTTGAGACAACATTTTCCACTGTCGAACTGTTCTTACTGTCAGGAAAATACTTCCTAATGTTTAGATGAAATCTCTTTTCCTGATGTTTGAAGTCATTTCTCCTTATCCAAGTCTCTAGAGCAGGAGAAGACAGGCTTGCTCCATCCTCCATATGACATCCCTTAAAATATTTAAATGCTATCACCTTTTAACTTTCTCTTCTCCAGGATACATACCCAGCTCCTCAAGCCACACCTCATAGGGCATGGTTTCCAGGCTGCCACTTCCTCTTCCTCCTCCTCCTTCTTTCTGGTGCTGTTGTTACACTAAGGAGGCTGTTTAATCTTTCTTGCTTCTTCACCCATTTCCCCAATCTGAATTTGATGTCCTCAGGACTGCTAGCACTTCTCAGGATCCTTCAGCCAATATTGAATATTGGCTGTATTTTCAAACTATTGGGATACAAATTCCATCGTGCTTGGTGTCCTTGCCCCTTCCAAGTACATTCATGTTAGAACACCTGAGTGTCACCTGGGATCTGAACTGCAGTACCGTAGCCTTCATATCCCATCCAACATTTCACAGATGAAAACGGGGGCATATGCAATCCGGCAACTTCAGAGCATGGACAAGATGGGGAATGTTATTAATGAGAAAGAACAAGAAGGTGCAGCAGACTGCTTTTGCCTGAGTCTGTTGAGAAGGAGATTTTTCTATTCATCCCCTCCCTGCTGGGTTGAATGCAAACTACTTTTGCACTTTGACCTCAGTTAGGAATTGGAGAGAGAAACTGGAACATTTTAAAAGCAGCTGAAAAAGTAGGAAAACAGAGGAGTAGTCGGGACTGTCCCGACCCAATCGGGGCTGTTCGAGATATGGCAGAGTGGTTTAACCACACATTGTCCTCTTATGGACAACTCTGCTAGAGATGTAGATAAAGGCAGCATTTCACCCCAGAATTTGTTTCGAGGGATCTCTTCCACTCTAGCCGTTAGCTACCTGTCATGGGGAGGCCATGGTCCCAGCAGTAAGGGCTTTCCCCAAAATGGCATGAGGAGACATCACTGCTTCTTTAAAACCACAAGCTATGGATGGATCTATATCAATAGCAATAGCATTTATTTCTATACCACTTATCAACTCAGTGTTATCTAAGCAGTTTACAATGTGTTTTAGCTAATTGCCCCCAACAAGCTGGGTCCTCATTTTACCGACCTGCAGAAGGATGGAAGGCTGAGTCAACCTTGGAGCCCGGCAGGATCGAACTCACAACCTTGTGGTTGCAGTACTAGCATTTAACCACTGCGCCACCAGGGCTCCCTATATCAGAGGTGGCAGCATGTGGGTTGTAAGCTGCCTTTATCTCCCCCAACCGCCACAGGACTTCAGAGCAGCCCACTCACATGCTCTCAACCCAATTTTTAAATGCTTTGTAAAGGCCTCTCGACCTTTTCGTGTCCGGTGTTCCACGGAAAACTTGGCAAAATCGGCCTCCTGCTTCCTAATGGAATGGGGGCTTTTCTAGGGGGCAGGGGAAGGGGAAAGCGGGGGAGATATGGTACTCTCAAGTTCAGTGGGGTAGACAATAGGAAGTCAGGCATGTCAAATCTATGATACCCTCCAGCATTTCATATTTCACACGCTAGGACACATGTGGCCAAATTGCATCAGAGTATTGTCAAGATATAAAAAGGTATTAATGAATAAGAACAGATAAGCTAGGAGAGGCTTCAGCAGTCTGCTTTTTCTTGAGCCTACTGAGAAAGGCTAGACCCGGCCCCCCGTCCAGCTGAGTTAACTAAATGCAAAGGACTTCTGCACTTTGAACTCATTCTGCAGTAATTGAAGAAAGCTGATGATAAAAGGGGAAAGTAGGAGGAGGAAAGACAAACTGGGACATCTTAAAAGCAGCTGAAAAATGGGATGGCAGAGGATTAATCAAGATTGCTCCTGCCAAATCAGGACACTTGTGGGGTATGACCTAGATAGATTTCTCTTTAATATACAGGAATATCTTGAGTGCACACCTCACTCTGGATTCAAAACTGAGACTACCTGTGTGTGCAACAAAACCTAAACCACCATTTTAAAGCCTCACAAGCAGATCCTGTGCTCCCTTTGTCTATGACATTGTACTAGGGTCAATCAAGTTAAGAGAAATGCCTCCAGATTCTGATTCTCTCTCTGAATGTGGCTGAGTGGGTAGGAATTGCTTTGTGGAGCTGACAGTTGTGGGGTGGGAGAGCTCTACACTGCCTCCTGATGTGATCAGTGTTTGGCCAGGCATACAAAAGATGAACAGTGATGTATTTTCCTCCTCCTGCAGTGAGTGGCCATTTCCACATTAGACTGTTATAGCGCTATCATTCCACTTTCAACATCCAGCCGGCCCCTCCCTGAACTGCAAACCCCAGGATTCCATAGGATGTTGAAAGTGGAATGATAGCGCTATAACAGTCTAATGCGGAAATGGCCAGTGGCAGATTCCCTCTATTGGCTCCCAGTTCCATGACCTGTCTAGGCTGGTGCTATCAAATCTTTTTATGTTGTGAGCAACATAAAAGGATTCAAACTCCTACCTGGAGTTGTAGTAGGGACTCCTGTTGGATACTCCCACTAGAATAGACCCCTTCAATAAACTGTTGAATGGTGAATAGGTAGATCTTACTGATTCAATGGTTCTGCTCTAATCAGGACTAACAACAAGTTTTAGACCACAGTCTGGATTTTCTGTGTGCTTTCCTCCTTTCTCCCAGGCTGAGCAGGCATAGAATATGTGGGCTTTTCCACTACAATAGTTTCACTGTATCTCTTCTTCCATTGTCACTGGTATACAGCATTGCCCTCTTTGGCTGCAAATACCCTCTTCCTTGGGAGTATGACTCATTGGACTCAGTGGGATTTACTTACTTCTGAGTAGACATCCAGAGAATTCCGCTGTCTGCATTCCCACATGCACACATCTATAATAATATGGTCCAGTTGAAGGAGGTTTTTGACCTGATCTGGTCATAAGGCCGTAAGAATGGACAGCCGTTGAGAAATGATTATTCCTGGAAGTAAACCTAGAACTCTTTTGACTGCAGACAGAAGGCTTTTCTCCACTTACATTTTCTAAGTGATGTGGAAAACTTCAGGATTCACCTCGTCACTTGGTTTTTACTCTCTGTGTCTGTCATAGCAGTTTATCAATAAAGAGAATTAAAATTTAAATAAATATTTTGCAAAGTGTCAAAATAAGAGCCCTTCTGGTTTCGTAGATTTTCTAGACAGTTGTAAAGCCTTATTAACTGAAGAGCAACTGGGAGATCCTGAGTTGCATAATAACCCTCGGTTTACCTATTAATCGGTTAATCATTATTTCAACCAAAGTGTTACAATTCAGATCTCTAGAGACTGGATGGAATTTGAATTAATATGGTATTCTGAGGGCTTGATTTCCCAGTTGCATCAGCTGTTATGTAAAGTTAGCTATGAAGGTCTACATAGTTATACAGCTGATTGAAACACAAAAGCTCTGGTTCTAGCACCACCAGCAATGGGGAAACATTTTGACTCGCCACTTAACAGACCCTGGAAAAACTATTTTGGACTATAGTTCTCAAAATCCCCTGGCCCATGTTGACTGGGAGACATCCAAGAAGCTGTAGTGGTATTAAAACAGTAATTTTTCCAAGCTTTGAATTGTTAGTATGTTATAGGTAGTTATCGAGAAGGCATCTGTCTCTAGTTTAAAAAAAAAAAGCATTATTTTCACCAAGTTTACCAGACTTTATCAGCAATAGCAATATAGCATTTATTTCTATACCGCTTATCAACTCAGTGTTATCTAAGCGGTTTACAATGTATTTTAGCTAATTGCCCCCAACAAGCTGGGTACTCATTTTACCGACCTACAGAAGGATGGAAGGCTGAGTCAACCTTGGAGGCGGACAGAATCAAACTCACAACCTTGTGGTTGCAGTACTAGCATTTAACCACTGCGCCACCAGGGCTCCAGCAGGTTTACAGGAGAAAAAGGTCCATGTATACACACATGGAAAGCACTGTTCAATGACTGCTCAGAACTACTGTAGTGTAGTGCTTTGAGCATTGGACTGCAACCCTGGAGACCAGAGTTTGATTCCCCACTAAGCCATGGAAACCCACTGGGTGACCTCGGGCACATCACACACACTCACCGCCCCTCGAAAACACCATGATAGGTTCACTTTAGGATCGCCATAAGTCAGAAATGACTTGAGGGCACTCAACAACAACAGTAGAGGGACAGGCCATGGTACCACTCCATATGTTTTTGTATGTCAAATCCCATCAGCCATAGCTATCAGTCTGTAGTAAGGGATTAGGACAGCTGGAATACAGCAATGTTTGGAGCGGCGCAGCTAGTAGGTGCTACAAGGATTCATTTTTAAAATCAGTTAATACTACGAAAATGGAAACCTCTGGGTTTCCCTCTGTATTATTCTTCATTAATACAGTTCTCCCCTCACATTCGCGGGTTTCACTTTCATGGATTTGATTATTCACGAAGTGCCCGCTTGCCTCCCCCACTATTCTCCCCTTCCCATTCCCTGGCATTTTGTCAAGGCACAGGGAGGGGAAAGATCATTCCTTCCCTGCACTCCTTTGCCCTCATGGGGGCTCCTGAGAAGGCCCACAGGAATGGGGGGCGCGATTGCCTATTCCCTGCATGCCCTGGGCTGGCAGCCGGCAGGAGCATGGAGGGAGGGCACTGGCCATAGAAATTATTCACAGTTTTTTGACATTCGTGAGGGTTCTCTGTCCCTATCCTTCACAAATGTGGAGGGCCAACTGTATTAGAAGTATTAGCCACTAGTGGAGCATGGCCAAAGGAAGCATAGTGAGGATTATGAATATAATAAGGTAAACCAAAATGTGCTAATATTTCTTTATTGATATGCAGATTTCTGAAAGCTGAATTGGAGAAGTGGCTGTCTTTAAAAGAACAAAAAACTGGAATCTTTCAAAGTGCAGAAACATTTTCACTTGTTAAAAGATGCAAGAGGTATGGACAAACAGAAGGACTTGCAATATGGTTTATTTATTCCTTATGTTGATACTCACATAGAGAAAGATCAAATCAAGTGAAGAACAATAATTCATTTTTATATTTATCAATACACATTATCACACCAGCAGGTGTACTTTTTACCCCTAAAAAAGAACAATAAAAGAAGAGTTAAACATGTCAGCACAGAGAAATAGCTTCTTTTGTTTTGTTTTAGGTATTTTCTCTGGGTATTTGGGGGGAGCTCATATTTGACTTTCTTGTGCAGTTGCTCAGTGAAGGCTGTGTTATTGTGCATTCCCGATACTGATATTATGAATGATCTCCTATTTCTATGGAACAGTTTTCCCTAGATAATGGTTTTCCTGAGAGAGGTGCAAAACACAATATGGAAAGAAACCTTGAATAAAATATAGGAGTTTTAAAAATGGTCTCAGAAGCTTCTGAAACATGCAACAGATTTCATTGTGGATGCATGGATATTGAAAGGATTTCCTGGAGGCAGAAAAGCTGGGAAATCATTGCTCCTTATTGCCCAGTTGCTTGTTTGGAAATAAAGGTACAGGAAAAATTGTTGGGTTGGTGAACCCTGGGGATGTGAATCCCTTCTGAGTTTTAGCCTGAACTATTGAGGGTGCCATATTCTAGCCCCAAAACAGGTGCAGCAACTTGGATGGCTCCCTTAAAATTCTGACTAAAACACAGAATGGATTTATCACCCCACTCAGGTGAAAGCCACCAGCTGCCACTGTGTTTGTTGTTGTTGTTGTTGTTTATTTGCCACCATCAACTTTGACTTTTGACAACCCTTTGACTTTTGACTGCCAGGTTTTCTGATCATCAACTGCCCTGCTCAGGTCTTGCAAACTCATGGCCATGGCTTCCTTGATTGAATCAATCCCCCTATAAAATGGTCTCTCTCTTTTCTCTTTTCCTAATACTTTCCATTGCCAAGTGTTATCATCTTTTCCAGTGAGTCATGTCATCTCATGAAATGTCCAAAGCACAACAGCATCACTTGAATCCACTTCTAGGGACAGTTCAGGATAGATTTGCTCTAAAACTCATTCCAGCACCACATTTCAATTGAGTTGATTCTCTTCCTATCAGCTTTCTTCACTGTCTAACTTTCAAAACCATATACAGAAATCAGAAATACTATCGCCTGAGTGATTCTGACTTTAATATTAGCAGTATGTCTTTACACTTGATGATCTTACAAGTTCCTTCACAGGTGCCTTTTCACATCTTAATCTTCTTCTGAGTTCTTGATTATAGTTTCCATTTTGGTTAATGACTGAGCCAAGATATAGGAAATCTTTAACTATTTCAGTGTCTGTTACTCACTTTAAAGTCATTTGTGAATATTATTTTTGTCTTTTCAATATTCAGTTGTAATTCTGCTATTGCACTGTCTTCCTTCACTTTCCAAATCTTTGCTATTTCATGTAAGTAGAAGCTAAATAGCATTCTGCATTGGGCATGCTTTAGCTCTGGATTTCTTGTGTCAAGCAGAGGGGTTGAATAAATATGGCCTACAAGATCCCTCCAGCTTTAATACTCATTAGTCTCTCCGTGCTAATGTCATGGTTTTGGAGAAGGCAGAAATTACTATGGGAACACTGTATGTTTTTCTTATACAGGTGTCTCATTGCATGTGCTCACAGTTAAGGTACTCTGTTTTTGTAAGATTTTGTGATGGTTTTATTGTTTGACTGGCATTGGTTTTGTTCCATTCATCAGCATGTGTAGTTTGTAGATTAATTTGTGATGGCTGCTCAGTTTCCCCCCTCTGTTTATTGAAATCAATTACCACAACTGAGTAGAACACCTACTTCTTTCTGATCAGACAGGTGGGTTGTATTCTATCTTGTTTTTGGCATTAATATGTTATGACTTTTGGTTATTTTTTATTATTGTTTTCTATATTGCTTAAAGAGAAATATTAATGAGACTTTGGCACTTTGTGGATATAAACAATACAAAGATGAAAATTTTCTTAAATCTCACTGCTTTAAGCTCCAGGTTTATATCACACTTGTACAGCTTACAGCTTGCTGAATATCTTAAGCTTTGGACTTTAAGATAATTTATATTGCAAGAGAATAAGCATGTGGCTTTATCATTCCTTTATATATTCATTATGTAAACAATTAGCTTATGCAGTTACACAGTCTTTGTGGAAGTTCATCATATCCCAAACATTTCCAATTCAAATACATTATCTTTGATAGACATTGCATAGTCTAGGCACATTATCTTCTTATAAGGAGCATTCTGTATATTTATAAGGCCCATGGTGCTTGTAACAGATTTCATCATTGATAAAATGAGATGTGAGATGTGATAAAATGAATTGTGAGATGACTAAAACTATAATGTGAGATCTAAACTGATACACCAGTGGTGGGTGAGTGGGATATGAGCTAACTCAAGACACTCAGCTTAAATTAATAGCAGGGTTAGAATCCCTCTCTGCGTGTTTATGTATCTTCAAGTCACCTGTCAACTTATGGCAACATCATGAATTTCATAGAGGGGTTTTTAGGCAAGGAATACTCAGATGTGATTTTGCCAGTTCCTTCCTCTGAAATATAACCTTAAGCGCCTGGTATTCGTTGTCAGTTTTCCATCCAAGTACTAACCAGAAGTGACCCCTGCTTAGCTTCAAAGATCAGACAAGATCTGCTACTCTTCAGGGTATTTAGGCCTATAATCTTCAAAATATAAATTATACATATTACCAGCAAGTTTTGCATCACCTCTTATGTGAGTCTTCATTTTATCCATACAAGAGATAATCTTGGGAATGGGGTGACTTTCTAAACTATAAATAACCCAGAATGCCCCTATCCCATTAAGGGCCTCACTGTGTCTACAAGAACCCTTTAATACCACCTCAGGTCTTGATATGTCACCACAAGTCAAGGATGGCAAGGAATTACTCTTGATTGGTGTGCCAATTTCTCTAAGGAAGCAACATCCACAAATCCTACTCAATGTAGCATTTCAAAGCACTGGAAGCCACTGAAAGTGCTGTAAATAGGTTACTGCTGTTTGAATAGTGTTTTCTTCTGCTGCAGAGAAAAACTGTGTCAAGTGAAATCTGTCTAGAGAAATTCTTAGAGAAGACATTGAACACGCTGTGCTGGATGCATTTTGTTGTGCATTGGCTTGACAATGTTTGAATGCTAAAACTGTCCCCTCCAGAATAGATGATGGTATAAAGGTTTCACTTACTGATCCTGTGCTGCCTTGAGAATAAAACATGTCCAAAGTCCTGCGCCACAGATATACAGAGTAAAATTTCTGCTTATGGAACTACGCTATTTTTTGCCCTCTCACCTCAAACCATCTTTTAGCTATAAGACCCCCACCGCATGCCATCTAAGTACTGGTGGAGAAGCATCTGACTGTAGCCCTGTCACCAGATGCAGAACAATGACATCATCCATTGAGACTTCTGGGAGATTCCTGGGGACAGCAGCAGATTATGTCATTGTTCTTCATCTGGCTATAGGAACATAGCTAGATACTTCTCTGATGCCCTCTGCTTTCCACCAACCATGAAATAGTCATGGAGGGAGACTCCTGCAGCTAAGAAGTAGGTTGCAGGGTATGGGACATTGTATGTGATCAGTAGAATATTCTGACCTTTATGATAACCCCAAAAGTCATACCTTGGAGTGCATGAAGGGTGGGTGAGGGGGGGGCAGAGGGGCAGGGGCATGGTTACTGTCATGCAGGATATGTGGCTAGGTCACGTGGGAGGTGGGGCTATGGCATGTGGGGGAAGGCAGGCAAGGAGCTGCGGCACCCCAAAAAATGCTGCTGGGGTGCACCACCCTCCTTAACACCCCTCTTCTCTATGCCAGTGGATTTATGTTGATGTACATTAGACTTACAACATCATAAGTCACTATTACGATGCTGACCATTATGACTTCTTTTCCTTTTCTTTCTCCTTTTTTGAGAGGGGATGTTTTGGGGATAGACATTCAACTGGATAACAAAATCAACCTTAGAATGAAAACAAGAGTGGGGAAATTCCTTCAATTGGCCTTTTTAACCAAAAGTTCTATGAATATGACAAATTTGTTTCCCATTAAATTAGTCTAAATTAGCCACTATTATTAGAATATTTTTTTTTTAAAAAAGCAAGTTAAATAAGATGGTAACTGCCCTCCAAATACCCTAAATGTACTAGATCCCTTCTGACATGGGAAGCTAAGCTAGATCAGACCTGATTAGTACTTGGACGGGAGACTGCCAGTAAATGCCAGGTGCTGTAGGCTATATTTCAGAGGACAGAGCTGACAACACCACCTCTGAATATTCCTTGTCTAAGAAAACCATGTGAAATTCATGGGGTGACCATAAGTCAACAGGTGACCTGCAGGCACGTACACATACACAACTGCAATGGCTTAGAGCTGTATGTAGAGTAGAGACAGGCAAGTGGAAATATATACTTTTTCTCACAAACTAATGACAAGTGGAAGTCATCAGCCTCTGGAGTTATAATTCATTGGTTTTTCAGACAGAGGCCATCTATGTACAGGCTGGTCGCTGAATCTGCCACCGTTTGCCTTGTTGGCGTATGGAAGAAGCAATAGACTCTGCCATCTTTCCCAGGCACTATCAGAAGAATGCAACTGTCTTGACTTTCTTGAAGAGTCATGACAAGTTCCATCAGATTCAGGCCAGTAACTTGGTCTAGTTCTTTGTGAGATGGTGTCAGAAAATGCTAAGATCTGCCCCATGTGATGAGCTACTGAATTGCAGGGGTAGGCTTCTCATTGAAGCACCCTCACAACTTGAATCTCCTCCATGCATCTAGGCTGGCCATTGGATCCTGTTCCAGCTGAGCTTTGTTTGAACCACAATGAAAAATCCATGTTCTTCCCTAAGGGAAGTGTGCATATGTATAACTGTGTCCATTTTTAAAAAAAATGCCTAAAAGAATAATGAAGCTCATTCTCCTATATTAAAAAAATTCTGAGATTCCTAGATTTATGAACACTTAAGTAGAGTATGGATGTTATGTCTTCCTGGGAGCCCAGGCATCTAGAAAGTGATAAGAGGGACATCCAAACAGATACAGATCAGCTGACAAATCACAAAGAGTTCTGCGTCCCTCAGTTTAAAGATATAAGAATGGAGAACCACACCTGTTTCAATATCTTCAGTATCCCCCCCCCTACTGTCTTTTGGCTTGGTCCTGGCTGCAGTCTCATGGTGTGTCTTTTGGTCCCAAGTTAGGGTTGTCTGGTTTTCTGCAGATCAATACAGGGCATGTGAGGCAGACTTGTATTAGATCACCTCAAGCCTCATATCAAAAAGGGACTTTTGCTAGATTTCAGGACTCCCACAGATTTCAACTCTCACAGGAACCCATGCAAATCTTGTGATGGCAAGCCTGGCATCACATGATAAGACCTTTACTCTGCTATTCAGTGTCAGCCCTGCTGGGCAGAGGGAAGAAAAAGTGGCACCATACCAGCTGTAATCCCATTTGATGTGTAATGGTTGAGTGCTGTGTGCATACCAAACACTTGGGGATTTTGTTCTACTGGATGCATGGCTGGTGTCCACTTTCAGATACATGATTTGGGGTGTCCCATATCACCCCAGTATGGGACCTGAACTTAAGACCCCAAATATGGGATGCCTCATACAAAACAGGACTCCTGGGAAGCCTACCTCAAGTTCCTATTTGGTTCTGCTTTCTGGATTGTCCCTCAGCTCCTGGTTTCCAATTTCTGATTCACCTTAGACTGATGTCCACCTGGACTGTGCTACTGGAAACAGCAGGTTGGGTCTTACAGGATGAGTGTTCTTCATTCACTCAAAAGATCTCTCCATGCAGAAGGATGAATGTTAGGTAGATTATGCCCAACTCTCTCCCTTGACACCAAGTTTTGTATGTTGTTACATGCCTTCAAGTTGACTCTAACTTATGCCAACTCTGTCATTGGGTTTTCTTGGGAAGATTTATTCCAGGGAGGTTTTTTCATTGGCCTTCTCTAAGGCTAAGAGAATATGACTTGCCAAAGGCCATCCAATGGGTTTCCATGTATGAGCAAGGATTCTAATCCTGGTCTCCTTAAGTGCTAGTCAAACTCTCATACCACTATACCACCCTGGCTGTCACTAGTTTTCCATGTGTATAGAATTGCTTGTGGGCATATTATGAGGCAATGCAAGACTCATTTGAAGAGACAGTAATGGTTGGTAAGATGAAGTGAGCAGGAAAATTGATTGATTCAATCAAGGATGTCTCCAGTTTTTTTACAAGACCAAAGCAGGGTTGTTAACCACGAAGTCTCTTGGATGTCTCTTATTGATAGTATGACCATAAGATGAAGGTGACTAGATGGCAGGTAACAACATCAACAATGGAATTCATGCCTAGAGCTCATCCTTGACATGCTGCTTTTGTATGGAATTTGAAGGAATTATTCTGAAATACAGGAATATGTGAAAGTAGGATAGGAAGAAGTCTAGAAGAGCTTGGACCTCTAGGGAGGGATCCATTGGTAGTAGCAAAAGTATTATCAGGCTTTTATACTAGTTTTGGGAATAGAATTGCTATGTTTCCTACTTGACAAAGGATACTCTACTACAGTCAGCCCTCCACATTTGTAGGTTCCACTTTCATGGATTTGAATACTTGCAAGTTTCTACTACCCTAGCCCTCAAGTGCTTCTTTTCTGGGTGAACCTTCCTTCTCACCAGCTCTGATCATGCTGTGTAGTCCTTTAAAAAACCACCTTGGTTCTCTTCCTTGTTCACCAGTTGCTGCCTGGCCAGCTGAGGATGGTCACAGCCCAATTTTTCAACACCACAAACCCTCTCTTCATGCCACCCACACACTTAAGGAAAGAGATGGGCAAGAGAGAGGAAGCACGGGGCCACCGTGCTGACCCACCCCCCTTCCCTCTTCCTTTCCCTGTTCTGATTGGACCCTGAATGCCCACTCTTCCCACCATGCCTTGGGCCCCTTCCCATAGACGCACATACATTTTAATATTTGCATTTTTCCCCGCTTTCATGTACCTGTACCCTTAACCCTAGTGATTATGGAGTGCCAAGTACATTCCAAAGTGTCTGAAGAGTTGTCCAGTCCAGATTTGGTTTGAAGATAAAGAACCAAAAGAGTTGGTTCTCATTCAATATGGGAAGATACATTGTATTTCCACTTAGATTACAGTAACTTTCTCTAAATCTTCAGTTGGGCATATAAATCAGTATTTCCTTTTCTTAAGCCAATTGTAAGTGGCTACCCTATCAGTGGTCAATCTGTTCAGGTGTTGCAGCTATCTAAAATTTCAGACTACAGAGGGGGATCTCATGTGCTAAGGCTAACTGTAGCATCCTCATAGCAGATCATGGTACAGATGGCCCTCCATATTCCCAGATTCTGTATCCACAGATTCAACCAACCACAGCTTGAAAATGTTTTTTAAAAAGAAAAAATCCAAAAAGCAAATTTTGATTTTACCAATTTACATAAGGGATGCCATTTTACTACATCATTGTATAAAATAGACTTGATCATCCATGAGTTTTGGTATCCACAGGGGATCCTGGAACCAAAACCTAGTGGATACTGAGGACCCATTGTGCATTGAAACCTAGCTGATATGGGAAAGGGTTATTTGCTAACCTTCTCCCAGATGTTCTGGTTTTCTATATTCAGTAGAAAAAAGTATATGGAGGAGTAATGAATCATGTGAACAGCCTACTTGTGGTACAGAATAGATACATTTTGACTTTGATTGCATGTCTAGTGTTTGTCCACAGGAAGGAAAAAAAAACATTTTTTCTGCTTATGTCTTAACCCACAGTCACAAGTTCTGGATTTCTTTTTTGCTTTGATAGCTGCCAAAAATTAGGAAGAAAAAGGCTATGATGTGGTGAGTGCTTGAAACTGCTGGCTATAGGAAATAACACTTTTTAATCTTAGTGCAAACATAGGGCATTTCTGCACTAGCCTGTTATAGTGCTATTTTCTACTTTCAACATCCTATGGAGTCCTGCGGTTTGCAGCTTAGGGAAGGGCCTTTGGCCGTAGACAGCCATAATTCTTTTCTTTGTCATGATGATATAAAATTGGATATCTTAATGGCTGCTCTCATCTTGGATTGAAATAATTTTGACCAACTTTCTGGCAGGTAAGGAAGGGGAAGAGAATTGTAGTCCTCCAGCTCTTGCTGGACTAAAGTTTCCATTAGCACTAACCAGCGTATAACCCAATGGTGAAGGATGCTGAGAGTCACAGTCCATCAAATCTGGAGTGGACAGATATCTGGACTAGCCACAGGCAGGGGTAGGAACTGTGTGGCCCTTTAGACGTTGTTAGACTGCAGCTGCTAGCAGCACTATTTGAGGTAATAACTGGTGATGGATGCTGGGCATCACAGACCAACAACATCAGAGACTACAGTTGCAACATTCCTGATCTAGTGAAAAAAAATAATACTACACTAGGAACAGGATGGTCTGAGTCATGCGTTTTCCCCTTCTTAGATTTGCTTTCTCCTTTCCTTACACCCGCATTCATGGCTCATCCAGTCCAACTTCACTCTGGAGTGTTCTTATTTTTCCGTTTTGTGGTTAGTTTTTTGGGATAGAGGATAACCTGGCCTTTGTGGCCCATCCTTTTCCAGCCATGATGCCTCATGCTTGGAACTTGATGAGGTCTCTGTAAAGTATGTATCTTCAAGTTCCATAGTGTAGTGTGGAAATGGTCTGAGTTCAAACTGCAAAAGAAGGTAGCATTCAGTTAATTCAATGGGGGAAGAGGAGTGGAGAGGGCAGTTTTGTCCTTCCCTGTCGACTCAGGCAGAAACAAACTGCTAGCTTTCTCTAGCTTGTCTGCTCTTCCTCGTTAGTCATTTTTTGCCATCTTGACCACACTCTGAAGTTGTTTGGCCACATATGCCTCATTTTTCATTTTGTGGAATGTTGGGGAATATGATATGATATTGCCTAATATTCTCTGACACTTTCCCTTCCAAGTATTAAACAGGCCTGACCCTGCTAAACAGGCCAGATCAGCTGAGATTTGGTACCTTCAGGATATTTGGGAAATAAGAAAAGAAGGAAAAACACAAACAAAAGTAAAGCTAAATCCCCAGTATGCCTTTAAATGCAGATGTTGTGTTTGAGAAGATAATGGACTTAATGATGATCATAATGATGATTAAAAATGGTTCTTTTCAGCAACTACTGTTTTTACCATTACAGAAACTTAACCGGTTCTGTTTCCACCATATACCAGACAAGTCTTGTTTCTCCCTGGGGCAGAAAGGAATGAGAAAAAGGCAATGCAATTTGGATTCATATTTGGCTTACAGTCAGTGTCATTCACTCCCCCAAATAAATCATTTGGTCCTTTGTGGGAGGACATCCCGCCTTGCTTGTTACAAAAATAACCCTGGCTGAGAACAAACAGGCAATGTAGCTAAAAATTTGACTTGTATGCCACAGCAGCAGAGAACATGGCTGATGGCAATAGCCAAGCACTGCTCTGCATAAGAGCCTCCCTAGTCTTGATTTCAAGGAAACACTTCACTTAACTTAGATTTTGCATAAAGCCCCCAAGACTTTATCTTATTTTGAACAGTGGTATAATAATTATCGAGTCAAAGCTTGGAACAATTACTGTTTTGATGATGCCTTCCCAAATCTTCCAGAAGCATGACCAGTTGCCATGCTGGCAAGGGGATTGTGGAAGCTGCAATCCAAAAGTAACTTTTCTAAATTCTGACTGAGGATTGTTTGCAAGGTCAGAGTGTGTAGAGCTTTTGATTAGCAGAAAAGACGGAATGATCTGTAACCCCTTAATACTGCCCTCTGGGATCAGGAGGAAACTGATTTTTTTTCCAGTGACAATATATTATTATGAGCTATTATTATGGATCCTATCTCAGGAGAAAGGAGGGGTATAAATTCAATAAATAAATAAAGAATGAATTGTGCAAAACATTTTTAGGTGGCTTGTATGGAATGGGGAATTAAGAGCCATTACGATTAGAAAAAGGCTGGCTGTGGCAGATATTGCAACTAATAGAAGTGATTTGCCTGTGTGGATCATGAGGACTGCTTGAATTTTTGGACTCTCTTTATGGTGTCCAAATGAAAGTCTGCCTATGTTTACAAACTAAAATGTTCCAAAGAGGTTGCTTTTCTTCCTAAGCAAGTTCCCTACCACCACTAGCATTCACAGATTTCAGGGCCTGGCCCCACCTATTATAATATCCACAGCTTAGGAAAAGTTACTTTCTGCTACTCCCCATAATCCCCCTGCCAAAAATGCTTTGTTATGCCGTGCTCCTGATTTTAGGATGCAGATACCAGACTCAGGTTCAATTATTGACCTCAAAATCCATTAGTGAATCTTCTCTATGCTTCAGTGCAAAGAATTAGAAGAGTGATGCATCCATGTTAGGGAATTTTCCCCAGGTGGACAAAAAGAACATTAGAAACATACAGTGCTTCTCTGCTGTTTCAGTGAGATGTGCATTATGCAAACTTCTTCACTTCCTCTCTAAACCCAAGAAGCAATATCATTTCCTCCATGGTTGTGTGCAGTCCACAGCATGGGGAATAGGGGCATTTTAACAGATGTTTAGATTGCACAGACAGGATGCACGTTAAGTATTTTCTCTCCTCCATGTCTCTCACTTCATCCTCTAAGACTGCAAAACAAAAGGCAGTCTCTTGTGCCTGTGGGAAGTGTCACTCTTAACCAAGAGCTAAAAATCACATACAGTGTGTAGTATAGCCTCTTCATTATGGATGTTTGGAACTGTACGGTAAATTTTATCATGATCCTGTGGTTTCAACCCTCTGTTATAGATCTTTTTGCAGAACTATAGTTATCAAAAGTCTGATAGCAATCAGACATCCTGATGCCCACCAGATATTCTGGACTTCTAGCCACATGGCCAGTGGCTGGAAATTTAGGGAAATTTTATCCAAAATGTCTGGTGGGATACCAGATCACCTATTCTAGTATAGAAAAGGTAAAAGGAGATGTGGAGATTTAGAAAGTAGGTTAAGAAAAGATGGAGACTAGAAGAGTCATATAAGTATAGAGAGGGTAATACAACTCACTTGCCTTATTCAAGCATTTAAAAGAGGATTAAGCAGATCATAGGGAGAGGAAGTAAGCAAGTCCTGCTCCATTTGAAAAATCGTGTAATTATCATGTGGAGAGGCCTACCAACACCAACAGCTGTAAAGAGTAGACATCTAGTAAGTTTCTATAGCAGAAGTGGGCAACAGTAACTCTCCAGGTGTTTTTGGTTTAAAGCTGCCATTAGCTCTAACCAGCATAACCAATGGTGAGGAATTATGGGAATTGTAACTAGAGAGCCACAGTTGTCCACTCATAGACTAGATGTTCAAAACAGGCATGGGGAGTGCCATGATTATGGCTTTGCAGTGAAGTTCCCAAAGGCAGTTTATGAAAAACACACACTGACAGAATGTGTTGTTTGTTTCTTTGTTTAATTTATATCCCACCTTTCTCCCATCATGGCAAGAGAGTAAGAGAGGAGAGTCCTCCGTTTTTGAAGTTGTGAGATGCATAAACTGAGAGAACACTCTATTAGAAAGTGCCAGCCTGCTATGATCAGAGAAATTTGGGTAGGTCCCAGTCACTTTAGCCTAAGCTTCCAATAGAGCAGGAAAACAGCTTGCAGAATGGATGTTGTTACCGTAGTTTCTAGCCTGAACTTGTGGGATATTAGATATCATTTTGATATCAATAATTTGGCATACTATACTCCTCTTCCCTCCACGTGCTTGCAAGGCCCCTGGACAAGCTCACATACAGGCACGGCCGCTAATCACTGTAATATTCCACACAAATACAGGCAGGCCAGAAATAGCCGACCCGCCGCTTCAGGAGACCTCAAGGCAAGTACCATATTATGTATGCACGCTACTTACAAAGAACTCCCTGCCCCGAGCAGGCAGCTTGACTAGCCGAATACTCAACTGTGTCAATGTCAGGCGGAGGCTAAGCAAACACAGAGGCAGCAACTGGAGTTTTATGGTTTTTAGTAAGTAGGCAGTAAAATAATCAAGGAGTTACGGCACCCAAAGCAAACAGAGGTGGTGAAACTCAGCAACGAGGATTAACAGAATAACCAGGAACAGAAAGTCCATGAAACAGAATGGTCGACGGTTGTTGCCCCATGACCCCCTCCCCCCAGCGTCTGTCTTAAATAGTCTTTAGCCCAGCCGGGGCTGATCAAATGTCCATTGGCCTGGCTCCTAGCTGGAAGCCCTCAGACCTCAGATGCTTCTCTTGCAAGCGCTTTGATCTATGAACCGCCTCCTTTTCCTGTTGCCTCTGGAGGAACGTGGGGGGAGAGTCTGCTGCAAACTCTGGGCTGGAGTCAGAAACAGCCATTAAACTCACAGGTTATAAGAAAATGTTTTGTAATCAGATAAAGTATTTCCCTTTCTTCAGTGTCATCCCACACTCTCTTGGTTCATTTGATCTTTTAAACATTGCACAAAGGTCACTAAGTGGCATTGTTTTGTTTTGTTATGTACCTTCAAGTTGTTTCCTACTTATGGCGACCCAAAGGTAAACCTATCATGTGATGTTCTGAGACTAAGAGTGTGTGATGCGCCCAGGGTCATGCAGGGATTTCCATGGTTGAGTGGGGAATTGAACCCTGGTCTTCAGAGTCATAGTCCACTGTTCAAACTATTACACCATGCTGGTTCTCACCAAGTGACATATGCAAATATAATTCCATCTAATTCTTCTCCTTCACCAGCAATGGAATGGTCATTGAGGGCAGCTGTCACAATGACATGGTGAGGCCTGGGGGCCTTTGTTCCTTGTGGAGGAAGGAATGAGATACTAACCTCTGCAAAGAACTAAAAAATACATACTCAAGTGTCAAGTGGAATTATGCTTGTGTATGTCACTAACAGGGTGCTGGCCAATGTCACCTTTAAAAAGGCTGAGATTTACATATAAAAATGTGATGTATGAAGAGACCCTGGACCAGTGGTAATTCAATGCCCCAACCTTTGCAACATAATTGCATTTCAGAATAAGGTTAAGCAGAAGTCATAACCAGTAGACCCACCAAGGAAAGGATTCCAGTATCTGCACCATCAAAGAGTTTTGGTGATAGTAAAATGGTTTGTAATCAGCCTAGGTATTTCCCTTTTCAAGTGTCATTCCACACCCTCTATGACAGAGTAAATTCTGCTGTATAAATTCTGTTGTACACTACCTTGAATCTCATGATGAGAGAAAGATGGGATAAAAATTAAATAAATAAACAAAAATAAATAAAATAAAAGATAAGTCCAGCTGCCATCTCAAGTCTACCAGTTTATTGCTGGAAGGAGGATGCAATTTTACTTGAAAATACTAGTTTCTAATTTGCCACTGCTAAAATGTGACCAGAAAAAAATCTGTGGGGCTTATTCTGAACTTTGCAATGCTTTTAATTAATCCGTTTATGAGTCAGGGTTACATAACTCAGGATTATGCATTTGCATGATGATTCACCCAGTTTTGCTCTAAACTTCAAGTAAAATATCATTCTCATGAAAATGAGCATTCAGGTATATTTTCAAACTACAAACCCCATGATGCAAAGAGTTGCAAACAAGAAATATGCATTTCAGTAATGTAGCCAGCAATGCCTTCACTATTTGTATCTATACCTTTGAACTACGGGTGGATGGTGTCAACAGTTAGAAATATGCCACCACCAGTCATTTCACATATTCATTAAATATCTTAGGCCTAGATCACAAAAACAAGAGATGAGACCATTTTCCCTTTCCCTGTGACACCACTCTCTGCTTGTCTGGGGTTTTCCCCATTCTAAATACCTCTACCAAGGGCCAGTTACTGGCAGGAAGAGCTTTAAACTAAAATACTCTCTCTAGTCCCTGGATATTTTGTGTGAAGCAATGCTTTAACCATCTGTCCTATATCAGTCCTGCACAGCTGATAAATCAAACAAACAAACTGAATATCTCCCAGCTTGTTACTTGCTTCCAGGCAGTAAGAAAAGAATCATAAATAAAGTCCAACATAAACAAAGTCCAGCAGGGTTTCACAGCAAGAGAGTGTCCAATGTCAATCTGAGCATTTGTCAAGGCATCCAGCAAGGTAATAGGTCAGATAAGCTCTGACAACTTCTGGAGGGGAAGGGTGCCAGCTAAAGAGCCCCAAAGCCTAGCACAGCTGTGCCTTGATTGATTGTTGCTGGTTATAAATTCTGAGACAGTGGCTCTGAGTCTCTCTTTGCTGCCTGTGCTGTGCAAAACTGGGTCTAGGTAAGTATTCCTCTATATCTGAAGAGACAGGACTCTCTGTTGGAGCTGGCACCATCCTCTGTTCTGTTTCTGGCACTGTACAGCAGGCCCTGGCACGCCTTTCGTTTCAGCCTCTGGTGTGTCCTCTGCTTCAGACTCTGGTCCTTTTCGCATTGAGGCTTCTCGCGCGAGCGGGGAAGGCGGCTCGTGCGAGAAGGCTCCTCCAGGAGGCTGCCGTTTCCCCCTCGTTCCTTCCGCAGGCGAAGGAACGAGGGGGAAACGGCAGCGAGCCGCCCTAACCCCCAGGCGAAGCAGGAGGCTGTCGCATCCGTCCCCCCCGCTCGCGCGAAGCAGGAGGCTGTCGCGTCCGTCACGCTAGCACCCCTCCCCGCCCCTTCCTTCCACAGGGGCGGAGGGAAGGAAGCGTGACCCAGCCGCCTCCCTGACACTCCGCACAGGAGGTAAGTGCGCGTGGGCGCCGGGAGCATTGCGCAAGCACGGGTGATTTTCGCTTTGAGGCGAAAATCAAAAAACCCACGATCACGCCGCTGCAGCCCCGTGAGCGCGGCAGAAGTGGGAGTGCATCATGCAGAGTGACGCTCCCACTCCCGCAAGGCTCATGGGGCTGTCGCGCGACAGAAAGCCCGTGCGAAAAGGGCCTCTGAGTCAGAGTCCATGCTCTGGAAGCGGAGCATGACACCATCTGAAATGTCAAGTCCATATACAGGCTTACCACCTTAGTCCTTAGCCTTTGTACTATCAAATACAATTTTATTGAGGGTCTGTCCCTGCCCCATGCTACGCTTGCCCCAATTTGTATTCATGTGAGAGCATGAGCCATTTCTCTGCACTGGCTTAGAATTTTGTACATAGTTCTATACACATTTTTCAAAACAGGTGCATTTTCTAACATTTGCATGAACTGAAGCACATTTATTGACAATTTGCAAGTGTACACATTTTCCATTCATACTTTTACATTTGTGTACACTTTCTAAATTTTTTTTTTTATCTTGTGAATTGCAAGGTTGAGGATATGTGCAGATTCCTAACCATGAATTGCATATGGATCCATGCATTTAGTAAGTAGAAACTGGGTAATATTGCATTAAATTGCAAACTCCACCATTTTTTCACTAATTAATTTTCACTAATTCCTTGGGTTAAGTGGATTTGTGAAAAATGGGAGAATGGCAACTGTCAAGGGCATCCCAATTGGCTGAAAGAACAGCTAACATCCCAAGATTCTACACAATGTTCTGCAATATCATTAGCAATGGTGGTGATGGTGGCAGCTCTCATACCAACAGGGTGGTAAATCTGCTCTGCGTTTTAGTCTGAATTATCCAAGGTGACAAACCTATTTTTAGGATAGCTCCTTTAAAGTTTAGACTAGAGCCCAGAGCAGATTCACTGCCCAATTACATGAGAGCCACCAGCTCATTGGTCAGTAGGTTTTCAGCAGTTGACTTGTACAGCACCATCTGAGAAGCCTTCTGTTCCTGGCACCACCTTTGCCTCTTGATGTCTACCAGTAAGGACAGAAATCTGCGTCTCTCTTTGAGGGTCCTATGATGTCATCAGGCAGTTTGCATTGGCACACTCTTTCACTATCAATGACAAGGCCAAGATCTGTGTGTCAGAGAAATTTGTGATATCAAGCTGTTACCCTGTATGTTAGGGGTCCCAGGAGGGGCGCCCAAATAACCAAATAAAAGCACAAGCTGGAGAAATTAAGCTCGAGCACTCTCTTAAGCTAAACGAGAGGCAGGGTAACTTTAGCAAGGATCTTTAACCCAATGTATACAGCGTCAGGTCAGAGAGCGGCTAGACAAGATTTTAAAGCAACAAATAATATTTTATTAAAAACAAGCAACACGAAAGACATGACAAATACTAACTAACTTAGAAATGGAAGTGGAGAAATGGAAGGGAGCAGGTAATATGACACCTGGTCTCGTAGTCCTGGAGAGACAGACGGGGTTCTGGGAGAGAAAACTCAATGGGGTTCGCTGAGGGGAGTTTCCTTAGATGACCAGCAGCAAGGTGGGATGGAAGTCCAAAGTAGTCCGAAGACATCCCAAAAGTGGGGACCTTTTATAGGGTGGATTTTACCTACAGGCTATGTTATGCTCAGTGAGAACAAAGGAAATTTGGAGCTAGACAAAGGAGTGGGAAAAGGTCAGATTTTGCATGATGGGTTTAGCTCTTAATGACAATAGCATGGTTGATGGCCCGACATAAAGAAATGGCTTGGCTCTCGGCTGCGTGGCTTTGTGTGTATATACGCCGAGCAAAGCCGGTTTGCAGGGAGGTTTTTCCCTAAAGCAACGGAGAGGCTTAAGTTGCCTGCCTGAATGGGGTTTTGGAATGTACAACCATTAACGGCTGCGCCCCAGACATGCTCGTCCAGGGGACCTCTGCAAACACGTGGAGTAGGGAAAGGTCAAGCAAAGGCCAAATTATTTGATATCAAAAAGGATATCTAATGCTCTCATCAGGCATATCATAACCATGATAACAAAGCGATCAGGAACGCGCCTATGTTCTGTTTGGCAGCTGAATATTCCATGCAGATTTCAGTTACAGCAAACCCAACTGCAATAAGCAAATCTTCCAGCAGTTCTATGAAATGCATTAGGTCAAACTCTGTCTAGTGTGAAGCATGAAAGATCCTTGCGGACTTCCATTGCTGAAACCCAGATGGGTCAGAGACTGACCAAAGCAATCTGCCATCCACATACAGCGGGGAAATCTGTAATACTTCCCCGAGCAAAAACTCTCCCCGTCTCCCATTACAACATTTGTTCATATCATCCTATCTTTGGGCACTTCAGTAATTTGCATTATGAACATTCACAAAGCCTGAGAGCTGAGATCATTATGTATTGTCCTTAATGCAGCTGAATTCCAGCAACACGTTACCACAATTTGATGTGCACTTTTCTAAAACAGTGAAATGAAACAAGACTGAAGAAGAAGCGTGGGGATGGGGAGGCAGGAAACTAGTTGCTTTTATCCCTGCTTTACATTATGTTCAGCTCCTGCTCTCTGAATAATAAAAGATGAAAAGCAATGGTAAGACAAATACTGTCAATAAATGAGCAACTAGCATTTGTCCATCTTGGGACAAGATCCTAAAATCACATGGTACTCTTTAAATTGGAGTGCTGAAATGTGTTTGATGTGGGCTGCCCTTGGAATTAACTTGGAATCATGTATTAGGGCCTTTTCCCACTACACAGTTACAACGATATGATTCCACTTTCCCTTGGCAACATTGTGTAGAATCTTGGGATTTGCAGTTTAAGGAGGGGCATTTAGAATTCTCACCCAAAGATTTCTAGTGCCTCACTAAACTATAAATCTCAGGATTCCATGAGATGTTATCATGGCAGTTAAAGTGGAATCATTGTGCTACAACTGTGTAGCATCAAAGGGCCCCAGTTCAAAATTTGACAGCTAGGATTATGTCACATTTTTAAGATCAAAGGTGGAAAATGTGCAAAAGGTACATATTTTCAACCCCTGGGACCTGTCAGAGGACACACAGGCCCTCAGAACAAAGCCAGATGTTGCTGAAAATCTATTCTAAAAAATGTGTCTGTGGGTTTTGGTGAGAAAAAAATACAAGGTGAACTTTTACTTTGTTTTAAAGGAGAATTGGTGCTTCTGGAAGTTTCCAGGAGAAGCAATACTCTTTTTATAACTGGATTTTTTTCTTCTTCTGTGGGGTGGAAAGATTTGGGAGCTGCCAAAATGGTTCAGGGCACTGCATACAGCTCATGGTCAGAGAATTCCCACCACTGACCTGAATGGTACTGTTTCACAACAGTACTGAAGAAAGCCCGTTCATGGTATTACCGGTCACCTTTAAAACTTTTGAAAGCTTGATGACCATAAGAACAGAAAAAGAAACAATGCTGGCCTGTCCACATCTTGTTCCCATACAGGCCTACCAAATGACTTTGGGAAACTTACAAAGCAGGATATGAGTACCACAAGAACACCTCCACCCATGCCTTCCTGCCCAAGCATTGGGCTCTTCAGAGGAGGCTCTTCTCTGTGTACTGTCCTTGGAGGGATGGGTTGCTCTTGTTGTTGGTAACTGTTGTTAAGTCAATCTCAATCTATGGTAATTCTATGAACGAGATACCGCCAAGTCGCCCTATCCCCAACTGCCCTGTTCAGGTCTTCAAATTCAGGGATGTGACTGCCTTCATTGAGTCTATTAATCTGTAATGCTGTCTTCTGTTGCCCTGTTTACTGGGGGTCCCGGGAGGGACACCTATATGCGCTCTCAATTAACTAAGTTTGGGGAAATTAGCTAAAGCACAAGTTAGCAATGCGAGAGGCAGGGCAACGCAGCAGAATCTTTTACCCAATGTCTACGGGGTCAGGCCAAGCCAAGAAGCACACCAAGTTTAAGAATAATTGAGATTTTATTAAATACAGGCACGCAGTGTATGCAGCACACGCAATCACACAAGAAACTAAGGAAAGTAAAGGTTGGAGTGGTATAGAGGGATTTTGAGAGCGATTGTTGAATTGGATGATATGAAACCTGTCCTAAAGCCTGGAAGAATAGAGAGCGATGCTGGGATTCGATGTGGTTCAGCACGTGGAGCTGAGGGGAAGCTCGCCAAGCAAAGCGGCAGCAAGGCGGTCTGGAACTTGGGAGCGATCCGAGGAAGGTCTCAGAATCAGGGTTTTTTATAGGGAGAAATGTAACTGCAGGCTGTTCCATACTTGGGGAAAACAATGAGTTTCGGGTGTGAGACAAAGCTTTGGAAAGGTCAAAATTTAGCGTGATTGAGTAAAGTCCGAATTGACAAAGAGGTAGACTTTATGCAAACGCTCAGTGCTTGGCAGTTGAGTATTCAGCTTGCCAGGTTGCCTGCTCGGGGCAGGGAGTCCTTTGTAAGCAGCGTGCATACATAATAAGGGTGTTTGCAGAGAGGTCTCCTAAAGCGGTGATTTGGCTATTTCTGGCCTGCCTGTATTGTTTTGGGATATTGCAGTGTTTGATCGCCGAGCCTAGTTCTGTGCTTGTCTATGGGCCTCACAAACACGTCGAGAGGGGTGGTGGAAGAGAGCCAAATTATTGATATCAAAACGATATCTTTATGCTATCTCCAAGGAGGCCTAACCTGAAATAACAATCCCCCCCCAAAAAAATAGGTGATTTGGGACAATATCGGTCATTTTCCAATTATCCATTTTGAAGCAATTTTAGCGCCGAATAGGGTTCTACAGGCTCAGACGTCATATCACTCCATAGGCAAAGGGAATGTTGCGGGGGAGCACGAAGGGTTTCTATCTTATAAAAACATTCCTATCTAAAAACCTAAACCTAAACACATTCAGACAACAACAAGCAATAGCAATAGACGATGAGCGATAACCAATGAAAGAACCCTCCCGCCAATGGAGAACGGCAATATAGCAATGCAAAATGAACCAATCAATAAAATACTGTAAATCCAATGCAGGGTCTGGCAATGAAGGTAATCCAAGAAGCAATCAGTTCAATGGGGATAATGGAATGAGAGTTCGTAGTCCGGGGGAGGTGAGATGCAAGCAAAAGTTTCGGTTTTTAAAAAAAAAAAAAAAATTAACTGAGGTCCTGCATCAAAGCTACAATGTGTCACTTTACAATGCTGTAACTACATCCCTGAAATTGTGATGATGCAGATTGCAAAGTCTCATGCAGTTACCTATTTCACAATAGCACTCATAGTGTTATGGCAGCCATTGTTCAATGAGACCCCTTGTTCCATAGGCACAGGACTAGCTCCCCTTCTATAGTAGTCCTGAAGATGCAGTTGCATTTCTACTTCCCTCTTGAGAATACGAACATTGCACATCATTGCAATTCACCTTTACAGAATCATAAGTTCATTTATGATGATTGAAATATCTACCAGGATGCTAGCCATTTCTTGTTATTATTTTGAAGTCTCTGAGATTCTAAAACCGTACATTCAAATTCAGTCAACATTGACTTTAGAATATGTGCTGTTTGTTGCTCTTCTAGGTTTCGGGTTGTCTTATTTTTTTGTTTACTGGGTTGGGTAGTTTTATGTCTACCGCTTCAGGTTCTTCGGTGATGAAGGCACAGTGTATAAATCTGGGAAATAAGCACTAATAAAGAGTGTTGCCAGGAAAGCTAGGCCTGTGCTGATGTGGAAGAAGACCATGTCTTGGGATGGATTCTGGAATGTTTCAAAGCAGTGCCAATACATTGCACTTAATTTATGCAAGATGTACAATCCAAAGCGTTCACCTCTGCCTTGAGAAATGTAACAATTTAACCCTGAATCCATTTGCTAATCCCAACTGGAGTAGACCCATTGAGTTTTACATAACTGATGGCCTTTCATTCAGTAATTGGTTCAATGGTTCTTCTGTATCTAGGACAAACAATTGGCTTTAGGCCATTACTGTGTCTCCTTCTCTCCTCTGCTTAATTCTTGGACAGTCCTTAATTGGAAAAATTTACATCAGAGAAGCTAGATATAAAACAAAGAACTTTTTCATTGCCTGCTAAGCTTTCATTTCTGGCAGGGCTCTCCAGTATCTGTAATTGACAATTGCATGGGTCAGAAATTCAAACAGCAAAAATTTGCTCTATAAGTATGACTGCATGACAGGAAAACCACAAGCTAGTTCTTGCATCATTATGTAGGCCAGAAAGGGAAGTGGATCAAGATGCACACTGCAGTTGTTCAATTCTTATCTATAGTGGGTTTCACCTGTTTCAGACATCCGTATTGTCTACAGGATGCAGGCAATTTGAATTCATGAATCTGTATGTTGATTCTATGGGCTTCTCTAGAAAAAAAAATCACACAATTGAAAGTTATGCATAGAAGAATACACATTTTTAAAATGTTACAAAATACAGTCCTGCCTCCACCTTTGTGGGGTTAACCTTTGCAAATTTGATTATTTGTGAGGTGTGTGTCTTCCTTCTCTCCATTTGCTTGCATTTTGTTGGGTGTAGAGAAGGAAAGCAAGCGCCTGGACAAAAGGCAAGGCAGTGGGGGGAGGCACACACATGCTCTCTGGAGCTCCCCCTCCCATTCTCTTGCCTCTGACCCTGACACACAAAAGGCCAGGGAATGGGAGGGGAATCATGGAGGAGGGGAATTATTTGTGATTTTTCCACTTTTGCGAGAGTTCTGCACCCTGAAAGTGGAGGGGCCACTGTTATGCTTAAAGCATGCTTTAATCAGTGGGGGATACACAGTCAAGAAATGCACACAATTTAAAACACACACACACACAAAGGAGGGGGAAGAGGGATGGATCCTGTCCCATTTAATGCTTCCCCTAAATGCCAGAGTGAAGCATAGGGCATAGGTGAAGGTGGGAAAGGGAAGAATGTCCACAGATGTGAACTATATTTGATTGCCTGGTAGTATTTTTACACTGCCTTTTGCAGGGAAAGGTGTGCATGTCTCTATTGAAAATGCCTGTTAAGATATCCACTAATTTTGTGAAAGGGAAAGCAAATTTGGGGTTGCACTCATTGTCCCTACTTCCAATAGCTGTTTACTTATTTAATTTTCTACACAATAGAGTGGAATCCCAATTCTCATTCTCTCTCTGTCTATCTCTTTCTCTTTCATACACACACTGGCTTCAATCCATCATCCCCTCGACATAGCAAAAATACCCACGTATAGAGATATGCTATGCCAGTGCTGTACAACTACCAAGCAGAAAAACAGCATTGTGCAAGACATATCAATGACTGGGTGCTGTTGTGCAACACACAATTGCAATGTGCAGTGTGCATCTGCAATGCACAATGTTGCTGTACACATAATTCCACTTCTGCCACTGTCAGCAGAATGCATCTGTTGCACTGTGGCAAATACTTTACCCTGCTCGCATGGTGTGACTAACACATACATTCATCATAACAGAATGCCAGCAGCTTGCTAAATGTTTTAAAAGTGGCCTCAAGTCAGTGTAGTACCTGGTTTGCAAGTGAGGCGATAGCTCAGTTCACATGTTCTTCATCCCAAAGATCCCAGATCTAGGTAAGGATGGATGAAAATAATTTGAAATCCTTGACAGCCATTACTGTCAGTGTAGCCACTACAGCCACATTCTCACATCACACTAAGTCATAGCTTATGTTAGCCATGGTTTGTTGCTTTAGTGACAGAGATAGAAAAATAAATGAAATAGTGCCACTCTCTTGTAAATCTCTTGTCACCTCTTGGCAGTTTCCTTTTTGGGGTGGTCAGCTTGAAAACAAGGATGGAAATCCAAAGTTCTGTGTCCAGATTTAACGCCTTCGTGGTTTAAAGAATCAATATTCCATAAGCCAACAAGCCATGAATTCAAATTGTCATTTATACCTTGTAAGAAACAAAGGTTTCTTAAGAGATTATGGGTTTGAACAGAACAACAAGCCTAACTTCAACAAACCACAAGCTGGTTTACTCTTGTATGTGAACCTGGCCATTGCAGACAGTAGCAGAGCTGGTTTTTACATGTGGCAGCTTCCTATGTGGCCATGTTTATAACCCAGAACAGGAAAAAGGTATATGTAAATATTTTAAATATTTGCAGCATTCTAATTTTCACATATACACCCATAATGGAGCACTAGCGTTCTCCCCGGATGAACTGTAAATAAAATCATTTCCAAAGAGTACTAATTTAGAAGAGCATGATTATTAAATGCATTGCCAAAATCTGGCTGGTTAATATATTGCACAGTGCTTGAGCTGAAGTATCTAAAAAAGACAAAGGGAAGTGAAAGAAAAGGAAATCAACATCTTGCTAAATTGCATGTTTTTTAAAAATCCTATAATTGAGGCTGCTACTTCATTTCCATTTGTAAAACAGATTGAGTTTCTCTTCTATCTACTAATGGATTTGGTTTATCTCTTATACTAATTACTGGCATTTGCAGGATTGGTACAGAGCATTTGCTCACAGGGGGTTCATTTGGGGAAAAGTCAGGTCAGCATAGTTAACTCTTGAATGATCAGAGAGTAGCTGGTAACATGCTGCTAATAGGGATTTGTCTTCTTGTATTTCTGATTAAAACAATGGTAAGCTCTCTGGTTCTGCTGTTTGCAAATTATATATAATCACAAGCTTCAGGATATCTGTATTTCTCCCTTTTGAGCCTTTAATGGAGTTGTGGGTTATTCTTACTGATAAACTTTAGGGAATTGGATAAAGTTTTTCAAGCATTTCTTGTGAATTTGGATACCTAAGCCCAATGGTCATGATCCATATTCTTTTTTCCCATTTTCCCCCCAACAGTAATGTATTTGTGTACAAATTTCACAAATTCCATGGCTGTTTGAATTCCTCAAGAAGACAGACTGGATGACAAAACAAGTTTTTCATGCAAAATAATGTTGAAGTAATACTGCATTCATGTCATAGTCCCTTACCAAACAAAGAATCAACCAAGCAAACAAAAAAATTAAGTAATGTCTGACTTGTCCTTGGTAAAAATGACTGGCCAGCTAGAGTACAGATGAAAACAACATCAAGGAAGCTTAATGTATATATGCTTTACTTTTCCATTTCTTTCTGCATCCTAATAAATTAATTCACAGATTTGTGCTGGTATAGTAGAAGATATGGAGTCTTGTCATTCAGAATTCTCCTAGATGCTACATAGGCATGTGCAAAGTTATTTAAAATCATAAATTACAAATTTCAGCAAAGATACATTAACAACAAGCAATACAACAAACAGCAGTCAAAGATATACTAAACATTGGTTATTCCCCAAAAGCTTGTAGGAACAGCTATGTTTTTAACTGTTGTTGACACAAAAGCATAGAGGACAACATCTATGAAAGGAAAGTGATCTATAAAAAATTTATTTTATTTTATTTATTTATTTGTATCCCGCCTCTCCATATGGATCGAGGTGGCGAACAACTTACAAATAGCATGTATTTCAAAACGTTTCTATACATGCCCCCAACAAGCTGGGTACTCATTTTACCGACCTGCGAAAGGATGGAAGGCTGAGTCAACCTTGGAGCTGGGGAGGATCGAACTCACAACCTTGTGGCTTGCAGTACTGGCATTTAACTACTGCGCCACCACGGTTTGGGTGGCGCAGTGGTTATGGTTTGGGAATTATTGTTGTTGTGTGCCTTCAAGTCATTTCTGACTTACGGTAACACTACGGAGAACCTATCCCAGGGTTTTCTTGGTAAGATTTGTTCAGAGGGGGTTTGCCTTTGGCCATTTCTGCACTAGACTGTTATAGTGCTATTATTCCACTTTCAACATCCCATGGAATCCTGGGGTTTGCAGTTTAGGGAGGGGCCAGCCAGCCCCTCCCTAAGCTGCAAACCCCAGGATTCCATGGGATGTTGAAAGTGGAATAATAGCACTATAATCGTTTAGTGTGGAAATGGCCTTTGCCTTCCTCTGAGGCTGAGATGGTGTGATATGCCCAAGATTGCTTAGTGGATTTCCATGGCTAAGCAGGAATTTGAACCCTGGTGTCCAGAATCATAGTCCAAAGCTCAAACCACTACACCATGCTGGCTGCCTGGTTTGGGAATCCTTGAATCCATAACATGAAAAAAAAAATATCCACCATATTGTGAGGAGGCTATA
Source organism: Ctenosaura bakeri (assembly GCA_948474755.1). NCBI lineage: Eukaryota > Metazoa > Chordata > Lepidosauria > Squamata > Iguanidae > Ctenosaura > Ctenosaura bakeri. The sequence goes on along the minus strand of CAOLHI010001356.1, from coordinate 356,371 downwards.
CACAAGGAACAAAATGTATACCTTTCCCTCCATTGAACCACCCTTGGATAATTATAATGCAGCTTCAGGTTGACTGAGTACCCACTCTACAGAGTTCTCAATCTAACCATGAATCCAGCCCAATTTCAGCATAAAGGCATTCACCCATATTTTCCCACACTGCTATTAAACAAGCAATTAGAAAAACCACATAGATATAGAGTTACTATTTGACAAGCATTTAAGCTGTCATGCAGACTTACACTTTTCATTTGAGTTCCATTTTGCAGACTTAACTTGGGAATGCTCAGGTTGTATTGTTTTCTTCCCTGGAAAGTTCAGCATACTGTATTCTGGGAATCCAGGAATATTGCTTATTCCAAATAATATTTTTTTCTGTTTAAAGGAATAGCCAAGTAGCAATGGTTAGATTACACCTTCCTTGCCTTTCCTGCAATGTGACAATTTCAAGGTCACCATATTCAATTTCCATGACAAAATCCATAAGAGATATCAGTATGTGAATACATATTTTCTAATGCACTGGACAGAACTGGAGCAAGGTATAATAGACATATTTCACACAGAGATAACTGCTCTTGAAAAACAAATGCAGTGCTATTAAAAAACATCAGTCTTCTTGGCCATAAATATCTTTTCTGCCAGCCTTAAGAGCAGCCTCCATAAATGAAGTTTCTGTTTTGTGTGCCCCTTAATGTCACACCAAGAGGATCATTTAATAAGGACGAAAATAACTGGAAGAAACACAAGTATGGAAAATAGGCTGTATTGCTGGTAATTAACAAGGCCCAGTGGTACATTAATACATACGCAGTAATTATGAGGTCCTCTGGTACTGGAAGAAAACTTGGGGGCAAGGAATGAACTACCTAATTCCCACACTACTTTGGAGAAATCTCCTCAAAGTTTATTCAAAATGCTGTTCCAAAAAGTAGATGCTGTGCTATAGCGTTTGATGAAACACAGGCCCTTTTCACATTGAGGCTTCTTGCACGAGCGGGTGAGGGCGGCTCGCGTGAGAAGGCTCCTCCGGGAGGCTGCCGTTTTCCCCCTCCTTCCTTCCGCAGGCGAAGGAACGAGGGGGAAGCGGCACCGGAGGAGGCTTCTCGAGTGAGCCGCCCCCCCCCCTGGGCGAAGCAGGAGGCTCTTGCGTCCGCCCCCCCCGCGCACAGGCGAAGCAGGAGGTGTCGCGTCCATTCCCCCCGTGCGCGCGAAGCAGGAGGTGTCACGTCCGTCGTGCTAGTGCCCCGCCCCGCCCTTCCGCAGGGGCAGAGGGAAGGAAGCGCAACCCAGATGCCTCCCCGATGCTCCGCACAGGAGGTAAGTGCGCGTGGGCGCGGGGAGCATTGCGTGAGCATGGGTGATTTTCGCTTTGAGGCAAAAATCAAAAAACCCGCGATCGTGCCGCTGCAGCCCCGTGAGCATGGTGGAAGTGGGAGTGCGTCGTGCAGAGCGACGCTCCCACTCCCGCGAGGCTCACGGGGCTGTCGTGCGACAGAAAGCCTGTGCGAAAAGGGCCACAGAGGCATAGATTCTTTGCTCCACCGCACTGGGTCTTAAAATGGTTGCCATTTTTATAAACAGCAGCTGCCAGTTGTGACCATTGTAGGATCAGTAAAGAAAAGAAGTAGTGTTTGCAAGATGGCATTTTTTCAAGATTTGGTGTGGAATAGTTTAAGGTACCTAGCTGGGAAGAATGAGAGCTCAGAAAAGTTGTGTTTTTAGCTAGGATTCTCAGAACTCAAGTCTAGAAAGGTAACTTTCCCAAAGTTTTGGGAAGTGGGTTCTGATGGGACCATAGGGCAGTCACTATCTTAGCCTCATTAGGTTATGGTGAAGACAATATTGGAAGAGAACCATTTTACTTTGAAGTTCCTTGGATATATCAATAAAATTAAATAATTTCATGCCAATCTAGCATTAGAACACTAGCCAAATTCAAGCTTCATTTTCACGGCAAGCAAGATACTGATAGTATTTCTGGGCTTCCTCATTTTTCTCTTTCCCATGAATGACTTTAGGGAAGAAGCCTGTCCTCAAGGTTGGTTTACTGTTGTTTATTTCAAGCTTTTTATGAATAAAACCAACCCAAGACTTCAATCTGCCAGTAACATTACTCTTCATAAGATTATAAGAAGAGCTGCTTGATCAGACCAAAGGCCTATCTAATCCGATGCTCTGTTCATAAAGCAGACAACCAGCTGCCCAGTGAGAAGCCAACAAGCAGGGCATGAGTGTACTGTGGTTTCTATTTTGCATCCCGAGCTACTGGTATACTGAAGCTTTTCCTGCTAAATATCTGACAGATAAGGAACAACTTTGAAAAAACAATGTAGTTTTTAAAGTGTAGCCTCCAAGGAAGGCTACACTAAGCCCTATGTGTCCCATAGAGCTTACTTCCATGTACGGACAGGTAGGATTGCAATCTGGCAGAGAGATCCCAAAGCATCGTAGTGGGCGCTCCACAGAGAAGATGTACCACTTCTCAAATATTGGCCCTTTTCACACGTGGAGGGAGAAACGGGGTAAAATGCGCTGAAATGGAGCTTACCGGCAACCGGGTAAGTCCGTTGCCACACGGGGCAGTGTGCGTTCGCTGCTCCACACTCCTCAGCGTCCTGCAGCGTCCAAAATGGCGGCTTACGGCTGGTGGAGGCTCTCCACCAACCGGAGAAGCTCACCGGCCGGAAGCCTGCCCCCAGAAGATCTGCAGGCATGCACTTGCACACGCCTGCAAATCTACACTGGGCGCTGCAACGGGGCTGCACACTCCGTGCATTTTAAAAACCTCATCAAAAGTGGTTTTTAAAAAGCACGCAGCGCCACCACTTCCGGTCATTCCTGCGCAGATTGGGGTGTGGAACTACACTAAAGTAGCCCGCCCCAATCCACTTTACGGTATAGATGACTTCCATTAGAGGTCGCGCTACAACATTTTATTACCCCGGTGTGGAAAGGGCCATTGCTGTCCAAAGCCTACAAGTCTCAGACTCACACATACAGAGCCAGTAGCCATTAATCTCTCTTGAAGAACGCTGGCTTTTTAAAATTGGCTCTTTAAAAAAAAGATTATTTTAAAATAATATTTTCCTTGCGTGTATGTGTATACATTGCTTTGAAAACCCATATGAAAAAAAAAAACTTAAATTAAAAACAATATATAAATGTCAATGGCATTTAAATGTGGGCATTCATTGGGTTTTTCTGGAGCCAATGTTGATGTTTAGAGGCAAACCATCATTAAATCAAATACTGTTGCCAATGGCTAGAATCCAAGTGGGATTTGTAGCCAGACTAGACAGCTCTGATATCTGCCTAAATACCCTGAAGGAACCAGACTCTGTCTGATCTTGGAAGCTAAGCAGGGTCAGCCCAGGTTAGTACAAGGATGGGACACTGCCAATGAATACCAGGTGCTGTCGATTATATTTCAGACGAAGGAACTGGTAAAATCACCTCTGAGTATTCCTTGCCTAAGAAAACCAATTCATGGGGGTTGCCAAACAGGCATCTTGAACACACACACACACACACGCAATATTTAAAGGAAGGCAATGACAAAATACTTCTGGATATTCCTTGCCTAAGAAAACCCTATGGAATTCATTGTGTCACCATAAGTCAAGAGGTAACTTGAAGGTACATGCATTTCATAAAACAGCTTTAAACATCTTGCTTGATAATTCAGAGAATGTACTACAGAGTTTTAAGTATCTCCCTAAACTACAAATCCTACGATTCCCCAGAATGAAGTCCTGACAATTAAAGCAGTGTTGAAGTCCTGTAAAGGAACTGTAAATTGAAAACAAAGAGGAGGGACAAGTCCAGAGGACTCTTGTCAGGAGGGCCTCTTGCTGGTTGTGGGCCCTCAACAGATTCTGTCTTTGCCACCTCTTGACTCAAACTTTACAGGAAACATGAGGGAACTTCTTTTAGCCGGAGGACTGGATTCAACTTCAAGGAAGCTTTCAGGAGCCACCTTCCAGTGGTGAGTGGGACCAACGGCAAAGCAATGTGGCCAAAATACTTAAAACTCTTATTACCAATAATTAAGTCCCTTGAGAATAGGAAATACCTGTACAAAAGTTGGAAACAATGTTGCCATGGGAGAAAGGATCCTAAAGGGCTGGACCAGAACACAACGATAGCAATATTCAAGCCCAAGGCTTGAGATTTCCCACCTTTGGTATACAAGAACAGGACTGAACTTGCAGTACCTCCCAAATAAGCATGTTCAGAGAGATGCCTGAAAAAAGCTTGAGCTGGACCCTTCTTTGCTTTCCTTTCTCTAGTAGGAATAGAGCCATGTAGGAGCTGTTCATATGTATAAGAACCCTAGATAGTGAAGGATTGTTGATTCGGAGCTTATACCCATATAGTCTGTCTAAGTTTGTGCAGCAGAAATAATCCTGTCTCCTTCCTCCCACATTTGTGTTCACATGAGCATCTGAATGATGATCCCTTGTTTTATTCAATTTTTTTTCAGCTGCTTGGAGACAAGTTTTGTGTCTTAAGGCCCAGTTCCCTAGCTTAGGTTCATACTGTCTGTAAGACCATATTTTCCTGTTTGAACATTGGGAATTTTTAAGTAACTTGAGGGAACACTTTCTTGTGGTCTCCCCACCATCAGAGGCCCATCAGGTACAGACACAGGAGAAGGCCTTCTTGGTGACTGCTGCCAGTTTGTGGAATTTCCTTCCGTAGAAGGTTAAGCTGTCCCTCTTCCCTCTCCTTTCACTGCCTGGTGGGGACTCTTTTGTTAAAGAGGCATTTGATCATTAATTGGTTGTGGGAAATCTTGTTCATGGAAGTGTATTAAAATGGAGTTTTAATGTGATAATTTAATTATGTTTTGAGTCTTTTATCCTCAGTTTTTAATGCTTTATCTTGTTTTAGCCTTGTGTAAGCCATGTTGAGAGAAAGGTGGGGGTATTAAATACACAAATAAAAAAAATAAAAAAATAAAAAAGTCTATAGGCTATGCTAGCAAAAGGTCCCTGCACAGTGAATGTGTCCAACAAAATGCTACCCTAAACACCTATCACACAGTTTCACATCTCTTTTGTTTTATTCTAGAGCAGAGCAGGGACCACGCAGTCCTACAAAGGCTGCTGATTTGCAAGTCCCAACAGCCCTAAGCAACATGGCTAGTGGTGAGGAATGTTAGGTGATACAGTCCATCTGGAGGGCTGCATGATTCCCCCCTCTACTCTAGGATAAGCATGCACACAATCTCAGTCTGGCTAGGTACATACGTAAGGGAAAAATAACTTCACCTCCCTCCCCTGGCACCATTTTAATTTTTTATTTAAAAATTAACTCACTTCCATACAAGACTATAAAAGAGGTGAAGGATTCCAGAGCAATTGTTAAGACAGTGTAGGCAAAAGTAAACCAGAGAGACCTATGTTCTGGCTGTGTGGCAGGCAGTGCAATACATTCCTGTGTTTATATAAGATAAGCAATGCTTCGTGTTACATCGAGAGTATCTGTGGCACACAGTTATAGCACTTCGATATTACTTTAACGGTCGTGGCTCTACCCACAGAATCCTGGGACTGTCAGTTTGGTGAGATATTTAGATTGTCTGTGCTAGAAAACTCTACTCTGCTTCCCTGAGCTACAGCACTAGGGAATTCTAAATATACCACCCAACTACAAATTGTAGCATCCTCTAGGATAGAGTTATGTCCCCAAAAGAGGTATCGGACTGCTGCGTCTGCAATATACCTTATACAGGAAGCCTCCACCTTTTGATGTCCTGTTATATGACTCACTCTTTTGATGCTTCCGAATAAAGGACAAGTTCCATTAATTCAATGGGAGTTCTGCTCTTTCATCAGTTCTTTTTGTCTATGGAGGCTCGCTTGGAATCTCTTGCATGCATGCATTGCTTACAAAGTGAGCTGGTGAGGGGGAAGGTGCTATGTCTTCTGAGAGACTTTGCAAGCAGCACAGATGTGGTTGGTCCCAAGTGAGCCTCCGTAAGTCCTTCATACTCCCTACAGTACAGTACAGTACAGTACAGTACATGAGTTCTGCTCTTCAACCAATTCCATTTTCTGACAGCGCTCCAGTCCCTAACCTGTCAGATAAGTGGGGAAAGCCTCTATTGTATGTGTTCCATAACTAGAACATGTCTTAACAAACTGATTTTATTCAAAAGTCCTCAACATTACAAAAATAATACTTTTAAACAATAACCACTGTATTTAATTTCTTAATATTAAAGGATTCTTGTATTTATTTAATATATGACAACTGTGAGCACCTCCAGATGGGAAAACAAGTCTATTGAAGTCCCAGGTTTTGCACCTATATAGATCAATTTTACTTTTAAGATCCATACAATGTTTTCCTCATTCCAAAGTATTTCCTAGGAACTCCCAGCATTACTAAAGTTCTTTAATTCCTGCTTCCCAGATTGTCTTAAATTAGGCCAGTACTTTCCAAAATGAAATGTATCTGTACTTGGGTATGCGTTCCTACTGTCTCAGAAACAGTAAAAATGGCCATTGCCAAGTAAACACAGCTATTATCTCCAAGCAGATTCAACAGAGACCAGGTAAGCGGGGGTGGGGGGAGGGAATGTTTGCAGTAAAGCAAAATGATTCTAATGCTCAACTAATATAACATTGCTAAAGCACGTTAGCACTTTGACTAGAACTCCTGAATAATAATTTAAAAGGTTCAGTGGAACTTGGTGAAAATGAGTTTCCGAAATGTTGCATGGGCCTGGATGTGACATGGGATCAGCAGAGGAGGAAAAAGGAAGGAGGAGGAGGGAAAGACAGGTACAAAGAAACTCATGACATTTCAAGAAAAAGTCTAGATACAAACCTTAAATGGGCAGACATAAAAAGAACTAGAACATTTCAATCCTTCTTGAAATATTTTACTGATCTGGCAGCATCCTGTACAGGTGGCCCTCCACATTTGCACGTTTGACTTTCACGGATTTGATTATTTGCAAGTTTCTCCAACGCCTCCCCCACACCTGTTCTTCTTCTTTTCCTGGGGAACTTCGCCTCTTGGCAGCTCTGATCAGGCCAGACAGCCCTTTAAAAACCTGCCTCTGGTCCTTCTACTCCTCCTCCTCCTCCTCCACCAGCCACTGCTTGGCCAGCTAAGGACAGCTCGCAGCCCAATTTCTCTGTACCACAAACCCTCTCCTGATGCCCCACACACCCAAGATAGAAGATGGATGAGGAAGATTAGGACCACGATGCCAATTGACCCCTCCTTCTCTCTCTTTCCCCTGACCTGGTTTGGACCCTGGGGACCCAGTTTCCCCACTATGCCTCAACCCCCTTTCCACAGACATACATTTTGATATTTGCAGTTTTTCCACTTTTGAGAGGGCCCTGTGCCCCTCACCCTAGCAAATGTGGAAGCCAATTGTAGTTACCGTCAGCCCTCCACATTTTCAGGGCCCTTTTCGCATTTTTTTTTAGCGCAAGCACCCCTTGAGCACCGCGCAAATGGGAGCGCCGCCATATGACGCACTCCCACTTGCGCGGCGCTCATGAAGCTGAGGCGGGGCGCGGGCACATTTTTTGATTTTTGGCTTTAAGCCGAAAATGCCGTGCGCTCGCGCAATGCTCGCGGTGCCCTCGCGCACTTACCTGTGTGCGGTGCGTCGGCGAGCCAGGCGGGTCGCGCTTCCTCTCCCAGCGCAGCCTACAACTCCCATACTGCGCTGCAGAAGGAAGGGGCGGGGTGCTAGCGCGACGGTTGTGCAAACAAGAAGCGACCTGTGGTAGGAAGGAGGGGGAAGCGGCAGCATTTCGAACGAGGCTTCTCTTGCGAGACGCCCTCCCCCATCGCGCAAACAGGTAACATGCAAAAAGGACCCTGGTTTCACTCTTGTGGGTTTGATTACTCATGGATTATTTGCTGTCATCTCTGCTGCCTCACTATGCCATTTTTAATAGGGACTGCAAGCTTTGTGAGACTAAGAAACTGCAGATGAGGCTTGTAAGTCCCTATTAAAAATATGTGGAGCAGCAGTGAAGGTGGCAGTAAGTCCCACCAGCCACCCACTTCTGCCTTGTGAAAGAACCCTAATATACCTCAAAGGAATCTATGGTGGGTAGAATATGGCGATTATACTTTTTTGTGTGCTAAATATGGTTTGGGAGGGCCTAGAGTCATTCCTGTTTTTTTCACTTTCATGGGGGTCCTGTGCCCCTAACCCTAGTTAATATAGAGGGTTGACTGTATTTCTTAGGCCATTTCCGCACTAGACTGTTATAGCGCTATTATTCCACTTTCAACATCCTATGGAATCCTGGAGTTTGCAGTTTAGGGAGAGGCCAGCCGGATTCCATAGGATGTTGAAAGTGGAATAATAGCGCTATAACAGTCTAGCGCGGAAATGGCCCTAATGTTTAAGCCTGAATTACCACTTTATGAGTTACTATCATTAGTAATTGGTTACACCTGCCTTATTAAGCTGTGGTTGAACTCAAACTTTCCTTTAACCAACCTGACCGATGATGAGATATGATGAGAGTTGTAGTTCATCAGCATCTGGAACAGTGAAGTTATACAACTCTTGAATTATATCACTAACAGAACAAGCCTATAATGTCTACTCAGAAGTAAGTCCTAGGAACTAGGATATAGGATTTCAACCTAAGAATTACCTGGGGTGTAGCTGTCATTGAAACCAGTGGAACTTCACTTTTGCAGGAGACACGTATAAGGTTTGTATTATAAAGTTAACACCAAGCAAGAACACCAAATCATACCTCAGCATACCTTAATGAATCATGTTTGAAAACCTGTAACCAGATGTTAGAAAAAAGCATGGATAATTCACATGCCTATTGAGATTTAATTGACAGAAAAACAGAGGGAGAATGAAGACAGCTCAACTAGTTTTATCCAGTGATTTCCTTGAATTAGCATAGGACAAAAAAAGTTTTCCCCAAAGGGCCCTGTTGCAGAGAGAGAAGGTACTTGTTTTTACAACATCAAATCCCATAGGTTTATAAAGAAAGTAAGCAGTTTTGTGCTCAAGTTTTTTCATAAAATTATTTTAATAGGTGTTGGAGGAAAAGCCCCCACCAAGACTGCATTCCCAATTTCAAGAATAAATGATACATCCATTAGGCATCATGTAATATGTCCAGCCTTGAACTTCTCAGTCTTAAAGATTAAAATGGTTTTCTAATAGTCTTTCCCTGGGAAAATTTCCTCACTTTTTTTTCTCTCTTTCTAAAATAATGATTTCAGGAAGACAGCTAAGTATCTCTTATGGAGTTAAATGAAGATATAGCCGGAAGGTATTTCCAATATTGCTACCTTGTAGTTTTACAAAAATGCAAGAAATACAATAAAATTTGATGTGAGCAGACCAAAATCTGTGCAGCAGATTGAAACAGCAGCTAATATGTTTATGTATTGTTACGTTTTTATTCTGCTGTATCACATAGGTCCTGAGCAGTCATGTAGGGACGTGGAGGGGCAATTTGCCCTAGTTGGCAATGTTTCTGGGGCATCCTGGCCTGTAGCCATGCCCTCATGTACCCTGGCCACGCCCCACACACACTGCAGCCATGCCACCGCACACAGTGGCCATGCCTTTTCGTACCATAGCCCCACCCCCTGTACATACTCCATGCTCCACCACTGGTTCTGAGTGGTTTCCCTATATGCATAGACATTTGTACCCCATGACACTCACATCCTAAGGACCAAAACAGATACCTGCTTGAAAGTTGAACCACATTCTTGTCTCTTGGGTTATAAATGAGAGGTGGGGAATGATACAGCGTTTCTTTATTGACAGCTACAGGTTGCTTGTACCCTTTAATGGTTGTGAAGAAGAAGGTATTTCTACAGGTGTTTCCTCTTGTGTGACCGGACAACAAAGAACACCAGCTGAAATTCCCTCCTCTACACAACTATTACAGATACAGTTCTCCTCAGTTTTCACTGTGGCAAGCCTAGATAGTCCACACAGGAACTCAGGAACTTCTTGCTATGCCTCCAGCCCCATATTTTACTTTTTATCTTAAAATGCCCCCATGCTCTAGAGGGGTCGTGAAGGGTTATTTTTCTCTATGGCTGTTCCCTACAGGGTGTTTTAGATTCCAAGAAAGGCCTTTTGCAAAGTAGGAAGTAAACCAGGAGGCAACATCTGGTTTACTTCTTGGCTTAACAAAGTCTCTCCTGAGGATAAAACAGTTTGAGGATGGACAGAGCTAAGGTAAATTGTACCCGCTTCCCAGAGGACACTGTGGTATTTCTAGTAAAACAGCAACAGCAACAAAATATTCAAAAATGTTTTGGGGGAACTTGGAATTCCCAAAAACAGCTTTAAAGGCTCCCACAGCTTATGCACAAAACCTTGCCCAAGTGTATTGCAATATGGAGCAAAAAAAAAAAAAAAAATGCTCCCCTCAATAAGAATTCTGCTTGCAGTGAAATTTTTCATTGTTCTCCAAATTTCTAGCATGGCAGCAACTTAAAACTTCAGCCAAGCATTTTAAAATACAGTGAGCCCTCCCCATTTGCGCGTTTAACTTTCATGGATTTGATTATTTGTGAGTTTCTCCGTTCCCTGCCTTCTCACCTCAGGTGCTTCTTTTTTTCTTTTTTCTTTTTTTCTTTTTTAGGTAGACCCTTCCCTCTCGGCAGCTCTGATCAGGTTGTGCAGCCCTTTAAAAACCCACCTCTGCTCCTCCTCTTCCTCCACCAGTCACTGCTTGGTCAGTTAAGGACTGCTCACAGCCAGATTTCTCATCACCACAAACCCTCTCCTGATGCCTCCCCACACCAAAGGAACGAGATGGGCAAGAGAGGGGATGCATAGGGCCATCATGCTGACTTACCTCCTTTCCCTCTCCTTTCCCTGACCTGGTTTGGAGGCTGAGTGCCTGTTCCCCCCACCATGTCTTGACCCTCTTCTCACACACACACACACACAGCTGCTGTTATTTTGCCTGTTGTAGACAGGCACACACAGCAAGAGAAAGATCAGCTGAAGAGTATCCCTTTCATTCCTAGCTCACACTGTATTGCATTCTGTACTGCAGATACATTGCTGCAACTGGGCACCTAAAAGTCTCTGCTTCTTCAATCCTTCACCACTCTCTCAATGCCAGTGCTGTTTTTAAAAAAAAAAAAAAAATTCAGCTAGACGTAGGGAAAGAGGCAAGGTTGGGTGTGCAGAAAAAGACTTTGTAAAAAGGAGCTCCTTTGTCAGAGGCTTTGTCAGTCATGTAGGGACATGGGGGTAGGGGGTGATCCGCCCTGGGTGGCAATGCTTCTGGAGTGTCCCAGCCCATAGCCATGCCCACGCACATCCTGGCCACACCCCTGTGCACTGCAGCCATTCCCCTCATGCTGTAGCCCTGCCTCCTCCTGTCCTCCCTCCACACACTCCAAGCTCGACCACCGGGCTTTGTTAACTAAGGTATCCTTGTATCTCAAGTTCATATACACACACACACACACACACACATGCACACACACACACTCCAGTTTGATATTCAGAACCTCACCCTGTTGTCTGAAATGAAATGACCCACCACGAGATAGATTACGTGAGACTGCTGGTGGTATGCTCTAGATGTTAACTCATTCCTTGGAGCATGCACTAAAGGTGCCTTAAAATTACCAGAGAACTCTTATTACCTTCTTCCTCATCAAGGCTCTATTCAGTGTGAATGAAATCTAGCCAATCCAGACTGTATTGCTTTGATACTTTTTTGGAGCTTCTTCTACATTCTCTGTGGAATTTGTGGCCAAAATCCTATTGTGAACTCATTATCTCTAGAGTATGAGTGTCTAGACAGCCCTAAGATGATAGAAGCAGAGCTAAGCTAACACTGTCATCCCCACTCAGCCATCAACTGCAGCATGTTCTTCAGTGTTTTATTTTCTGCAATCGCTTTTCAAGTGACTCATGAAATGGGATTTCCACTGTTTCTTATGGGAAACTATTTGTGTTCTAGTGCCTCACACAATTTGGATATTTTTCCAGTTAGGGGGAAAAAAAAGAAAGGCTCTTACATTCCAACCTTGTTCTGTTTTAATCTAGAGTTTCCTATCTAGGGTTTCTTCATTTTATGTCCCTTTGTAATGAATTATCAGGAGTTATTCTGAGTTAAGACAAGAAGATGCCTTATTCCCAGTGGTGGTTGGAAGCTCCCATGTCAGAGGAGCAGTCATTTTCCTTCAGGTTTTAGTCTCAGCTTTAATCCAAGGAGCTGAAGGCTACCTTCCAAACAGATTCAGCACTTTGGAGAATGTGTTTCCTGTGAGGGGAAAAAGTTGGGTGTATGTGTGTGTGTGTGTGTGTGTAGAAAAAAAATCTTTTTTGTGTGTGTAAACAACATTTTCACAGAAAAGTCCTGCAAGCTATTAAACAAAAACAAAAGCAAAACAAACTCTCACACATCAAAACCACAGATAAACTCTCCTAGTCTCATCAACATGGAGAAAAGTTTTGAAATGATGGGCCTTTCCACGCAAGGATGAAATATGTGAAGATTTGTATCCTGAGTGGAGACGTGCCTGTGATAGCATTTGGCATGAGCATAGAGTCCATTTGTACCAGCTCAAGAGCTTTATGCTCCCATATCTTCCCAGTACAGTCAGCAAATGGACACATGTTGCCGGAACAGGGCTGTGGTGACCAGTCTGAAAAACCAGAGCATACCAGCACTTGAGATGGAGAATACCATGTTGCTCAATATTTCTGCTCTTGTATGCTTCAACTAAAGGCAATGTATAGTTGATGACAGCCTGGCAGCACTTCAGTTGTATAGATGGGAAAAGGCAATAGAATCATAGAAATGTAGAGTTGGAAGAGACCACAGGAGCCATCCAGTTCAACCCCCTGCCATGCAGGAACATCCTCAAAGCACTCCCGACAGATGGCCATCCAGCCTCCACTACACTCCGAGGCAGCATATTCCACTGCCAGACAGCCCTGACTGTCAGGAAGTTCTTCCTGAGGTTCAGGTGGAATCTCCTTTCCTGCAGCTTGAATCCATTGCTCCTTGTCCTGGTCTCCGGAGCAGCAGAAAACAAGCCCTCTCCCTCCTCTACATGGCATCCCTTCAGATATTTAAACATGGCTACATGGCATCCCTTGAGATATGAGGTTAATACCAGCACACCTCAGACTGATTCTTCAGAAGTATAGTCATAGAATCATACAGTTGGAAGAGATCACAAGGGCCATTGAGTCCCAACAGATGGCCATCCAGCTTCTGTTAAAAAACCTCCAAAGAAGGAGACTCCACCACACCCTGAGGCAGCAGATTCCACTGTCAAACTACTCTTACCATTCTTCCTAGTGTTTAGATAGAATTTCTTTTCCTGAAGCCATTGCTCCATGTAATAGTCCCTGGAGCAGCAGAAAACAGGATTGCTCCCTCCTCCATATGACATCCCTTCAAATATTTAAACATAAGTATCATGTCACCTGTTAACCTTCTCTTCTCCAGGCTAAACATACCCAACTCCCTAAGCTGCTCCTGATAGGGCATGGTTTCCAGGCCTCCTACCATTTTCATGGCCCTCCTCTGGACATGTTCCAGCTTGTCAATATCCTTCTTGAACTGTGGTGCCCAAAACTGGACACTGTATTCCAGGGGTGGGGGGGTCTGACCAAAGCCGAATAAAGTGGTAGCATAATTTCCCTTGAACTAGACACTATACTCCTATTGATGTGGCCCAGAATCATATTGGCTTTTTTAGCTGCCATATCACACAACTGACTCATGTTCAGTTTGTGATTAACTAAGACTCCTAGATCCTATTCACATGTACTGCGGTCAAGCCAGCTGTCACCCATCTTACATTCATAATTTTTTTCCTGCCCAAATGTAGTACGTTATACTCTTCCCTGTTTAAATTAATTTGGTTAGCTTTCGCCTCGCTCTCTAATCTGTTAAGGTCATTTTGAATTCTGATCATGTCCTCCAGGGTGTTAGCTGCTCCTCCTAATTTAGTGTCATCTGCAAATTTGATAAGAATGCCCTCTGGTCTCTGTCTTGGGACTCAGTCTACAGATCCAATGCCTTTAACATCTGGCCAGGATAATAATTCTACCACATTTTTTAAAGTCCAGCCTGATGGAATGTTCTGAAAGACTCAAGTACTCCCCCCTTTTAAGGATATTTCAGTGGTCAAGTAAATGTGTTCGCCAACCTTTTTTCAAAATATAATTTTCCTCCTGGACCATATGACTCTGCTTTTTAAACAAACAAACAAACAAACAAACAAACTCTAACAGCTGGATAATGTAGTATCCATTAATGCTTAGCTGACCAGCACATGTGGTTGATTACGGTCTCCTGACTAGTTGTGTGATGTTTCTTTTCCAGAGGATGTGTGTTCCATTTCTGTAGTTTTTGTTTACAGTGATTCTTTTCTCCTGAGGAAACATATTCAAGGGGTAGCCGTGTTGGCCATGGAGCAAAATAAAATCCAAAATATACAAAACACAGATACCATATTTAGACTGACCAATAAGCATAATACAAATCATGCAAGCTTTAGAAGTTCCACTGGCTTCTTCAGCAAGCAAAAGATGTTAAAAAAACATACAGTAGAAGAAAAGTGATGACGTTAGAGTCACAGAGTTACATTTTTTTAATCTAATGTTGTTTCTGTTGTAGTTTCTTTCCCCATAGGTTAGCTACTGGTGGCAGCTGGAAGATTTGATGTCACTGGGGTAATGAATCTACTCTGAGTTTTAGGCCATTTCTGCACTAGACTGTTGTAGTGGTATTATTCCACTTTCAACAACCTATGGACTCCTGTAGCTTGCAGTTTAGGGAGGGAGAATTTTTCTCATCAGGATTTCTTGACACTTGAGAAGCAAGCTTTTTCAACCTTTTTAGGGAGAGTATTTTCCAATATTCTTTCCATCCCTAGTTTGGACTAGATGGCCCCTGTGATTCTTTCCAATAATATGATTTTGTGATTCTCAGTTTATTACAGCAGCAGCTATCATGGACACGATGTACTAAAAATGCCTCAGCATACTGTTGTTTTTGTAGTTTTTGTAACAAGCAGCTGATAGTACCATCAATCATTACTGAAGGCTCTGAGATCAGAGGTTGGAAATGGTATTGGTCTGGGAAGACAAGTCCTAAAATCCCCCAAATAGTATATTTTGTAAGAGCACCACCAGCCTTTATGTCATCTTCCTTCCTTCCTTGCTTTCCTTTTCCACCAGGGCTTTGGCTTCTCCCTCATGTTGAACAGCACTCAACAAAGAGTTGCTGGCATGAAGGGAGGAAGCCACTCCTGTTGGCCTTGCTTGATCTCTTCTGCTGCAAAGTATGTGCAGGCAATGCCTTTCTCAGGCAGTGAAAAAATGAAGGAACATTAGCAAGCAGCCCTGAGCGCAACTTTAGCCTTTGGTGTCTGGTTTCTGCTGGGGAAGAAGGGGTGGAGGAAGAAGAGAGGCAAAGAAGAACTGTTTCATGGCATGCTGTGCTGGGCCTCCATGCAAAAGCAAAGTTTCCCACCATTTGCTCCCTCTGTCAGATCTCTCAACACTTGTTCCTTTCTGAATAGAAGTCCAGCATTTTAGTAAAGGAAGTCTGTATCACACAACCTGTCCTGCCAATCTCCTGTGGTCTCCTCACTTTGCATGGCTGCGAGACACTGAGATGATGTAATGGGATGAACAGAAGCCAAATAGCACAGCCTAATACAACACGGGCATTGACAACGATCTCTTTCCGAGGCTTAATGCAGTCATGTGATTTAATATTATGATGCTGTTATGATCCTAGAGGAATGTATGTCATGAGGGTGCTCTTTCAAATACTACACACACGGCTTTTTTTGCTACTGTTGTAAACTATCCCTGGAGGAGGAAGAGGACTAACCTGTTTTAATATTTTATAAATATATGTATATACAAATGAATGATTGATAGGAAGAGGTTTTCAGGAATTCTTGTGAGATGAATTATAGGAGAGACTTACAAACTGGAGAGCCTGTTAGTTATAATTACATTCCTTCCAACTATGCTATTTTGGCAAGGATAGTCCCAATTAATCCTCTATCATCCCTCTTTTTTAGCTGATTTTAAAATGCCTTGCTTTCTCTCTCGTCCTCCAACTTTCCCCCCTTGTTTACCTCAATTGCTGCAAACTGAGTTCAAAGTGCGAAAATATTTTGCTCTCAATTAACATAGTGGTGGGTGAAGAGATGAAATGACGGGGCAGAATCCTAATTAAATGAGGTTAAATTAATGAGGTTGGGTGTTCCTCCTCATTAATAATTTTTATCATCTTGACCATGCTTTGCTGTTGCTTGGTCACCTATACCCTGGTTTTCATGTTGGAAGTATGTAAGTAAGGCTGCTTGGTTAGGGGAAGAAAAGTTTTGCTCTGACTCCAACAATCTCATCAGTCAAATGGTTTACTGGGAAACAGGGGCTCTCTTGCTACAACATTATCTCACTATGCATTTATAATGCTAGGATTCTACTTTAACTGCCATGGAAATATCATCCTATGGAATCCTGGGATTGAAAGGGTATTTCAAAACCTCAGCCAGAGAACTCTAGTTCCTCACCAAACTTCAGAATGCAGGATTCCATAGCATATTGCCACGGCAGTTAAAGGGAAATTGTAGTGTTATAGTTGTGTAGTGGAAAAGGGACCCCAAATAGATATGGCTGTGGTTTTGTTGTTATTTACCATCAAGCTGGCTTTGATTTCTGGTGATGCTATGACTGAGAGATCTCCTAGAGACTTGCTGTTAAAAGCTCTGCTCAGATCTGGCAAGCTGAAGACGGTGGCTTCCTTGATTGGGTCAACTGGTCTTCCTCTTTCCCTACTGCTTTCCTTTACCAAGGATTATTGTTTGTTCCAATGAGTCATTGTCTTTGACAATGAGTATTATTCCATTGGAACAATACCAAGGATTATTATGTTTTCCAGTGCCATCTTATTATATGTCCAAAGTATAATAGCCTCAGTTTAGTCATTATAGTTTCTGTTTACAGTCCAGGCTTAATCTGCTCTTGGACACATACATACATACATACATACATACATACATACATTTATTTCTCTCTCGCTTCCTCAGCTATCATCATTATGCATTCCAAGTCTTTGTTGTTTTCTGTAAGTAATATGCTATCTTCAATTGTTGATGTTCCTTTCCCCAAATTTCTTACCTCCTTCTTTTGAATCTAATCCTACCATCCATGTGATATATGAAAGGTCATTTCTGCACAAGGTCAATACACTGGAGTTGCCTCGAATTCTCACTCTCTCATCTGCATGTTGAACCGGTTTGTCTTCGTAGTTTCCCTCGTGGTTCTGCATGTTTTCAGCTCTCAGCATGGTTAAATTTGATGAGAAACCACTGTATTGTAAAACCGGAAAAACTCTGATATAAATCTCCCAAGCCAATTCTGCTTCATTTCCCCCCCATGCAGAACTGTAACATAGATTCAAAGGGAAGAAGTTGCTGGCTAGAGCCGTTCCCAGACTGTCACTTCTATCCCTATCTCTCTCCACCCATCAAAGGACAGGCTGTCTTCCAGGTGTTAAATGGACAGTGGGAAGAAAGTGCTAATGGATCGCTAATTTCTCGCATCAATAAACATACTGCAACATTGTTTCTCTTTTGTTTCTCTTTCAGGCTGCCTTGATAGCTTCGCACTGCACCTTTCACTTTCACATTGTGAAGTAGTGATCTTTTGATGGTTTCATTTGACAGCTTTGACAGCTTACTTTGAAAGACCAGTTTGGAATTGGCAGGGCGGGGTGAGGGATAGGAATGGGAATGACCGGGGACTTGCTGTTGCAGATGCAGCAACCACTTTTCTCCAAGGTAATATGATATAAATGGTGGGTGTAGAGACAGCACAGTTTTTGAATCGGAATAAAAAAAGCAGTGAACCGCTTCTCCCCTCTCATGTGGAAATGGATGAGGAGATAGAAGAATAAAATGCAGAATTGTCCGGTGCTCATTTCAATTGGAAATCATTCTGTTTTTCCATATTCTGCCGTGGCAATAGTCTTTTGTCGAGAGTATGCCAGATATTCAAACAGGGCCAGAAAAGGAAGAAGTGGAAGAGATCATATTGCAAACATACATTGACTAAGGAGGCAAAAAAAAAAAAAGGAAGAAGAAGAAGAAGAAGAAGAAGAAGAAGAAGAAGAAGAAGAAGAAGAAGAAGAGATCAACCTATGTTTAATAAAACCTTAAAGTATGAAAATATCAGAAAATATGGATCACTTTAAAAAAGAAATGTGGTTGCCACAATATTTGATTGTCCTGATGTGTAATCTATACTGGAATATAGTTAAGGCAGAATATGGAGAACTGTGATTGTAGTAAGTCTCTGAAAACTAATTATTGGAGAAGACAGTGTTGCCATTGCACATATATCTTGTTTGTGGGCTTCCCATCATGACCAGTTGACTACTGAATGAACAGAATACTGGGTCAAAAGGGCTTTTGGTCTGATCCAGCCAGGCCTGCTTTGTGTTTTTTAATGTTCTGAGGTCTGTTGATGAAACCTAGCTCTGCTCCAATCATTGCAAGGTGGGGAACTGATTAGAAGCAAAATGAATCAGGTTAGCTAAACCTTTTCCATGCCACTTGCAGCTTCCACCCTTAAGGATGAGGTGGGAGAAAGTTCCCAGGGAGCAAAATTTTAATATTCTAAGGCCACTTTACATCAGGAACTGGCAACTTCAGCAGGTCCAGAGGCCAATTTCATCCCTCCACCAGAATTTCATGTGGGCTTCACTCTACTGACCCTATCCCACGTTCCAGGCTAACTTCCTAGAGAAACTAGACTAGTGCCTTCCTTGCTATCCTTTTGTAAACAGGTGAAGATCATTTTTATTTCAGGAGACTTTTGATAACTTATTGCTCTGGGGAAAAGGACCTTTCATAACATGCTGTACTGTTCATTTTTCCCCTTATATTAATGGTCAAGCTTTAACTATATGTGTATGTGTGTGTGTGTGTGTATATAAATTCTAATCACATTTTTAAAGTTTGTTTTATTTTTAAAGTTTATTTTTATGTTATGCATTTTAAAGTTTAATTCTTACATTTAAAGTTTATGTTTTTATATTTAAATTTTATTTTTAAAGTTTATTATAAATTTTTAGTTACATCTGTTTTAACCTTTGTAAGCCATCTTGAGTTCCAGACTGGGGAAAAGGGGGGTTAATGATACTAATGCATATAATGATAATAATAATGCTACTGAAATTCAGCAGCACACTGGCCACATCTGTTTCCAATTCTTCCTAAACTGCTTTTGTATGTGTGTGCAACACCCACGCACTCAGGCAGTGTGTGTCCCTTGTTTGAGGACAGCTGTGTTTCCAAGAAAGTTTTGGGAATATGATTCTCATTGAAAACAAGGCATTTGCTCCAGGTATGCCTTGCTGGGTGTGTATATGTACCTTCAAGTCACCTGTCTACTTCTGGAATGAATTTCATGGGAGTTTCTCAGGGAAGGAATAGGAAGCAAAGGTGGTTTTGCCAGTTCCTTCCTCTAAAATATACTCTACAGCTGTGGTTCTTAACCTTTTCTTTACCACAGACCCCCTTTCAATATCTTTTGGTCCTGAGGACCACCAAAACTGAACTCAGGATTTAAAACTCTGAAGTGCATCAGAAATTTTTTTAAAAAGCTCTGGAACAGTTTGAGATATCATAATGAAAGTTTGTACAAATGGTGTTTATCACCAGCAAAAGACTTCTGCTCTTTAAGATTAATATCTCTCCCTCCATCTTCCTTTCCTTTCCTTTCTTTTTTAATTTAACTGTAAAAGTTCATAAGGTTTCTTCAAGCTTTTGTGGACCCTCTGTGAGGACATCATGTTCCGCCCCCCGCCCCCCGGAGTCCACTGACTACAAGTTTAGAACTGCTAGCCTCCAACATCTGGAATTCATTGACTGTCACCTGTCCAAGTACTAACCAGTGTTGACTCTGCTTAGCTTCCAAGATCAGAGGGGATCTGGTGCCCTTTGGGTATTTAGGTCATTATGCCTTGCTGTAGTAGAGCAAAGTAATTCAACATTTTGTTTTGTTTTTTCCCTAAGTGCTGCTGTTTGATATGGGGGAGGCTTTAGGGGCTACAAAAACAACCATATGTTGCCTCTCTTTGCTTCATGCAATCCATTTTTTAAAAAGTATGATTGAATTGACTGTATTTATTTTGAAGTGAGGGAGAACAGTTGTGGAGTCGAGATCTGTAATATGTTTCCTGGTTAGGACTCTGGATCAGCACCACTTCCTTCGTAAATATTGTCCCCCCTCCCCCTCACTGCTATCTCTCTCCTGAAAGGTATTATTTTCAGGAAACAACAATAGTAATTGGAGGAAGTTGGCCTTTGCCATAATATGTGTGTGTGGTTCCAATCTATATTGTGGGGGAATCCAGCTCAGTCCTCTGTGTGTGCCTTTCCCCATCCCCCCAAAAATAAATCTGGCCACTCTAAACATTCTTTTTTAAAATAATTTCAGATGTAGCTTGGCCCTCTGGTTGGATGAAAATCAAGTAAAGCCCTTGAACAATTCATTTCAAATCTTTTTTTAGCTTCTCTCCTCTCAGAACACTTCAGTGACGGGAAAAATTTAACTGGGACCCGCTCAAGACATTCCGCTGCCTCTCTAACAAGTGCTCCCAGAAGTATATTCCAAAATCCCTTGAGGAGGGTCACAAAATAACCTTCATGTGCTCAAGAGCTGTTTAGATACTCAGTGCAAGCAGCCATCCCTGCTTCCAGCCTTGGCAAATAACTTCTGACTGTGTACAGGGTGCATTCAAACTGCAAGCAAGGCCTTTTGTTCCCCACCCCCAGCCCGTTGCTTAGTCTCGGTTTTGTGTTATCATGCTGCCTGGCTTTCGTCCAAGAAGCGCCTGCTACTTATTCAGAGTACTGAGGCTCTGTTTTCTTCCACCGCCCCTACACACACACAGCAAAGACAGAAGGCATTTCAGATAGCATGAACACTGTGCTTTTACCTCTGGCTCCTTCCCCCAAAGCGTCTACTTCTAAGAAAATATACCCTGCCTCCACATCCAAGAGCTAATAAAGAGCCACCAGGCACCGATTGTGAGAGCTAGTGAGGACTCTGGGACTCAGAGGAAGGTGCTTGAAGCTCCTGGGTGGCATGGCTGTACACTGCCCACTTTTGTATATACACTGGCAACTGTGGCAGGAAAAAAACAGTGGGAAAAAGTTGTTTAACGTACTTGAAATGGCGGCTCCATCACAGTGCTAGCTTCAAAGGGAGACCAGGAATTTGTTTTGAGTAGCAGAACTGAATTGTACTCAGAGTCTTTCTACGGAAAGTCCCACTTCTTGTCACTTTGATGTTGTGTGCCTTCATGTTTTTGACTTATGATGACTCTAAGCGGAACCTTTCACAGCATTTTCTTGGCAAGATTTGTTCAGAGTGGGCTAGCCTTTGCCTTCCTCTGAGGCTGAGAGCATGTGATTTCCCCAAGGTCACCCAGTGGGTCTTCATGCTGAGTGAGAATTCAAATGCTAGTCTCTCAGAGTCCTAGTTCAACACTCAAAACTACTACATCACACTGGCTCTCATCTCCAACTTATGGTGACCCTATTATAGAGTTTTCCTGGCAAGATTTTATTCAGTGGACATATGACATTGCCCTCTTTTCAGGCTGAGAGTGTGTGACTTTTCCAAGGTCATTCATTCAGTTTTCATGGCTCAGAAGAGACTCAAATCTTAATTTTCCCGAGTCCTAGTCCAACGTGCAAACCATTACAGCTTGTTGGTTCTTAACTGTGAATATACTTTAAGAAAAACAAAAACAGGAAGAATCCAGAAAAGTGCCCTATTTTGTTGATGCACCAAGGGAAGGAGGGAGGACTTCTATTTCAGATCACAAAGATATCTGCCAGTAGATCTTGATCTACATCTGTTCACTCTTTATATCAATTCGAACACTTCAAAGCCCTGAAATAAACAAAGCACCATATTCTGCTTCAAATTGCAGGGCATTATCCGGTGGAATGATGGGATATACAGTTTAGGGAGGCCCAAAAGCCCTCTGGCTGGGAATTCTAAATATCCCTTCGTAAATCCCAGAATTCCACAGGATGTTGTCATGGCAGTTAAAATAGAATATAGCACCATAAGAGTGTAGTAGGACTCCTCTGACCTATATCTAGATCAGGAGGAGAGATCCATCCAAGGAACGACAGAGTGGCTTAAATGAAGAAGCAATCAGAGATAGATAGCCAGAATGAGCAGCAAACGTAGTGCAGTCTATACACTGGGGTGGATAATTTCTGGTGAGTAGCATTCCCTCTTTAATTGTACCTTCCTCCATTGCACTGCCATACATTGGTGGCATGACAGCAAAACAGCCAAACCGTTATTTGAAAATAAGTTGTGAGGAGAATTTTCATCTTGTTTTAAACCTGAACATGCTTCTGGAAGATTTCCTGGACTGCGATTCTGCTTTGAAACAAAGCACGTATTCTGCAGGTGCCTTCTTTTCAAATGAAATTGAAGCTTCTTCTGTTTTGTGTATGACAGCATGTACAGAAGAGGGGGCAACTGATACCACAAAAACAGATGTGGACACTATGTACCCCATGGGCTGAATGGGAGAAGATGTTCTCTCTTCCTCCAACCCCTGATTGATGTATGTGCATGGCATCATTTGGAACAGACAGCCATGGTGTGGAATAGAAGGTTCCCTCAAGCCAACCTTCTTTCTGAAGCCTTCAGGTCCAATCTGCTACAGCAGGGTGGGTAACGTAGAGCTCATGGGCTGCATGCAAACTCCCATAAATGTTTTTGTGGCTCACAGGTCACCTTGGGGTAATTTTTTTAACCTCCTAGTGCTCCAAAATACCCTGTAGGAGCTGTGTATGGGCATTTCTACTACCTTTCCCCAGAAGTCAATTTAGGCCCAGGAGATGCTTTTTTGAAACACAAAATGAACAGGAAGTGACTTTTGTTCAATTCCTGTTATTAAAAAAAACCCTCCTGGCTCTGAAATGGTCCAGAAAGGCCTTCAAAATGGTGAAACTGGTCCCATGTTCCCTTGGGTGCCAAAAAAAAAAGTTTCAAGTATTGATGATTGATTGATTGATTGATGTGGATGTGATGGTGGGAGTATGGCCCTCCAAGGTCTCCTGGGCTATTTATGTGGCCCTCTAGCCTTCCACAGTAGTTACACAGTACAAGCAGAATTCCTGGGAAGATACAATTTCAGACTTCATGTAGAAGCCAGCTCTTCCACAACAGAGTACTCTGCGGCCTGCTCCTTGCGGCTGGGTCTGGAGCAGGCATGACGAGTTCTTTACAGATGACTTAATTACATCTCTAAACTTAAACATGAACTTCTCCATCTTAGCAGTAGTTCAGTGGGCATGCATTTCCTGAGCTGTGTGGAGTCTTTTTGATAAGATAACAGGGTAAAGGAAGCTATTTTCTGATCCTGAGATACCACAGTTGATCTCCTTCCCTCATTTTTTTTGTGGCAGGCTTCTCCTGGCCCCAGCTTTCTTTCATGTTATAACAAAACAATTCTCCAGTCTTGTGACATAGCAGATGTTCTCCACCAACAGCAGCAGCAACAAAATTGTGAGGAATTTTGTAGCTACCCATTAGGCCTGTTAAACCCTTGTCCCTGCTAATTTCTTCCTGAGTTTTAGTTTTGAATGGTGTATATCCAACAGATGTGTCAAAAGAAAACAGCTGCTTTCCAAACAGATAGGAAGAATCTGGGAGACTTTAGAGGAGGCAGATTGCATGGGGTTTAGCTTGTGATGCATTGAGATCTTGTGGCTTTGCCCACATAGCATTCCTCCTAGCATGGCTTGTAATGACAGTTAAAACCCTAAATGGCTGGGACCTCAAGAATTAAGAGACTGTCTCTCCCTACATGTGCCTGCTTGAGGATTAAGGTCTGCCACGGAGGCCCTCTTTTGTGTCCCACCAGTGAGATCAAAACATTGTGTTGGGATATGGGAGAGGCCCTTGTCAGCTGTGGCACCCCAACTGCGGAATGCCGTCCCCTTGGAGGCCCATTTGGTGCCAACACTAATCTCATTTAGGTGCCAAGTGAAAACTTGGTTGTTCATCAAGGCCTTTGGGTCTCATTAATTCATCTCAAACACTGATGTACATAGTTTTAAAAACTTTTAAATATTTTAAATTTGTTTTTTAGCTTTCCTATTGTTTAATATGTTTTGGCTTATTTAAATTGTTCTTGTCGTTCTACATTGTTTAACTTCTTTTAATGTTATTGGTAAGCTGCCCTGACATCTTTTGACATAAGGTAGGGTATAAATATTTTAATAAATAAAATTAAATACATAATTCCTGAACTTGGGAATTGGGGATGCAGTTTACAGAATGCACAAGGCACTGGCCATGTTGGCTTTGGGATCCTGGAAACTTGCCCCAGCTCTATGGCACTGTCATGGGATAAGGTTACACTCCCGTGTCGTTTCAAGTTAACCGAAGCCTTGTAGAGTTCTGGGAGGTGGAAGGAGGCCATTTCCGCACTAGACTGTTATAGCGCGATGATTCCACTTTCAACATCCTCTGGAATCCTGGGGTTTGCAGTTTAGGGAGGGGGCCGGCCGGCTGGCTCAAAGGCCCTCCCTAAACTGCAAACCCCAGGATTCCATAGGATGTTGAAAGTGGAATAATAGCACTATAACAGTCTAGTGCAGAAATGACCTAGGTGTCAATTGTGCTGGCAAGAGCAAAAGATGGACAGAACAAGCAAGATTTGAGGACACTCCAAAGCTAATGGTAAATAGGAATTAAATTTCAGTTTCTTTTTGTTTTTTTGTTTTTTTAAAATATTTTTATTAAAGTTTACATTTAAAAATATAAAAAAAAACCTCCCTACTTTACAGCTTTTTTCCCCCAGTTGAATCTGCTTATTTTCATTCCATTCATACACTGTTACAACTTCTTCAGAGAAAGTCAAAGGTCTTACATTGTTTCATCTTACATAGTTGCATCCTACAGTGTTACATTGTTGGATTACCTTACAGACAATCTTACAAAAGTTTCTTTTTCATTTCTTATATTATGTCCTTATCCAAACCAGAACTTCCCTCCATTCCCTTTCAAAGTTCGGAATGGGTTTGTTTTTCAAAGAAAATGTCAATTTTTCTGTCTCTACCATACCCAGGACTTCTAATTTCCATTCTTCTATATTCACATTTTTCCTTTCTTTCCAATGTTGCGCATAGGTCAACCTTGCTGCAGTTATTAAATATAATATTATCTTCTGATGACATCTTATTTCTCTTTGTTGCCCTAACATATTTAACAAATAAAACTCTGGTTTCATTTCAAAATTTAGATTATAGAGTCTTTGAATCTCATCATGTATTTCTTTCCAAAATTTTTTTGCTATCTTACAAGTCCACCACATATGAAAGAAAGACCCCACGTTTTCATCACATTTCCAACATCTTGTAGTTCCATTTATAGTTATTTTTTGTAATCTTTCTGGTGTCATATACCATCTATATAACATTTATAAAAATTCTCTCTTAAGTTTAGACTTGGTGCAAATTTTATATCAGTTTTCCACGTTCTCACCCAAGTCTCTAATTCAATTGAGTGTCCAATATTCTATGCCCACCTAACCGTAGTATCTTTTACAACTTCTGATTCCATTTCTCTTTGCAACAATAATTTGTAAAATTTAGAAATTCTCATCTTCTGGTCCCCCCACATCAGTATGTCTAGTTCATTTTCTTTTCTCTCAAATCCATATAATTTTTGGTCCATTTTAAATCTCTTTTTAAGTTGTCTCCAAGGGAACCCATTCAGTTCATGTCCTGTAGCTTTTAGTTCTTCTGTACATATTCTTGGCTTATCCCTTTCCCATTTCAGCAACTCTTGATAAGTTAATAAATTTCCCTGTTTTGTTAGAGCAATTTTATATGCTTCTTGAGGTGAGGTCCACAGCAGAAGTGTTCTGTAAAATTTTTGCTTTATTTGTAACCAAACTTTCAATAATGTCTTCCGAATACAATGATTATTAGGCCCTTTTCACATGGGGTTAAAAAAAACTGTGTAGATCGACCTCCACGGAGGTCGTCTACACCGTTATGCGAATTGGGGTGGATTACTAGCGAGTAATTCCACATGCCAATCCGTGGTCGGGCACCTGCAAGTGGCGGTGCCGCGAGCTTTTGAAAAACCACATTTTATGTGGTTTTTCAAAGGCACGGGGCGTCCAGCCCCACGCAGCCCTGTCGCAGTGCCCGTATGGATTTACGGACGCGATCGGGCAGGGGGCGGGATTTCTGGCTGGCAAGCTTCTCTGATTGGTGGAGAGGCTCTGCCAGTCAAAATCTACCATTTTGGGTGCTGCCGGGCACCAAGGACGCCGTGGGATGCTGCTGCGTTTAGAGCAGCGAAATGCGCTGCTCCGCGTGATGACGGAACAAGGTAAGCCCCGTTTTGGCGTGGCTTTCCCCGTTTCACCGCCCGCATATGAAAAGGGCCTTAAAGTCTTTATTCACTGTTATTCTGTCATAACATAGATATCTGTGCCATCTGAACCTATTATTTATTCCTTCCAGTTCTTTGATTGTTGTATTTTCTACTTGTATCCAATCTTTAATCAAGTCTAAACAACATGCTTGATAATAAGTTTTTAATGATGGCATATCAAATCCTCCTCTCTCCTTTGCATTTTGTAATATTTTGAATCTTATTCTTGGTTTTTTCGCTTGCCAGATAAATTTTCATAGATCTTTTTCCCATTCTTTAAAAATCTTCTCTCATCCTATTATTGGTAAGTTCTGGAAGAGAAACATTAGCTTTGGTAATAAGGACATTTTAAAAGCATTTATCCTTCCCAGGAGAGACAGATTTAGGTTTTTCCATTTTTTCCATATCACTTTTAATCTCCTTCCATTTCTGCAAATAATTGTTATCAAATAATTCTTGGTTTTTATTTGTTATAATAATACCTAAGTATTTTACTTTCTTGGTTACTTGATATCCAGTTCCTCTCTCCAAGTCAGCTTGTTCTTTTTTTGTCATGTTTAGTGTCATCATCATTGTCTTTTCTCTGTTTATCTTGTATCCTGCCATTTGCCCATATTTTTGTAAAATGTCTGTCAACGCCTGAATCGATTCTTGAGGTTCCTCCAAGAATATAATCACGTTGTCTGCAAATGCTTTAAATTTAATTTCCTTATTTTTTATTTTCAGACCTCTTATCTGTGGATCTTGATTTATTGCAACCAACAATACTTCCAATATAGCTATAAATAGTAATGGCGATAAAGGGCACCCTTGTCATAACCCCTTATTTATGCCAAAGCTTGTCGTTGTATCTCTATTTATAATTAACCTTGCTGATTGGTCCTTATAGATCATCTCAATCCGTTTGCAAAAGACTTCTCCCAGATCATATTCTCTCAGAACTCGGTGCATAAATTCCCAGGAAAGATTATCAAAAGCTTTTTCAGCATCCAATAAAACAAGTGCTGCCTTCTTCCTTGGGTTTTTATCATAATATTCAATCACCTCCAAGAATGTTCTTGTATTATTCTTCATGTATCTGCCTGGGAGAAATCCTGTTTGACCTTCATGGATCTTGCCCTGTAATATATGTCTCAATCATTTTACCAACACTGCCGCCAATATTTTATAATCTGTATTCAACAATGAAATTGGTCTATATTTTTCAGCCTCTCCTTTGTCCTTATCTTCTTTGGATATCAATACAATATTTACTTCTCCCCAAGACTGCGGTTTCCCATAGTTTTCTATTTCTTTCAAAGTTGCTTGAAGTGGCTGAATTAATTCTTTTGCAAATCTTTTATAATATAATGCAGTGAAGCCATCTGGTCCTGGTGCCTTATCCGCTTTTAAAGCTTTTATAGGCCCTTTTCGCATTAAGACTTCCAGCTCGAGCGGGGGAGGGCGGCTCGCGCAAGAAGCCTTCTCCGGGAGGCTGCCGCTTCCCCCTCCTTCCTTCCGCAGGCGAAGGAACGAGCGGGGAAGCGGCAGCCTCCCAGAGGCGGAGGCAGCTCGCGCGTCTGTCCGTCCCCCCGCGCGCGCGAGAAAGGAGCCTGTCCCGTCCATCCCCCCCGCGCTTGAGAAAGGAGCCTGTCCCGTCCATCCCCCCCGTGCGCACGAGAAAGGAGCTTGATGCGTCCGCCCCCTCCGCGCGCGCGCGAAGCAGGAGGTGTCGCGTCCGTTGCGCTAGCGCCTCGCCCCGCCCCTTCCTTCTGCAGGGGCGGAGGGAAGGAAGCACGACCCGGCCGCCTCCCCGACACTCTGCACAAGAGGTAAGTGCGCGCGGGTGCCGGAAGCGTTGCGCAAGCACGGGTGATTGTCGCTTCGAAGCGAAAATCAAAAAACCCGCGCTTGCGCCGCTTCAGCCTCGTGAGCCCGGTGGAAGTGGGAGTGCGTCATGCGGAGCAACGCTCCCACTCCCGCGAGGCTCACGGGGCTGTCGCGCGACAGGAGGCCCGTGCGAAAAGGGCCATAGTCTCTTCTATTTCAGTAAGTATTATTGATTTATTTAACTGTTCTTGTTCCTCCAACGATATTTTTGGGATCTTAACCTTGGAGAGGAATTCTGTCCAGTTTTTCTCATTTTGGTGCAATGGATTTTTTCACAAAATAGTTTTTCAAAATATTCTTTAAATTTCTGCTTTATCTTTTTATGTTGAGTAATCACCTTCTTCCCATTTTTTAATTCAGCTACTATATTCCTTTCTCTCTTCTTCTTCAGTTTATATGCTAACCATTTCCCAATTTTATTAGCTTGTTCAAACTGAGTCAATTTCATCTGTTTCATCTTTCTATTTCCTCCGATATATTCAACATTATCTCTTTTTGTATTTTCAAATTTCAGTTTCTTTTTGGTAAGGATATACCAAATGTAGGACATTTCTTTCTATTGACAATGGAAGGAACTTGTGATCAAAACAGTACACATGAAAGGCAAATGAAAACTGAAAACTGACAGATTTGTCTATCCAGGGTTTTAAATGTCTTTAAATGTCTGGTTCTGAACACTGCATATTCAATCCCATTAATGCTGAATTAGGATTGGTCTTTCTTTCTTTCTTTTTTTTTCTTTCTTTCTTTCTTTCTTTCTTTCTTTCTTTCTTTCTTTCCAGAGAAGCTTCTCATCTTTTAACACTCAGCTTGCCATCCTATTAGTGATTTTATTTAATAGTTGTACCAAATCTTTGTTAAGTATAAAAATTTGTTACCACTTCAATTGTCACGGCTCCATCCTTGGAATCCTAGAAGTTACAGTTTAGTAAGATGCTTTGAATATTCCTCTAGAGAGCTCTGGTGCCTATATGGAGAGGATTTTAAGGATTTCACAGATTTATAGTTCCCAAAATTTGATGGTATGCCATTAAAGCTGTATCAAACTGCTATAACTCTGTCATATAGATATGTTCTGAGAGTCCTATTTCCCAGATCACTGAAAATAGGCCCTTAGACCCACAACCCAAAAGCTCCATCTGCTCCTTTCTTCCTACCTATTTTTCCATGTGACAAATGCTATTCCAGGCAATACTTTTGCAATGCAGAAGGAACCAACACACTGCAGAAATAAGATAAATGCAAGAGTGGATATTCTTTGCTCTCATGATGACAGTGTAGCACTTGAAATGTATCACAGGAGCCTGGAGAATGACCTATGGCTTCTAAAACTGACTGTGTTCCATTGGCAATAGTGACTCAGAACCAAGCAGTTGATTATATCTAGATGATGTAACAAGGAGTTAGAAGGCTTAGGGGAGAATTAAAATACCACTGCAATTAGAAGAAAGCTCTCCGTATGTGTGTGGATGGATATGCAGCATGAAGGGAGCTTTGCATTTATTAGAAGGGTGTCTTATCGATAGGAGTTTTTCTTCTCCTTTCTCTCAAATTACTGAAGCTATTGAAACCAGGGGATTAAGCCCGTAGCCTGCTCTTCAAAACAGAACTAATCTCATGATCTATTGCCTCAGAAAAAAGGTGGTGAGTTCACTGCTATTCACCTACCAGTTGCTGGGAGTGGGGGAGTGTTTCTGCCGTGCCAGAGGCAACCATAGCTTTTCACAGACACAGATGGAAAGAAGAGAGGGAGGGAGTGCACAGTTGCTTAGAAATATTTTTTCCCCTTTTGACTACAGCATATGTCACAATGGATGCTATCACTGCAAATATCAACTTATAACAGCAGCAGTGACTTCTTGGGAAGTGTGTTTTGTATCCATTAATTCAGACAAAATGTGATCTGAAGGGGCTGCCGTGACCACTCTTAGTCATTTTGGGTGGCGTACTGTAATAGATCTGTGGGTCCCAACTTTTGGGTCCCATAATGTTGTTGGACTACAGTTCCCAGAAGCCCTGTACACTGGGCATGTTGGCTGTAACATCTGGGGACCAAAGGTTGGACATCACACTGACGGTGCAGGGCCAGTACCAGGTTTGAAGGAGGCCTCATTAAAATTTCTTCTGTAATGGTCCTGCCTCTACACCAGGTGAGGGGGAACTGTGGATGGCTGAGTGGGGGCCATTCCTCCCAGTAAGCTAGAAGTAATGTACTGTAATGACACTTCCAGGTGCCATTTTGACCAATTTGGGGCTGTTTATTTTTGTGGGGAGTTTGGTGGGTGCTGGGGGTTGAGGGAGTAGAATGGCTGGTTTTGGCCAGTTTTCAGGTTAAAATAAATCACCCCAAAGTTGGCACAATTTTTTAAAAACTTGATTTCAGGGCTTGGAGCAGGTGTTTCAGGGCTACATTTTGATGTCCCAAGGACAGCATGTGACACACAGGCCTCACTTTGTGCCCTTTAGTCTATATCCTCTTCAGATTGCAATTTTCATGAGACTTGGGCTGAAGCCACAATAGTTAACTTTGTTTTTAAAATATATAAAGCCTGTATGTTTGTAGTGTCAATATTATCTTGCAGTGTAATCTTAGGCAAGTTCAGACTTTAAAAGATATCTTTTGGACTACATCTTCCAAAATCTCCCAGTCACCATGGCAAGATTAGCCTGCATAAGACTGCAGCTAAAGACAACCTTGGACCTGGCTGCTCTGCCAAGTTTGTGGAAGCTCTAGACCTCCTCTCATCCACTGTTGCTCTATACTGGTTGCTCACATTATCTTTCCCATCTTTTCTGACCCACCTCTGTACCACTCAGGTTATTCACGTTATCACCTCTCTCAAGACTAGAATATAAAGTTATCTTATGAAGATGAGTGGTGGGTAATTTAGAAGAGTTAAAAGGGAAGACTTCTTCAGACAGCATGGAGTTTCATTTTGGAATTTGCTACTAAAAGACAGGTCAAGGCTTACTTTAGGGAAATGAAGATGCTGTGATTCCAGTTTCACTGCATGCTTTTTAAGGAGAAATAAAAGATGATGCTACAAGCTTACAGGATATTATAATACATGAAAAAAAGTAGGGATGCCAGGGGTTCCAGATCTTCACCTCTTGGCCCAACCATAATGGTGCTAATGCTTGGTGCAGTCATCACAAACCCATTTGCTGCAGCTAATAAGCTTGGTTGCCGTGTTAAGTATCTGTCCTGTTGCTCATCATGTGCAAAAAAAATGATTTTGCCAGTCATTAGAATTCCAGGCATCTGGATGCAGAAATTGGCATGTTTATTTGGACAGAAAGAACACATCAAATATGGCATTCATTTCAATGGCGACTACAGAGCCACATGGGCAGTGCGATGTTCTTGTGGATTTTCTGTCTCCATTGCAAATAACAAGGAAATCCTACCAGATGTGTAAGTTGCAGGTCTGAAAGTATAAGTGACTTGTTATGATCACTCCATCACTTCAAAGATACAGTATTGGGATTACAGGTTTGGGTTTTTTTACCCTTCTTTTTCTTGTGTTCCTATTATGTTGTCTTCAACAAAATCGATGTATTCCTTGTTCTCACCCTGTGCCATTCCACCAGCACCCCAGAATTGTTTAGGCATTTTATAGTCCTCCTCAAAATGCCACTTAGAGAAAGCCTACACAGGTCATAATATTTGATCTCATCCTGAAAAAGTTTCTTGATGATTTGCTGCCTTCATAGGCTGAGGTTCTTGCCAGTCCTTGCTGTCAATGAAAGACTGGATTTTGTGAACAAATTTTGTTCCATCCCTCAGAAGGTCTGCGACCAACTTGGGAAGTAAAACAGATGAAGGCACCAGAATGGAAACTTGAATTGCTTCTGACAGAGGTATCTGTCCATTTGACCTGCCTCAAGATCCTATTTGAATATAAGCTGAGCTTCTGAAACCAGCAAGCACCTAACAATGTTTAGAGATGACAGCTGGACTACTGGATCCAATTAAAAACAGAAACAAAAAACAAAAAAGAAGAAAGAAAGATGCAGGGAGAATTAATTATTCCAGGGCATGCTTATTTACAGCTGGTTTAAACAGTAAGTCCGTCACCTGATTATCCAATAGTTGATCACTCTCAGCTAAACTGAAAATAATGTCAACTCAGATGCAACTCTTTTCAATGTGGTGGTAAGCAATCCCATCAGGCGATGGTATAAAATCATTAGCTGAAGGTTATGAATCTGTGCCAGTTCAATTACACTTATGCTTGGTATAATTAGTCATCACTCTGCATGGTCTCTCAGTCTTCCAAACGGTTCTGCACATGTGGGTCAGAATCCTTTTGGTACCCTACACTACCAGTTCCACTTCTTCCATTAGTAACAGGTGAAAACATGCAAAATATACCAACTTTAAGCAGCCTATTTCTCCAATACTTTACTTGTTTTATATATTTTGCTCATTTTATAGCTGCTGCTGCTGTGCTGGGCTAGTTTAATTGTGTAATACACTAACAACATTCCAGGTGGTGGTGTTCTTTATTTCTTCAATAAGCTGTTGGGAATTTTACACCGCATGGGTCATATATTGCTCATCAAAGCCCACCCCTCAAGCCTCTCACCGCCCACAAAAAATCAGCATCAAAATGGAGAATTGTGTACCCAAAAGGATGCAGTGGATACAACACTGTATTTTTAGAAACTCTAGAGCTGTGGGTCCCACACTTGGCTCTCTATAAGTTGTTTGCCTACAGCATGCATCCTCCTTGATCAGAGTCCATGTTGGCTATGGTCGATGGGGGTTATTGTCCAGCAACATCTGGTGACTCAAAGTAGCAAATGACTGCTGTAGATCTTCTAATTACACCTCTACTTCAAAGAAAAAATGCTGACAAAGGTGAAAATGCATCGAGACACTGTCTTCGTCAAACCTACCTTTTCCCCAAATCAACTCAAAACCGAGTCCTAAAACCATCATTACACTTTGACTGCTCTTCTCCTCTTTTAAATTGCTGCATGGCTCCAATTGTTCAAAAGCTTAATGTAAAAACTTGGTTATGGGCTACAAAACTCCTGTACCTCCGGTGCCAAAGAGTGTTTGCACAGAGATAGCTATTCTGTTGTGAATCTATTCTGTCATTGCCATTTTTAACAGATAACCTTGTTCCGTACCCCATCCCCTCACAATTTTTCCAGACTGATCATTCTGAGGCCATAAGGAGGCTAGATAGGGGAAATGTTACCCAGAATTCCCCAGCCAGCATGGCCACTTTTCCAGTGCTGATTGAGTCATAGAATCATAGAATCATAGAAATGTAGAGTTGGAAGAGACCACACGGGCCATCCAGTCCAACCCTCTGCCATGCAGGAACACCCTCAAAGCACTCCCGACAGATGACCATCAAGCCTCTGCTTAAAAACCTTCAAGGAAGGAGACTCCACTACACTCCGAGGCAGCATATTCCACTGTCAGACAGCTCTGAACATCTGGAAGTTCTTCCTGAGGTTCAGGTGGAATCTCCTTTCCTGCAGCTTGAATCCACTGCTCCTTGTCCTGGTCTCTGGAGCAGCAGAAAACAAGCCCTCTCCCTCCTCCACATGGCATCCCTTCAAATATTTAAACATGGGCCCTTTTCGCACGGGCTTTCCCGAGCGAAATAGCCCCGTGAGCCGTGCGGGAGTGGGAGCGCCGCTCCACACGACGCACTCCCACTTCCGGCGCTCTCACGGGGCTGCAGCGGCGCGAGCGCGGGGTTTTTGATTTTCGCTTCCAAGCGAAAATCACCCCGCGCTTGCGCAACGCTCCCGGCGCCCACCCGCACTTACCTGTTGTGCGGTGCGTCGGAGAGGCGGCCGGGTAGCGCTTCCTTCGCTCCTGCGGAAGGAAGGGGTGGGGCGGGGCGCTTGTGTGACGGATGCGATGGCATCCTGCTTCGCGCGGGTGGGGGCTGCTCGCGACAGCCTCCCGCTTCACGCGTGCGCGCGGGGGGTGGGTGAGCGCGACTGTCGCTCACTCCTGGCGCGCGCGGGGGGGACGGGCGCGACTGTCGCTCGCTTCCCGCGTGCGCGGGGGGCAGCGCAAGAGGCTCCTGCTTCTCGCGCAAGTGGGGGAGGATGGAGGCGCGAGCCGCCTCCGCCTCCGGGACGCTGCCGCTTCCCCGCTTGTTCCTTCGCCTGCGGAAGGAACGAGCAGGGAACCGGCAGGCTCTCGAAAGAGGCTTTTCGCGCAAGCCGCCCACCCCGGCTCACGCAAAAAGCCTCAGTGCGAAAAGGGCCATGGCTATCATGTCCCCTCTTAACCTTCTCTTCTGCAGACTAAACATGCCCAGCTCTCTAAGTCTATCCTCATAGGGCATGGCTTCCAGGCCTCTCACCGTTTTGGTCACCCTCCTTTGGACTTGCTCCAGCTTGTCAATATCCCTCTTGAATTGGGGTGCCCAGAACTGGACACAATATTCAAGATGGGGTCTAACCAAAGCAGAGTAGAGTGGTACCAGTACCCTCGATCTAGACACCATACTCCTCTTGATGCAGCCGAGAATTGCACTGGCTTTCTTGGCTGCCGCATCACACTGCTGACTCATGTTCAGCTTGTGGTCTATGAAGACTCCTAGATCCCTTTCACACATACTGCTATCCAGTCATGTGTCCCCCCATCCTATCGTTCTGTATTCCATTTTTTCTACCTAAGTGTAGGACCTTACACTTCTCTCTTTTGAATTTCATTTTGTTAGCCTTGGCCCAGCTCTCCAATCTGTCCAGGTCATTTTGAATTTTGATCCTGTCCTCTGGCGTATTAGCAACCCCTCCCAACTTGGTGTCATCTGCAAGTTTGATGAGCATGCCCTCTATTCCTTCATCCAAGTCGTTGATGAAGACAGCAGTAGTGACAATGAGATCTTCCATATTTTGGTGTATGTGCACATGCATTTTGTCCAACAGAGCTGGCCCTAAATACACATTACTTTGGCTTTATTTATGGATCTGGCAGCAAAACTGAAGTTAATAATCAATCATTAATTTACATTATAAAATAAACATTTTATGTCTTTCAGCTTGTTTATTTTATAGTAATTACTATCAAATACCTAGGCTGAAACTATGAATCATGAAAACACACAAAATATTGAATTTTTCCTGTAACAAGATTTTGGCATCCCAAGCTAATCTACTTCTGCCTTACTTCAAAGCCATATGGTCCTCAACTGATGAGAGCTGGAGGGGGTGCACAATATGGATTCTTACCACTCTACATCATTTGTGGTTGCAACACTGCATATAGATATATGCATATATGATATTTAATGTAGCAAACAGCATTTCAGATAAATTTGTTCTAGATCCTAGAAAGACACAGTTAATCACTTTGAACATAAATTTTGTCAGTCACTGGAGCAGAAATGCCATCAGGTCCAAGAACATTAGAAACATGAGAGAACTTCTTGATAAATAGACTCAGTATCCTAACACCACGTGGTCTGAAAGTCAACACCATTCATCCAGTTTGAAACATTTCATCCTCTTATGTTCTTGGCTATAGCACCTTGGCTATAGCATAATTTGATTCCGATTAACTGAAAAAGATAGAAAGCAAAACATTTGGTATAGCACCTTAATAGTTCAGTTTTGTTGTTCACTCTAATATATATTTCAACAAGCTTGGATTTGCTAAGCAGCTTATAACCTGCCTTTTGCTTTAGAGTTACAGATCTTGCTGGGTCATATCTTAGCTGTTATGTGAGAATTAGAGGGTCTCCTCCTAAGCTTCTGTGAGATAAAATAAGATCTCTTTCAGATCTGTCAAGATCAGTGTGCATGGACTGTGTTTTAGAGAGATAATGTTCTCATGAATGAACTTACCGAATTAACTCTGGAAGACGTGGCAATGGCCACTACCTTAGATGGTTGGAGGAGAAGGGGGACAAGCATTAGAGAATCTACTTATTGGTCACTTTTAGATATAATGAAATAAAATAAGAATGTTCCTGGTAATAGTTGGTGAGGAGAAACTAAAGGCCTTTCCGCACTACACTGTTATAGTGCTATCATTCCACTTTTAGCATCCTATGGAATCCTGGGGTTTGCAATTGAGGGAGGGGCATCTAGAATTCTCAGCCAGAGAAATCATTGGCTTCAGTAAACTACAAACCTGAGAATTCCACAGGATGTTGAAAATGGAATAATAGCACTACAACAGTGTAGTGTAGAAAGGCCTTAAGAGGTAAAGTTATCACCATCAGGCGATGTAGCATTTAATTTAATTCTACATCCTGTTCCACACAATGACCAATCACAGAGGTTGTTTTTGATTACAAGCATTACCTTTTTGGACCACCATTAGCCATGCTAGCTGGGAAGTCTGGGAAGTGTAAACATGCCACAAGAATGTACCTCTCCCACTGTGGCTCCCAAGTACGAGGTACTTTGTGAGACAATGGAACTGCGTGAGTAGGTTCCACAGGGATAGATGGCCTCATACCCTGCTTGTACATTCCCACAGACAACTGACTTGCTGTTGGGAACAGAATACCTGGCTTCACTGACTTGCAAGGAAATTCTGAAGTTCCTTTGAATTTGCTCATTTTACCTACCCCATAAGACACTGGATTGTTCTTCCTTAGCATACAATGGGATCTTAAGCAAGTAACATGAGCCTGAATATGTGTTAAACACTGGGATAAGTTTGAGGGATTGGAATACCATTGTACACATTCTTGAAAGGTTGTGTCAAGACAGTGATAGCTACCCACTGCAAAGTGCAGAGCTGAATACACTTGCCACAGTAAAAACTGTGGACTAAATCTAATTGTTGATACCAGTCAGAGTAAACTCACTGGATCAGCATGGCAATTAAATGCCATTAATTCAGTGGGTCTGCTCTAGCTGGAACTAACAATTGGATTTACCCCACACAGTGCTGGTTATGGTTGATAAACCCAATATGTCTTGGTTTTATATCAGAAAGACCATACAAGCCCACCTTGGGCTCTGAGATCGTCAGAGTGATTATAGCACTCTCACAGACACACCTGATGGAGCACAAGGGAAGGTGTTCTGGGTGAGTCCTCTTAGGCTGTGAAACTCCTTTCAAGAGAGGCTAGACTGCCTCCTCTTTATCTTCTTCCACCATGAAACATCTTTTTATTCAGATGGGGTTTGGGTAATCAACTAGCTGCTGAGAAAGGGACTTTAATGGGTGTGTATATGTGCTATACTTTTGTTGGTTTTTAAATCACTTTTATTTCAAATGCATTTAATCTTATAGTTTGTTTAACTATGTTTCTAAACTATAGCTCTTTGTGATTTTATCTGTGTCTGCTCTTAACCTTGTTGTGAGCCACTCTCGAGTCCTAGTTTTGGAAGTTAGAATAGAAATCAAGCAATCGCACAAACAAACAGTTACCTGACATGTGCTGTGACATGTGAAAACCTAAACGCATAGCAGCGGATGCACTTGGCCGGCTTTTTACAGCATCCTTGGACAGGCTTTTCAAGTGGCTCTCTTGTGCCCATTGTAACTACACCTTGAGCTGACAGGGTCTTTCTCTCACAATGTTGTCTGAAGAAGCACCTAGCCTGGCTATTCTGTAAGCATCATTTGTGCTTCCTCTCCTTTGTCTAATGTTATTTTGTTATGGATGCTTCTTCTGTTATGAAGGTAGACGCGTGTGTGGTTTGTGTGTAATGCGGCGGGAGAGCAACACATTTCTATTGTGCTTAGTAAGCAGATTTGTTTCTTATTGGGTTGCTACAGCAGCCTGCTACTAATGGCAAGTTTTGGACAGTGGTGGTGGTGGTAGGATTTATTTTCATACTGTATTTTGTCCCAAAAGCCAGCACAGTGTAGTGGTTTGAATTTTGGACTAAGATGGTGAGTAACCAAAGTATTAAATCCTGACTCAGCCATGGAAACCCCCAGGTGAGCTTGTACAAGTCATACTCTCTCAGCCTCAGAAAAAAGCAAAGGCAAACTCCCTTTGAACAAATCTTGCCAAGAAAATCCTATGATAAGGTCACCGTAAGATGGAAACAACTTGAATGTACACAACAACAACAACAACAACAACAACAACAGCAACATCTTTTAGCCCACTATATCATGTTGTCACATAGTAGGCTACAATGTTTTCCCAGATATTCATCTGCCTCCAAAAGGGCTTACAACTGAGGCTTGGTTTATGATTGTTGCTGTTTTATTTGTTCTCACTGTAAAAGGTTTCATTCATTTTATTATTCATTTGTTTAAAACAGCTGGGAATGATGCAACCTCCCTTATGTTGTTGGTGAGCAATCCTCACCATTGACAATCTTGGTTAGGGCTGCTGGGACTTACAGATTCCCATCCCTGGTTTAATGTTTGTTTTTGACACTTGCAATCAACTTTGTTAGATTTACACTTAATTTGGTTTAATTTCATAAAATTTTTGATACTTTCCTGGAAGAAACAGATGAGATTTGGGTAGCTGCCAAATCCAGAATCCGCCCCCCATACAGAATCTTATCATTCTGGACCAGCCCCACCATTAGGCAAAATGAGACAACTTCCTCAGACAACAAGTTTTTACTGTTATAAAAGATCAGCTGATTGTTTAGTATGGACTTTTCAAACTACACAGTGATACCACTGTGATTCTGCTTTAATGGCCATGGCTGCATCCTGTGGAATGCTAGAGCCCTTTGCCTGGGAATTCTAAGGCCATTTCCGCCCTACACTCTTATAGCGCGATTATTCCACTTTCAACATCCTATGGAATCCTGGGGTTTGCAGTTTCAGGAGGGGCTGGCTGGCCCCTCCTGAAACTGCAAACCCCAGGATTCTATAGGATGTTGAAAGTGGAATAATCACACTACAAGAGTATAGTGCGGAAATGACCTCAGTATCTGCAAATCTAAGGATTCCATAGAAGGTTGCCATAGCTGTTAAAGTGGAACCATACTGCTGTACTTGTGCAGTTTGAAAGAACCATTTCTTATTACTGTATTTTAACTGCCTGGAATAGGGAGGGGTGTTGTGTTTTCTGTTAGATAGTTCTAGTGCTGTTGCAGGAAAAAAAATTGCGCTGGAGCAGGTGTGTGAAGGGGGAATTTTAGAGCTTGTAATCCAGAAAAGTAACTCTTCCAAGCTCTGGATTTAGGCTCTTGTTCTCACATCTTCACTCATTTCCTCTGAGCAAAAAGGAAAGAGAGAACCCTCTCTCCTCCACCCTCAGTTGCTCACTCATCCTGGCAGCCAGTGCATCTCTTTGCTTGGACAGAGAAAGCAAGTAAATTGTCACAGCAACTGTTTCCCTTCCTTGTTCTTTCTAGCAGCGGATGTTCCTGCCTGTAGCTGAGAGGACTGAAGAGTAAGGAGAAGAAGCAGCTACTACCACAGGAAAAAAGAAGGGAAACAGCCAGCAAAGCAATTTCCTTGTTTTCAGGAAAACTGATGTATTGCTGAGAAGGATATTGCTGATGGCAACAATGGCTTTCATCTTATTGAATGCATACGCCATGCCAAGAATTATGTGCAGGGAGTAGGTATGGTGGAGCTTGGCTTCTTGTTTTCCAATCTCCTTCCCAGATCATCACCTACTGTCTAGGCCTGTTATATTTTCTTTTTAGGGACATGAGCAGTATCTTTAGTAGATGCCACGGAAGCAGAAGTTCAACAGGTGCTGCAAGCATACAAGATGAATTACAGTCCCTTTGAAATCAATGGAAAACTCGATTTTATGTTAATGAAACTGTATTACATTGAAATCAGTTTTTTATAAAAATAGCTGCAGAAGCATGAGTAAAACCAACAACAGAGCTGATCATGATATACGCACCTGCATATGCATGTCTGTCACTGTTTTTTGACAGCCTTTTGTTTACAAGTAACTTTTTGCCATGAATCATATCCTGCTATTCTAAAGTTAACTTGAATGCAGTGTCATTCAGTTATTTTTGATCCATGGCAAAAAGTTATTTGTAAATAATTTAGCCTATATGAGTTTTAAGATCTGTGAAGGAGAGTATCTTCTCAGTCCCACCACCATTAGAGGCCAATTTGGTGAAGACTTGGTAGCTGCTCCCAAATTGTGGGACTCCCGTCCCAAAGAGGTCCGATTGGCCCCCTCCCTCCTGTCTTTCCACTGAAAGGCAGAAACCTTTCAGTTTTGGCCAGCAATTGGTTTTTGACTGGTTGAGGCAAATAGAGCTTTTAATGAGAGTTTGTGTTGTGTTTCTGTTTCATTACATTTTAAATGTGTTTTTTAAAACTGTTTTTAACTTGGGTATTTATAGCTTGTACTTGAGTTTTTAAATGGTTTAAATGGTTGTAAACCTATGCTAGGATAAAAGTGGGTTATAAATAAAATAAATATATAAATGTCTTCTCCAGATCATATAATCTCTCCAGAAAGTAGGAATGAACATGCAAGGAGAGAAGTGGGACCACACTTACTTCACCCATCTTTAACATCTCTGCCTGGGCTGGCTCTCTCTCCTTGACCCAGTAGTGCAGGATTTCCAGTCACGAGGAGGATTTGAAGCCTTTTCAGGTGAATATACGAAGAATCCTTTTTCAGACCTTCCCACCCAGCACAGGAAGATTGGGAATGGAGTTGCTTCATATGAGGGACATTGAATGGAGGTAATATGTGTGTGGGTTAAACTCATTCACATATATATTCAGCATAAACACAAATATGTTATTACATAGATATGGAGCATATGCATGCCTTAAATGTATGTATGTATGTGTATGTGTATATATATATATATATATATATATACATACACACACACACATACACATACATACATACATACATACATACATACATTAAGGCATGCATATGCTCCATATCTATGTATATGTATATGTATATATATACACAGTATGTATATATATACACAGACTCTCTCTGTCTCCCATCCTTCCTTCTCTCTCTCTCTCTCTCTGTCTTTGTGTATGTGTGTGTACAAAAACAGAGATTTGCCTACAGTGGGTAGCAGGAAGACAGACACCATGGGAGTTATTTTGAAAGGTGGAGTATAAATACCACAAA
Organism: Ctenosaura bakeri; assembly: GCA_948474755.1. NCBI lineage: Eukaryota > Metazoa > Chordata > Lepidosauria > Squamata > Iguanidae > Ctenosaura > Ctenosaura bakeri. The sequence goes on along the minus strand of CAOLHI010001356.1, from coordinate 315,016 downwards.
GGGTTGGATGGATAGGTAGACTGATATTTAAGTTGACCTCTAGGTTAAATTTTTGGATAAATCATTTTGATAACGGGGCTTCCTATTATCTAGACTTAGCTAAAGGGGGAGACTTCCCTCTTCAGGTAAACTAAGGGTTAATGGAAAAAAAAAATAAGGAAAGAGGTGAGCATCTTCAGGATGCTTCCAGATGCTTCCAAGGAGAAGTTATAAAATTTCTTGCGAGGCCATGTGGCCGAGAGGTAACAAAGGGACAACAAAGAAACAACAAAGGAACTGCCAGTAGCAGGCTGCAGGCCGTAGGCCGCGCCTCCTGGCTTCAGTCCTCTTAGAACATCTAAGCCTGTGAACCAATGTGAGTAATTAGAAATAGTTAACTAGTCGCATCAGGGACTTTTCTGTTATTTTGGAGCTGGCTGGTCTAAAGAATGTATCTGTGCTTTTCTATCTGTTCTTTTTGTAACTACTTGTAACTAAGTGTGCCTGGGATGGGGGGAGCCCTCTCATGTGTGTTATTGCCTTGTTCATTTGCATGCCTTGAATAAATACTTTCTGTAAAAGACCCTGTTTCTCTCCTTCCCACGCCAACGCTAGATAGAACTCCCCATCCAGAGGAGGGGGGAAGGGATAGCATCCCACTGTACTGTCCTGTAATTCATAATTCAGTGGGTGGTGGCAGCAAAGATTAATATAATCACGTACGGGAATGTACATTCCAGTTTAACATACTGGAATTCTACATTTCAGTATCACAATCATTGAAAGAGATTTCTTGTCATGTCCTGAACTAAACTGACAACCTGACTGCAACAGGATTTTCAGGACAACATGTTCTCCATCTTGAATACTGGCCAAGCAATAATGGACTATGTGTTATTTTATTTTTATTTTTTGCCAATGGCTTGTATTGCTTTGGGAGTATTCCTTTTGCTTAATTCTGGGTATTTTAAAGGATCCACTGTTGTCTGGGGCTAGGGGAGGGAGTGGGCTTGTTTTCTGCTGCTCCAGAGACCAGGACAAGGAGCAACGGATTCAAACTGCAGGAAAGAGGATTTCACCTGAACCTCAGGAAGAACTTCCTGACAGTCAGGGCTGTCCGGCAGTGGAATCTGCTGCCTCGGAGTGTAGTGGAGTCTCCTTCTTTGGAGGTTTTTAAGCAGAGGCTGGATGGCCATCTGTCGGGAGTGCTTTGAGGGTGTTCCTGCATGGCAGGGGGTTGGACCGGATGGCCCCTGTGGTCTCTTCCAACTCTACATTTCTATGATTCTGTGTTAAACAAGTTACTCTAAAGATGATTAGATCACAGTACAATATCATCAATGTGTGCTTTCCCTGTTCAGTGAATGGTTCAAGACACAGAAATGTACAGAAGAAAAAGATGAACCCATGACAATTCTGGAAAAATGTTCCATGGTTCTGCTAAGACCTGTCTTGAGCCTCCTTGATGATGGAAGAGGAGCTGCAGTCTCACCTGAGTAAATGTTTTAATGCAAGTTGACTGCCCCATGCTGTTGGATCTGGCTCAAAAGTAAAATTAAGGACCAAGCCTAATTTAGCTGAAAAACAAAAAAACAAAAAGCAAACAGCTTTATAATCAGAAATTAGAATACATAAGCACTTGACCAGGGAATATACAGCTGGAAATAGTTTCATATAATGTTTTTTATAAGAATAAGAATATTGTTTGGATGCAGAACAAGAAATTAGTTCCTGCATGACCAGGTTTTATTTCTGTCGCACTTTTTCTACACCATGCATCCCCCAAAGCAGCACATATCAAGTTTCCCATCTAAGTTCTGTATATTCTGTAACAGCTGAGCTTAAGCAAAGTTGCTACAACCTTATGGTACCAATCCTGAACCTTATTGCACTCACTGAAAGGTATCAAGATGTTAAGAATTCCTCTGAAATTAATTAATCTTCCTTCCAAACTACAATTCTAGTTATTTCCATGGTGCACGTCCAAATATGAGCAATACAGAATAAAATTTGTTTCCTTGCGTTAAACTTTGATAAGTATTCTACAGAGTAATGGGCAAGAGGCTTATGTTTTTAGACCAATTATTTGGACAGATAGTTAAATGTGGAGACATTATAGCAATGTCTGCTCAGGTGGATTTCACATATTATGCTGGAAGAGAATGGCAAGATGACTTGGAGGGTAAATGATCACTTCACATTAGTAATATAATGTGTGAGCCATTTGCCACATGGATTGCAGTTGCAGAATTCAGAGACTTTGAATTGTAGCTCTAATATCAGAAGCAGTTGTGCCTGATGGTCATGTGCTATTGGCTCCTGTGCCATTGCTCTTGCAATTTAGTGCCTTTAAGATCCATTATTTAATTGATGTGGGTGGTCCCTTCAGTGAAGCAGATCACTGCTGGTCTGCATCATCTTATTTTGTGAGATTCTCATCTGTGTCTTGCCATAAGTCCCCTGGCATGCTGTTTGTTCCACATCCTGCAGAAAAGCATTTGATGTTACCCACTAATTGTCTTTCCTCCCCACCACTACACCAGCCTATGTCCATTTTTGGTTGTATACAATTTCAGTTATGCAACTCACGTGCTGCATTCTGCTTACACCCACCACTGAGTTGTTTGCAACTTTGATTCCTTCGTGAGTGTGGTATTCCATTATTTCAAAGCTATACAGCATCAGCAGGAGAATGTTTTCGTTAAGAAATAGGCGCTTGCCACAGCCCACAGTTTGAAGTTGGGGCAGTGGCAGAGCTTGGAGTGTGTGGAGGTGAGATGGGAGGGGGCGTGGCTATGGCACAAGGGGCATGGCCACTGTGCATGGGGACATGGCTAGGGCACGTGGGGGTGTGGCTATAGGGGCTGGGATGCCCCCAAAATATTGCTACGTGGAGCGAACCCCCCCCCGCGCCTCTTGTTTCTATGCAACTGAGTCAGGGAAGACAATGCACAGCTTCCACAAAAGCAATCCAGCCCAACCTCATCATCCTTGAAAAAAGAAACTAAATTGTTTTCTTTATGAAAGTGAGGAAACAAGACAAGGGTTACTTCTATGCCAGGGCACTTTAAGCACAATGGTGGAATTGGTGTTGCAGAATTAAACAGTTGGTTCAATAGCTGACTTTTGTGGCCAGGAGCTACTTGGTATATTTACTCTGGAGTAAACCTAATTCAAAAAAGTCTGTTGCAACTTATGAAAAGCCTCCTCTTTGCTTCTTCTTCCTCTTCTTCCTCTTTGCTTCTTATACAATTTTGTTGGTTCCTGGGGTTTGAAGGGTAAGGGGGGGAATTGAAGGCAGGGCTTTTATTTCTTATTTCTTCCTCATAATATTCTTTCTTTTTAAAAATAAAATAGTGCTGCTTCCCAATAAGAAACCCCCAAAAGATTACTATGAGGAAACCATTAATTAAGTCACACTGAACAGGAAGCAATAAAAAGATGGTGTAGGGAGGAAGTTTCACATTAAAGATGCAGTAGTCCTGCTGGTGTTTTAATTGTGTGCATGGGCAAAACTGCTGTGCAGAAAATGTATGCACTGAGGTTTGTCCAGACTTTTTGATGACTGTGAGTAGAGAGGAAAATCAGTGGCTTTGAGCAGCTGCAGTTCCGCAGCACCGACACGCACATCCAGCAGAACATGCAAAAAATGCTACCAACACAAATGGTCAATGGCAATGATGGGAAATAAATGTTTCTTTGGAGTGTAGGGACAAGGTCTGTTTATTCTTCCAAACAAATAATCCTCTGCCTCAGTGGGAAGTATCTTTTAGTGCTGGGGTAAAGTGACGGAGGGGGAAAATACAATGATGAAGAAAAAAGTATAATGAATACAATGGATTCAGTTTTCACGAGATTCCACTTAAAGATTAGAAAGAATTTATTTACTGTTAGAGCAGTTCAACAGTGGAATGGCTTGCCTTAGAATGTGGTGGATTCTTCATTGCAGGAGATTTTTATGCAGAGTGTGGATGCGCAACCTTCAGGAGTTTTATTTGTATGCCTGCATGGCAGGGGTTGGACTAGACAGCCCTTATGGTCCTTCCAGCTCTAAGATTTTATTATTGTATATATTTATAGGGGGAAAAGACACAATTTCTGGTGCTGTATTTCCTGCAGTGAAGGCACAACCTCAGAAGATTATCTCTGTATGAAAGAGAGGACTTTGAACAAGTCCTTAAAAAAAAAAAAAGATCTTTACAAGGCCTAATTGTTACAAATGGGTATCAGTATTACAGAGCAAATTCCAGAATAGCAGCTGGTGATAACCAATGCTGTCCTATCAGATACCTGTGTTTTGCTAGTAGCTGAAGGCAACTGGCATTTGAGCTTGAGACGTACAATGTACCCACTGTTTGAAAGTAAATGACTGATCTCTCTGTGTGCATGAGGAGGTGGGGGAGAGAGGGAGAAAGAGAGAGAGAAATAGCCAGGGTTGACCAGTTGCACAATCAAACCAGACATTTGCTTGGGCTAGTAAATAAACAGATAGGGTTATCAATGAAGTGATCAGAGTGTTGTGTCCTTGCAGAGATTTGGGGCCAAAATGCTTGAGGCTGTAGCTCAGGGACAGGGCACATACTTTGCATATTGAACATCCCAGCATTAATCCTAATCCTCTTCATATAAGCCCTGGCAATGTCTGCTAGTCACTGTGGACTAGATCTAAGAAAAGGGAGACTTTATAACTATTGCTGAACTAAAGCTCTCAGTATTCCTTGGCTATGCTGGTTGGGCTGCTCTAGTTGCATATCTTCCAACTCTCTCAGTTTGGCAGGGACAGTCCCAAATTATCTTCTGCTGTTCTATTTTTTTCAGCTGCTTTTAAAATGTCCCAATTTCTTTGTTTGCTTCCTAGTCCCCCACCACCATTTACCTCAGTTGCTGCAGACCATACTCTGATGTTGCTTAGCCATCCCTGTTCCTGTTTTTGTCTGTGAAATGTTGTAGAGTATGTGGTCGGACATTTGCTTTACTTGGTTCAAGCATCATTTTATCCTAGGATAGACTGGCCCCTCATTAAAAAAAGAGGGAATAAATAGCCAAACAGGAGGAGATGGATCACTTGAAAAGAAGACATGCATTTCCACAAAATTTACAAATTTTATTGCTTTAATCCATTTACTATTCCCAAACAGAATCCAATGTGATGGCCTGTATTCAGGTCTTAGTCCCAACTAGAGCTGACCCCCTGAATCAATAAACCTCACATAGGTTTCCTTGTAGAAAGGCCAAACAAATCTAGAATCAAACACATTCTGTGGTGTACAAAGTTCTGAAACTTTATGTTTAACTGAAGCCAGAATTGTATCTGTTGGGATTAGATCAACTGGAGAAGAAGTATGGCAAGATGCTATGATATATGACCATTGCACAGAAGTGAAAGAATACAGATATTCCACTGAAAGAGGACTGATAAAACTATTGGACTTAGATGGAATTGAAAAACTGATGATATTGATAAAGAGAGAAAACAATGGTGATGTTTTCAAAAGACTGGTTTTTTGCAAGTAGAATAGGCTTTAGGCAAGAAAAGGAGTACAATATGCTGATTGTAGGTTTCAACAATTAGCATACAGTTAGCCCTCCACATTTGCAGGTTTCACTTTTGCAGATTTGATTATTCACAGATTATTTGCTGTTACCTTGGCTGCCTCCCTATGCCATTTTTAATAGGGACTGCAAGCCTCACAAGACTGAGAAACTGTGAATGAGGCTTCTAAATCCCTATTAAAAATGGTGTGGGGCAGCAGCGGTGGTGGCCATAAACCTCACTAGCCACCTATTTCTGCCTTGTGAAAGAACTCCGATGCCTCAAAGGAATCCATGGTGGGTTGAATATGGTGATCATAACTTTTTGTGTGTTAAATATGGTTTGGGAGGTCCTAGGGTGATTAACGTTTTTCTCACTTTCATGGGGGTCCTGTGCCCCTAACCCTAGCAAATGTGGAGGGATTACTGTATTTAGACAAAAATAGCAATAGAATTTTTGAACGGTATTTGTAATTAGAGCAGTTATTTTATAGTCTTATACAAATCCAGAATTTTCTGAATCCGAATCTGGATCCAAATCCCTGGAAGGTTCTGGGAACCCACGAATCTCACGAATCTCAAATCTTTTGAATCCTTTTTTTAAAAAAGAGTTTAAAAAGTAAGGGAAAGAAGGATAATCTTGGGCAAGACACACTCTCTCAGCCTTAGCAAAAGCCCAGGCAAACCTCCCTCTGAAGAAATCTGGCCAGGACAATGGTCCTAGTTTTGCCTCAGGATCTCCCCAGATTGAAAATGACATGAAGGCCCTTTCTACACAGGCAGGAAAATGTGGATTGATCCCATATTTTCCTGCCTGTGTAAACAGGGCCACATATTATAGTAGAGAGATAATCCAGGTCAAAACCGATTTTTCTTTGCATAACTCCTTCTGTCATCCTGGGGTTTGTAGTTTGATGATGCACCAGCACACTTTGTCAGAGAAGACTGTGACACCTTATAAAACTCCAAACCTCAGAATTGTGTCTGAAAGAAGTTTGCAAGGGAACTACGCAAAAGAATGTTTCCACTGTCCTTGAAATGTCAAGAAGCCTGTAGCTTCCAGCCAAGTACTGAATTTAAATATGAAATGTTCAGTTTAAATATCTTAGAATACAAGCCCAGACGTAATTTGTGAAATTATTAGCAAAGGCCATTATTACTCCAAGGGAAGACAACACCTACTTACTATTTTCCCTTGCATATATGATCTCCCAGGTTTTCAGGCATCCCGGTCTCCAACAATCTATTTAGTCGGTGGATTTGAAAGATTTGGTTTGCCTATTTTGGCACACAGATTTGGATTCGGGAATCTTGAATCCTTACCCAGGATTCGAAGATTCGGTTGGCCCATCGCTATTATATATAATCTGCACTAGTAAAGCTGGAAACAAATGTGTATAGTGGACCATCCACTTTTGCAGGGGTTAGGGGAGCAAGATCGCCGTACAAGTGGAAAACTCACGAATATAAATAAAAATTGTGAACACATTTTTTTTAATCTGAGCAAACACTTCTCTAGGAATCTTTAGGTCCTCCAGCTTGACTCTATGGTCAGCTTTCACTGGAAGTTGAACATAAATACTGGAGGACCTAGAGATTTCTAGAGAGAACACATTAATCAAATTTGTGAATCATCACATCCACAAAAGGGCAACCAGTTGAATGTTGAAGGCCAGTTATATTTCTTTTTTCTTGGTATCCTCATGGTTTTTGGCCATTTTTAGTATTTAGTCCTTAGTATTATTTTTCTTTATTTCCTTGTTTGTTTGTTTGTTTTTCTTGTGTACTTCTAATTTGTTTCATGTTCTTTTGTTTGTATTTGTCTAGGAAACACTTAATAAAACTTACCAAAAAAACGTACTTAGGTTTTGACTTATCAGGTAATATGAGGTTTCCTCCAATCACAAACTACCTTCCAAATAAGGCAGTGTCCAGGGAGAGATGCTTCAGGTGAGGTAGAGTCATGAGTCAGCAGACAGGAGGGGCTAGAACTCCTCTGTATGTGACTACCTCCTAGCTTGTAATGGAGGTTGTCTTTTGTTCACTCACACTATTCGTGTGCAATGTTGTGGCTTGTGTCCTCCCGGTTTCTTCGTTTTCATACTGAAGAATGAAGTGAATGGACGTGCACATTTGCTTTAGTCTGCTGCATGGAGCTGTACGCTGCGCTGGGGGAGGAAGGGACGGGGCAGTTGCATGACCAGGAAGCCAGCTGCGGGACAAAGGGGCAGCGAAGAGTGCGCCTCGCGCAAGAACCTGCTTGCGCGAATGGCACCCCCCACCTCCGCGATAACATAACATGCAGAAAAGGCCCAGGAGTGGTGGTGCGCAAGCGCGAGTCATGCGCTCACGTCCTCCTGCCCCCTGTTCAGAAGGGACTGAAATCGCTCCCCTTCTCCGCTACCAGGAGAACCTCCCGTCTGATGGGCCAGCTTGGGGGGGGCGGCAGCAGCATGGGGGGCAGGCCCCCTCCTCGCCACGGCCCCTGCCCCACTTGCCACAGAGGGGGGCGCTGCGGAAAGGCCGGGGGGCCACAAGGCGGTGCTTTTCTGGGGAGGCGAGCTGCACCCGGCACAAAGGCAGCTGGGATTCCTCCCCCCCAGGGTCGACACTGTGGAAACTTTTCCCACACTGCCCCCCCACCGGGAACGAGAGTAAAGCAGAAGCAGAGCCCGGGGGGGGGTTCTCGGATTTTTTTCCCGAGGGAGACGCATGGCTCCTCTTTCCCTCCCTGCCCCCCCCTCATTCCTGGCGGGCAAGGCAGCCTTTGCCAGGCGGAGGGAGACATTGTAAATAATAAATAAATAATTTTATGGTTGGGGTCACCACAACATGAGGAACTGTATTTAAGGGTCACGGCATTAGGAAGGTTGAGAACCACTGCTTTAGAGAATCCATTACAGTTAAACTGATATGAACATGTTGGTAATCTAGACTGAAGCAAAGACATTTTATATACCAGTTTATTGACCTATATTCTGTCTTTCTGTCAGGACTGGAGATTCAAGGAAACTTACAATAAGATATAAAGCTCAGGGCTCTTTCACACTACTGAACTGTGATCTTATTTTAACTGTCATGTCCCCATCCTGTGATCTCAGAAACAGTAGCTGGGTTGTACTGCGAAAACACAATGAAGCAAACTATAGTATTTGATATACTAGTGAGATTAAAAAAAATTATAAGCACATATAAAGTAGATTGTAAAAAGTGCATCGCCCAAACCTTAAAAGCCCCTTTCTCAATAGCCAGGCAACTGCCATAAGCCTGCATCAATAAAGAAATATTTTTATTATCAGTAATGCTATGGTTTCTATTATTATTTCTGCTGTTCTTTTTTGTTATTGCTGCTGATGCCAGATAAAATGGCCAGGGCTCCTCCATGAATAGGTTCTTCCTTAGGATGAGGTTCCTTAGCGGACATTTTACTACAGGGGCCCTCATAAGGCTGCCATTGATTGCCTTCTGTTACCCTGTTTGCTTAGGACTCCTTTAAAGGATTCCCAAAAGCTGTCAAAATTGTCTCTTGTGGGGAAAAATTTAGCTCTGAGCACTCCTTTAGCTATGCAAAGAGGACAGGGTATTCAGGATCTTTAAAACCCAGTTTTTACGGAGTCAGGCCAGTCAGAAATCACACAAAGGGATTCAATGAATAGCTTTATTGACTAACAATAGTTTGTACTTAAGCTAATACACATCCACACTCATTCAAGAGTTAATAGATTTAAAAGAGTGAAAGTAAGAGATTATGCTAATTATACTGTACCTTTTCCTGAAGTCCTCTGTTAGGGAGGTAGGGATTTCCTCCTGAGTCTTTTTCTGTGTGTGTGTCTGAGTTCTTTCTGTCCCTTCTAGCCTTAAAACATGGACTATTTGTAGGAAAAATTTACTTTGAAGGCAAAATCCTTTCTCAGGGTAAACAGACAGGGTAGAAAGCAAAACATCTCCACACCTGGCATTTTTCTGATATCGGAAGATCATCTAAATAACAGGATCTTCCTCTGCTTTGAGGCTGTAGTGTGAGCATCTGGAGATGGTTTTATAACTTCCCAACACTTTTAACTCCCTAAAAGGTCAAATACCATTTGTCCATCAGGGCAATATACCACGAGGTCTTTCTGTTGCTACGTAACTGGGGATACTGGCCTGGTCTGGATTTTTTTTTCCCTTTTTGATTGTATGACCATTTTTATTGCCTACGTGCACATCCGAGGGACCTATCTGGTGGGCTAGATTAATTTTATATCAAAGTTGTAAACCCTGGGATAGGATTTGGCAAAAAGGGTAACACTTCAAGTCACCTGTGATTTATGGTGCCCCTAAGACAAACTTATCACTGTGTTCTGGATGCTGAGAGTGCGTGGCACACCGAAGGTCATCCAGTGGGTTTCCATGGCCAAGCAAGGAATCAAACCCTGGTATCCAGGGTCATCATCCAATACTCAAATCACTACACCATGCTGGCTCATCATTGACCCTGCACCCTCCCATATGGAAACTTTGCTTCATAATATTGATAAGCATTTCCACAGGATCTGGGCTGGGTCAAGAAACAACTGCCATTCTCTCTGGCAAGAGTGTGTTTCTGTGGGTGGAGAAATGCTAGAACTGGGCCTCAGGAATGGATTGAAGGATACTGACAAGAAGGACAGACAAGAACTGGAAGATGGCCAAGATGACCAAAGGTCTGGAAACCAAGCCCTATCAGGAACAGCTTAGGGAGCTGGATACGTTTAACTTGGGGAAGAGAAGACTGAGAGGTGATGTGATAGCCATCTTTAAATACCTGGAGGGATGTTATGTATTAGATGGAATAATTTTTCCCCCTGCTGCTCCAGAGACAAGAACACAAACCAATGGATTCAGATTAAAAGAAAAGAGACTCCACCTAAACATTAGTAAGAACTTCTTTCCTGTAAGAGCTGTTTGACAGTGGAACAGACAGAGAGTGGTGGGGTCTTTTGAAGTCTTTAAACAGAGGTTGGATGGCCATCTCTCATCTCTTCTCCATGGCAGAGGATTGGGCTAGATGGCCCTTGTGGTCTCTTCCAACTTTATGATTCTATTACTGCTGTGCTCCCAAAGCTCTGCTAGAAGGATTATGCATGTGTATGGGTGTGTGTGGGAGAGATTGTGTATAACAAGGGTGAACATCTCTGGAAAGTCTGGAGGCCAATTTTGTGTCCCTGAGACCCTCTGGGATGAATGGGCTGCCAGAAATGTCTCCCCTTAAACCGAAGACTAGAAATGGTCAGATAATCCATTTGTGAGGCCCTCACACACTTACACAATTATAGTCTTGTGACACCACTTTAACTGCCTGGGCTGTGTCCTGTGAAAGTCTGGGGTTTTTAGTTCGATGAGGCCCTAGAGTTCTTGGGTTGAACATTATTTACTTCTTCGTAAACTGCAGGGCAGGACAAGGGTAGTTGAAGTGGAATCATAGCACTATAATAATAATGTGGCGTGAACTTGATTTTAAACAAACAATTCCTGGTTATTTTCTAAAGTTAAACAGTTCAAAGATCAGGTTAAATTGGAAACTGCTGCTTCAGGAGACTTCCAGGAGAGGTAAGCTGTTATTTTCACAAAAAGGGCTATCGGTGGGAGGGAATGCCAAGCTGCAGAAACAGCTGGGGGTGTATGCAAGCCTTGAGCCATGCTTTGGCCACCCTGGTGGATGATTATCAGCAGAGCTTTGATCATCTGATGGAGAACTTTACTGTGAAAAAGAGAAGTCCCTTCTGTAACCTTTATGTCTTCTGCTTCCCACATACCATTTTTGTTTACATGGTGTGTTTTCCTGGCCATACGGGACAATCCACTTAGCTATACTCCACGAATATTGTAATTTTTTTTAAAGCTGGTTTGCATTCTAAACCTGCATTTTGCAGAATGGTGTGTCTTTCCTGTTAGTCCTGGCTCCCTCCCCCTACCTTTCTTTATCCTTCTTTGCCCTCCAACCTGCTCTGTTGTTGGTTTTCTTTTCTCCCTCTCTTTTTTGGACATTTCATTTGAATTGTGCAGAACACCAAATAATGACTTGATCAGCTTAATGCAATTTCCTGGTTCTCTTGTGTGCTCTGCCCCCTTCCTCTCCGAGTAATGGAGCTCTCCTCCCCCTCTCTGTGTTTTCTCCACTCTGAATGCTGTGCTGCTGCTGGCTTGAATGTTTTCAATGAGAAGTTAAAACAATGCCCTGTTCTGGTCATCTGCACATCCTTGGCCTCTTGAAAAGAGTGTACTTTTCTTTTTTGTTTGCATTTCTTTATATTTCACTGTCTCTTTCCCTTCCACCACACAGAGCTATTATTAGGCCTGCATGAAACAATTGCAGATTTGTGGCAGGTACCAGGACTGTGCTTTTTTTCCTACCACTTCACAGCACTGCATTTTTTTAAAAAACTCTTCCTCTCTTTTTGTATATTTCAGCTACCTTGTTTTATTATCTAGTCCACTTTTGTCTGCTCTGGCTGGCAGTCATTTTCTTGGGCCTTCCCAGTGAAGGTAGCAAAATCTGGTGGGGGAGGAAGATTTTATTTGGGCAAACATGGGCTTTGCTACTGAATTATGCCCCTTCTGTGCCAGTCATGCCTCCCTCCCTTTCAGGAATATCTTCCTCATATTGCTGGTGGGTGTCTACTAATTTAAAAAAAGGGGCATTGCATCTTTCGCAGACCCCTAAAATGCGCTGGTAGTGCCAGGACACCAAAGAGACACCACATTTTCCTTCCCCCATGTGCAACATCACTCTTCCCCCATTATAACATTTTACCAAATTATTGTACACTTGGCCCTCCACATTCGCTAGGGTTAGGGACACAGGAGCCTTGCAAAAGTGAAAAATTCGCAAATAACAAAATTTGTGTTTCTGTGGGAAGGGGGCTGAGGCACAGATGGGGAAAGTGGGCATCCAGGGTCTAAACCAGGTCATGGAAAGGAGATGGTTGGCATAGTGGTCCTGTACTTCCTCTCTCTTGCCCATCTCCTCCCTTGGGTGTGTGTGGGGCGTGGGCACAGGGTTTGTGGTGCTGAGAATCTGGGCAGAGAGCCATCCTTAGCTGGCCAGGCAGAGAAAGAGGAGAACCAGAGGTAGGTTTCTAAAGGGCTACGCAGCCTGATCGGAGCCCCCCAAAAGGTTCCCCCCAAAAAAGAAGCACCTGAGGTGTGAGGGCAGCGGCTGGAGAAAGTCGCAAATAATCAAATCTGTGAATGTCAAACCTGCACACTTGGAGGGCTGACTGTATAAATTTATAATCTTTTGGAGAAGATGGGGAGGGAATTTGTCTGCCTCCCCCCACCCCCTTTCCTGCTTTACTCTTTTGGTCTGCATTTTCCTATGTTCCAGTTTTCTGATACTGCCTTTTGGAGAAAACAATGATCTCTGTTGATCCTCTCTCCCCCCTCCAATGCATCAAAACATGACTCTCTTAGATTTTGGGAGGGGTGGGAGGCATGCATGGTACATGCAATATCCTGTACATTTAATTTTCCAATCAGACATTACAGACCCTCCAAAACACCCCCCCACCCTTTCCTTGCAAGTGCTTCCCTTCCTCCTCCTCTTCCTGTCCCTGCATTTATTTATTTTTTTGCAAAGGGTGTTTATTATTATAAGCCTTCCTCCTCCTTTTTAAAAACTCGATTCTTCCCCAACCACACCTTAAAAAAAAAAAGGCTTGGATCCCCCCTCCATTTGCCTGTCCTTCTCTTCACTACACCTTCTCCTGCGTGGCTTTTTGCATGCCATCTGGTTTAGTGGTGGTGGTGTTTTTTTTTGCAGGAAGCGAGCAAAGAAACACAAGCAAGGAAGCAACCAGGCCTAGCCTGCTTGCCTGCCTGCCTGCTTGCTCTCCTCCCTTCCCTCTCGTCTATCCGCCTCTGTGTGTGTGTGTGTGTGTGTTGTGTGTGAGCCTCTCTGCTCATTTCTGTCTGGCTGGCCACCTTTCTCTCTCTCTCTCTCTCCCAATGCTGAGTGTCTGCGAGCCGTTGGCTGCTCTGAACCGTTTTGGCTCCTTCCCTTAGTAACAGCTTTAACATTCTGCCTCAATTCCTCTTCAATCTAAATCACACACACACTCACACACAGACACAGAGATTACTTTTTTTTTTTAAATATATATTATTACCTCCTCCTTCCTCGGGACTTAATCCGTAATCTCTCCCCCCACCCCCTCCCAGCAACCTCTCTGCCACCCCCTTATTTTTTTTTTAATCCCCACCCCCAACACACACACACACACACACACACACCTCTCTCCACACCTCACCCACCCAGGCTTGGGATATAATTGAATACATTGCATTCTTTGGTGGCTATTTGTGGTCTTTCCTCTCTCTCCTCCCCCCCCCCCGTTTTATTATTATTATTTTCCTTTTTTAAAAAAAAAAACTGGGCTGCACCCGCAATTGCAAAAAAAAAAAAAATTAAAATACAGGAAGGTGCTGCATTAGAATAGATCTATATATGGTTTTTTTTTTCCCCCACCCGCTTTTGCCTCCATTGCAAAAGGGAGGGGGTGAGAATAGACACCGAGGCATCAATTGCAAGGTAAGAAAAATAACAGGAAAAAAAAAGAGGAAATAATAATAATAATAATAAAAGGAGCGGGTGGTGTGGTTTTAGTGGAGGGGGGGAAATAAGACATTGGGAGGGCAATGACTATTTTTTTTTGGTGTGGGGGATGGGATCGCCTTAAAGGGCATCTAATGGGGTTATTATTATTATTATTATTATTATTATTATTATTATTATGGGGTGGGGGTGAAGGTAGGAAGGGAGAGATCAAAGGTGGGGGAGGGGGCCTTGTTGGTGAGAGAGTGGCGTGGGGGATGGGGAGCCGGTTGAACATGGATTTTTCAACTCGGCCCTCTCGCCCCCCTTTTAAAAGTCGGTGTCTTTTCACTTTTAATGATCGCCCCCCCCAGCTTGGTTGTTTCTTCGATATGGGGTGTTTTGGAAGCCCCCTCCCCGGTTAAATCCCTCCCCCTCAGCCTCTGACCTCTTTTTTCCCCCCTCACAAAATGGGGGTGGGGGTGGGGGTTGGGGGGATGGGGGAGGGAATGTGTTGCTTCACGGCGTAGAGGGGGAAGAAAAGAAAAAAAAGGGAATTTGCGCAAATAAATTGCGACCCAGCAGCCATTATACGAAGCCAGCTGGTTGGAGGGAGCCTATTTTTAGACCGATGGGGTGCGTGTGTGTGGTGTCCGTGTGTAAAAAGGAAAAGGAGACGACTTCTTTCCAGGCACAACAAGAGGTGGATTTTTAATTTCCTGCTTTGAAAGAAGAAGAAGAAAAAAAATAGCACACGGACACGTATGTGTGGTGTATAAAAGACCTCTGTCGGAAGTGGCTTTCCCCCCTCTCCTTGGGAATTTATTATTATTATTTTTTTATTAAAAAAGGTCAGTGGGGTTTTGCTATTTTTCTTCAGGGTTGGGGTGGGGAGGGGAAGGGAAAGTTTTATTCGGTGGGGTTGTGTCTTAAAATGTGTGTTTGCAAGGATCCAGGTGGGGGAAGGGAGGAAATAAGCTCATGCTAGTATGGAGGATGGGACTGTGTGAGCAGGAGCCACATTTTCCTCTGTGTTTTTGCACAGTACGACTTTTTAAAAAAGCCCTTTTTTTAAAAAAAAAATAATATTATTTTAAAAACACCGCCTTTGCTTATCTGTTTTGACGTGCTTTTTCAAAAGGCAGCATCGAGCCCTGGGGAAGTTGAAGGTGTCTTCTTAAAAAAGAAATGTTAAAAAAAGTGCCAGGATTGTTGTGGAAGAGTTTCTGGGGAAGTTTTGCTAAGAAATGTGGCACTTAAAAATGGGACAACGTGCATGCCTGCATAGGTCTGTATATAGGTAGGTGATGGGACCCCCCCCCTCCCGTTTCTGAAATCCAGGAAATCTTGGCAGTTCAGAGAGAGATCTTGTCCACGTGTAAAAAAGTATCTGAAATGTCAGTGAACACCCTGTAATGGTGGTATTTTCCTTTTCCTTTGTATGCATTGTTGTTGTTGCTGCTGCTGCTGTCTTGCAAAACTTGAGGGTGGTAGCTCCAAGTCTAGAGTAAGAGGGGTTATCTTTAAGGCAACAATGATAAAATATTCATTTTATTATTCTTCCACAGCGTGGAGAGAAAGTATAAATTAAAGATGGCTCAGGAGAAGTAGATTGGCAGATGACTTTGGAAGTGAAGTAAAGGCCAGAAAACCCTACTGTGGGTATTCTAAGAAAAGTTTAAGAAACAAACAGAGATGTTTTGTCAGTAGATGAACTTTTTTTTTAAAAAGGTGTCCCTGAATTGCCTGGTTCCTCCTGCCTCTTCCATGTGCTTTACTTCCTCATTATTATTTGTGTGTGTGTGTGTGTCTAGTGCTTGTGTACAGGAAGTTTGAACGGGTTTATGTAAGAATCACACAATTCTCATTTTCTTTTAATCTGGGCAGACGGTGAGTAAGAAGAAAAGACGACTGTAAAGCTTGAATAGTTCAGTTTTTTCTGGTTCCCAGACTAAAGCTAACTTATGCCTTGTCTTCATGATGTGTTATGACAAAATACGTGAGGATACCACAAAGCATGTGGTAGGGAAGGCGTGCCTGTTCACCTTGTGTTAGAGACAGTTGTCTTTTTCAGCATGCATTCAAGAGTGCAAGGCCACCTATATATGACTTTCACTGGCAAATTTAGAATTTTTAAGTTTGGTTTTTTCTTTTTTTTTTTTGGACCTTATGTTGGGTGCCTTTGTGATTGAGATGAACTATTTGAAAAATCCCACCCAGGATTACTGCATGACTTTAGTTTAGACTTGACCATGTGAGCAAAAGTTTTTTTTTAAGAACTTATGATTGTAATTGTAAACACAATAGGCCTGCTATACATACCGTGTACTCTACCTGGTATGGAAAGTCCCAATGAACTGAGAGACTTCTGAAGAAATAGAAGATTGTGTTATTAGTACCACAGGAGTGTAAATAGAGGAAAGTGATCTTGGATGGACCATTTATGTCAAAATGGGATAGCCAAACAAGCCTTATAATGGTGGCTATGGCAATTTTTCTTTTTTGGATTGTTGACTGCTTGGAAGATTGAAGGATTTTGTTGGGAGTGTGTTTTGTTGCAAACAGAGGCCATGTGATCTCAACAGTGTCCTCTGTTTTGCTACTGATGCTCTGTGATTATAAATGCTAGTTGGACTTGGCTTGGTCTGGACATACTGATGAATAGAGTAATGTTGCAGTTACCTCTCTGCATTAGCGTTTTAGCGTTGGCTTGAATTCAAAACTCTGTGATAAATACTTTTTTGTTTTCCTTTTGTTATAAGGAAATAAAAAATTTTTTTGGATCTTCTAATTTTTCATTCCAAAAATATAATGAATTCAGTTGTGGACAAAGATTGTTTGGTATTGGCTACTAATCTTTGTGAAGTTATTCATGTTTGCCATTGGTTACTTACCTTTGCACATTTCTAGGCAATCAGTGTTTCCATATTAGTAGAATTGACTCATTTTTTCCTCTTCCATTTCCTGAGTTTTACAGCAGCGCACCCAGTGATACAGTATAGAAGATTCATAACTAACAAAATGAACTACTAGTTCATGTAACTTCTAACTATGTCAGAGTTTGCTGCCAGAAGATGTGTTGATAGCCACTAGTTTAGGCCTTTTCCTTTTCTTCTCACACCCATCAGTGTGAGAACCACTTTTCTTGTTCTGTTATCCAGCTCACCTTGGAAGTATGCTTGATATGTGATCATATGGGCAGGGCTGATAGTGTGGGAATGACCCATCCAGTATACATCTGCCTTTACATAGCTGGTAATTTTCATATGTAAAGTGTCTGTGACAAGGATTGTGCTGTGTGGAAAAGTTCCTGCAAAACTGGTCATGTGATTTATGGAGGCCTTCAGTAGCTTTTAGAAATAATTGGACCCATTTATGGAGGCTTCCAGCACTGGCTGTTAGCTGTGATCCTTCAGTTGAACCACCATACTGAGAAGCAGTATATCTTTGAATATAACAGGGCTGGGGAACTTGTGGCCCTCCACATGTTGTTATGTTGCAGTCCATATTGGCTGTGCCTGATGGACATTACATCCCATCACTGAAGGGTCATATATTTTCCGGATGTAGAATATTGAGTGGGGTATAAAATAAGAGGTGAGGGAATATCATCTTACCCTCTTTGTTAGCACCAAGGAATGGCAAATTAGTGTCGGAAGCAAAATGCTAGATGAGATGGATTTTACTCTGTTTTTTACCCGAAAGCTTGTTTGCTTTTTTTAAAAAAATGTTGTAATCTGTACAGAATAGAGCACTCCACCTTTGTAAATACAAAATCTTTTTTCTGTGAAAAATATGCTCAGAGAACAAAATTGGAGTTGCATTTGTGCCATTGTAACAGGCTCCTTTGTTTTTTTGTTTGAATTTCTTCGCACCGCCTTGATTATGTTTGGTTTCAGAAGCCATTTAGTGTGCTGTTGGCCAGTGTAACACCTGAGCATATGTGTTGTTCTCCCATCTTAATAACATTAGTTATACAAGTGCAAGGTTATACCCATAAAAGTGGAAGACACACACATGGTTTTCCAACTTGGGAATGGATGGCAGGTCTCCCAAATGATTATTGAGAACACCTGGAATGTATTTAGCATACCCTTCTTAAGGGTAAATAGAGGTGAGGGAAATATTAGTAGGATTTGTTTTGGCAGTGATGTGGTTTCAGAAAGGTGTCTTGAGGCCTAGTACAGCAGTCATGTGTAAAGGTCGTTTTTTTTCTAAGTTATATGAAGAAAAAATACAGGATGATGGGAATTTTTGAGTTTATTTGCAACGTATGTGGTTTTCTTCAAACAATGAGTTGAGGTTACTTTGGAGAGGAGAAGCTATATACAAGCCTATAGATTCTTTCATGGGGTGATAAGGAAGAATTCTTCCACAGTTCCTTTGATGTTTTAAGTTTTTGCCATAAATGTAAATACAAGAGTTCTTTTTCTGTCTTTGTAGTCTTTCCAGCAGTTACCGTAAGGACACTTGGTGGGATCTGTGTGGTAAACATTGCAAAATCTGGCTAAAGAGAATTGGTTAAAAGTTCAGAACTGTTTGTGTGTAGACTGATTCTCAAAGAGCAATCGTGGTTGATTTGAAATAATTCAAAGGAATATGCACCTTGAAACGTATTTTATATCCAAAGTGGGGTAAATGTTTTTTTACCATTTAACTGGGAATAGTTTTAAGGGGCATGTAGGCCAGTATTGGACTATCTGTAAGGCTTCTTGATAAGTTTTACCTTCAGTGGTGGTATGTTCACTGTGAAGGCCCTGCACAGACTATTTGTCAGAATATTTTTTTTCTCTACCCACACCATGTATTATATGATCAGAGGACTCTTCTATTCAAAGGTGTTGCCCATCCTCTAAAATTAGATTCTGTGGCACCCTTGCAGAAGCAGCATCAACAGTGTGAGACAGCTTCTCTTGGAGGACTTACCATACTCCATCCTCCCTGATCCTTTTTGTTCTCTGGCTAGAGTTAAAACAGTTCTGTTTTCTTTTTTTTTTTTAAAAGTTACAGCAGCCAAATATTTGTGGTTGCTATTTAAATATATTTAACCTGATTTTGTTTGTTTGTTCCTTATTCCTCACCTGCCTTTTTGCAGAATGATGATTCATAAATGTATCTAATAATAAAATACTGTAATTGCTTGAATGGTGTGAAAAAAACGGTCAGTACATGGCATGAAAAAAAAACCCCATATAAGCAAGTGGAAGGTTAATTTTTTAGGCATTTCCTTGCTGTTCTCAGGAGAGGTGTATTTAGTATAATTGTAAAATGATTACTTTTTTCACATAGTAATCCAGGACTGCTTACATAATAGTACATGAAACATTGTTCAGAGAGGGAAATACCACAAAATGACAGGACCACGAGAAAAATGAGTTAATTTTCTAGGAAAACCAGGTCTTTAATGTACAGTCCTCCCTCCACATTCACGGGTTGGACCTTCACAAACTTGATTATTTGTGAGGTGTGAACTTGCCTCCCCCCTCGCCCTCTCCCATTCCCCTGTTTTTTGCCTGGTCGTGCATGTCTTCCTTACACGGACCCAAGCAAAAGGCAAACAAATGGCAGTGGGCAGCCCTGTGCATGTGCCTTCTCTGTTTGTGTTGTTTCCTCCTCCCATTCACTTGTCTATCAGCCGAGCGCCTGGAAGTCAGCACACCCAAGTGAAATGCAAGTGAATGAGGGCAGAGAGAGTGTGAGCATGGCTGCCGCTCCCTCCCATTCACTTGCCTATCACCTGGGTGCCTGGGAGGCAGTGTGCCCAGGCAAAATGCAAGTGAAAGTAGGGGGAGCCTGGAAGGGAATGGGAGGGGGAATGCTCACGTGGGTGGGGGAGGAGTTATTTGCACTTTCTGTACTTTCACAAAGATTCTGCCCTCTGACCCTTGTGAAAGTTGAGGGGCCACTGTAATTTTGAAATGCAGAAAGCCTAGATCCTGAACTTTAGAGATAAAATAGTAACCATTTTGTTTAGGGTGTGTCCTTGTGTGAAATGATTCCCGTATGATGTTTGAGGAACACTGATGTACAAGTTCATATGCATGTGAAATGGGCATATTCTTTCAGAGGCCACACAGTAGTATACAGATGATAGCATTTCAGAGACTAGATTATGGTTGCATGCAGCTGTATTTGCTGCATGCAGCTGTCATTCACCTGCGCACCTAGGGTTTTTCTTTGGGATTTCATAGTGTGTTACAAATGTGATGAGCTATGTTAATAGTTCTCTTTGGTTTTCTTTAGTGGCATGACTGAAGATCTGAATGAAACATTATTTTGTCTGTCATTTTACTCTTGGAAGCTGCTTTACAATTCAAACTTGTATCCTGCAATTCCCTGTCTCAAACATACATTTTTATAAGGGGTCTAGACAATGTCACCTCCTATTTTATTGCTATGGATTGTTTTTCCTACCAGAAGAAAAGAGAAAAAGATTGAAACACTCTTACACAATAGTAAAACTACTGTCTGTAGAGCCTGGTATTGTCTGGTGGCGGTTTTACTACATTTCAGATAGGGTTGTTTTTGCCATCATTGAATGTCTTCTTCTGGAAATGAAGAGTTCATGATGGATTCTGTGCCCAGATGTCTGGCGTACATAACATCTTCTCAGATGCCATGTATCTTGTCAGAAACATAGCATCTACTATGCCCAGATCTCTGGCATACATAGCATCTTCTCTGTGATTCCTTGCTTGATCAGAGTAGAATTCAGCTTTGTTTCAGGAAAACTTGGATTTGACCAAGGTATCATCATTCTCAGCCCATCTCTAATGACTAACATTGTTTGCTTTTAATTTATTTGTACTTCATTTAGTTGATGAATTATAATCTCAGATGTTCTAGAACATTAAACACAAAGGCCTTGCATGAGTTCTTTATTTGATCTATTTTGTTCTTTTGCATTTGGCTACATTCCTGGCCTTCATCGTCGTCTTCTTCAGTTTTGATTCTTATCTTCCAGAGGTAGTGCATATCTTTCCTCTTACTTCAAGGGTAGAGAGATGGGGTGAATGTTTGGAGCAGAAATAATGCAGAGTAGTAAAAGAGTTGACCATCTTCTTAGTCATCTACGGCCTTGTTATAAGTGTTTGCTATTGTAGAAACTCCAGAGTAGGCCAATTTTTTTGAAAGTGTAAACGCATTGAATGGTTACTGTCAGTAGACTCAGGGCAGAGAGGGTAAAATAGAAGACAGTTTGTCAGTCATCAGGTTCAGTTCACCAGAGATGTAGTGCTGACTAACTGTTAGAAAGGTGGGTTGTTCTTTTTCCCTAGAGGTTTCATAGAACAGGTGAAAGACCACTTAGGAGAGATTGTCAGTGATAGATTTCCTGCATCAGAAGAAGATGAACTGGATGACCTTTTGTGGTCACTTTAGACTCAAATCTTTCCTGTTTAAGACACTCTTACGTGTTTCTACAAAGCCTCTCCATGTTTTGCCACTGAATTGAATGTATCTTTTCAATTCCTTTGTATAGTACTTTTCTTTCATAATGGTTCTCCAAGCAGTTTACAGTGAAGAAACCAGGTGGATTTTGTTGCCCTCAAAGTGTTGACTACAGAACACTCAGAAGTCCTCCATATCAAGCAACAGTCCCATGTGGTTCTTGTTTGTAAGATGTCTCTTTTCAGTCCTGGTCTTCAAATGTTTGTAGACTCCTTTGGTCTAATTCATGAGTGAATCTAACATAGGCTTCCAGATGTTACTGAATTGCAGGCCTGAATATTTCTCAGCATTGGGCTTTTGGGAGTTGCAGTCCACCATATGGAAGGGTGCATGATTCCCACCTCTGAGCTAATTGTGAGCAGTTATCTTCTTTTAAATATTATACATAAAGAATACTGTATATTGAGATTTTCTCTCAGCATTCAAGGCCTGAGTTTTGTTTCTTGGTGGCACTGGGTTGTGTGATCATATTCCCTTTTCAGTAAGATTGCATTCTGAGTCTACAAGACCTATATCACCCCTTATTCCTCTTTTGTTGTATCTACTGGGTGTCAGGTTTGTGTTTGTTGACCTTTTGTGGTGCTGAATAAACATTTCTAAGCTACCAAGAGGTCTGGTTCTTTTGTGTGTGTTTATAAGTACCTTCAAGTTGTCTGTACATTTAAGATGACCCCATGAATTTCACGGAGATTTCTTAGGCAAGAAATGCTCTGGGGTGTTTTTGCCAGTTCCTTTCTCTAAAATATAGCATACACCAAATGATATTTGTTGTGGTCTCCTATCCAAGTACTAAGCAGAGTTGACTCTACTTGGCTTCGAAGATCAGATGGGATCTGGTGCCTTTAAGTTATTCAGCTTAGATTGCACTAAAAGAACATGTAATCAGTTGGAAAGAAATATGTTTAGGTAGTAACTAAGTGTTAGTCTAAAAACTTCTATGTAAGTTCAGTTCTCATTTGTGTGAAAGCAAGCCTTTTCTTTCCTTTTTTCACCTCTGTTCCTCACTCTGAATGTTAACTGTCAGTTCACAGCAGAATCTAGGTTTGTGAGAGAAATGTAGTTAATTCCCTCTGTTCCTTCTGGAACAGTCTCTTGGAAGGTGGTAGGCTCAAGGCAATCTCACCCCTTCTGTGAGCTTTAGGGGTTGTTACCACAATGATGTCAGGTGTCATCAAATCACAAAGGGGGAGATCTTTTTCACTGCCTCTGTTGTGAAACTAGCCTAGAATAAATTTTTGGACTGTTAAGTAACAAATTTAAGTGGACAGCTCCCAAACTTTGAAGTAATTAATTAAAATAGTTAATTGTAATGTAGCTAATTCTAAGAGTGATAACTAAGGACTGTGGTACAGTTGTAGCCTAAGTGGTAGTGCAACCACAGTGTTTAAAAGTTAGTTTTATACTTGGGCGGTTGTGGCTTCACTGAATGTCGGATATCACATGAGTTAAATAATAACTTGTATTATGCCTTGTGCTGCTGTCTTGTGCTCTTTTGATGCTGTAGATGATGGAGGTGGTGTGTTTTTATTCACTAGGCCAATGACTTGTAGCATTCACAGAAATAAATAAAAGTATATAAATGAAAAAAAATACATATTTTAATTACTTTTGGAAGATTGGAGAGTAAAGAGTTACCTGTTGAACGCTGTAAGCGCAGCAGTAATTAACCACAGTGTCTATGCATTAGAATTATAACTGAAACTGGTTTTTTTGTTACCAGTACTGCCATCAAATTGGCTTTGACCTATAGCAGCACTATGAATGAAAGACTTTGTGAGCTTCTGTCATCAGCAGCTTTGCTCAGGCCTATGTCTTCCTTTATGAAATCAGTACATCTGTGATATAGTCTTCCTCTGATTACTTTTTTCAAATATGACTTAACTTAAAACTTAAAAAAAAAAGACAAAAAATCCAAAATACTTCTCAGGTTCTAGGTAGACCTGTTAGTCTATTGTAGCAAAAACAACAGAATCTTAGCTTTTGTGGACATCAGAAGTGTAAAAGCTTTACCACAGAGTGGCACATTTATATACATATACATGGTTGGGTAGAACTATAACAGGTAAGATCAGAGGGAATGAAAATTCAACAAGTACACCACACTCCACTGTTGGTTTAATTTTCAAAATTTGATGCAGCCAGTGGGTAACATTGCATGCCACCAAAGATAGTGTCCACTCATGTCAAAATTGCTAGTCGTCAGGGTTCCAACTGATTCTTTGTTTTTATACAAAGAAATTGTACTAAGAAGTGGGAGCAACATCTTTCTTCATTTTTAGGCAAATGTGATAGATGTATTTACAGCAATTGTACTTCATAAAGGGTAATTTCCCAGGTTATATTGGTGTGAAATATGCTGGAGTTGCACATGTACTGTTACAGCAGTATAGTTCTCACTGGGCTGCTTATACCCTTCTCATGTTGCACTAGCAAGGTATTATACTCCCTGTGGAGGGTGCTCTATATTGTACCTACTGGATGTACAGAAAATCTCCTGTAGCATAAAGATTCTTTGCATAATAGTGATTTAGATTGTTGTCGTTTGCCATCAAGTTGACATTGACTTATGGTGAGCCTGTCAATATGAGATCTCCAACAACCCTGGTCAGAGTCATGGCTTCCTTGATTGAATCAGTCAATCCATCTGGAATGTGGACTTCATTTTTTCCTACTGCATTCGACTTGGTGTGAATTTTATTATTTTTTCTAATGAATCATGTCATCTCATGATGTGTTCAAGGTGTGATAGCTTAAGTTTAGTCATGTTGGCTGCTTGTCAGAGTTCAGGCTTGGTTTAGTAGAAAACCTGTTCATTTGTGTATGTGTTTTTTTTTTTTTAGTAGAGTTTTGATGAGATCTGTATAACTTTTGCCCAACACTACATTTCAAATGTGGTAATTCTCTTCTTGTCCACTTTCTTCGTTGTCTACCTTTCACAAGCATACATAGAAATTGTAAATATAGCATGGATGAATCTGACTTTGATTAATCTTCCCTAAATTGATGCCCTGCACATGTCTTGCTTTCCTTTACTGGGAATTATAATACAAAGCATTGGGATGATACTGGTTCCCCAGGATGAACTGCTATATGTTTGCTGGAAGTACTATTTCCTGGGATCTTCCCATGACAGATGTAAGGGGTGAATGAATGTCTCTGTTTCAGGCATTCTGATCTGAGGCAGTTCATTCTGTTTTCCTCTATTTGTCCACAAACTTTTTTAGGGGGAGGTGTTAAGTGGCTTAATCAGTGGGAGATTGGCTGCAGCAGCTAAATATGTGTGTATGTGCCTTCAGGTAAGGAATACCCAAAGGTTGTTTTGTTATTGCCTTCCTCTGAAATATAGCCTACAGAACCTGGTATTCCCTGGTGATCTATCCAAGTACTGTTCAAGCATGACACTGATTAGCTTCCAAGATCAGGGTATTTAGATCCATTTCAGTTTGACTTTAGGCCTGGTTATGGAACAGAGATAGCTTTGGTTGCCTTGATAGATGATCTGTGCAAAACACTGGACAAAGTTTTTTTGCTGTTGGTTCTACTGGACCTCTCAGAGGCTTTTGGTATGATCAACCATGGTATCATACTGAGTTGCCACTTTGAGATGGGAGATGCACTGTTATAGAGTGACTCTGGTTTCTCTTGCAGGGGCAGACCCAGAATGTGATGCTGGGGATGCCTGTTTGACACTCTTGTGTTGGCCTTCAGGGCTTGATTCTGTCTCCCATGTTGTTTAACATCACATGAAACCATTGGGAGAGGTCATCTCCTTTCTGTGTGATTCCAAGGAAGCTGTTTCTGTACAAGATCGGTATCTGCTGTCAGCAATGGACTGGATAAGGGTGAACAAATTGAAACTTAATCCAGACAAGATAGAGTGCTCCTGGTTAGTTAGAGCGCCAGTCATGGAATAGGGATTCAACCTGTACGGGGTTGGGGTTATACTTCCCCTTAAATCTCAGGTGTTCAGCTTGGGTGTACTCTTGAACTCGGATCTGAGCCTGGATGTCCAGGTTTCATCTGTGGCCAGGAGTGTATTTACACAGTTAAAACTAGTGCTCTACCTGTGGCTTTTCCTTGAGAAGAACTGGCTATAGTGACAGATGCCTTGGTTGTACCCCCTGTGAGGATTACTGTAATGCGCTGTATGTGGGGTTGCCTTTGGAAACTTTTTGGAAACTTCAGTGGATTGAAAATGCCATGGCCAGGTTGTTGACTAGGTGTGGCTGCAGGGGTCATGTGGCTTCACTGTTAAAACAGCTGCACTGGCTACTAGTTTGTTTCCAGGCAGAATTCAAAATGCTGGTTTTGATCTTTAAAGCCCTAAATGGTTTGGGTCCAGACTATCTGAAAGTCCATGTTTCTTTATATAAGCCAACATGAGTGTTCAGATCTACAGGGGAAGGCTCCCTCATTCATACCACCTTCCTAGGCATGATTGATGGGGAACAAGAAAGAAAGCCTTCTCCACGGCTGCTCCCAGACTGTGGAACTTCCTTCTACGGGAGATCCGATTGACTCCTCCCTGCTCTCTTTCCACCAGCGGGGAAAGATGTTTTTACTTAGGCAGGCTTTCGAATCTTGATTCTTAACTATGGTGGTGTAGTGTGTGTAAAGAGGTATGCTGTATTTTTGAAATCTTTTTTGTAATAAAGTTTTAAATATGTTTTAAGTTTTAATGGTTTTAAGAATCTTTTAATAATGGGAATATTTCATTTCTTTTTAACTTTTGTAAGCTAAATGTTTTAGCAGTATCTTTTTAGATAATTGTAAGCTATCCTGGATCCCATTTGGGAGAAAGGTGGGATATAAATTCCATAAATAAATAATAAAATTAGACCGAATGGTCTACTTATGGCCTGTAAATATATTTTTGGCACATTGCTGAAAATGTTAGCAGAGTCAGGTGGCTTTCCTCCATCTTCAGGTAGTTTGGGAGGAGATGCCCTTTGTTGAACTATTTGTTGTTTTATATGAAGTCCTTACATTCTGCTTTTATAACCCTATTCTTAAACCCTTCCTTTAGACTGGAATATCTAAACAATTGAAATACATAGATCTTGACATAATGAGATTCTAGATTTAATCCCTGGCAACTCCAGATAGAGTTGGGAAGGATCTGAAATCAGAGAGTTCTTAGTGTATACAATGGTAAGCTAATTAATCATCCCCGATATATATAATTGGGAATGTGTGTAGCTCATTGCTGTATTTCTGGCCACCTTTCTTTTTTAAGGGTTATGCATAAATATTCTGTGCATGTAATTTGCATGGGGAATATATGGTTCAGATTCCCTGTTGTACTTTGGTATGATAAATGTGTGACTTCTGTGGTTTTATAGAAGTCCTGGCCAGCGTAGACAATGTTCTGAAATTTGAGGGGTTCTAGTCTAATATCAGGAAAGGAGTTTTGCATAGTGATATAACTCTTCTGTTTGTGACAGATCCTCCTGGTTGAATATCTTGAGCAGGCTGGACATCTGGTGCCTTCCAGATGGCCTTGACCATCATCAGCCCTAGTCAGTATAGCTAGTGATGAAGTTTTATGGAAGCTGTAGTTCAAAAAATATCTCAAGGGCCACAATTGCTCATCTTGCTGCAGATTAAGAACTTGATACTATCATATGTTAATTTTGCTTTAGCTCTCTCAGTGGTGCTTTAGCACTTATGCATGACTGGCGGTTCAGTGTAACAAATACTTACCATATATTCCCATGTATAAGATGACTTCATGTACAAGTCAAGAGGGGGTTCTGGGGGCAAAATTATGGATTTTGATAATGACATGTGGATAAGTTGAGGGTCATTATACAGACAGGGGAAAGCACCAGCGCCACCTCAGGGTGCCAGCTGCTGCCACTGCCACAATTTTACCTCCCAGGCATTCGGAAAGGGCTTTCACCACTACTTAGGGAAGGAGATGTTTTGTTTTTTATGTAAAAGTTTTAAAGTTCTTTTTAAATAAAAGTTAGGTTTTTGATAGAAGTTAAGTTTTGATAAAAGTTAAAATAGTAACTCTTATGTAATAAAAGGTACCATCCCCTTTTATGAATAGAGTGGTAAAAGGTGAGAGCTGAGTTGGTCCTGGGAAAAGCTAAAAGACAACTCCCCCTCTACATTCTCAGCGCTCCTTTGAGGAGAAGCACCAAAGAGCTGCTGCTGCCGCCATTGTTATTTTCCTACCCAGGCATTAAAGGGGAAAAAAAAAAAGCCAGAAGCAGAGCTGTGGTGTGGAGATTAGAAATGCTTCTTTTAGTTTCTTCTAATGATAAGCTTTCATTTTTCACTGCTCTACTCATAGAGTAGGGGGTGATTTTCTTTTTTTGATTAGAGCCATGGTACAGTACATACATACCCATGGATAAGTTGACCCAGGTTTTTGGGGTCAATTATTTGACTAAAATTTCTGGACTTACACATAAGTATATACAGTGTGTATTTACTTGGTTTTTAGCAGACTTCGTTTTTTTTTTTTTAGCTCAAGGCAGATTGCAGTGTAGAAGTTATAGGAAATCAGGCAGATAAAGTGTGAACTAAAGCCTCATACCACTCCTCTGCAACTGGTGACTCACCAAACCAAATGTAACTGGCTAGCTCTGTATGATGGCTTCACAAATATACTTCTTTTTGGTTTTATTTTTTCTTCTGTTGGGAGAAGCTGAAGCTCCTCTGGGCTCTGTGCTTTGGGTGTTGAAAGGCCTGTCTTCATTCTGTTATATCTCCAGCGAAGGCTAAAACAACTCCTGTATGAAATGCTGGAGAGCTGTTGCCAGTCTGTGTTGACAAGGCTTAGCTAGATGAACCATGTATCTGTCTTGGTATGAGGGAGTTGCTCATGACTGCAGAGGTAGAGTATTGTCAATTCCTGGGAGACCACCATTTCTAGGTCCCTATCATTGGCAGTAGGAAGGCAGTAAGAAAAGGGATTGTGCTATAGGTGGATTGACTCAATCAAGGAGGCCACAGCCCTGAGTTTGGAAGACCTGAGCAGGACAGTTGATGACCAGGGTTGTTGGGGGGATCTCTCATTCATAGGGTTGCCATAAGTTAAAGTCAGCATTATGGCAAATAACAACAACGAATACCTGGTGCAGTAGGTGCACCCAATTAAAAGTTGTCTTTGGGTCTCTGAAAGCCGACTTTAGCAAAAAAGTGTTTTTCCAATATTACTAAAAGATGTTCTAGCCTTTCGCACTCCAGAGAAAGGGAGTTCTAGAGTTAGTTATAGAGCATCCCAGTTTTCTGGCATGCCTGTACCTTGTAAAAATGGTACATGTATGAATGGATAAGTCAAGAAGATTCTCTCTTCATCTGAGAAATGATAATGAGGCATAAAAGAAATAGATCATTCTCCTTTGCTACTTTACACCATTTCTCAGGATGTGTTTCTTCATTTATGTTGTAATTACCATGATATTGTGTATTAAATTTTAACAGGTGCTTTGGAAGGGATATACATTATTGGTGGGCACTTTGAAATTTAGGTCTTGTGAAGAAACCCGAACACCTTCAGCTTACACTTGTCAGCCAACACTGATGCTATGCAACTAAGACATTTTGCTGTCCCTCAACAGTTCCATCACTGTATCTGTCCTGAATGACTGCAGGAGATCCTGGGGTTCAGGTTCATGGATTTGCTCAAAATATTGCTGATTGAGGTAGCTTTTTGTGCAACTGCTGCTTCCATTAGGAAGTGGTGGATGTCTCAAAATGCATTTAAAACTGTAGTATTCATAATTTTTTGTGGTAGCCTATTGCTAATATAATTTATCACTGGAATATGCAGTGGTTCTTCACAACATCCAGAAGGATTGGTGTTATATGGATAGCATTTAAGGCACAGATCCTGGAGGATCAGAGTTACCCTTTAAGTATTTCCAAGTATATACTTTGGCTAAAAATCTTCTTAAATTTTCCTTTGCTTAAAAGAAGCGTCCTTCTGACATGTCTATTTTTTGTAAAGTATTGGGGGATATAGTTGTTCCAAGCAAGATGAGAAGTGAAAAACTGGTACAAACCAGGAGTGATTTATGCATTCAGATAGAGTAGGAGTGAGTTAATTCCCAAGAGGATTACAGAGGGTAGAAAAAGATGTATAATACTCATAAAAACAAAAACAACGAAATCCCCTGACAACGCCCAATCATGAACACATTAAAAAACAAAAACACACTGTTTTATGGCATGGTGTGGACATATACTGAGTCACTTTATAGGTATGTCTTAGAGTTCACCTTTACAAATAAGTTTGAAAATAGAAGAATAGAAAAGCTGAAGACCAAACTGAGAATCATGTAAAATAAACAGGTTGCATTTTAACTCTTGATCTGTTCTAGGTCCATTTGTATATATTTTCCCAAAGGATTCTTAGTAATGAATATGCTGTGGTTACAGGAAATAATTAACATACAGATAGCAGGAGAAGGTGCTGTGAGATACTTGGATGGGGTTGAATGTGCCAGATATAAATAAGATATAAAATTTACAAGGACATGAGCACTCTTCAACCATAATTTTTCTGAGGCACCTTGAAGAGAATACATTGCTCCCTGTGTTTTTGATTAGTGTGGTTTTCCTTGTTGTTATATTTAGTTTGAGATTGGTTTGTTCACAGCTTGCTTGAGGTAAGGAGCACAGCTGCACAGCACATGTTACCCTGAAAATCTGGGGGTCCCAGAGAGACACCTTGATATGCTCTGAGTGATGTCGAAAGTAAGCAATAGCAATGCAAGAGGCAGGGTAACCTAGCAAGATCTTTTACCCAGTTTTTATGGAGTCAGGCCCGGTCAGAAATCACACAAAAAGGTCCAATGAATGACTTTATTAAACAGTAGTAGCACTCATTGATGCAAACACTCACACACACATCCGAAGGCTAAAGAGAAATAAAGAGTGGAAATAAGATAGAGGGATTGTTGAAGGATTCATAGTTTGGGTGATACTGTACCTTTTCCTGAAGTCCTTAGTCCACAAAGCAGCGAAAGAAAAGGAACTCAGCGAAGAGACTCTGAGGGGATCATGCGGCTGTCGGGGGGGGGGGGAACGGTCAGTTAGTATGACCAGGAGGTATCCAGAGAACTATTCAAAAATGGGGATTATTTGTAGGAAAAATTTGCCTTGAGGGCAAATCCTCTCCTGAGGAGGACAAAGGGGTCAGCAACGGAAAACAACTTCATGCTGGAACCTTCTTTGATATTGGAAGATAACAAGGCGTTACCCAAGTATTCCGCCGCTTTGGGTTGCAGTGTGAGTTTATGTAGATGGATCTTGCCTGATAAGATTTTATTGCTTCCAGTGCTGAACTTTGTGGGAAAACTCTTAATCCCTTCAGGTTGGCTCATTAAAGGCTGAGGATCTTTTGTCCACCGTGAGTTGGCACAACTTGAGGTCTCCTGTGGCTATGTGACTGGGGAGTTTACTGGCCCGACCTGGTTCTTTTGATCGTACGACCTTTGTTGTATACGTGCTTATCCGGGTGACCTCTCTGGTGGGTTAGATTAATTTTATATCAAAGTTGTAGACCCCGGGACAGGGTTTACCAAGGGGGCAACACATATCTGTTTCTTGGTAAGTGAGGGCTTCTACTTTCATTATTCCCCAAGTGCATTTGGTTGATTTTTGTGTTTGAAAGTTATGGAAGTCAGTGGTACAACATTGTTGTTATGTGGATGCACAGCTAAAGAGCAGGCGGGAGCTAAGATTGCCTGTAATTGTTTTAGACAGCATGTGTTGGGACAGAGCAGCCATCCAGTAAGTCAGAACCTGAGAGCAAGCTGAGATGGAGATCATATGGTTGCTAGCTTGAGGAAAAAGAAGCTTTTATAGTCATTCCTGTTAAGGATCTCTTGCATAAGAATTGTTTTAAAAACTCTTGATGATAGTTCCTTGCATGAAAGCCATGTGCAGCATTCAGAGTCCCCATATATTCTGATGACATAGCAACTGAAGAGCCACTTGGCCTTTAAAGGGAGACTTAGAGGCCTGCATATACAACCTGGCTTGGCAGTGGCACAATTTCAAGCTTGATCATTAGCTAAGAGACTTGGTGCTTGTCTTCTGGGCTGCAGCTTGGAGGTGACTCCAACTAACGGCTTCGGGCAAAAGAGGGATTAGAATTGGGGTATTTTTGGCTGGCCACCTTCCCTTCTAACTAAGGATAAGTTTTTTGGTCAAAAAGCAGTCAGACAGTTGTGGCTTCATTCTTTCTTGTTGTCAGGGAAGAAGACCTCTAGCAGTATACTCTAGTCCATGTGACAGTAGAGTAAACAGTAAGGATTGGCCCAAGAAGACTGTAGTATACTCTGCCAGGGTGCTGAGATCTTGTGGTCTGCCCTACAATAAATTATGGGTGAGTGAGGTTGGCAGAGGGAAAGTTTAACTGATAAGACACAAACATAGTTAAGGGAAAATTATATGTACATACCGTATTTTCCAGCGTATAAGACAACTGGGCGTATAAGACGACCCCCAACTTTTCTAGGTAAAATATAGAGTTTGGGATATACTCGCCGTGTAAGACTACCCCTCTTCCAACGCACACCAAATAAAAATTAAAAAAACATCAGATTTGATTTCAATACGGTAATTTTAATTCAAGTGCTTATGACATGCAGGTACTTAGCAGGAAAACTGTCACTTATAAATGTAAGGCTGTTTGTGGATTGGAATTTGTAAATATATCCCGGTTTAGCTGTTTCTCTTTCCAGTCTTATTCTGAATTTTGTTTATTCAAAAACTTCTAGATGTAAGTCAGAGATTATATGTCCAGGAAGGCTGAAATGTGGTGCAACTTTTTTTTTTTTTGATATTGCTGCTTTTAAGATCAGATGTATATCTCTTGCATAGAAACTGTCCTATTTGTCCAAAATAATGGAGCATTACTGACATTAGATGCAAAATAAATCAGTCTTAAAGATGTGCTCAACTCTTCCTTTCCTTCCTCTTTTTTCCCCTTTTTAGGCTGTGACAGGCTAACACAGCTATCTCTTTGAAAACGTGCATGATTGCTTTCAGCTTCATTATCTTGTACATATTCTGATTTCAGAAAGCAATAACCACTGACTTGCAGAAAACAAATCATACATTAAGTTGTACAAAGTTAGCATAAATCTTGTACCATTGATTTTATAGTGCGATGTTGATCCAAACTGTATGGTATGCACTGAACATGGCACAAGCAAATAAGCAGAGGTCTATATCTCTCACAAATGTAGTTGCATTTGTGAATGAGTACTCTTCAGTCTGCTTGGCGTGATAATGTATTTAAGCTGACTTTGAATTTCTTTGTTGATTGGCTCAGCTCTTGGGTACATAATGGCAGGTCAACATCTTTGAACTGGAAACGAGGCAACTGATGAATTGAAGAGTGGGAGGAGGGGCGACAGCCTCCTCGGAGTTGGAGCTGCGGGTGGGTGGAGACCCTGGGCTGGAGCCAGGGCCTGCCCTCCCCGGTGAGCCTGCAGGTGTCCCGACCGCCAGGGCAAGCCCCGGGCCGGCCCCGGCACCGCTAACGGGCCCGTCCGCGTCGGTGGTGTCCTCTGAGGCAACCGGGCCTCTCCCCGCGCCGGGGGAAGCTCCGCAGCGGCGGGGCCTCTCCCTGCGCTGGGGGAAGCTGCGAGGTGACAGGGCCTCTCCCGGCACAAGGGGGAAGCTGCAGGGAGAGGCCCCATCGGTGGGGTATAAGACGACCCCGACTTTTGCAAAGTTTTTCGGGGGTTAAAAGGTTGTCTTATACGCCGGAAAATATGGTACATTGATTTAATATGGATATCAGTAAATATATCTGAATGTGGATTCTAGGCAGTAATCAACAAGGAATAAATAACATAACTAAATCTACAGCAAGGTATATATACATTAAGTATGAACAGCTCAAACAGATTTGAACCCTAACTTGATACCACTTTCTATTTTGATGGTTGTCATGAAGTATGTTTGCGTAAACCCTTTAACTGCCATAAATTAAATCGTTGGAGGAGGATTTTAACCTTTTAGAGTAGGGGAAAAAGCCTGTACAAAATCCTGGGAAGTCACTAAGTGAAGATGCCATGGGAAAGTGAATATGGCCATCTGTGGTAGCCCAGAGAGTCAGGAGGTGGCATTTTTGTTTCTTGGATCTACGGTTCCTTACTTCTGTGTTAGGAGGATTCATCCCAATGTGGAATTTAGTCTAGAACAGTGATTCTTGAGCTATTGGTGTCAGGCATTACTGTTTTCTGGAATTGCAGGGACTGGCACCAAATTTTTACCGTTTTGGTACAGCTGCATCTTTCTTTCCTGGAAACTTGCTAGGCACTTCCAGTTGGTGCCTCAAGGACCATCTTTTTTGGGTAGCACTGGTCTTAAACTTTAAGTATTGACTCATAGCATCAACTGAAATTTTGCTGTCTGCCTTCCCAGCAAGCTGTGGCATTCCCCTGAGGAAAAAAACCACATGAGTTCTGTGTGCTTATTTAGTACTCTCACTGCAATAGTTACCTAAAGAGTTAAAAAAGGTACTTTTTTAATTTAGAAAACCCAACAGACAATCATAGCAAATGAACACTGTGCATCTGCTCTTAAATGATCTTTGATGAACTTTTGTTCAAACTGTAAATTTTTCCAGGAAGTCGTGCTTGTAAAAGAATACCCCACAGCCCTCTGTGGCTTGACATTTTGCGTTTAATCTGTTGTGATTTTCCTCCTCCATTTTGCA
This sequence comes from Ctenosaura bakeri, assembly GCA_948474755.1. Classification (NCBI taxonomy): domain Eukaryota; kingdom Metazoa; phylum Chordata; class Lepidosauria; order Squamata; family Iguanidae; genus Ctenosaura; species Ctenosaura bakeri. The sequence goes on along the minus strand of CAOLHI010001356.1, from coordinate 280,808 downwards.
GCTGAGCGAAGTTAGTTATGATAGATGTCTAGCAGTAATGTGCAGACCATATATTTTTGTTATTCCTTTGTAAACAAAAACATATAAAATCAGCCTACTTTTCTTGCTTAAAGGGCAGAGCTGTGTATTATCCTGGAAAGACAAGTTTGCCCCTTAATGACTGTGTGTGTGCGCGCGTGTGCGTGTGTGTGTGTGTGTGAGAGAGAGAGAGAGAGACGGTTAATTCCTTTTTTCACCCAGCCTGGTTTTATAGTAGAGGTGCCTAGATGAATAAGAAAAAAGGGTTTCCTGGAAAATAAACTGGCAAGGGAAAGAACTAATGCAGTGGTTTTCAGTCTTACACGCTCCAGATGTTTTGTGTTCCTGTAATGCAGGTGTGTTGCCTACAATCTTGGGAATGTATGTTACCATTCATTAATTATGTATTTTTAAAAATATATGAAAAGTTTTCATGAGATATGTTGTGTCCCCCTACATTTCGTTATTACAATTTATATATATGTCTGTATCTCTTATAAGGGGTTAGTTTAACATCACGTTTGCTAGTAAAACTGAATTACTGTGTTATGAAATGGGGCATGTCTAAAAAGTATGTAACCAACATGAAAAGTTTGGAAAGCTCTGCCATAATGACTGATGGTCATGCTGGCTAAGGCTTCTGGGAATTGAAGTTTAAAACATCTGGAGTGCTGAAGGTTGAGAACCCCACTGCAGTAGTGCATTCTTTACCCCCTGCATCACACAAGTCCTTCTTTTCCAATTCCTTTTACTTTTGAGGACCCTCCTTTGTTTTGCCCTGATAGGCAGGTCCATAGGAAGTAAGGCTAATTATGTAGATGAAAATTACAGGCAAAATGCCAAATCACGAATATCTAAAATCACCAATTAACAGTAGTCAGACACAGTTCTGAAATACCTAGGAAAGAAATATGCATTCCCTCATACCATTGCCTTTATACTTTGGCAGTTTTGGCCACCTTCTGGCATAAATTGAGCTTCCTAAATGTAAACAGTAAATCACTATGGAAAATCTGACAGCTGTATCTTCGTGCTATTTTCTTTTTTATCTGTCAGGTTTGGAGTTCCTTCCACCTCATCTCAGGTACAAGAGCACTTCCTTTTTGTATGTCTGTGTATGTGCCTTAAGGTCGCCTGTTGACTTATCGCAACCCATGAATTTTAAGGGTTTTATTATGTAAGTAATACTCAGAGGTGGTTTTTTTAGTTCCTTCCTCTGGAATATAGTCGATGGCATCTGGTATTCTTTTTTTTTCTCTCCATATGGCACATCAGGATGAATATGGACTTCAGAAAGCCTCAGTTCCTTTTATGTTGAGGAAGCCTTATGCATATAGTGCTGCATTTGGGGACCCGTGGGAAACAGATGCAATTGAGGAGTATGGCCCCCCAAGTTCTCCTGCTGGGCAAAAGTGGCCCCCAAATCTTCCACCATTTTCCACCCCTTTCCTAGTGCCGTTTTAATTAATAATTACTGTAGTAATTTACTTTTGTAGTATTTTAGTATATTTTATACTATACTATACTATATTTTATATAATTGATTTCTCTCATTTTCTTTTAAATCACTGTTTTAAATAGTTTTTTCTATTTTTTTGCACACACAAAAAGTTTTACTATTGTGTAACAAACTGAATAAAACAGCTGAAATTGCAGATATCTAAAATAATGAATCACAAATATCTATTTAAATACAACAAGTAGTAGTAACTAGCAGCAGTAGAACACAAGCGAAACACTTGCTTATTTCTTGAAAGCTTTTATGAATAATGTTTTTGAACTGATGGTTGAAAGACAAACATTTGAGAATAACTGGATAGCAAATGGAAGGGTGTTCCATAAATTGATAAAGTTAGGTGATAGTTCAGAAGAAAGTTTGAAATAGCTTACATCATTTTGAGGGTGAAGAATATGAACCTATGAACTCGGAAGTTTTCTCATTCAGCTTTAAATCTGGAATGAATTTGGTGATTGACCTCATGCAAGGTGCTCACTCATTTTCCCACTTCTAATATATGAATAATACTAACCTATTTGTAGAGATAAGGTGCCTGAACTGTGCAAGCACTTAGAGCACCCTATTTAAATGCTAATCATGATTATTATCTTTTTATAGTTGTTTGGTTTGCAATTGGGAACAGACTTTGAGACACACTATTAAGAAAATGGGCATCTACTGTGAGGTACAGTATAATATGGGATTCATTGCAAAAAAAAAACAATTTTGTTTGGCAGTAACATGGGTTTTGCAAAGGAAAAAAAAGGACAGAAACAATGTACAGTATTTCAAATAGAGTAAACTGTTCTGTATACAAGTATGGGGTTTTTTTTGGCATAAAATCTCATTTTTTTGTGCAAAAACCACTTTTTGTAAAAAAAAAGTACATAAACCTTCAAAAAGTTTGAAATATGGTGGAGAAATGCACAAAACTTTTTGAAATAATTGATTCTTTCATGTGAAAACAACATAAGTAATCATTAAACCTATTCCCATAACTGCTGTTTGGCCAGGCTGTCAGGGGCCCATAGAAGTTGAAGGCCTCTTTGATCTTTTTGTTAACCACTTTAACATGTGTGGAAATAAGAAGTGGTGGAGTCATCCCCCTTTTAACTGACAGGTTAGGGACCAGAGCACTGTCAGAAAATGGAATTGGTTGAAAAAGTGAAACCCTTGTGCTGTACTGAAGGGACCATGAAGAACTTATGGAGGCTCACTTGGAATTGACCACATGCATGCTGCTTCCAAAATCTCTCAGCTGGGTTGGTGTCTTTTTCCCCCTTTCAGCTTGCTTTGCAAGCAGCCTGTGTGCACAAAGGTGGTCCCAGGTGAGCCACCATACGCAAGAAGAGCTGATGCAGGAGTAACATTCCCGTTGAATTAATGGAACTGGTCCTTAATTTGGAAGCATCAGAAGAGTGAGTCATCAGATAATGAGGCATTGAAAGGCAGGGACTTCCTGTATAGAGACTGCCTTAACTGCCTTTTTCTACTCTAGAGTAAGGAACTGCTGTAGAGTAAGGAACTCTTCTCCAATCCTATTCTGTAGTGTTTGAATGGACAATTTACTTATTTGGGAATGAAGGTAACACAGCCTGTCATATTCTAGGGGAGCACAACAACATAGGAGAGTTGTGTTTGTTGAAAAACCAGATTCATGTTTAAGATGAAGCCTTAAGTCTTTATTTGAAACTAGGTTCCATCCTCCTTGCCCAAAACCTCTGTATAATTGATTTTTGTTTTTGTTTTGTTTTGTTTTTAAATCAACTTAAATAAAAATATGATCTTTAACAATTCAGGGTTCTTACCCATTCTGGTGACCATGTACATTCTCATGTAGTAAATGTCCACAGGGCAAATTGATTTAAAATCAGGGTAATTTCATTCAAATTTTTAATATTTTAATACATATGTTTCCTCATCATTAGGCTTGCTAATTCAATCCTTTAGCAATTAAATTATTTCTGTTAGCAATGAAGTAGTCTTTGCACTCCGCAGGAGCATAGTATGAAACGTTTGCTGCAAAAATGTAGAGTATTCAGAAGTTTTGAAGCCACTGAGGAAAAACAATGTGTCCCCCCCCTTTTTTTTTAAAAAAATTGCTCCCAGAGATTTCTGGGTGAAATTAAAATATATCCAGTATTGACTTCATAAGCAAACCTAAGTTTTAACAACATACATTTACATATTTAATTCATCATTTATAATTCTGTCTTGTTAACTGAGCAAACCTACTCAGGTTTACTAAAAATTAAAGCACACTTTAATGGGAATTTACCCCTAGGTAAGGTCGAACACTAATTCAGAGGTTTGATACCACAAAAGCTTTACTGTGAAATTCTGTGCGTGTCTACCTAGAAGTAAGCCCTATTGCATTCATTATGACATAATCCAAGGGATGTGTATAGGATTAATTTTGTACAAGTGAAAGGACAGCCAATGCAGAACAGTTGCTTCTGATATTTCAAACTAGCCTAAAGGTCAGTGGAAGAAGGTAAGCCGCAGAATCATAAGAGAAAAGATACTCCTCTCAGGAAAACGACAGCACCCTCAGAAATAAGATCTTGCTTTTGAGTGTTATATGTGTCTATTGCAGCAATGTTTTTCAGGCTATCTGATATGAGTGACTGGCATTTTCCCCCAGTTTGCCAGGGGCCAGTACCGTATTTGACTACAGCTGTTTCTTTCATCCTTGGAAACTCTGCAGACAAGCAGGCAAGTGGCTCTTGGGCTGGCACTGTCCAGAGACCACCACTTTGACTAGCACTGTGCTGCTGTGCACAGGAATCATCCTGTCACATGATTTTCCCACACAAAAATCTTCATGCTGTGTATTTTGAGAAAGTATTTTCTTATTTTGTTTTGTTTCTGCATAAACCATTCTGTTTAGTTGATCCACGATATGCAGTATTTCAGCATTTTGGCAGGATAGGTAGAGTGATGAGGGAATGTCTAAAAAGAGTACAGAAATACCTTTAGACTATTTTCACTCAGAGAAGGATGTGCAGGTTGGTTTATGTGTGCATTTGTAGATTAAATAATCTTACATTTGAGGTGCCGAATTCTGTGAAATATGCTGCTCTTGCAAGGCAACAAAACATATAAACACAGCCTTATAAAGACCTGTTCACAGTCAAGTTCAGTATAACTGTCAACTATTTCTATCAATCTCTTTATCAGTTGCAGAAGTTCCTCTTGGTTGCCTTGTAAAAAATTATATGTGATCATGTAAGTTCTTATTTGGAACTTGTTGCAGAGAAAAAGACTCAGTAGCAATGATGGATTTGAATTATTTGAATATGGGCTGTTGTTAGTATATAAAATGAAAATGTTGTTCTGTCAGAGTGATAATCATTTCCATTTAATTTTCTTTTCAGTGTTTTGTCTATTCAAGATCAAGGTAATGGTCAATGTAGGAAACCTATTTGTCATGTGCTCCAATTAATGACTTCTGAACAGTTCAGAACAATTTTGCAACCTGGTTTAGATGTTGATTTTGGTGCCAGTGCAATGCTGTGGTCTGTCCTGTAAGTTGTCTGGCAAGTTAATGTATAAATTCATTGAACATGCATGTTCTGAAAAAAGCTTGAGGTCTGCTTCTCTCTTCTCTCTCTCTGTGTCTGTACACACCATAACAGTTGGATGTCTGTGTTAATTTTGAGCTGTGTGTGGCTGTGGGAATAGAATTATGCAGGGTGAGGAGCAGGCTGGCAACTTCTGGCAATTCTTTTTAGCTAATAAAAATAAACAAGCATGCCTTTGGGCACCAAGTCTTTGCGCCAGCTTGCATTAAAGTCAATGGGACAGCGTAATTGGAGCTGGCTTGTGTTCTGGCAGGAATTTTTGTTGGCATCTTATTTGGGGCAGTTTAGTCTACTGTGTTCTTCTGGGTTGTGACTTAGTTTGATGGCAGGTGGGGGCAGGGAGTTAACTCCAGCTGTATATAGCAGCTTGGGTCTTTCAAAGCAATGCACCTTTGGAAGGAGTGATTCACGTTGGAGAAGGGATTAGTGCTTCCCCTCACCTTTCCAATTGCTTGTATCCTTGTGAATGCTCTGGACATGTGCTTGTCTCGTGAATACAAATCTAGAAAACTTCTAAAGTTACAAATGGAGGAGGGGAGTTATTCAGGGATAAAATGACTGGGAAGAGAAGGGTTACGTACTCTTCTATCTTCCCCATCATTTTCCAGTGCAAATTCTTTATTCCCTATTGTACTTGGAAAGGAGAGAGGCTGGATTCTTCAGTAAATGGCAGTACGAACCTTCATTTTGTTTTGTTGAAGTGGATTCTGTGGCCTGCTGACATCCTTAATCTAGTCTGTAGAGCCACCCCAGTCTCTCCTTCCCCAACAAAAACTGTGTCCCTGTGGGAGGGAAGGTGGGAAGTGGGTCAGAGAGAGAATTTCCATGACTAAGAGCTAGATTTTCGAGTGGTTGCAGTTCTTGTATCTTCTGTTGAATAGGCAGTCATTATATTTTATACTCTGGATCCAGCTTAATTTAAAGGACTTCTGCTTGGCAAAGACTGTTATGTCATAGACCTTTGGAGATCACTGTTCTGGAGGGTCTGCTCCTGGCGTCTTAAAATTCTTGTTTAAATTAAAATTCTTATTTAATTTTTAAAACTTGTTTTCTTATGTTGATTGGATATTGCTTTAATCTGTGTTATGAATCACCTTAGTTCTCTTACTAAGGAAAAAGAAAGGTCTTAATTAACTAGCAGCTTGCTGCTGGCTGCCTGAACCACATTTCTGTTAGCCACAGAAATGAGAAAAGGGGTGTATTTTAACATATTTTTTTAAAAAAATTAGAAGTAATAACATTTTACTGCAGTCACGATAATTGCATAGAATAGAATTTTTAAAAGTAACGTATGAAGAACTTTATGTGGTCATTATATTCCACTGGAGATGTCTCAGAAGCTGCAGCTAATGTGAAATATAGCAGCTTGATTGCTGACCAAAACATCTTGTAGAAACCATATGATGCTAGTTTTAAAGGAATTGCACTGTCTGCCAATATGCTTCTAGTCTTAATTCAAGATGCTTTTGATGACATTTAAAGCCATAAACAGCATGGGACCTCAATATTTGGAGTACCTCTCACCAGACACATCTACTGTGCTATGAGATGTATTGAAAAGCCCTCCTTAGTGTCCCACCAGGGAGGTCATTAAGATATGTGAGGGTTGGGAGAAAGTACCCTGTGAAATTCATGAGATTGCCATAAATCAACAGGCAACTTGAAGGCATATACGCACACACAGAAGGGAGAAATAATTAGTTTATCCTTTTTTCATATTTGTAAGACCTACCTGGGTATTTACCAAATAGGTTTTTCTTCCAGAGCATATATGTACTAAGGGGAACAAAATAATTTTATCAGTCTAGGTAATCATAGGCTCCCCTCCCCAGTATTGCACTACTTTTCTCCTGGTTGTGTTTGTGTTCCATATTTTTGTACTCCTGTTCCACAAAAATGGCACAAAATGGTACATTTAGTGTTATATACCAAGCCACTTGGTGGTTTAGAGATACTATAAAATCTTCCCCATTATTTCATCCTTTAAATAAAAAGAAGGCATTTCTTACTATGTGGCTTAATTTGGGAGTTAGGATTTGGTTTTATTAAGAATTATGTCAAGAGAATGTAAGTGAATTCATTCCAGTAGGTAAGCTTTCATAATGCCATAAACACCTATAGTCTTTGAATTTGTGACATTGTGTGATATATACTTGCCGTAGTTCAGTTGTAGACTATGGCCATTTCTGCACTACACTGTTGCTATTATTCCATTTTCAACTTCATATGGAATCCTGGGGTTTGCAGTTTAGGGAGGTGCATTTAGAATTCTCAACCAGATGCTCTTTGGCCTCAGTAAACTACAAACCCCAAATTTCCACAGGATGTTGAAAGTGGTATAATAGCACTATAACAGTGTAGGGCAGAGATGTGTTCCAAATGTTTAAGGTTCTAAGTTCAAAACCCATCAGCTCCTGGGCTCTTTAATGTTGGATTGGAAGACTTTTTCTGGGGACCGTGAGGGGAGGACCTAATTTAAAAAAAAAGGAAAAAAAGGTACATTTGGAAGTAAAGATGTAGAAGCTGACCCTTTGGATTTTTCGGTGGATGTCAAGTTTCGATGGCAGCCTTTATTTGTGTTTTTTCAAACTGTATTTAAAGACATTCTGCCTTGTCTGTTATAGGCAGCTCATTGATAATATGTCCAGTTTCCAGATGGTTATTTATCAGTCATGGACTTAAGTTCAGTAGATCAACACTTTCAAACAGTTGAGATGTACAATCTGCTCTAATGCTTATGAATGAGCTTGCAGTGTTTTTATCTGCAGTATACAACCTCAAGTAATAATTTTTAGAACCCAAAATAGGAGAAGATTTCTTTGGTCCACTGATCACTTAGATTTTGAAGAACTTCAAGTAATTGTTTCACCAAAATCTTTTACAAATCTTGGATAAAGACAAACATGCACTCGGGCTTGTGTGCGCACACACACATACATGTTCATGGACTTAAGACCTTAACAGCACATGCCCCAAACTAAGTATAATACCATTCATCCAGTGAAGAATGTTGAAAACATAGTGTCTAAATTGCCACCTTTGGTGCAACTCAGCTTCATCATTAGCAGCTTTTGTAAATCACTTCAATAAATTTAAGGCATCAGATCCTGTCTGATCTTGGAAGCTAAGCAGGATCAGCCCTGGATGGGAGAGCACAAACAAATACTAAGCTTCTGAAGGCTATATTTCAGAGGAAGAAACTGGCAAAACCACCTCTGACTATTCCTTGCTTAACAAAGCCCTATGAAATTCACAGGGTCACTATAAGTTGACAGGCAACTTGAAGTCATATACACATGTAAACCTATGTATAAAGATATGTATATATGTGTGTATGTGTATGTATAAATTTATTGAAGTGATTTACAAAGAGAATTAAAATATATAAAATGAGCAAAAAGTTCAAGAGTGCTTATTATCAGCTTCGGTGATACACCAACTGAACACCTTCCTAGAATTATTAGGCCTAAAGATGGTAGTGTATGCACTGGTAACTTGAAGTATGTTGTACATTGGGCTGCCTTGGTATTGATTCCGGAAGCTTCAACCGGGCCAAAATATGGCAGCCAGATTGGTTAGAGGTACATTGAGGAGTGAGCATATCACATTGATGTTAAAATCACTGCACTAGCTGTCAGTTAGTTTCCAGGCAAAGTACAAAGCGTTGGTTATTACATTTAAAAGCTTACATGGTTTGGGCCGAAGTTACCTGTAAGATAGCCTCCTCCCACACAACCCTCCCTGTATATTCAGGTCCTCTGGGGTCTATTTACTTGAATCAGCCAGGACTAGGCTGGCAGTGGTCACCCAGAGGACCTTTTCAGCAGCCACCCCATACCATGGAATGACGTGCTGGAAAAGACTGTCTGAATTTTAAAAAGGACTAGAGACCAGTCTCTTCCAATGGGCCTACCCAGTCAATTTTTAACTATGAATTTTAAATTGGTATATTTTAAATGGTTTTATGTTTTTTGAGTTGCATATTAATCTATGTTGTACCCTACCTTGGGGAGAGGTGGGTAAGTATTCCTCTATTTATTTGTTTGTCTGTCTGTCTGTCTGTCTATCTGAAGTGTTAAATATATGGGTAGGATGGTGCAAAAGCAGGTGTTTCAGCTATTTGAATCCTAAGTCATTTAGGGTCTTAAAAGCAATAAGCAACTCCCTGAATTGGAAGCAAAAAGAATATTAATAGAATTATTTGAGAATTGGTGTAATATGGTCTCCTGGAGTTGAACTATCAGAATTCTAGTTACTGAATTTGGCATGAGGTGAGGGTTCAAAACCTGGACATTTTCCCAATCCCTAGCCTAAAGAGCTGCTCTGGAGAGGCTATGATTGATAGCAACAAAGGTTATTGAGGGATGAAAAATGTCAGTAGTGTTGCGTTGTTACTACTTTGTCACAGACGTTTGCTTTATGGTATGGATGGGGAAACTGCAACCTATGGGTCACATGCAGTCCCCACAGGCTATTTTTGGCCTGCGGGGCCATGTAGACTTCCAATTTTTATTTCCAATTTTCCAAATTGTTTTTGTTCCCCAGTGCCCCCTAGCTGGCATGGAAGGCAGTTTTGGGCACTTTTTTTTGCTTCTCTTGGTCATTGTAGGTCCAGGAGAGGCCTTTTTTCTAAAAGGTCACTTCTCCTGACCTTTAAAATACCCAGAGAGACTTGAAAATGTAGTGAAGTTCCCCCCATGTCCCCGGAGATGGGGGAATCATTTGAGGGAAGTTTGTCAGTTCTAGAGTATGTGGCAGGGTGCAGTCCTTGAAAGTTCTTTGGGGCGGACAGTGCTCATCTAACTTTGTTCATGCCTGCCGTTATCGTGATCGGGTCTGTTTCACCAGCTACTCTGAACTAAACTCAAACTGAAATTGATATAGATGTACATTTCATTCAAAAATGGCTAGAGTTGGAGAGCCATCATACTCTTGAGCACATTGTCCTGGGGGCAATATTTGTGAATGGGCAATAGTTGTTATAATCTTTAAAACCTGGATGTCAAGGAAAATAACAGCCATATCACCACAGCACAGAAATTTCTGGGCTTTTTCCTTTGAGAAGCTCTAGCTATGAAGTGCAATTCAGAAAAATAGGCAAGAGCAGCAGGAGACACTGGTGTCTTTTTTTCTCCTGTGTTTATCTTGCAAAACTGATCTTAGTGAATATAATATAGTTGCTGTTGGTGCAAGGAAAGGCTAACTACCGGTACTTGACTGCGGTCTGTGACAGAGTGTGTTGAAAACCAGGGCTGTGGAGTTGGCATGCCAAACCTCTGACTCTTACTCCAACTCCTCTTGACTGCTTCATGAATGGCAAATGTATATTAATTAGTAATAATGAATGTATTATAATAAAATGGTAGCACAAGGCATTTCATCACTACCACATGAATCATCAGGCTACTTAGATTGGTGGAACATAAAGCATATTTGGTTACCATTTCTGAACAAAGAAAATTTGCTAAAATCCTATGAACATAGGTATGCAACAAGCTAGGTATTGAATAATTTTGTAAAAAAGGTGAAAATAAGTATAAAATGATTATTTACCATATATTGTTGAACTATGATAAGCTTTTATTTTGAAGTTGGAGTTGCTCCATTTCTGCTGACTCTGACTCCACAACTCTAATTGGAAAGAATATCTGTATTGGAAGCAGTGATGTTGTACCATGATCATGTTTTCTGCTCCTCTGAAAGTGAACTGAGTGTATATGAACATACAAAGCTGCCATATTGTGATTTTGATCATCGATGTGTGTAACTTAGTATTATCTGCTTTGAGGGGCAGAAGTTCTTTGGGCCTGTAGGGAGGTCTTTGAAACCCTATTTTGTGATTTTTTTTCTATGGCCTATGAATAATTGGCAATATGTAATTGCTTGAGATTTTTTGTCCCTGGAGATGTTACATGAGTCTGGAACCTTATGCATTTGGAGAGTATATGTGGTCACTTGGGTGTGGCTCTTCTCTTGGGAGTCAGTTGTTACAGCAAATTAGTCACCTCTGGTGAAGGTAGAGTAGTCTCAGTCCAGAAATCAATGTGCCAGATTTATTGCACTGTTGATATGCTCATTTACGTTTTGTTGCAGCATATGGTTTATACATCAGTTACTGTTTGAAGATAATTGACATATACACTTCCTAGATTGGTATCTGAAATCATTTTGATAAGTCACCCCATCAGGAAAGGAAACTTCACCTAGTGGTTGGAAATAAACTGATATATAAGTCATTTATATATTTTCACGAGGAGGCGGCTTCTGGGAAAAGTATGCCAGAGATTAACTGGACTGTTACACAAATTAAATAATTTCCCAGTCATATATTATGCTCATGCATTTTTAGGAACAGTATGTGATCAGAAAAATCAAGCCATATTATGAATAGATGCAACATAAAAGGGCAAAACATAAAGCTTCTATAATAAATTCTCTAGGTTAATTTGCATTCATAGAGGCCTAAATCCAGTTCAATAGGATGTTACTCTGCCATCCATCCACACTGGCAAGCCTCTGTGTCACCCAGAAAACTACTCAGGAAAATTTCTTAGCCTTTAGGAGCAAAATTTGAGGCTGCAAGAGGCCTGTAGGCTGATGGACCTGTTCCTGGCTCTGTTGATGAAAGAAGTTCAGCCACTGGAACAAACCTCCTGTAGATACCTCTCTGTCTCTGTTTGAAGAAGCTAAGACTTGGCATCCACTCCTGCAACTGGCATGCTGGTTTGTGTAGGAACCTCAGATGCCTTTGAGCATTATAATTATTACTACTCTGATGACAACTACCTGGCTCTTGAAAGCTTGGGCTTTCTCTCTCCTTCATCCTTGTGCATGTTTGGTACTTAGGCATTTTAAGTCACACTCTCTTGGCCTTAGAGGAAGACAGTGGCAAATCTCCTCTGAACAAATCTTGCCAAATCTTGCCAAGAAAACCGCACGATAGATTCACTTTAGGGGTGCCATGATTTTGAATGGACTTGAAGGTAGACAACAGCAGTGCAGTTCCCTGCCAGAAAGTGGTTTCTTATTGCAGATATTATAAAAGAAGACACATTTTGAACAATGAAATATTAACAGCAGACTTCTTAGGTATAACCAAAGGCTGTAATTTTAATGCTAATCCCAAGCATATGTTAACTTGATATGTAAATTATTATATCTTACATTAGTGAAATTTCTCTTTCTGGTGTGATCTGAACATATATCTTAGGTATAGGACATCCATCTTGATTTGTTTTCTACTTATTAGGAGTCAAGATAAGTTTGATTTAATAAAGTAGAGGACATATGTAAAGTATCTCTCAAATCCTGGATATCAATCTACTTCAGGGATACTGTTCTTTCCATATAAAATGGAGGGGTAATTCCATATACCATCTGGTGTATGCATATTTTAAGAGTCTGGTTCTGCTGTGACAATTTGGCTTCAAGTTCTCCCTTTTTGTGATTGCTTGGTTTGGTGTAAAGTGATCCATTATCAGGACAGAGTCTCCCTTTTTGGGGGATTTTGTGGGATGGTATTGACATTTTTTTGTAATAGCCCTTCAGATTCTTGACACATACTTGGTACACAAAACTTTAGGCTGATTCTGTTCTCAAAGTTGCGTGCTCAGCCTTTGGGAACTTGTAAAAATCAAGGCTGGTGGAGTATGATATAGTATGATATAGCAGTTACTCTGCAGTGAAGACCTTATGGTAGAATAAGACAATATTATATTACCTTAAATGGGAACTTTATTTTGTAAGTTTCAGTCTGTCCAGCCAAGGGTAATAGTAGCCAGTTTGGCTTCTATTGAATTCTTTTATTTGATCGGACACCTAAAATTATTTCCAGTCTTGACAGCATAAAGACTTGCCTGACAGCTATCTGCCAAGAAGCCTGTGAGCTTCACACTAGGTAGAGGCAATTTTAAATTTACATGGGAGCTGTTCATATTTTCAAAACAGAAAATCATACTGTTTTTCTTGTTCTGACTTAGCCTAGTGGCTGTTCAGGGTGATATTCTTTGCCTGCTCTTTTTGACATATTTGCCTGTCAGAGATATGGAGGTAAACTGAAACCTTGTGCAGAATTTTGAATCTTTAATCCACAGTATGGGTTTCCACAATAAGGGGCATTGCTTCTGGTTGCCTGAGTGAAATTTTATTGTTGTCTCTGGAAATGGTTTTGGAGGATTGTTTACAGTGTCCCGTGTTAGGTTTGCTCCAAAAGAAATCTACCTGGTCATGATATAATGACAGTCCCCTTCCATGATTGTAATATGGTTTGGGTGGGTTCCAGAAAGATACCTAGGGATGTTATTTTTCCCTCTTGAAGACATGCCACTGCCCTTCTATAGTTATGATCCAAACGTAGGGGAAAAAAAGTTTGAATTGGCCCCAAGAGTTGAAGAGGCAACAAATGTAACTAACTGGAGTCCGATAATGCCTAGATGATAAGAAGAGCAAAATCCTTATTTTAAGCTTTTACTATTCATCAAGTTTTTGTGAAGATGCCTAACAAGCTATGAAAAGCATTGTCTGATAGAGATGAAAGAATGTGCTAGGGTTTCTCAAACTGTGACAATAAATTTGACATAATATATGTATAGCCTTTAATATTCTTATGCTGTTCAGCTGTGTTTCAAATCTGCTTTTGAAAAAAAAACCCATAACACACACACACACACACACACACTGCTCATCAGGATTCTTGATTAACACAGTTACGAATTTAATCTCTCCTCCTCTTCCCCAAAGAATCCAGTGCCGGGTATTTTTAATTTTGAGTGTTCACTTGGAACCTTTTAAACAGCTGGCTTATTAAGCAGTTTCTTCCCTCTTGGGAAGCTTCAGAGACAGAGAGAACCAAATTCTGTATTTGACAAGGATGATATTTCTCCAGATAATTTAGGCTTCTAATAATGAATGCTTGCTTTTGGGTTATTCTTTTCCTACTAGTTTTCTTGTTATCTTATGCAAAAGATGCTTGTAATTTGACTATAGATCCCAGCTGTGAGATGTGTGAGAGACTGTAGCATACCATAGTTAAATAGCATGGCTTTTTTTTATGACGGAGGCCCAGTGACGGGCATGACCAGTTGAAAAGACTTTCAGTACTATGACCAAGAGAAGAATTAGAGAGATTCATGGGCTGCATTTGTACATGTCATCTCATATAAGGAAAACCACGTTCTATAGCTGTATAGATAAGTGACTAGAGAGAAGTGACTTGCTATCTCTTTCTTTTTACATTCCTTCCTATTTTAGGAATTCTCCCATTTGATTGGGCATCAAGTTGGGGGGCTTTATTCTATTGGGTTTATCTAATCTAACATTTTAAAATGTAGTAAGAGTGCATTATATACTGAATGTTCCTAAGCGTTTAAGGGTACAAGGATCCCATTTTCTGTGGCACTGTGGTGTCATGTACACCTTTTTTTGCACTGTGTATACAAGAATGATACCTCTGTGCATTGCTAGGGTTGCATAGCTTTACTTGAATTGGACCCTCAGATCCTAACAAAATTTAAAAAGTATGAATTTGGATTGCTTTTCTGTATATGCTTTTTTTTCTTGGCTCATTACATGTGCTAGTTTTTAAGTCTCAGGTTTGCAGGTTCCCTGTCTAGAAATACGTTGCATAAAATGGATTTCTCCCATTTGTACCTTGGTGGTGCCTTGTGACTACAATTTAATATTCTCCTATTATTTAAAAAGAAGAAAAGGGTGGTGAGTTAAAACATGGAATCTGGCTTTTAAGACCAGCTGATTTATATTTTAGCATGAGCTTTTCCGGATATCAGCCTACTTCCTCAGGCGCACTGACAAGAGTGATATTAAAACCATGGTTTATTAAGGATATTTATATAGTCATGGGAGTGGGATAGAATGTATTTAGATCCAGAAAGATGCAGTTGGTTGCCCTTGCCATAAATCTTCAAAGGGCTGTATGAGGAGAGATCTTTAAAGCGGTCGGTGATTATTGGTGTGTGAAAGCAATAAGTCTGCTTACCAAAAGTTTGTTCGCTTGCGGTCAAAACCTCTGAGGAGATTCCTCTTCTTATATGTGCAGTTGTGAGAAGTTATTGTATGTAGTGTGTCATGAAACCATTATTTTTGTTCATATCTCTGCTAATGGATTGGAATTTGTGAATTCAACTGAGTTCATCTGTTTGCCTTTCCAGTTTTCCTTTGAAATTTCTTTTATCAATAACTGCAATTTGTAAATCATGTATTGTATGGCCAGGAAGAATGAAATGCTCCTCAACTGGTTTTTTGGGTGTTGCCATTTCCAATGTCAGACTTTTGTCCTTGAATTCTTTTGTATAGAGATTGTCCTGTTTGTACAGTGTGCAGTGTAGACTATCATTGCTGACATAGAATGGTGTATGTTGCATTGGAGAATGAGCACACCTCTGACATGATAATGGATATTATTAGCTTCTCTATTGTTGCTCCAGAATAGATGAGGATACAGTGTTGACATCTGAGTTTGTTACAGAGTCTGGTTTGAATGACACTGAAGACCTGAGTTTGATTCCAGGAATATCACTCATCTCAGCCCCAGAAAACCCCTTGATAGGTTCACCTTTGGGTTGCCCTAAGTCAGGAATGACTAGAAGGCGCACAACAACAATAAGTTTTTGTCTCTACTTCACCATCCATTTTATGTGACTTGTTGTTAGTGAGTATTTTAAGGTTGGGAGGCATTTATAAACCAACAAAAGACTGTCTCCTAGGGCCTGTGAGAGGACCATGTTACCCTTCAGAACTGATTATAGACCATTGATGAGACACTTGGGAAAGTCTCAGATGGAGGCTGTAGATGACAACCTGTGGTGTTCTGTCATTGTCTGTTTTTGGTCTGTCTGGTAGTAGATTGTTTCTACATACCAGCGTTGCCATGTTAATTTATGCTTTTAACCTCCTTAGGTGTAGTTCAGTTGTAGTTTGAGAATATAGTTCTCGGCGTTTTGAGTCTTGGTTTTGTGAGTGAGCAGATAGAATTATATCAGAAGACTTGACTGTAAAGGATAGATTTGGTAGTGGGAGCTGTAAGTATTTGTTGTAATCAGTGGATTTTGATACAGAGTGGCGCTTACAAGTTCATTGTTCATTTGCACAGTGATGTCAAGAAAATGAATTTATTATGTGGATTGTTACTGGCTGAGGTTTATGGTAGAGTGGAAGTTTTTGAAATCTTAATGAAACTTTTCAAATGATTCTTTTCTTGGTCCCAGTGTACCTCAGGTAGAGGACAGGTTTATGGGTGCATATACTGAAGAAGTATTGTTTCAGGTAAGCAATGAAGACCACCTGTTCTCTATGATGCAATAGTAGAGCAGTTATACCACAACTTTACTTTCTCACACAGATGGAATTTGATGCCATTAACTCCTGTGGTAAAGTTGAAAGAAATAATAGTTGGGAAGAAGTGCAGAAAGGAGGACAAGTATGTACAGTGATACTGTATTGGTCACCTTACTGTTGACACTGCTTGTTTCTGTGCTCTCAAATATAGCTGTTTGCCATAGGAGCAAATGAGTATAACTTGTACCTTAAAAAGTAAGTAAGTAGATTTGGAGTCATGGTGGACAAATCTGCCTAGTACTCCTGAGCTAGGAAATATACCTTCCAGAGATTGGAATTCTGTAAGGGGATGTGAAGTGCAGTTGGGGAAGGGGGAGATTGTTGTGCAAGGGTTGAAGAGCTCGTTTTCACTTTCCCGTCCTGCAACTTATAGGTGATCTCTCTGCTGCTGATGTAATGATTTCATCAGTTAAAAGGAAACAGGGAATCTTAAGGATTCCTCTGAAAGCCTATGAAATGCATAGAAATAACTCTGTAGATGAATTTTACTCTTTAGTTAAAAGAGATGTCATGTAATTCTTTAGATGTGAGGTGGTGTACAGAAGCCATGGGGTGCAAAAAGTGAATGGAAATTCATCTTTTTTCCAGGCGCAGCACATATGGGGCCAAAGCCTGGTGGATGTGTCTGTTACCTAGCCAGTCCTTGAATGTGTTTGGACATAATGGTGTCCTAATATACTTAGGAGAGAGTCAGCATGGTGTAGTAGTTTGAGTGTTGGATTGTGACCCTGGAGACCAAGGTTTGATTCCTTGCTTGGCCATGGAACCCACTGGGTGACCTTGGGCACATCATACTCAGCTGCAGGAACCCCTGTGATAGGTTCATCTTAGGATCTTCATGAATAGGAAATGACTTGAAGGCACACAACAACAATGTATTTGGAAGAACCAATGTGGTACAGTGGTTTGACTGTTAGACCAGGACATTGAGAGCTCAAGAGTTCCTGTCCCCCCTCAGCCAAGGAATTCCTGTTGGTGACCTTGGGCAAGTCACACCCTTTTAACCTCATAGAAAGGCAATGGCAACTTTCTTCTGAACAAATCCTACCAATAACACCCTGTGATAGGTTTACTTTAGGTTTGCTGTAAGGTTTGCTGTAAGACTTGAAGGCACACAACAGCAACAATATTCCTTGCATAGGAGCCCTGGTGGCGCAGTGGTTAAATGCCAGTACTGCAAGCCACAAGGTTGTGAGTTCGATCCTGCCGGGCTCCAAGGTTGACTCAGCCTTCCATCCTTCCGCAGGTCGGTAAAATGAGTACCCAGCTTGTTGGGGGCAATTAGCTAAAATACACTGTAAACCGCTTGGATAACACCAGTTGATAAGCGGTATAGAAATAAATGCTGTATTGAAGCCCATTATTGTTTTCTTGTATTGTAGTTTCCAGCTGGTTTCATTCTCTATAATGTGTCTTGTTTCTTTATTCTCTTTCATTTCTCTGGTGTTAGCAGAAAGGCACCTCTTACTGTGCACATTTCAGTAAGAGTGTAATTAGAGAGAGACTATTGATACAACAGGTTAAGAATAGCCTGTGATTACAGAAGGAAGGGATTTGTATGTAAGTTTCAGGTCAGAAAGTTCTATCCACCTGCATAGATTTGGCAAGCCCTTGTTGATCAGAGGAGATCATGGTGTTTGCCTGATGCTTCAGCTACTCCATTTTTCGCCCATTCTTTCCTTCATCATTGTTCATTCTGATTCCCCCCCCTTTTTTCCTTGTTAAAGAGGTTAAAAAATAAGGCTGGTGTAGAAAGTTTTTTTTTATGTTTTTTTTTTAATTGAGTTCATATTCTACAAAATCTGCTAAAGTAGTAAGTATTTTGGTAAGTAAAACAGTTTAATTAAATGCAAATATTTATTGTTACTCTTGGAAAATACACTACAGAGTTGAAAGCAATGCATGTGGCTGCATTGGAACTGCTGAACTTCCGTTATTGGGGCTTGTGGTCCACATAGAAGCTGTTTGTGAAGACACTCTGGAATGGGGTCTGGTGTGACACAGAAAGCCATCTACATGGAAATTTTTGTGTTCAGCTACCTATACATATGTGCTCACTGTTGTCAGCCTTGTTTTTCTATATCTGGGTATAGTAGTCTGGCAGAAATCCGTATCCTCCTTATGTGGATAGGATGGTTAATTTTGACCCCTCCGCCCTGCATTGACAGGCTCTTTGGGTCTGAAGCCCTATAAGCCTGATGTGTGTTTCTCTTCTACGTGAACCTATACTTTCCTGTACTTTGCACTGAGGAAGAGGAATTTGAACCATAAATATGCTTGACTTTTTTTTTAAAAGGGGGCACAAAAAATTAGAAACATGAAGCGAGGAAAAAGAGACGGCGGTTGGAGAACAGAGGAGAGTATTGAAACCAGAGATAGTAGGAGGTGTGAGACATTATCTCTTGAAATAAAATTGTTATATTGGGTTAAACTGTAACACATAAATTCATTTTCTAAAATTATTTGAAAATTCCAATTCTGCTTTTGTTGTGGGGGGCAGTTTCTTCACAGTGAAGTGTTGATAATGACTTGTGCATATTTTTCCTGTAAGCAATAATTTAATGTTTAACAATGGTTAATGGTGTTTTAGTGCTGCCTTTTTCTTTCTGTCTGATATGCTCAACATGGCATATTTTTCTCCGTGTGCTAGCTGTCCAGTAGACTCTTTTAATCCTTAAGCATTATGGGTTTAAGAATCTTGAATAGTTGTGCAGGATGCTGTTTTTTACACAGCCATGATGCGGAGATGCAGGATGAGTCAAGGTTCTCATTTTTTTTTTTTTTTACATTGCGGCTGGAAGAACTGCACATTTGTTCATGAACACACACACACACACACACTTCATTCACATACTGTTAGCAGAAAAGCTTAGATGGGAGTGTGATTAGAAAAGTGGTTTGTTGAAGTGTAATCTAGTTAAGTGAGCCATTTGTATGCATTTATATTACTGTTGCCCAGTTCAGACTACACAGATCATTAATGAATGTGTTCGACACTGCTATTTCCATTACAGAGGATCTAGACACCCTGCTGGTTTTACCACTCTCTGGTGCTTTGAGGCACAGCTGAGTTTAAATCTGAACACATCATTTGGTTCGTGGTGGAAGCATTTTGATCAGCACTCCCATTCTTCTTTGGATCCCCTGCCCCACCTTCTCTGGGGACCTAGATGACCTTTTAAAGGCCAGGGCTTGCGTAGCTGCTGTGCATATTTCCATAACAGATTTTCTGGGAATTGATATTTTAATCAGAATCTGACTTCTTAGATTGATTCCTATGCACCATCCTTGAAGCACATTCTAGCTACAACCCAGAAAACTGGGTCTTCTGCAGCAGATTTGGGTCCTTTTCACACTATAGTTATGGCACCATGATTTCATTTTAACTGCCATGGCAACATTCTGTGGAATGCTGGGGTTTGCAGTTTAGAGAAGAGTATTTAGAATTCTGTCTGAGAAATCTAAGTGTCCTTTGTCTAAACTGCAGGCCCCAAGGGTCCATGAAATGTTGCCATGGTAGTTAAAATGGAATTAAAGTGCTATAATTATGTAGTGTGGTAGAGCCCTTGGTGAAACGCTCTTCAGACGTTATCTTTTGTATTTAGATTAAGCATGCAAAGAGGGCAATATGTTAGCTCTTTGCCCTCCTTGCCCCTTCCACATTATATGTAGGGGCTCCCCATATGAGTTGGAAGCCTAGAGAATTTCTGCACATACTGGAAATTCTTGTTCAGACTTCTGGCTTCCCTGCATTGAGAGTAACAATAAGTGGCAGTGGGTTGGGTTGAGGTAAGCATATTCTTCTCATAATTCTTACAACTAATGCCTGAACAGGCCATCGCACTGCCCTTGCTGCATATATCTACTCTGCACTTTGTTGAATTTAGTGAAACTCGCTCTCAGTTAAATAAATTGGGTTACTGACTCTTCTGTTACCTTTCTGTGTAGTCAGCTTCCATAGTAGATGGGAATTGGTGACATGATGATGGTATCCTATATCAGTATTAATCAATTTCCTTGGAAAGATGTTAACATGAAAGCAGCTGCATCATCTATTCTCTCTCTTCTGTGATGATAGACAGATGAATGAGCCTCACCTCTGTTGAGATGGAAACACGGGAAAACAGTTTTCAGAATCAAGCTGTTCATTTGTGTAGTCCAGGCTATTGTCAGTTCTGAGCATTAGTTGTTGCCCTGGGTGTTTTCTCATCACTTTTATCTTACCCTTTAAAAAACAGCAAAGTGCACTTGGACATGCCAGGGACTGAGCTATCATCTTCTCCTCAAAAGCAGTCATGCTTCTTACTATCATAAGCAACTAAGTCTTGTCGTTGTGAGCCTCCAAGTTGTTTCTGACTTATGGCGACCCTCGGGAAAGCTATCACAGGGTTTTCTTGGCAAGATTTATTCAAAAGGGGTTTGCCATTACCTTCTTCTGAGTGTGAGTTTGACTTGCCTGAGGTCATCTAGTGTGTTTCCATGGCTAAGTGGGGATTTGAACTCTGGTCTCCAGAATCCTAGCTCAACACTTAAACCATTACATCATGCTAGTTCTTCATATCTCAAGCACAGTGTTTGAAAAACAACAGTAGTTGCTTGTTCCTTTATTTTTGTACTCTTGTATTGTGCATGAGTAATTAGTTCAGGAAGGAGATGCTGAAGCCTCAAACTGAACATCCCCACCTATTTCCTTCTGAGGTTTCCCTACAGTAAATAATGTCATAGAAATAACAGATGTAGTCTAAAGGATACTGAAGTCTGTCTACCCACAGTATCTGGTTTTTGCTCTCTCCCCTCCTGTATGTATATAACCCTGATCCTTCCAGAAAGACCAGACTCCAGTTTCGTTTTATTTCTTTAATTCTCCTAGCCTTTTGTTTCTGAGTGATTTCACAGTGTAACACTGAATGGGGAATATAAAATACAATCTGCTACTCTGAATATATATGATCTGAATTCTCAGTAACGCTGACTGAAAGTGTAGTAACTTCTCTATGAAGGGATTTATCTTGACACAGTTTACAAACAATAATGAACAGTCAAGTATTATTATGCAGTTAGCACAAGGTTTCCTATATTTGTGGGAAAATGTTGCAGAAGAATGCTAGGTGTCCTTCCTGTTGATAGAGTGAATGAAATTGTAGGTCTAGGGAAAGTTTTGTGTGCATTGCTCAGTCATCTCTTTTCTGAAACAGTAGATCTGAGACCAGTAGAGGGAATGTGAAAAGTCATTTCTGAAGCTTTTCATAGCTAACTGGTCAGAAGTGCAGGCCTGCACATATGGACCTGCCTCTTTGGCTGATGCTAAATTGGGAAGCAGTGGGAGGGGTGTAATTGGAAGATGTACATTAATCCACTTGGAGTGTTTGGCTAGAGAGAATTTTTTTTCTCATTGATCAAAGTGAGATTGACATAGACTCTGTTACTTGACATTAGGTCATGTTGGACTTGTACCAATGTGCATCCTACTTACTGGCAGGAATAAAGTTGATGCAGGGTTTTCTCATGTTTCACTGGTACTTTTTCCAAGGGCCTGCTTCTTATCTTCTCTTGCTCAGTGTGGTATGGGGGGAAGAATATGAGATAGGGACTTCTAATCTCATAGATGGGTTATTCACATTAGAATGGAATTTTGGAAGGGTATATTCACATAGTATCTCATAATGGAAGGAAGATTCTAGGATTAATCTGTTTCTCTTGGTTTCATTTGTGAAGATGTTTTCACTTTGGGTAATAGCATAGAGCAAGTCTGAACAATTCATAGCCCTCCAGAGATTCTTGGACTACCGGTACATTTCTGGATAGCTCGTGGCAGATAGGAGCTGCAGTCTTTTATATATACAGATACACGCACACTCTTTGGTCCCACACTAGGAGAAAGACAGCATACTAATACACTATCTATATCTATATCTATATCTATATCTATATCTATATCTATATCTAGATATACACACAAATACTATATATAGGATGTGTGTGTGTGTGTGTGTGTGTGTGTGTATACATACACAGAGTAGTCCCTACATTTTCACAAGAGTTCAGGGTACAGAACCATTGCGAAAGTGGAAACACCACAAATAATTTCCCCCTGTGCTCCTCCCATTCTCTTCTGGGACTCCTCCCTCCTATTCCCTTGTCTTTTGTCCAGGCATGCCTTCCTTCCTTCTCTGCCCCTTGGGCAGAAGGCAGGGGTATGGGGGTGGAGGCACATGTATGTCTTCCTTCTCTGTGCATGGTGCTCCCCCTCCCGTTTTCTTGCCTTTTGCCCAGGCATAGAAAAGGAAGGCACGCACACCTGGGCAAAAGTCAAGGGGATGGGAGTTGGAGAACTCGAGGGGAACGTGCATGCGCTTTGCGACTAATCAAACTTGCAAAAGTCAAACCCAGAAATGTGGAAGGAGGACTGTGTGTGTATATATCTATATCTATACTATTTGTGTGTGTGTGTGTGTGTGTCTGTCTGTCTGTCTGTCTGTCATATTAGCCATATGGCATATAATATTTGTAATCTGTCTGTCTTATGATGTGGAACCAAGGTGGCTCACAAACAATACAACAATATCGGCTAAAGCATATCTCTGGCAGAAAGCAAAGGATGCAATCAACAGAACTAAGACCAACAGAACTAAGAAGCTTGATCCTAGTGACATGGAAGTTAAAACACTTTAATTAAAATATCCCATGATGGTAGACCTGCTTCTTTAGATCTTATTGCAGCAGCTTTGAAGGAGAAAGCATCTTCCTCTCATCCTAAATGGAATGCTGAAAAGGTTGCAATATTTCTTATTCTTAATGAATCTACTTTTGAGATAGTATATTTGTATGGGTTTTAAAATAATATTATTCCCCTGCATAATCAACTTTGTAAGCCATTTTTGGAGTTTTACATAAGAGTGTGGTGTGTACATTTTCCAAATGAATAAATTATGTATTAGTAAATCAGAGGTATTGTAGCCCTCAAAGTGACGGAGAACATGTAGTGCCATGTGTGCATGTTTTTGGAGGCCTGTGGCATTTTGTCTTACGTGGAAAGATGATGAAATGTAGATTTTAAGATAAGAGTCCTGTTACTGCAGTTTCTAGCCCGCACTTAAGGTGACATAGATATCGTTTTGATATCAGTAATTTGGCTCTCTTCCACCACCCCTCTCCACATGTTTGTGAGGCCCCCGGACAAGCACAGAACTAGGCTCGGCCACTAAACGCTGCAATATCCCAACACAATATAGGCACACCAGAAATAGCCAGATCACCGCTTTAGGAGACCTCTCTGCAAACACTCTTATTATGTATGCACACTGCTTACAAAGAACTCCCTGCCCCGAGCTGGCAACTTGGCAAGCTGAATACTCAAATGTCAAGCACTGAGCATTTGCATACTGGCTACTCCATTGTCAATTTGCACCTAACTCAATCATGCTAAATTTTGACCTTTCCAACGCTTTGTCTCGCGCCCAAAACTCATTGTTTTCCCCAAGTACGGAATAGCCTGCAGTTACATTTCTCCCTATAAAAACCCCTGATTCCGAGACCTTCCTTGAATCGCTCCTGCGTTCCATCCCGTCTTGCTGCTGCTCTGCTTGGCGAGCCTTCCCCTCAGTCATATTGGCCGAGACTGCGCAACTGCGGACCTTCGCAGTGATCTGTCTGGGCTTCAGGACAGGTGTTGTGTCACCCAATTCAACAATCCCCCTCAAAAACCCCTCTATACCTCTCCCACCTTTATTTTCTATAGTTATCTGAGTGCACGTGTTGCATACACTGTTTGTCTGTATTTAATAAATATCACAATTATTCTGAAACTTTGGTGTGCTCCTTGGCTTGGCCTGACCCTGTAGACATTGGGTAAAAGATTCCGCTGCATTGCCCTGCCTCTCACATTGCTAGCTTGTGCTCCTGGCTAATTTCCCCATCTTTTAATAATTGAGAGCACATTTAGGTGTCCTTCCCAGGACCCCCAGTAAACAGGGTAACAGTCCAACTGGGAGATCTGGAAGATCTTGCGGAATTTTTCCCTTCCAGGAAGATTGCCTCGTATATATGTGAAACCTTATTTCTATCAAGGGCTGTGTTTTCTTTGGAGATAATATTTTAGATAATATTTGTGCTGATGGTGGTTGGGTCTGTAACCAATTGTGAGTCTGTACAGATGGGTCTATAACCAGTTGTGGATGAGGCCCAAAATTTGTCTCCTTCTCTGTCTCTCCATCTGAAAGTGCTGGGCAAAGAGGCTCTTAGCTTGTTCGCAAAGGGTTTTTGAAGACAATCTGAGGGGCTTGTGAGATGAAGCTGAGGATTACAGACGCCCACTGTTGCTGTATGGATTGTTATTTCCCATACCTGAATACCTACAGGCCCATATGTTTTCCTTACAAGGGACAATACCTATTGAATGTTTTCAATCCATGCACCCTTTCTAGAAGATCTTGTAGTAGACAAGATCTTGTGGTAGGCAGTTCATTTCATCTCAGTCCTTAGCTGCTGATAATACAGAAATGGAAATTTGCACACAGACGTGGCTGTAGTGAAATCCTTTGTGAGGAAAATGGGCCACTAAGGAAGTATCTGCTCTGATAGTGCTTAAAACAAAGCCAGCGCCTAATGCTGTGGCATTGTTTTAAAGGCAAGCAGCTTTTTAAAGAGAGAGAGAGAGAGAAAGAATCCTAATAAGAGCCAGTTTCCTCATTATAGTTCTTGTACATAGATTGTAATAAATAAGAGGAAGTCTCCTTATGATAGTTTTTGTACATAGCTTGAGTATGTTAATGTTAAAGCTAACATGGTGCTGTGCATTGTTATATTGACTATCATAAAATTTATTCATTATGGAATCCTTTAGTAATGTGCTACTGGTCTATTGCTTCTGTTTTTTTAAAAAAGAAGTCAAGATGGCCATCCCATTTATTCCCTGAAAATAATTGGTTAAAGAAACATAACATGTAAATGTCGCTGACATTGGAATAATGACTTTCAATGCCATTGTTAATTCCACCCCCCCCCCACAAAGTAAGGGTCACTTCTTTCCTGAATTAATTCCAGATTCCACTATTGTAAAGTACAAAGTGGTATTGGTGGCTTGGGACTGCTTGGGTAGCCTTTCCGGTGGGGTTCAAAGGAGTCAAGTTAACCCCTCTTTCTACTGGAACTTATGCTTGTCGTGACAAAATATTTTGCCAGGTGCCCCAGGGGTGTGCAGTAGTTTGCAGGTCCTTCTGATCTAAAGCAGCAGTGGGTGATGGGGAGAGTGGCTCATTTAAATCAAATTAATTTACATTTCCGAAGTGGAGAAAATAGCATGATATGAATAATTTAAGTCGAGTTTCCCATTTTGTAATTGAAATACAAATAGATTTTAATTGCTTATAACATCCACTTGATTTGCAGCTATGTAGAGTTTTTATACCAGGCACATAATCAGGCATAGGGAAGACAGGACATGGTTTGGGACATGGTTTGGTTCACAGTCCTGGCTTGCGGAGTAAGTGTGAATTACTGTTTGTCAGTTTGCACATAATCGTAATTATGTAATTTGTTCCATATTAGAAAAGAAATAACTAAAGAAGTTACACTAAAAAAGGAGAATGTGCAAACTGCAGAGTGTCAAATTAATTGCTGTAGGGCTCAATTTCATGTTGCAGGCAGTATTTTACTGGCATTTAGGATGCAGCACTGTACTGTGATTAAGCATTAGGTGAATAAACCTTTGGCTTTTGAGCTCTCCCAATATGGCCATGAAGAAAAAAATTTAAAGCCTCTCTTTGTGTTTTTGCTAACCATGATGTATATTCAGATTTGGTCAAATAATGATCACTCTTACCTATGGCTTGGGGGAAAAAAGCCACTTTAAAACCATTATGTATAATCTTGGCTTAGTTCCTTAATACACAATTCTGGGTTCACACATAGTGGTGAGCCATGGTTACTGAATGTGAAAGTGAAAGCTTGCAGTTGCCTTCTTGTGACTGAAGGAGTGTGGAGACTACATAAGCCAATTCTTGTTTAAATTCTACTAAACTGGGCCTTTCGATCACATGGCGGGCGCGAGCGGCAGCTTGGAAAGAAGCTGCGCAGTGGCACAGCTCCGAGCAGCCACCCGCTGGATTCCAGCCGCTTTTTGTACCACCAGAAGCGGCTAAACACCCCTCCGGTAAGAGGGGTGCGGGAGAGGTCTGATGGGGACCCCTGTAACTGGTGGCTGGCTCTACCCGGCTGGGGGAGCTGAAAACACCAGGGGGTCGAAGGACCATGACGGAGCCAGTGGGATCATCACCTGAGCGGCACAAGTGCTGCTGTCAACTTTTAACCAAGAAACTTATTTGAAATAACAAGTAAGAAAACATGTACCTGCTCTGGTCTTTGCTTTTGAAAATATCACATCTGGAACGGGCATGCAGCGGTGCGCAGGAGCATAGGAATGGAAGGACCCAGAGGGACGTGAGTGTGTTATGGCGGAGAGTTCTTTTAAGGAGCGGCTGATTTAAAAGAAATGGCTAAGAGGCTTTTCGGTTTTTCTGTGGACGGTTGAGAGTTCATCTTAAAGGGGCGGCTGCTTTAAAAGCAATGGCTAAGAGGCTTTTTTGCTTTTCTGTTGATGGTCGAGAGTTCGTCTTAAAGGGGCAGCTGTTTTTAAAGAAATGGCTTAGAGGCTTTTTATTAAAAGGCCGGTACCGAGCTAAAGAATAAGACTGAACTTTACAAGATTGAATAAACCCCGTTTGGACATTGAGCTCTTTATTTCTACAGATTATTTTGGTTGATCTGAGAGGATTGTTGTTTTGCTTCTTGACTCTGGATTTCTGATCTGGAAGAATACCTTGGGCAGCGGGTATCGAGCAGTGCCCTTTTCTTTTTTTGGCTTTGTTGTTTGAGACTGTTTCCTAACTTTCTTTTTCCCCTGAGTTTGGACTGGTGAGACTGGTGAACCTGTGCTGGAACGTCATTCAAGCAAATATCGTCACCCTCAGGGACGGAACTACTTGGACTTTAAGCGTCTATGAGAGTACAGTAATCTTCAGAAATGAAACTCCGGGTAGTGAAGTTCCAGATGGGAGGGGAGAATGGGAGGTGGAGTGGCACAGGGTCCTGAATTAGACAAAGTGGTAATACTTTAACAATGTCAATTAAGCTTACATTTGATAGATATGTGGTCATTAATATAACATTGTGATATTGTTAAAGGGGGATGGTGAATAGGGTATAGGTATAGAAGTGGGAAACAAGACATTTTTAAAATAATGGAGTTTAGAGCAGGAGATGGATTTGATGTGTTCCCGTTGTTTGAGACTTGTTTGCCAATTCTTTTTTCCTGAGTCTGGATTGTTGAGACTGCCGAGCCTGTGCTGGAAGGGCACCTAGGCAAAACATCCTCACTCCCTGGGATGAAGCAGCTTGGAATTCAAGTGGCAGTGATAATACAGAGATTCTTCGGAAATGAATGTCCGGGCAGTAAAGTTCCAGATGGGAAGGGAGAATGGGAGATGATATGGTGCATAGGGCTCTGAATTAGATAAAATGGCTATGTACTTTGGCAGTATCGATTAAGCTTATGTTTTTGATGGATATATTTTCATTAATACAGACAATGTGATATTGTTAAAGGGTGGATGGGTGAATGGGACACAGCTGGAGGTGGGAAACAAGACATCTTGAATATAATGAGATCCAGGGCAAGAAGAGGAATGACTGTAACAGTAGCAATAGCTCAGACTACCAGATATACATTAATAGACGTGTTTTAAAAAATTTAAGATTTCATTTTATAAATGTTGGAGGATTTACTTTAAGAAAAGATAGCAGAATTTTAAAGAGACAAGTAGAGAAATGAGAATAAATTGAAATTTGTTGAGTAGAGAAAAGCAGAATGGCCAATTATGGGTGATAGCTGGGAACTGTCAAGGGAAAAGGACTGTATTTTGATTGTGGAAATGAGGAGAGGGGAAAGCATGTTCCAACGTTTGAGATGAACACTGTATTGTGATACATAAATGTAATATGTGGAATGTGTTTCAAGAAGCGAAGACCAGAACAGAGTGGAAGATCAGAAACATTTCATGTAAAACTACAGGTCAAGGAAAGTTTTTTCTTATCTGTGAAATTTAATAAAATTATTATTAAAAAAAATCTACTAAACTGTAGTACAGTATGAACATGGTGCACACAAAATGTGGGTACACCATGAGAAGTAAACCTCTTAAGTCAGTTTACATTTTCATTACATTTTGTGATCTACCTCCATTATATCTGATAGAGGTTCATAGATTTAATAAGTTTTGGACATCAGCTCAAAGTAAATAAACGAGTCCTGCTCTGTATTTGCTTTAATGATTGCCTTTTGGTAAATATTTAATAATTTCCTTTTCATGTATAGATTTTTTTAAAAAGAGCTTTAAAATAAAAAAGTGTTACAATATTTTGAAAATAAAAAATGAAAATCTGGTTGAAAAATACTGTAAGATGCAAGTTTCCTTCTATGTGTGTTTTGTTATGTTGTAGGGAACTTAGTTAGAGCCAGCACGGTATGAAGGTTTGAATGTTGGACTAAGATACTGGAGACCAGGGTTAGAATCCCCACTTGGCATTGGAAACTTACTGGAGAACTTGGACAGGTCACAGATTCAGACCCTGAGGAGGGCAAGGTCAAAGCCTCTCTGAACAAATTATGCCAAGACCACCCCACGATAGGTATGCCTTAGGAGTACCATAAGTCAGAAGTGACTTGAAGGCGCACAACAACAAAGGAACTTAGCAAGTGACCTTGTACTACTTAGTGCTGTACACCCTCTTGGTGTCTTGTGAGTGAGGGATGCTTTTAAAATGTTTTGATAAATAAAACGTACTGTGGCATTTTGCAAATGGCTTAACTGAAAGTTGATGCACAATTGCCAAATTTTACTGAGGACTTTGTGGGTGTAATTTGGCTTCTGCAAAATACACAGTTAATCTTTTTAGTGGGCTTAGATATTTGAACCAAATTGCTCACTTAATAATGCTGACCCTGTTTGCTCCTGTGAAACACATCTACATAACTTTCTGTGTGTGCTTAGTTCAGCTCATGTGATTATATAATTTTCATAGTGACTAAAGCTGCAGGATCTTTAAATTGTCCTGACAGTTCTAACTACTATTAACTCTGTCACAGAGACTTCAAAGCAGCTTTGAGAACCCTGGGGAAATGAAATATTACACCACTAACGTTATTGTGGCAGGATATACTACAATCAAATGTTTCTTTTACTGAGTTAACTTTAAAAAATGCATAATACATTTTGCAAATAAATTGTATACTATAGTGCCTATATCCATATGTTTAAAGTGTTTGTCACTCATACTTTCATTGCTGAATAGGCATGTTTACTGTAGTCATGAAGTTGAGAATGAATGTATAGAAAAATGTGATGATTCTGTTTGGAAAACTCCCAGCATGTTTTTGGTAAAAAAGATCTAGCTTAGAATCAGTTGTAAGATTTTTGAATATTTCTGATCCAGTCTTTTATTCTAAGGTGAAAACACAATGTGTATACTCTAGTTCTCAGTGAATATTTTATTAATTCATTGTTTGCTTAATTTTTAAAAATCAATGTACTCTCTGCTTCAGGTTCCTATGATGGTTTACAAAAAGTTCTACCATAACAGTAAAATGAAGATGTTGAGAAGCACCATAGTGTAAAAGGAACAGTATAATAGCAATCAGTGGTATTAAACGTATTTATGAAGCAGTAATGTATACAGGAGTAGAAGATCTGGGGAAATAGCAAGTCCTTGCCTGATACTGAGGTGACTTGAGGGGAGCCCCTCAAATGATGACAATAAAAAATCAATACTTTCTAGTACTGAGTCATTGTCATTTATGGAATATAAGGCATGTATAGCCCCAAGTGTCTTATGGTTTAAAATGGGGAATGTGTTGTGTGTATGTTGACAATAAAATTTGGAGATATTTCTGACCAGTAGATGGGCAAATAGTTCTGCCAGTAATAGAAAGCAGATATAAATCCATGTTTGAGGTTCCTGAAGAAGAGCAAGAAGTCAAGATGTCTCAGGTAAGAAGTATTAAGTGATACAGTGATGCCCTCCTTCGATTGGCCTGTTTGGAAACCTATTCACCATAGCAGGTACTAGAGTAGATGAGGCCAGAATGATTGAGGGAGAAAATTAGGGATACCATGGTTGAATGATTTCATTTGCTTTCGTCTGTGTACAAAGGATGCTGCTTGGTATGAACTAAACCGCTTATCCATCTTGTCCGTTACTGTCAATACCAGGGCTTACTCTAGCTTTTTGATTTCATCAGCCAGCAAGCACATTTACCAGCTGACAGAATTCATATGCCTAGTGGCAGTTTGGCCTTGAAACGCAAGCTCGATCTCAGTAGCCAGAGTCAAGGAAAAAGTGATTGGGAGAAAGTATGAGAGATAACATGGCTGATTTCTTTCTTAATTAATTAGAAATTTTGAAGTCCCTCAGGTGTGCTGGGTGGCACCGTTGCCTTTTTTTTAAAATTTATTCTTAGAACTTTAGCTGTAAATTTTCATTAAGTTTTCATTTCAGCAATGAGAACTAGGTGTTTGAACAGTAGCACTGCAACTGTTGCAGGTATGACAGTTTCTAATGAACCATGTTCTATGAGTATATCATAAAACCAAGTCACAAATGGGCCTGTCAGCATTATTCAAATTGTTTCATTGCTTCTGTGTACAAGTTCCCCTGTGGACTCCCTCCCCAGACAAATACATTTAAAGAGACATAAACAAAATTGTTATTTATTTTTAGGAGGGAGCAGTTTGCCAAACGGTAAGAAGCTTCTTCTGGAATCGGTAAACCATAGGGCCAAAGTGGGCACAGGCCTGGAAAGGCATCGGTAGGGCATAGTGCAGTGCTAGCCTGTGTTTCAAAATGTACTTTGACCTTCTTTCCAAGTCGGGGTACAGGAAAAACTACCTCTAGCCACTATATGTTAGCATATATGCTGTTTTATCTTTCCGACTTCACTGGTTACAGACCTTCCCAGGAGTTCAGCCACTAACTCCTGCAATAGATACAGCCAGTGTCGGGCCATAGCTCAGTGGCAAGTACATTCTTTGAATGCAGTAGGTCACAGAGCTAATCCCCAGCATCTTTAAGTAGAGTTAGAAAAAAATCCTAGCTGAAACCTTGGCAAACCACTACCATTTACTATTGATTACAAGTCATTCTGTTGAGAGCATTTTCAGCAAAATGCTATTGGATTTCCATTTTAGAATTAGGACAGTGGTTCTTAATGTTTTTGACTGCTTTGAAAACAGATGGACCCCCTACCCAGGAAAATACACAGAAAGAGAGTGCATACAATTTATTTTATTGTATTGGAGGTTGATTTCCTTTATATAGACTAGTCTAGAAAGGAGAAAAATGTAGTGAACGCTTGAAATGAATAAATCTTTTTACTATAAAATTCATCATGAAATAAAAGAAAAAAAAACCCAGTGCAACAGGGAAAAAATAGGAAAAAGAAATCATTTTTTGCAACTGGCTCACATACCCCCCTCATTAGTCCATAATCCTCAGGTTTTGAGCCCCTGAAATAGGGGTTGGCTTTTGTCTGTTGTGCTGGTGGCCAGATTTTAGGGTCAGATTGCCATTTGGCAGATAAATTTGTCATTTGATGAATGGGTGGAGTGGTGAGAACAAAAAGTCAGGACAAGCCTTGGTGTTGACAGTATCGGGCTAGATGAATCTGTGGATGGATTTAGACAAGGTAGCTTCCTCTGTTCATAGATGACGATAAAGGAAATATTTTCAAATGCTTTTAAAGCCGATAAAGTCTGCCTTGTTTGTTATGGAAATACTTTTTTTTTAAGTGGAGCAGACACTTATAGGTCACTTGTAAATCATATTCTAATCACCAGGCAGCATGTTGCTAGGTGGTGTTGCTCATGTACCCACATTACAGAGTTAATGAGGCACACCCTTTTGTCCTAACAGATAAGAAAAGGCAGGGGCGGGGGAAGCAAGTATTTCATAATCTTAACAGCTTAGCCTCACGGTGTTCTGTGAAATGTCAGCAGTGACCTCAGACTTCCTTATAGCACCCTGCACATCCACAGAAAGTAGGCACCTATCACCAAGGCTGAAGTGTTTGCTTGCAATTGACAGTTCCATTCCAGCTTGTGAGAGGCATATTATTGTGTTTGTACTTGGTTATCTTTCTGGTTATCAGTCCAGAATTGTTTCACTGAAGATCACTTCTGATAGGTTTTGTATTGTTTATGTTTAGTCAAGTCTTGCTTATTAATAGAAACCCACAGAAGGAACCTCATATACATCCTAAGACAGAATCCTTTGGAGATGAGGTAGTCAGAATCTATTTTGGTACATAAATTTTCAAGTGTTTGATTAATAGTGGCCTGCAAAGTTGCTCTAACTAAAAGCCTCTACATTTTGCGTGGATGCTTGGTGTTCTTTCTAGTTTTCAGTAACCACATGACATATGAAGTTAATGCTGTTTAGCAGAAAGGTAGCCTAGTGATAGAAAATATGCAGTGATTCCATAAATTCTATGTGTGTGTACTAATACCTGGTACATCCAGTGGAGAAATAGGTGTATGGCGTTACTTTAGGCAATAATGTCTTGGTCATTCCTGGGCAGAGTGTGAGTGTGCAGTGAGTATTCCAGGATGTGTGCAATTCTAGCATTTGCTATACATGATCTATAGGTTGCAGATTCTCGTGCACTTCCTTAGAGGCACTTTGACCATAAAGCTTCTCAGAAGTGAAAGTAGTGAAAGCATACAGTTTAGCATATGCATTAAGTCAAAAAGGAGAACAGAAATAAAGACTTGAGCTCACTAAAGCACACACCTGTTAGAAGAGGTGAAACTTTCAGACAAAAACTGAAACAGGTCTGTGACAGATTGCAAGTCATGGGCAGCACTAGAACATTTTAATTAGAAGTGCTTGATTAATAGTGGTGGTGGAAAACTTATCTGATTAAAAGCCTGTAAGTTTGGACATACAGGCTTCCCCACTTATCTAACAGATTAGGGACTGGAGCAGTGTCAGAAAGTGGAAATGGTTGTCAAGCAGCGCCCATCTGCTGTAGGGAACATAGTGGACTTGTAGAGGCTCGCTTGGGACCAACCACATGCACACGCTGCTTGTAAAGTCTCTCAACTGGCTTGACACTTCCCCCCCCCGAGCTCTCTTTGCAAGCAGTGTATGTGTGGTCCCAGGCGACCCTCCATAGATAAGAAGAACTAAGGGAAGCCCACTATTTAAGTGTTTGCAATACAGACAAGGTCCAATTCAATCAGGGATCTACTCTTTCCATAGGCAAGACTTGGGACGGCACATGCGTGCAAGTGATCCCAAGCAGCCCTCCTATGGTCAAGGAGAACTGATGAAAGAGCAGACACCACGTTGAATTGATGGAACTTGTCTTTAATTTGGAGGTGTTAAAAGAACAAGTCTTTAGGTAATGAGACATGGAAAGGTGGGGGCTTCCTGCGGATGCTGGTTTTTCTTTCTAATGCTCAAAAACCAGAATCAAATATTTTGGGACCCCATAGTTAATGTTCAGATGCATCTTACATGAATAGTCACGTATCTAGAATGTTCTAGTCCTTAATTCTTTGTCTGTTCATTTGTTAGACTCTCACATACAACTAAAGGGGAATTGTGCTACCTGGAGCCATTCAAGAGAGTGAATCTTTTTTTTTTTAAATGTACATACGGCAGGGATATTTTTAGGGGGATATCACTGAAAATTTCTGAATGAAACCAGGTGAAGCAAAATGGGGAAATGTATGCAAAATGTGGCCCATGTGTGGCCCACTCTTATTTAAGGATTTCTTCTACTAAAATAGTGAAGTCAGCAGTACAGAATATTTACATTTTTACACTCACTTTGTCACAGGATAAAATACGGGCTAAAGTCCATTGTATTTTTGAGGGCTCTTTTGTCTTTAGGACAGTTGTCTCGTGATGGTGAATTAGCATGCTACTAGCTAGTGAAACTTGCGAGTGAGAGGAAGCTCCAGAAGAAGAGATTGAACAAGGCCTGGACGCTTGTTGAGCTAAACCAGTAAGACTGTAGGGTCCAAGTGGGCATTTAAGATAAATGAAGATACAGAAGAGAATGTTCACCGTTACAAATCCAGACAAAGAATAAGAATGAATGCTGAGACATGTAGCATAATGGCTCAGTGAGTTAAAATCATAGAATCATAGAGTTGGAAGAGACCACAGGGGCCATCCAGTCCAACCCTCTGCTATGCAGGAACACACATCAAAGCACCCCCAACAGATGGCCATCCAGCCTCTGCTTAAAGACCTCCAAAAACCTCCACCACATTCTGAGGCAGCATATTCCACTGCTGGACAGCTCTGACTATCAGGAAGTTCTTCCTAAGGTTCAGGTGGAATCAGCTTTCCTGCAGCTTGAATCCAGTGCCATAGATAAACATGCGGACCTTTTCTGTCATGATCGTAGACATTTATCACACCATTCCACCAAAGAACGTCAGGAATGAAGGTGGATAACTGTATTCTACTTCTTGCTGACACAGTGAGCTCCACAAGGTAAAAACATTACACTCCAAAAAATTCAGCCTTCATATATATCGTACCTATCAGCATTACTATCTGGTACTTTCAGTTCTCTTTAGCTACAAAAGACTAATATACCAAGTATTTTGGAAGACCAATAAATGTTTGCAAATTGAAATGATGCAAGCAAAGAATATTCGTTGTGGGATTTCTAGGGTGTAAGCCTGTGTGGCCATATACAAAAAGTACATTCTGTCACATTCTTTCATAAATAGGATAATAAAATCCCAATGTATGTATAAATGGTGTAGGGGAGTATAGTTGTGCCAAGCTCAGGGGTCAGTTCTTTGTTCTTGGATTCTTAGTGAGGCCACATAGACTGTCATATATGCGAGGGAGGGAAAAGCTGAATGGGCAGAAGCCATGAGAGTTTTAAGTGGTGACCCAGGTTGGGAAGTTGATTTGGTCTCCATTTCAGGAAGCAAATTCACTCAGAGACGTCTTGTGTTCATGATTTTTGTAAATGTGGTGAAAGTCAGAAAAATAAAAGACCAGCAAGGAACAGCAAAGATAAGAAAGCTGGTTTTCTTTAACATTCTTTCACTTCTGGGCACAAATGGGAATAAAAACAGAAGGGGGATGAGTTGTGACCAGCACTGATTATTTATTCTAAGAAACAAACAATAGAAAAAGAACTGGCGGGGGGATAGGGGAATAGAGATGCATTAACTGGTGGGTTATATAAGTTATTGTGTTGCTTTCCTTTCTCTGACTAATATGGCTGCTATAGAGACTGGAAATTTTCAGTTACACTGAGAAATAATCCAAGCGGTGTTGCTTTTTTAAAAGGATGAGTTCCTGAAATATATATATTTTTAAAAAGCAGTCAGAGAGTATACTTGGCTATGCATTCATAGCTCTTAGGCCTGATAAGCTTAGTTTCTGGAATACTTAGAAGTGGTGTAGTAAAGTGTCTAAGAGATAACTAAGAGACAAGAGTATGAAGTTCAGATCTCATTTCAGCCACAAAATCAGTAGGCACTTTTACACAAGCTACTGCCACTCAGTTTCACTATACCTCACTTCTGTGATACAGGAATGATGATGATGATTATCATGATTTTGATTTTTTTAAAAATTGTTACCAAAAAGTATATTACCAGATTATGAACTGTTTGTCACAACATCCTGATGAGTTATGGCAAATCAACTTTTTGCTATTAGGAAGTCACTCTTTGGAATTTCTACTTTTCTACCTGAATCTAAACACTGCCACTTGGATGAAAACCAGAACTACCCTGTCTAATGTTAGGTATCTGATGCTATCTCCTGGTGTGTTCTGAATGGCTTCCAGTTTTGCTTCTAGCTACCCCTATCTGAAATTTCAACAGTTATGCATCAAAATGTATAAATAACATTTAAGTCAATATATCATGTTGTGTAACAGCAAGTACACAATAAAATTTAATAATTAAAGTGATAGCTTAGTATTAAAAAACTCAAAAGTAACATCACAGAAGCCAGTGTGTTATAAAAAAATATGTACCACTTAATACCTAAATTTAAAATTAGCTCTCCAGGATAAGCAAGAAAGCTTCTGGGCATTTGGCAGACTATAATCTGGAAATAGTAAATGAGAACTCTGATAAGAGTTTGCTTGCCTTGTTTAAATGTCCTCTGTTTACAGTTCGCAATTTAAGGCAATAGAAATATTTAGAATTCAGGCCTTTTCTGAACTGTTTGATTCTGGTGGGGGCTTATTTTTCTAATTTGTGTGACTCTGTGCAAATTTAGGAGCTTCCAGTCCTCTCTCCTATCCCTGAGTAGACTTCTTTTATCAGTGCACTGTAATCTTGGGTTTTGGTGCATTATTCTTCTTTGTTTGTGGCAGATTATTTCAGTTGAATAGTGCTTCCTGTTACATGGCATGAGGCCTTTCTATGAGAAAAGGATGTTCTCTGGCATACTCTTAAACAATTTGTTTTTTTGATACGTTCCTGTCCTGCACCTTTACACAGTGGTAACCCATTTTTACAGGCAGTCCAATGATGTGATGCTGTGATGGTGACATTGTTTTAACGTGTTCCTTCAGTATTGTAGGGAAATTCCTAGGCCTTGAGCTGAGTAAAAGTGGTCTGGACAGCATCTCAGTTGAGCCAAAGTAGTAGTTTAATCCTGGCCCTCATTCCATGGAGCTCTTCAGACACATTTTGCAAGGGGAATTGTTTCCATTCTGCCTTCTGGCTGATACAGCAAAAGAGGTTGACCTGGCAGTACGCTAATGTCCTACATCCCTGTTTGGTCAGGAATTATATAATCAGCCATACGTTGAAGCAGCTGTCTGAAAACATTGGAAGGGCTATTGCTGAAGCTTTCCAGAGCTAGTTAAGAATGTAAGCCACAGATTCTGAGCCTAGAACACATGAGCCAGGAGGTATTCCTGACAAACTGAATTGAATGTATAATCTAACTAGTTTTGGTTAAAATACCTAGTTACTGTAATCAGTCCTTTTCCTAATAACAGAAGTATAATTGCATTAAATTGCAGTTGTCGTGAAATGAGGGATAGCTTCAGTCCTTTTGCATTTCCTCGATACCTTTTTAGTTGGTTGTATTGTTGAAGATATGTGGCATCACAAAATGGTGGGGAAAGGCTTTTTTACCTTTTACAGAATTACAACTACAAATAACTGTTTTTGGAGGCTTTTGATAATAACTGTAATATTTGGAAGTTACCATCAAACTGTGTACTTCAAAAGATAACATTCCAGATCCTGCTACTTTTTTAAAAAAAAAATCTAAACTTCTGA
This sequence comes from Ctenosaura bakeri, assembly GCA_948474755.1. NCBI lineage: Eukaryota > Metazoa > Chordata > Lepidosauria > Squamata > Iguanidae > Ctenosaura > Ctenosaura bakeri. The sequence goes on along the minus strand of CAOLHI010001356.1, from coordinate 243,021 downwards.
AGAAAGGAAACCCATGTTCCAAAATGAGCAGTATTAAATTCTATGGCCAAGACAAACTGCAAATGAAGTGATTTTTTTTCCTTATCTCTAATTATTTTCCAACATTAAAAAAAAACCAGTTTTGCATAATTCTTCATTTTCACTTTATGAGGAGGGGCAAAGCAGTCTGCCTGACACTGATTCTCAGCAGTAGAGCACATTGTGTGTAGAAGGCAGTACCTGATATCTCTTGTAAGGCAGGTAAAATTTTCTGTTGAAAGCTTGAGTGGCTGCTCTCGATCAGCATAGACAGTACTGAAATAAATAAATAAATGGATTGTCTCTGGATAAAGGGGGCTTCACAGGAAATCTCAAGCACTGCCACTTGTTTTTGAACATATCTGATGGGATTTAGTTTTTCATAGCCACATTGAGTTCCATATGGGAGAAAGGAGGAAAGTAAGTAAGTAAGTAAATAAATAAATAAATAAATAAAAATCTAGCTTCTGGTGTATATTCAAGCATTTATATTATATTTCCTGTGTGCATAGCTTGCCTTTCTTCCATCATGAGAGTCAAGTCAGTCTGTACAGGCTTCCTTGGTAGTCTCCCATCCAGGCAGTGAGCAGACACAGATCAGTTGAGTTTCTGTTGCATTTTATGCTTCCAAAGTGGCATCTTGATGTTGCCTGAGCACTTCCAAGTATATCTTTGCAGCAATGCTAATTTATTAAGGTTTGAGGGGAGGGGCTGATTGGTAGAAGGAGGAGTTGTGTAGATGTGGTTTCCTCTGTTCCAGTGGGACTGAAACATACTTTCTGCTGTTGCTCTCATATCTTACATGTAGGTGTCCTATTGTGTCTGGTTGGCCACTATGAGGACACGATGCTGAACAGCATCAGGAGTTGGTCTGATCTACCTGGGATCTCATATTGGCATAAAATCACTGTTCCGTAATATTCAGAAGCTTGAATGGCTGTATGCTGTACTGGGTCTCTGTCATGCTGAAGTTCTGTTTTTTATCCAGAATGTTTTAGTTGTGAAACTTATTGTCCTTTTTTCATCTCATGGTTTTATGTTTTCTCTGTAGCCTATCTTTTTAAAAGTTTGAGAAAGTGTTTCCCTTTCAACTCAAATAATTCTATAAACAAGATTGATTGTATTTTAATTGATTTAATCAGTATTAAATAAACAAAACTTTGGCTGATTAAAGATTGAAGTCCAGTTTTGATCAATGTGGGAAAGAATGATTGAAAATTTAGGAAGGTACTGTCTTCTGCCCCCTTTTTTCCTGGAAAAGGAATAGAAATAAAAGTAGTATCTTTTCAGTAAAATGTTTTGAAAGCACAATTTACTGTTGGTAGAAGATTATTGAAAAATCTTAAATGTCACTGTCACTACTGAGAGTCAGAAAGCATTCTTTTCCATGCTGTTTGCAGATGGCATCAAGGTTCACATATGGAAAGACAGGTTTAGGTTATTGCATTTGGGGAGTCATTGTGTCTTTCCAGGGATGCTTTTAAGTAACCACCATACCCTTAATCTGGAGTAGGCCTCAGAGATATGGGGTTCAGTAGCATGAACCCTGAGAAAGTTAGATAACTCTTTGGCTGACAGCTCTCAATGGCAAGCTCTCAGGTAGCCTTTCTCTGCTTCCGAGCTGCATTTAATCTGTGGAAGCATTCAAGATGTTTCTAGAAATGTTTTTTGAGAATCTGTAGCCATGGGGGAATATTCTGCCCAGTTTTTCTGGCCCTCATAACCACTTCCCCAAAACATTTTACAAACATTTAAAATATAAGTAGTTCTTATTTTACATATCAAAATCCAAATGTGTTTGCCTTCTTTAGCAAGATAAAATGCTTTCTCCTGAATACTATAACTTGAAGTTTTAAAACTGTCTTGTTTGAATTCATGTTGTAAGCTGCCTTGTGTCCTGTACTGGTGTAAAGGTGGGAAATAAAATAAAATGAGATATGAGAGCCACCATCCTTGCCCTTCCTGGCTTATTAAAAAAGTTAGAGGGGGAATGTCTGAGTGGATAGAAGGTATGGTTAATGCCTCCTTAAAACAAAGTCCCGGCTTGCCTCAAGAAGGCTGTTATAAAGCCGCTACTGAAAAAAGCTGTCCCTCAGTCCCGCCATTTTGGACAATAACTGGCCAGTCTCTAACATTCCATTTTGGGCAAGATTCTGGAACATGTGGTGACCTCCCAGCACCATGGGTTTCTGAATGAAACAGATTATCTAGATTCATTTCAATCTGGTTTCAGGCATGGCTATGGGGCTGAGACAGCATTGGTCACCTTATTGGATGACCTACAACGGGAACTAGAAGGGGAAGTGTGCCCCTGTTGATTCTGCTGGACTTCTTAGTGACTTTCAGTATCATCAACCGTGGTATCCTTCTGAGTTGCCTTGTAGGGAACAAACGATTGCCAGTTCCCTGCACTCCCTTCCTCACCGCTTGTGCTGCCAGTGGCCAATAACAGCGTGCAGGGAGGGTGATCGCCCGTTCCCTGCTCTTCCTATCCCCCACTGGGGTGAGGGCACCGGGGGCCAGCAGTAGTGTGTAGGGAGAGCATCCAAGCAGGGGGAGTTATTTGTGGGTTTTTGACTTCACGAGAGCTTTGTGTCCATATTCCTTGTGAACGTGGAAGGCCTACTGTAGTAATAAGCAGAGTTGTACATAACAGCAATGTTGCACATTGCAGTTGTACATTGCAATTACACATTGCATATTGTAGTTGTGCATTGTACACTACCATCCAGTCATTGATATGTGTCATGCAGTGTTACCATTCTGCATGGGGGTTGCATGATAGTGTAACATATCTCTGCTAACATATTTATTAGTGACTTGAATGACTGACTAGAGGGCAAACATATTAAATTTGCAGTTGGTGCCAAAGTAGGTGGGAAAACTAGTTCTCTAGAGGACTGGATCAGAATTCAAAATGTTCTTAATTGTTTGGAGAGCTGGGCAAAAACTAACAGAATGAGTTTCAACAAGATACAGGTGTGAGGTATTACACTGAGGCACAAATGCAGGATGAGTGACATCTGGCTTAGCAACAATCCATGTGAAAAGGATCTGGTTGATCTTGGTGGGCCATACACCTAACATGAGTCAACAATGGGATGTGACTGTAAAAAAGGCCAGTGTAGATCTGGGCTATATGAACAGGAATAAAGTGTCCAGATCAAGGGATGTAATAGCAGTCAGCTTTGGTCAGACCTTGCTTAGAGTGCTGTGTCCAGTTCTGAGCCTTATAGTTCAAAAAGGCTATTGATAATTTGGACCATGCTCAGAGGAGGGTGACCAGGATGGTAAGCAATCTAGAAATCAGTTCCTATGACTAAAGGCTTAAAGAATTGGGATTGTTTAGCCTGGAGAAGAGAAGACTGAGAGGTGACATGAAAACCATGTTTAAATATTTGAAGGGATGCTGTCTTGAAGATGGAGCAAGCTTATTTTCAGCTGCTCTGGAGACTAGAACATAAATGGGTAGATTGAAATTGAAAGAAAAAAAGGAGATGCTGCCTAAAATTAGGAAGACCTTGACAATAAGAGTGGTTCCACGGTGTGTCTGCATGGCAGGAGTTGGACTAGATGACCCTTGTGCTCCCTTCCACCCTTATGATTTTGGAAATATTTACCCTATACTGAGAGAATGTTGGATTGTAGCCAAAAGTGGGAGTAAGTGTGTGCTACTTCCATCCTGCCTCAGCATCACTCTCAACACACACATAACATTAACTGGAAATCTGAATGGAGCAGTATTGTTAATTAACTTAAAAAATGCTTGCATCTGGATTGTATTCCCTTTTCTTTGTGGTAATGCCTTTTGGGGAAATTGAAAAAATATTTGAATATTGAGAGACTTTGGTAATGAGACTCTCAATCAGCAGAGTATTTTAGTAATTGCACAAAAACAGAAGTTGAACAGATTACCAGTCCCACTTCTTTAACACCACCCCAAACACACTTAATCTAGCTCAAAATAAACACAAAAACAGTTTGGTAAAAAATATAAAAGAGTTTACTCACAAAATCTTGTACATAGTCTATACAGGTTCAATTCTTGAAGAAGGTAGGAAGAAAATTAAGCACTCACATGCTTGCTGACAATAATCCCTGTTGGGACATCTCAGAGCATGCTTTCAGGACAAAAGGCGAAGACAAAAGGGGGGAGTAAATGGCAAGAGAACCTTTTAAAAACAAAGAATGTGTACGTGCTGGAGGAAGAGGTGTTAACCAACGAACAGGAAGTTCTCTCTAGGCTATCTCTCTGTGCCTACAAATAGACATGCAAACAGGTTGCCACTCCCAACAATGCCAACTACAAGTCTCTTCCTTATTTCTCCCCTTTCTGTCCTAAGACTTGCTTTTCCTTGAAATTTTAATAGTTTTGTTTTTATTTTTCAGTATATCTAGAAGTGGAAAAGATTTAAGAATTTAAGAATCCCTTTTCACTTTAACTCAGAAACCAATAAGACAAAGAAAAGAAACTGACCCAAAACAAATATAAATAAAAGCCACAGCAGAAAGAGTATTGCTGGTCAATCAATACAGTTTAACAGATCATCAGTGATAATCTGAAATAAAGCCAAAAGGCTTAACCATTCATGTACAGACAACTTCTGAATTTGGTCCTGCAATTTTAGTATCATATGGCTCAAAGGATCAGGAGTTCTCAGTGTGTGCATGTGTGCACGTACACTTGCATATATATGTGTGTTGCTGTTCCAATTATGAAGAATAATTTCTGTTTCCAGTGCTCTTTGAGTGTTGCTGGCGTGTGTTGGTTCTTGGGAAATGGCTTTGCATCTGCAACCATGTTGCAGGGGTAAAACATCAGTTGTGCACTTCCTAAATTTCTTTCTATAAGCTGAGGGCCCCCTATTATGGAATCTGATACAATGCAGAATTTCAATGAAATGTTCAAAGCCTGTGACCAGTGAACAGAAGATAGCTTCGGGAGAATCTCCTTGAATCTCTGTTGTTGTGTTTTATTTAAGAACTAGTGTGGTTTAGTTGTTTGATTATTGGAGTCGAGACCATGTTTCAAATCCCTGTTCAACTACTGAGACCCACTGGGTGATTATGAGCAAACCACCCTCTCTCATCCTCAGAGGAGGACAGTGGCAAAACCCCTCTGAACAAATATTGAAAAGAAAACCCATGATAAAATTATCATAACTTTGAAATGATTTGAAGTCACTTAAGAAACAATAACGAAGTTTTATTTCTTTGGAGCAAATAGTATGTTTTTCACACTTACCACTGACTCCTTTACTTTAGAAATATATGATTAAGCTTCTAAATAGTGTGCATACAATTTCTTGCAGAAGTATTATACAACTTTCAAGTGTCAGGTTGCTTTTGTTTATTTAACTATTGGGTCGGAACAAAAATATTTGCACTTTCACTTTAGTGAGTATCGTGTGTACATCAAGTGGTAACAGTACCAGTTCAATCCAATACCAGCAAAAGGAAAAGAGACAGTGGGCCAACTGAATCTCTCGCTTGAATCTTCCACTGAAAGGGAATCCCAAAACCTAGGAGCACTTACTGAGAAGGCTGTCTTTCATGTCCTCATCAAATATGCCTGCTATGATGGCAGTGCGACCGAAATAACCCGAAGATCCTACCACTTGGGCAGGCTCATAGAGGGAGATGTGGAGACTCTTATAAAGCACTGTGAGTACTATGCTCTACAGTGAGAAAGACTTTTAGGCCTATCTGACTTTTTCCTGTCTACACATAGGCATAGGGCTCTCTGTTGTTTCAGATTAGGTCTTTCTCAGTTATCCTTAGTATCCTCGGCACTGAACCTGAGACCTTGATCTAGAATTCTTGTTGTGTGCCTCCTTTCTGGCTTGTGGTGACCCTAAAGTGACCCTGTCATGGGGTTTTTGTGTGCCTGGGTGTGATGCACGCAAGGTCACCCAGTGAGTTCCATGGACATGCAGGAAATTGAGCCTGGTCCCCAGGACTATATTCCAACGCTCAAAACACCACACCACACCGGCTCTCACAAGTAAATGAGCAGTTAGCAGTCTGTAATTCCATTCTACCCTAAGAGGCTTCTGATGTGGTCAGTATCATTGCTTAGCAGGCACTGATCTTTGGATACAGGCAATGGTTATTTAACACTATGCTTTCTTGGAAAGTCTAGATTTCCCACCTATACATCATTCCCATCTTGCCTCATCTTGGGTGATGGGTATAATAAGAGATAATGAGAGTTCTCTTATTAAAACTTCTGCTATTATGTCCAATGAGAAGGAGAGTGCATTTATATTTTTTGATTTCTACAAAAGGGGGGATCAAATGTTGCTTACTTCTTGGCCACTGGCCAATTAAAAATATGATCTGGTTTTTGTTTAAAAACAAAACAAGCTGGAGCAAGTCCAGAGGAGGGTGACCAAAATGGTGAGAGGCCTGGAAGCCATGCCCTATGAGGATAGACTTAGAGAGCTGGTATGTTTAGTCTGCAGAAGAGAAGGTTAAGAGGGGACATGATAGCCATGTTTAAATATTTGAAGGGATGCCATGTAGAGGAAGGAGAGGGCTTGTTTTCTGCTGCTGCAGAGACCAGGACAAGGAGCAATGGATTCAAGCTGCAGGAAAGGAGATTTCCACCTAAACCTCAGGAAGAACTTCCTGACAGTCAGGGCTGCCTGCAATGGAATCTGTTGCCTGGAGTGTAGTGGAGTCACCTTCCTTGGAGGTTTTTAAGCAGAGGCTTGATGGCCATCTGCCGGGATTGATTTGAGGGTGTTCCTGCATGGGCAGGGGGTTGGACTGGATGGCCCCTGTGGTCTCTTCCAACTCTACATTTCTATGATTCTATGATTCAATGATTCTATAAGAAAAGAGTTGATGTACCAGCAAGATAATAGTTTCTGTACCCATAGGTTAGCTTTCTGTAAGATGTTTCATTCTTGTGTGTTAAGTCATATAACTCCAGTGTAGTAATAGTAACAACAACAACAACAAAAGAATGCCTCTTTATGATGCTCTTTACACCTAAGGGACAAAGACAATAAAACAGAACACCACAACAATACATGGAATGAAATCTCCAACAGTGTAGACAGAATGCTGTCTGTCTTTGTCAACTGCAGTTAAAAAACTTGCTTCTCCATATGCAGGCCTTTGAAGTTTGGAGATAGATTGTATTCTTTGCAGTTTTTTGCATGAAGAAAGTGCAAAAATGGTAATTGAAAACCAGATCCATCAGTCTTGTAGTCCTATACATAGCTGGAATGCAGACTCAGTTATGTATAGAAGCAGTTTTAGAAGTTGCTTAGAGGATTTATCAAGAGGGTAAAAGAAAAGAATGGCTGCACAGAAGCCTTTTTAGTTGAGTCAGTGAGAGCTGACTAAATCTTACAAGTGGATACTTATAATGGAACCTTGGTTTCTGCTTTTCTGAAGCTCTCTGCCATGATTGGTTCTGTTTTGAGCAGAGAAGCCATTGCTACAGGAAAGGACAAACGTTTGCTGTTTATTCTGCTGTGTCTTGGCTTTAAATTTCCACAATTCTAAGCTTTTTTTTTTAAAAATTGTATGTAGGGTAGTAGTGGGAAAATGTATTGTCCTGTAGATGATGTTAGATCCTATTCAGTGTAGTCAGTTGTGAGGGTTGATAGGAGTTTTAGTCAAAGAACATCTGAAGGGCTATATGATCCCTAGACTATAAACGTGTTTTGTGATATGATTTGTTAGCCAGTTAATCCATGTGAAAGATGAATGGTATATGACATAGTGATGTTGGCTAGAATCCTCATATTAGCTACCATAATCCTGGGTGATCTTGAGTTAGTTTCCATGGTTATTTACATGTAACAAGAAACCAGGAATTCTGATGTATTAAACACAAAGTGAATGAGTTTTTGTGCATTAAGTTTTTGTTACTATTCCATATAAACTGTCAAAAAAACAGAGCAGAGATAGATTACTGTGGTTCCAAATCTGGGATGTTGATTTAAAAAATGTGTTCCAAGATCCAGGGTTAGTGAATCAACCAGAAACCCTCATTTAATTTTGATTTAGACCCTGGTTTATTTGAGGACCAAATGGTAGCAGCAGCAATTGCAAGAAATCACTCCACAATCCCAGTGTCAGATTAATTTGACCCTGCCTGGTTTGTAAACAATTTTAATTCAGAGGAGAGCAAAGTGGGAGTGAATGGGATAGATGTACATGTGTGAACGTTGTTGAATAAACCAGGATTCCTGGTATATTGTTATATGCAAATTCATCCATTATGTCTTAGTCAAAACTAACACACGGGTTTGATATGAAGAGAAAATTGGGTCTGTTGTGAAGAAAGGATAGCATGTATATCGGGAATTGTGCTTTCTGAAGTACGGATTTGATCAGTATTTGGACTCACTATTAAGAAATGTTCTGTAGATAACGGTCAGATGGGAACTCTCCAGTATCTTCTAGCTGGAAAAGTGAGCACCCATGATCAAAGCATCATAGAATCATGCTGTTGGAAGTGACCTCAAGGCTTTCCCTGCCAGTGCAGGAATCCGATCTAAAACATCTCAGAGATATGACCGTCCAACTTATGTTTAAAATCTCTAGCCAAAGAGACTACTATAACTTGAGGTAGTACATTCCACTGATAAACAGCTGTTTCTATCAGGAAGTACTTGCTGATATTCAGTAAGAATTTATTTTGTTTTAATTTGAGTTCATTTTAATTTGAAGTCCTTTTTTCCACTTGGAGAAATAGCAAATCAACTTAATTTAAAATTTGCTGTGATAATCCTTCAGATGTTTGTCATAATATCTCCCAGTCTTCTTTGAAGGCGAAAACAAACCCAGTCGCCTCAACTGGCTTCCCATAGGGCTTGGATTCTGCATCTTATATCATCCTTGTTGCCCTCCTCTAGTCTTGTTCCAGCTTTTCCATATTCCTTCTTAACATTAGGTATCCCAAACTGGACACAGTACTCTTAGGTGAGTCTTAACTATAGCATTGTAAAGGGGTACTGTTGTACATGGTGAAATGGTACTCTTCTTAGATGAAAGAGGAGGCACATCTTTGTATAATGGTTACACCTCTTGAGGCACAAGGCAGGCTATGTGACTGCCCTTTGTGTTTTCTCCACTTGTCTAGCACAGTATCCATGTATGTGCTGTAGCTTTCATTCTGCACCAGCAGACCTTTCATCACAACGTAATAAAATAAAAGACTGGGATCTCTCACTGATTTTGTCATAGTTATATAGTCCCTGTTTGGCCATGAGTCTCCTAATTATTACTTTTGCAACAAAAAGTACAAGACATTTCCCCTGCTACTTCTTCCCCTGCCAGCCCCTCAAAGTTCCAGTCTCCTTGAATGTGACATATTGCTCTATATTCCAGGGTACTTACTATCCAGGATATTCTACACATATCCAGCAGGTCTCTAGACAAGCACCCCATCGTGGATAGCATTGGGGTAAGGCTTACAGGGAGTGTGGTAAAGGTCCATCAGGATCTAATTTGTGTGAAAAAAGTGACCAAAGTGGGCTATTAGCATCAAGAGTGACAAGTACACATAATATTTATAGAGCTAGCTTTGGGGATGGTGGTATAGAATGAAAGGCAAGTAAGAAACTGACGTTTTATGTTCCTGTGTGAGTTTTTACTTGTGCCCACTGCACAAAAGAGGAAAAATTTTACTCTTGTCTCCAAAGCTGTAGAATTTTGGAACCCTTCTCTTGACTCCAGCTCCTATATTTTCTTTGTCCTACTCTGACTCTTTCATAAATGGCAAATTTATATTAATTAGTAATAACAGTTTTACTGTAGTGTAATGGTAGCCCAAGGCATTTCATCACCACCACCACGTGAATCATCAGGTACTTAGATTGATAGAACATAATACACATTTATTTAATTATAAAATAAAATTATAAAATGATATATTTACCATTTATTTGTAGTATTATCAGTTTCTGTTTTGAAGCTGAAGCTTTGGGGTCAGTACATTTCTACCACCCAAAATTGCTTCCAACTCCACTACCCTAAATCCACAGCTCTGCCTGTTTCTATACAGAGATTTATAGTTCAGGCTACAGGTTATATGCTAGAGACAGGATTAGTAGGACAAAAATTGAACTTCAGAGCAGTGCTGCTCAATGTGGCGGTCTGTGGCGTCATGCTGTTCCCTGAGTTATCTGCTACCAGTCACTTGGAGGGCTACCAGAAAAGTAACAGACAACAGTAGCCAGTGGGCATTTTATGGGTACTACTCTCTGGCACATGAGGAAAACCAAATGTATGGTTGCCCTTATCAAGATAGGTTACAAAGTGCTGCTTTCAAGCGGTACATTAATAGCTATCTGATATGGAGGACCAGCAGTTTTTTGGGGCTTTTCCCCCCACTGTGTGCCCAGTGGCTACAATTTTTTTTATCTTTTTCCAAAAACACACCAAGAATCAGCACCCAGTGGCACAGAGATTTACAGTGGTCCATGGACCTCCAGATTGTGTAGCACTGCTCAAGGGCATACATATGTATTTTATTGACAACAGCAAAATCTTTTGTCCTTAAAAACAGGACCAGTCAAAGCAGCTTATAATAAAATGGGTTAAAATACAGAGAAAAGGAGTAGTGTATGATAGTCCCTCAACATGGGAAACGGAACTTCATACTGTAGTCCAAGTTAAAAGAAAAGAAAACATTGCTAGAGTTCCCCTCAGTCTTAAGAATATCAGAGTCAGTGGTAATTTTCAGGGGAGGAAGTTTCACAATTGGGTGCTGAAATAGAAAAAGCAGTATTTCATGTCCTAACCATTTGTGCCTCTGAAGTTTCTGAGATGCACAGTCAAGTCTCTTCTGTTGAGCTCTGGGGTGAGGGTAGGATTGTAGAGCTGAGGCTCGGTCCATCACCATTTATATAACAAGCTCACATTTAAAATTTTTCCATGAAATGAACTGCAAGCTTAGATGAAACAAGAATGGAGTGATAGCTGTCTGGATGCATACATTTAAAAGCCACCCTTGCAAGTTGGCCTTCCATGCATATTCTGACACAGATAGTAAAGAAAAAATGGAGCATATACTTAAAGCTGAAGCATATGCTTGAACATCTTGGTTCCTTTTCTTCTCTTACTGTGTTTCTACAAATGCAGGTGGAATTTTGCAAAAAAAAAAAAAAAATCAATACCTTGATAATCAAAGACTCTTTAACTTTGGACTGTAGGGATAAGCTGAAAGGCTTATGGACAGGTCTTGCTGAAATCTTGAGGTGAGATTAAGCTTCAGTTCTGTTTTCCTCTGACAGCTTAGTTTGTTGCAAAAGTACTCTTTAGGGTTTTGTGGGGGGGGAGAGTTGTAGGTCCTGGGACTGAATCTGGCCCCTTTGGAGTCCTAATTGGGTGTTCAAAATTCTCCAGCTGGTCCCTTCCCTGGTGCCAACACCATTTAATAGGTTTTTAATATTTTTCTTCCCTTCAGATAGGTTGAAATGCCTTTCCTAAGGTTAATCTAGAAGTGAATATCTGGCCAGTCTTCATTTTAAAAAATGCAAATAAAAAAGATTAAAATAAATCACATTGTTTGAGGGAATACCAGTCATTGCAGGTACTAAGGGAACCAAAGTGAACTCCCCAACCTATTGAAATTGCCAACCTCATTCTAAATCATCTTTCTACTTTTGTGAACCCCCCCCCCAAAGTCCTAGCTCAGTCTTTTGTGATGGATTCCAATTAATTGTATCCTGTATGGTGACCGCTACTGTCCCTAACTGATGGCCTCTGACAGTTGATGTAGAGGTGTTTGTCTACAGGCAAAAGACATATGTAGAGCTGATGTTCACAGGCTTCTTTTCCATGCTGCTAGATTTCACATATGCCTGTCTGCACCCCTGCTTCCAGCAGTTGCTACACGTGAACAGCAAATGCCTTGTAAGAGGTCAAAATCCAGCCAGCAACTGGTAGATTGAGTCCAGCTAGTCTGGATGGCTCTCTGCACATAAACTGAAAGGAATACAACAGAGTGGCTTTGTAGCCACTATGGATGGGTGTTCCATCCTAATGAAGCCTTGGACGTTCAGCTATTCTCACACAATTTTGGATTTGTGTAGGTAAAACAGGAGTAAAAGAATTAACTCAATATCAGACTGCATAGGTATTTCAAGCTTAATCAGATCAGAAATGTTCCTGTGTCTTAGTAATCAGATGGTGCTGACAAAGTGACATGTCAGCATCATAATTTAGAGAATGCATTTTTTTTGAGCTGGTTGACTCAACTTTTGATTTGTTTTCCAAAGTACTCTGGTTAATATGTGTAATGTGCACTCATTTTTCTTTTAGTTTAATTCAGAAACCTTTCTTTAAATTTTTAAAATATGCATAATATGCTCTAAATTTTTGATTTAAAACATGTGGAGTTCGATAGAGACTTCGATATTCAGCTGTGAATTTGCTGCTGCATTCAGAGGGCTTCTGTGTTCAGTTATTGATGCGCCTGTGGGTACGGACTTGACAACACTAGAACCTTAGAATCTTCTGTGGTCACTTTCATTATTTGTTTTGAACACAGTTACTGAGGTGTCAAAAGGAACACGGAAAGCAACCATATAGTTAGACCATTGGTATAGCTCAGCATTGTTATCGGCGAACGGTCAATAAGAATAGCAAAAAATTTGATGGATAGAATATCATATGACGGAGGATTATCTCACATTCTCTCTCTCTCTCGATACATACATACATACATACATACTGTGGTGCATTTGAGTTACATCAAATATTCTCTCTATTGACTATGGAATCTGTAAAAGTGTGGGTTGAATTTGCTTTCTCAGTTATATGTTTTTCTCATAAAACAAAGAAGCAAACTTTAATGATCAAAAATCCTTTCTGTAGAACTACAATTCAAGTCTGGTATCAGTGGAATAATATCTGGTCCCTCTCCCCATTTCACTTTTAATTTCCATACCAGTTCACCTTTTGTTTTATTATCCAGATAAATTTGTAAAATTTGCTCATTGGAAGAAAAATAACCTGTACAGACTGCTGGATTTTTACTCAGATTGAATCTAAATTACAGATCAACAAATTAAAGAAAAGCTACCAAATTAACCTAATTTATGTTGTCAAATATATTAAGTCACATGATTCTGAGCCTCAAAGAAGTATTAAACCAATCAACTAGGAAACTTACTTGCTTTGAAAATTTAGTATGGTGGGCTCTCCTTACTTGTGACCTTCACATGTGCGATTTCCAATTTACACAAAGCATCACATCCTATATGTAAAATGATGATGATGTGTGTGTGCAGATGTGCTGAAATTTCTGTGTGAGCATCACTGCCATTGAATGTAATGCAGCACGAACATTCTTGAATTCTGCTGTTAGTGGAGGTTCCTGGAATGGAACCCCGAGATATACAGAGAGCCCATTTCAGTGAAATAGAATACTGATATAAAGAGTATAACATCAACTTTCTATAATTGGCTTTTAAATACATCACTCAGTAGTATCACTGTACTAAAATTGATATTAGAATAGGACTTAGATTATATTTTTTTAATAATTTTTATCAATTTTCCAAAAAAAAGGAATAAAAAAATATGTACATCTTATAGTAATAAAACATATAATGGTAGTATTTTCTTACAGCAATTTCACATATGTTAAATATTTCTTCCTAGCTTCCTTGTAAGAGATAATAAATATTATTATTCGTTTTATAATATAAACCCTCTATTTGTCATCAATTACATCTTATATGTTGATCCAGCATTCAATTTATCTTGTCTATTAACTGTATTCTTACATCTTATCATTAATCTCCTAATTTAATCTAATTCTAGTTTTTAATTTACATTAGAAATATTTACTTTTATTATATTTATTTGTTTGTTTGATGTTTACTTTTTGTCATTTTTTCTTATTTCTTTTACATAAATAAGATAGCTTATATTACTCTCTGGTTCAGAAAATAAGAGTTTACAGGACCCCAGTCCTTCGCAATCTTCTCGTCAGTTTGCCCTCTAAGTCTCTGTGTTAAGTTATCTGCTAATTTAATTTCGTATAAGCTTTGTGTCCATTGCTCAGTGTTAGGTAGCTTTTCCTTCTCCCAAGGCTTTGCATACTCAACTCTAGCTATTGTTACCATGTATAGTAAAATCTTTGAGTACTTCTTCTGTGTGCTTTGGTCTAGTGTGTGCAACATATTCAACAGATAGATTTCTGGTTCTTTAGAGAATTCCACTTGAAGAATTTCTTCAATCTTCTTATGTATAATATTCTAGTATCTCTTTGCCTGCTTGCACATCCACCATAGACCTAGATTAGATTTTAGAAGATATCTTACTTAGATATCTTGAATTTTTTGAGTCCAGAAAAAAATGACATAATAGAAGTGATAATAACTCTTCATTATGATGGAGAAATTTGTATCCTATCTTCATACATGGATAGTACAAGAATTCTGGGAGGATTTGCAATCAGAAATTAGCCAGATAATGGAGTATCTTATCATCCTTGATCTGGAATTGGCACTATTAAATTTGTTTAGGGATGCAAATAAGAGATAGTACACAAGGATGTGCTTTCCTTTTTATTATTAGTGGCCAGCCGGATCATTGCCAGCAATTGGCAGAACCCATGCAGCACCTATCTTAGATCTTTGGTATAAAAAGTGGTATAAAAGGGGTTGGAATTTGGCACTGTCATAAAGACTGACATGACAAGTGAAATAAACAAAAGAACACCTTTGAGGCAACATGGTTTCTGTTTATCTCTTATGTAAGTCAAACTAACAAGGAAAGAAGACCTTTTCGGCTCACCCTTGGCTCCATCTGGAAAGGATTAATTCAATAGAACAGTAATTATAAAGTAAGTCACTTTGCATTTCAAGACCATGTAAATGTAGCTCATGTCCTGTAACAATTGTCAATGTTGTTAATTTTTTTTTTAACAAAAATGAATTAAAAAGAAAAATAGTGAATGGCGAGGTGCTTTTCAGTGTTCTTGAACGTGTTTCCCAGCCCTTTCTGGAGCTGTTGGGGGTTAGACCTGAGGCCTTCTGCATACCAAGCATATGTTCTTCCAGTGAGTTATGTCCCCTCCCTATGAGGATGAAAAGGAAATGAAAATAAGATACTGTGTTAGGTTGGCAGAAAACTCAGAACATATAACCACCACTTTCCTGTACAGTGATCTTGCTCCCATATCATATAGCATGTCCCTATTTTTGAACTATTTTTAGGGGGAAGAAAGCTTGCTGCTTTAGTAGGTATTATTATTATTTATTATTATTTATTTGTATCCCGCCTCTCCATATGGATCGAGGCGGTGAACAACTTACAAATAGCATATATTTCGATACATTTCTTATACATGCCCCCAACAAGCTGGGTACTCATTTTACCGACCTGCGAAAGGATGGAAGGCTGAGTCAAGGGTAACTTGTGAACGGAGAATGTTGTTCCTGTTTCTTATTCCTCTGCAGTGTCCTTGAAAATCTGAGGATTTGAGTATATGGCATCATGTACTCCTGTGGGTTGTTTGGATTATGTCAGTGTGTTCAGGCTCTGTCAACCATGTTCAATAGAGATTGGACTTGCTGTAACTGCAGAACAGGCTGATTTTTTTTTTAATGATTTGATTTTTTGGGAAAAAATCTAGATTTTTAAGACTTTACATTAGATTTTATTTAATTTAAGTGGGATATTTTACTTTAAAAAAAACACCAAGAACTGGAATATTTAACCCTAATTGCACTTGTTAGACATGCCGTGTTTGCCAACGTATTATTAGACCTACCAGTGCATAAAACGCACCCTACTTATATGCTGGCAAATACTATTTGCTGGTGTGTAAGACTGGCGTATAAGATGCACCCCATTTTCAAACACTATTTTTCAGGAAAAACGGTGAGTCTTATACACCAGCAAATACAGTAACTAACATAGAGTCAATGGGAACTTCGTAAGTCAGCACTTAAGATCCATTGATACATTAAACTAGTTGGGACTAACAATTGCATCTGGGTCTAAATTTATCTCTTGACTTTTTGCTTAAAAATACCACTTAGAATTAAATGTTATCATGAACATGGTAGTTGTAGTTATATTTAATCTCATAAAAATTAAGTAATGGCTCTGTCAGGCAGACACATGCTATTGAATTACATCAAACACAGGCATTCATTTTAAGTTTCTAGTCTCATTGATATGGCATTGAACAGTGATTCTCTGTTCCTGTTTCCAGTTTGACTCTCACTTTCTTTTTCTGAGCAGACTAAAGTTACATTGTCTACATACACATAAGCTGAATAAGACCGTGGTTGACAGCAGTCAGAAGCTTGGGGGCTGCATTGTCAAACAGGAGACCTTAAAGGGCTGCACCCTATCAAAATTTTTTATTTTTTCCCTTCTAAATGCTCTCTAGGGCAGTGGTTCTCAACCTTCCTAATGCCGCGACCCATTAGTACATTTCCTCACATTGTGGTGACGCCCAACCATAAAATCATTTATTTATTATTTACAATACCTCCACCCCGGCAAAGGCCGCCTCGCCGGCCAGGAACGGGGGGGGGGGCAGGGAGGGAAAGAGGAAGCCGCGTCTCCCCCGGAAAAACTCGAGAACCCCCTCCGGGGCTCTGCTTCTACTTCGCTCTCGTTTCCCTGCTGGGGGGGGGTGTGGGAAAAGTTTCCAAAGTTCGACCCTGGCCGGGGGGAGGAATACCAGCGCCTTTGTCTTTTGCGCGGGTGCAGCTCGCCCCCCGGAAAAGCCCGCCTTGCGGCCCCCCGGCCCTTCTGCAGCGCCCCCTCCATGGCGGTGGGGCAGGGGCCGTGGCAAGGAGGGGTCCTGCCCCCATGCTCCCTGTCCCCCCCAAGCTGGCCCTGTCAGACGGGAGGTTCTCCGGTAGTGGAGAAGGGGAGCGATTTCAGTCCCTTCTGAACAGGGGGCAAGAGGACGCGAGCGCGTGGCTCGGCTTGCGCACCATCACCGAGGAGGGAATGGAGCCTGAGACCATCGGAAATACGTATTTTCCGATGGTCTTAGGCGACCCCTGTGAAAGGGTTTTTCGACTTCCACGACAAGGTTGAGAACCGCTGCTCTAGGGGGTTGTGGAGACATTTTTTGCCATGGGTTGGTGTACAAATGATGTCTATTACCATCAAAGGACACCGTCTCCTTTGAGATCAATGTATGGCCATCTGTCTGTCCACCTCTCTCCCCCCTCTTGTTCTTTCTTTCTATTTTAACTGTAAAAGCTCAAAATACTTCTTCAAGGCTTTGGGGGCACCCTGTGAGGACATTCGTGGCTCCCTGGAGGTCTGTAGATCACAGATTAAAAACCACTGCTTTATAGCAATATTAATAGCCCTGAAATAAAACAATAAAAATATGGTAATTTTTTAAAAGGAATCAATTAAAATAAAATCGATTTATTTTGGGTTTAAAAGGTTTACGCAGAAGCAGGTCCCACTGCATTTAGTGAACCTTTCTTCAAGATAAATTAGTATACCCTGGCATCTTTAATTATAAACATTAAAAATATGTAACTCGCATTTAAAAAGCTTAAAAGTCTCATGCAGTGAGCTGTGCTTTTGGATCTTAGTTTTTATTGCTCTGACACAAAAACCAGTAAGAGAGATGCAACATGTAAAAAAAAACAATACAGAATAAATATGTAAATAGGCCTTGAAGTACATTGTTAAATGAAATTAGCAAGATGACAGGTCCAGTATGTATAATGGTAGCAAATGGGTAGAATTTAAAGTCTTACAATGTGTTCATGAGTGTGATAAATTATGCAGAATGCTGATGATGTATGCAAGATATTTTAGACAACTTTTTAAAAATTCTTCACATAGAATGAGACATCTGTGCTTAGATACGTACCATATTTTAATTTCATCGTGACAGAAAATAACAAAATGTAACACAGCCAGGCATTAATCTTGCTTTGAAGACATAAGACTGTATAAAAGGAATTCAAGTTAAAAGTAGGACATGGTCATAGAGGGTCTTCAGCCTATTTTAATTCTTTGAAAGAGTTACTCAGTAGTACTCAGGAAAGGTTTTTTTTTCTAAAGCAAGTAGGTAAATTCCATTGGGTTTCTGGAATCTGTGGTTTCTTATTAAAATCAATACAGAACATGAGCTATGCACAAACTGATAATGCACAGTCAAAGATCTATGGGAGTGTTCATACTTCTTAAATACTTAGTAGAATAACCAATTTAATTTGAGGAGCAGCTCAGAATCTATTCAATAATAAATAAAATTTTTTCCTTGAATTACAAGAATTAATTAATTTTAAATGGATGCTATACAAATTAATCCAAATCAAGTTTCTCTGTAGATTTGGGGTGCAAAAATATTAGATCTTTTGCAAATAAATTTGTTAACATTAAAATGTTAAGAGAGTAATATAAAATTGATAGGTTAATCGTTATTACCATGTCCTCATAAAATTAAAAAAAAAAGTTAAAGGGCCTAGAATAACTCAGTAACAAAATTGAATTAATGCTAGATGTTAATTGATACTAAAATCAAACATCCTTTGCATTCGATTAAAATAAAAAATATTTGATTTTAATTTAATTTTAAATAAAAAATTATTAAAATAAAAAAATCGCTGTTGGAGATTTCTGTGAATTCATAGCAACAGATTTGTCTTAACTAATTAATTATTGGTATCCCTGTCATCCAAAATTAGCTTCTAATATGGGAATTCAAAGCAAAGAATAAGATTCACTAGACCTCTGCTCCCTGTGCCCTAAAAGAGACCTAACTGGCCCACATGAGCTGCCGATCATTGAAACTGGTAGAACTGGAATTGCCTGCCATTGCTTTTTCTGCAATCCCAAATTTGAAAGATTGATTAGCTTATTAAGTCCTTTAGTTGTACAGAAAGATGAATCTGGGGAGATTTCAAAGGAAGATTTTTTTTTCCTTACAAAAGAGAGTTGAGTCATTGATTTTTTTTTTAAATGTATTTTTAATTCTTCCTCTTTTATTCTGTTGGAGTGGTGGTGCAGACACTCAGTGTGTGAAAATATGATTCATAGTATGATGAACAGAGTGTCACGGTACATGATTCTCTCTTCTTGGTGGAAAACGATAGAAAAACTGAAAGAACCATAGATCAGTCATGGAATAATTATGTATACCTATTGCTTTTTTTCTCTTTGCAATATTTTGTTGAAGACTTCAGTCTTCAACAAAATATTGCAAATATTGGGTTCACTCACTTTCATAGTTGACTACTTGGATTAATTATTGTACTGTACTTTTGGAAGTCCATCCACGTTATTTAACTCTCCCTGGATTGATTCAATTCATCTTGAACTTTTCTCCAAGAATTTACCTTAAAGAATTCTCTGAAAGTCTTGCATTTGTTGAAATTATTACTTCTTTTTTCAAGTTGTTTGGTAATAACATACATGAGACCTACCTCTTAACACTATTTTTGAAAATGTTTTGAAATCAGAAAGAATGTGGGACATATTCTGTCCCTAACAGTAAATATGAATATGCAGTATTGTGGCTTAGATTTGTGGAGTTTTCTTTTTGAATATTTTCAAGTTGTGGTTGATTGAATCTGTGGATGCAGAACCCATGGATGTGGAGGACCAACTGTACAAATTACTTTCATTTTCACTTGAAAAGTGTACTCTTTTGTTCATTTTGATTGTTTTCACATGATTTGAATCAGCTGCGTGATAAATGGATATGGTCTGAAACATTTTTGTTGGCTGTTTTATGGGGTTGTGATAGTTTAGTTGGCTTCCAGCAGTTTTTGGTATATGTTAAAGAAAGGTATATTTTAAAGACTTCCCAGAATGAGCTTTTTCTGGCAAAAGGAGTGAAGCCTACTGTAAACCTATAGCGGTTACAGTTCACCTTTTAATTATGTTGTAGCTCCCCCTTTTAAGAAAAAAAAAATCATGTTTCAGATATAGAAGTGTACTTCTGACCAAGTTTTTGGGAAGGGGAGGAAGCAGTCTGTAGGAATTGAAGGCAGTCTTCAGAAAGCCCCCCAAACTACAGGAACTGCAGGAAAATAACTAGATGCATAACTGCTGATCCCGCCCCCGCCCCCGGTTCTCCAGTGATATGGAAGTGGCTCTTTTGTGGAGCTGCATCACTTCCAAGGTGGCTTCTGAGTGGGATTTTGGGTTGTTGGTGAAGAATTTCAACCTCTGCCATGACCCAAAAAGTGAGTTGTGATGGCATCATTCATCAGAAGGATTCCATGCTCCATGGACTAATGCTGGGGAGAATGGTAAAGCCAAGTTGATAGCAGGGACCGAAACAGGAATTGGAACCAAACCCAAGACAGAGGCTTGCAAACTCTAGAATTCAATTTGCCTAAAGGAGGTATGTTGGAATTACAGTAAATGGCCAGAAAGCACTAATATTCACCTTTTTCTCAGTACTTGCTGTATGACAAGTTACACCCAGTCCTTCTTTGGCTGTGATCATTAACAGTGATTGTCTTTGCTGGCATGTCTGTGTTGACACCCAGCAACTGTTAAGATAATTATGTTGGTACTTTTTGCAGTTCAGTTCACCCATTCCCCTCCCTAACACTTAAGCATTTGTATAGACACGTGCTGACTGATGCAACACTTGACAAGGTGAGCTTGTGCCAAATAAAAATTGTTAGAGGTTTTTGTTTGTTTGTTTGTTCTCTATTGCCTCTGGATTTTATCCTAGGTCTTTTGCTGTATTGGGTCCAGAGAAAGGTTTAAGGGTTTGAGCTGGGATGAACATGGGTGATGGGGTGAGGGCATCAGTATGTCCTTAGGACTGGGCAGCTCAGTGGGCTCTTCACAATTACCCACCAAATCCCAATGCTGCCATCTCAGCTAAGGTTCTGCTGGAGTTCTGCTCAGATGTTACCTTGGCATGTGAAACTTGGAGATATATTTGCAACAGGGTTACTACTGTGAATAGCTTTTCCAAGGTGTAGCATCTAGAGCAGAGTTTCTCAACCCAAATTCCCTGAAATCCTAGTATTCTGCAAGAGGTCATTAGAGATTTTGAGAGATGGTAGTGGAAAAAAAATACACTTTTTTTTTTAAAATTGGAGATGCAATAATTTTTTATGCAGAAGTTCTCTGAGACCTGAAAATCATTTCAAAGATTCTTCATGGGTAAAAAGGTTAAGAAAGGCTAATCTTGAGCTGTCTGTGCATGTGTACAAAGAGAAACAGTAGGGCTGTCCATGCACCTATACTAAGGAATGCATCATGGACAAATGTGTTTTCTCCCATTAATCTTGACAGTTCACTTTGCTGAATTATTTGAAGGACACCCAAGTTGGTGTCCTTCAGATAATTCTAAGTAACATAACATTGTTGTTTGTGTAGGGGGGAAAAACAGAGCTTTTTAATACAGTGCCCTAATGATTCATACATTAATTTTTTTCCACCCTAAGGTGATTATAAGCATACAAGTAATATTATGTGTTCAGCGGCCCACATACTTTGAAAGCATGTCGAACGTATAATTTGGGGTTTTCCTGTGGTGTTCTCTGTGTGTGTGGAGAGGGGGGGAGCATATGCAACCTCCCCCAAGCTATGTATCTCCCAAGTTGTGTATCTTTATGTTTTGTTTTCTAGGATATGTAATGAATGGAAGGTTAGCCATTATATTCGGTTTAGGTTAAATGATTGTAGGAAAAAATAGGCAACCCCTCTTGGTAGCATCTGCTATGCCTTCTACCAGTAAGAAAAAGAAATATCCCTTAAAGCACCCTCCCCGCAAAGATTGTGTAATCCTGCTTCCAGTGAACCACACTCTGGAAATCAGAATAGAAAACTAGGAAGGTGAGAATGTGAGGGGATCAGGCTGTCAGGTTACCATGGTGACAACTTATAGGATGGAACAGCCGTCACCCAAATGATGAACTGCCAATTCGTTTCGTAGGTGTGAGCCTTTGGTGATGAATATTTACCATATGTGGGCCAATATTTGCTGGAAACATCCTGTAGAATTTGAGTGGCAGGGTTGTAATTATATTATTGAACATGCATGCAATCACAGGCATCTAAGAGGGTTACCCCTTCCCCCTCCCCACTCAAGTACATTTCAGTGAAAATTTGTTTAAGCACGCTCTGGATTTATTCTGTTATGGATTCAGCCCTTTTGTCAAATTCCCTACATAATTATCACACCCAAGCACATCCTCCTTTCTCACGCATCTTAAATATTAGCTTTGTTCAATCTTTAAAAATGAAAGACAGAATATGTAATATATAGGTAGACACACCCATAGGAAGTGGGGAATGTTCCCTCTGACAACAACAGTAATCTCTTAAAGCAACAGTCTAATACATGTGCTGATGGACAAAACCAGCCTCTTTCCAGAGCTTGAAAGGCAATTGTAATACATAACAGCAGTTGAACTGCACTTGTGTAACTTACATTGTGTCCTGTTGCAATCAACATAACTTTGGTTTCATCATTCTGCAGTGGCGGGTGCTTTAACTGCAGCCTCTTTAAGTAGAATTATAGTCTACTATGGGAAGCACATTAAGTCTGTGTGGTTTGGTTTAATTCTGGCCTTTAAGAGCAACTGAACTTCTTTTCTAAAACAACTTTATGGCATGGAAGTAGGGTGAAGTTGGGAGGTATGAGTGCTTCATGGACGATTACATCCCCTGAACTGCACACATCCCAGATACGTTGTACCTGGAACCCCTGGTTAAGAGTCTGTGGTAGGAGAATAGGGCAGAACTTCTGCCTGTGGTGCTGGATAGCCGCTGCATTATAGGGTGCATATTGTTACACTAAGCCTGTGTTTCCCAGTTTAGGTCCCTCTATATGGCTTGAACCACAACTCCCATCATCCACCACCATTGGCCTTGCTGGCTGTTGGAAGTCAAATCCAACATGTTTGATGATGGCCTGGACTGGGGAAGGCTGCGGTGGATGGATTAGCTGAGTAGAATGTGGCTTCATTTATGTTCACAGTTTCCCCATATGCTTCTTCAGTGTTCAGTTTGTTCCGTTGTTCCTCTATGATATTAGAAATACTTATTTTCATTAAATGTGGCTCATTTGTGGCCCCTAAGAATGCAAGGTTGTGGGGCTTAAAAAGTAAACACTAAGAAGAAAACTAGAATAACTCAGGAATCTAACCATTAATCATAGCCATCAAGTCAGTGGAGCAAGCCAGAAAACTTTACAAGTCATATTAGAGGCCAAAGGAAACCAAGATGTTCTCAAAACATGTTGGAGTGTCATGACTGAGAAAAAACAAAGATTACAGTTTTACCTATTGAGAGCAGCACACTGCTCTCTTCTTGGAATTTAGATCACAGAGCATTCCTTGTACTGGATGGTGTTTTAGGAGTGTTGTGTGTGAGAGCAAAATCTGCTAATTTATGCTGAGTAAATGCAAAGTGTGCTTTTAGAGCTCTTGAGGGATGGGCAGAAGGCATGTTTTACAGTGGAGTTTCACCAAGCTTGGACCATTAGTTTGAAAAATCATGTGTCAATGTTAAACATTAAAAGTTTGGTCTGTTAATTCATTTTATTAACACTAGTAATTGAAACAGTTTAATTTACTGATTTCCCACTAATTAACGTGTTGGTTAAACCACTGGTTTTCAGAACAGACCATGGGACTCCGAAAGTGATTTTTTGATTGCTCTGAAGTTGTTTTTCTCTGGTTTGAATTTTTTCCCCCAGATGGACTATGTAGCACATAATATGATTGTTGCTTGGGGACTGTGGGAGTCCAGTGTATCTGGACTGTGTCACTTGGAAATGGCTGTCCTAAGGCGTGGGATGCCAACTTAAAACTTGTTAAGTTTTTGCACTGATCTCATCTGTCTTCCTTCCCCTCCCTGCCAACATATATACTCTAACTATATACCCTCCATAATATCTTGTTGGCTATGGGTTAATGCAGAGGGATGTGGAAGGCATTGATGTATTTGTTTCAGCTAGAAGTAATGCTGTTCAAAGAGGTGGTCCATTGACTGGTGTCAGTCTGTGAGCCATTGCCTGTCTGTCCAGTTGGCTGCCAGAGATTTTCCGGGAAAGAAAGAAGCAGATGTAGCCAATGGGCACAAATATGATGTCAGTCCCTGGCACATTGGAAAAAAAAGTTGCGGATATGAAATAGCCTAAAGAGCACTGAGCTAGACAACACTGATCCTTTACAAGTGCATCGTTGAGTGACTGACTGCAATGATCAGCAAGTGATTTAACAGTGGAGAATTGTTAATCGGAAATGTATTGAGTACCTTTGAGCATATGCAGATAACTTTTCGTTAGAACTGAATCACTGCATCCTTCCAGGCCCTCATTTCCAAACAAGAGGCATTGCTTGCAAATAAGTTATGTCTCCTGGAGGCAGTGATCTCTCTCTCTTCTAAATTATCTGGAATTCAACAAGCTTACTGTTCTGTGCACCAAGGAGGCAAATGTCATTTAATTTCTTTACTGTTCGGGAAGCTTGCAGATGGGAATAAATGACTGGCTTGAGTCTTCTTGCTCTGCAGAGCCATTCTGGTAGTGGTGGGAAGAGAAGGTAGCTAGTCAGTGTATATTGGGGGCAGCCATGGAAGTTTGAAAGACCATTTTCAGTACACATGTGCTTTCAGTAGGCTGCACTGAAGGAAATTCCAGTCAATTTACTGCCTTTCTCCCAATATGGCACCCAAGACAGCTTAAATTGCAAGCGTAAAACAAACCAATTTTGTTTTTTCTGGGTTGGTGGGGGCAGAAACTGTGTTTACTGGCCAGACTGCACCCCCTGCACTTTATTTTTACTTGAAATAGCTGTCAACTTTTTTAAAAAAAGGGGGGGTGTTCAGAGATGTCTGAGTGGTTAAGGATCACTGAGGAATACTTGTACCCTATGGGTTCCATGATTGCTCACTCTGTCCTACATGAACCTGATGACTCAGAGAACTACGAGGCGTTCCACTGGTCCATAATATAAGGCAGAATATGCAGTACTCCAGATGTTGGATTACATGCCCTTGCGTTCTTAGCCAGAATTACAAATAGTGAAGAATGTTAGTGTTTCAGTCCAAGATCACCTGGAGGGCCACATGCTTCCTGATACTAATAAAAAAAAAGGAACCAAGATGTGACTCCTCAATCTGAGAAATGTGTTGCTTGTGTTATTAAGGAATGCAGTTCTTTGCCTATCACTTTTGTATGGAAGAATACAAAAGCATTCAGGCTTTTCTCTCTGCTGGGTGAGATTACAAGAAGAAACCATGTTACCTGATTTTCCATTTTGACATTTATTCTTTTGGTCCTTGTCCTTACAGTCTTTTGTTCTTCCTCATTCCAGTGATGGAGGGAGAGGGGAATAGCAGTTTCACACAAGCAGTTCTATTTAGGAAAGGCTCTTTGGCTATCACTTTCTTCTCCATCCCATCCCAAGATTCCTTGCTTTTTTCCAGCCTTCATTGCCTGCTGCTTTTCCCTCCTGCCCAAGGTGAGAAGTAGGAATTCTGGTCAGCAGGCCACATGCATCCCAAGGATGAAACATCTACTCCGCTGGGTGCATATATCTCAAAAATGTGATTTGTTGTTCTGCCTGCCAGTTTTCCTTTTGAGTAAGATTCCTCCCGTAACGGTGCACTAGCAGAAAATCAAATCTATTTTTTTTTAAAGAAAAAAGCAACAATGCCCCCCGCCCCGCCTCAAGAAGTGGTTCATGAAAAGTTGTGGTGAGGGTTTTGGGGCCAGAAAAATTGCTCTCATACATTAGGGGCTTACTACTGTTCCTCCAGGTCTAAAGCATCTAAAGGGAAAGATTGCTCTTCCCATAAGTTCTGATGATGCTGTAGCAGTCCACTGGAGCATTGCTGGACAAGAAGAACTGAAGAAAGAAAGTCACAGGAAGTCAGCATTCATTTTTAGCAAAAGGCTCTATTCTGTTCTGTGTGATGTTTATGTGTGTGTATTTAGGGTATATTTCAAAATCTAAACCAGCATGTGATTTTGAGGAACATGGGTGACCAGATGTTTCTGAGCTTTCCAGGTTATTTGGATGTATTTTTTTTTTTAAAAAAATGTGTTTCAAATGAAAACAAAAACAAAACATAACAAGCAGAAAACATCAGAGCTGCTTGAAGTTAACTGTGAGTTGGCATAACAGACATTTGGCAATGTCTGCCAGTTACTGCAGCATTCAAAAAAGTCACAGTGAAATGGATTAATGCTGTACAGATGTCAGAGCAGCACTAAGGGGAAAAAAGTATGACGTCTGAAGGAATGTTAATGGATTGAGAAAATGTAAAAACATTGTATATCTGGGTGTGTCTTGTGTTTTAGACTGGGGTGGGCAGCAGTTATATCTGGACTTATTTGAATTCTAATTGTTTAACCATAGCATTAAAGTGATTCTTCAGCCATCACGACCCTAAAATTTTTTGCTCAAATGAAGAATTTTTCTTTTTGAGAACCACAAGTATGGGTTAAAAAAAAAAAGAGGAGAGAGGACTCCATTCAGCTCTAGTACTGAAAACAAATTTCTTGCCTCAGATTTTTAATTTTTTTTAAAATGTATATGTTTTGCAGCTAGTTTTGGTTGCAGATCTCAAGGGCTCTAGTTAAAGGTCTAGAAGAGTACCTGGTTTTAAATGTAGTTTCTTTGGTGAGGGAGAACAATTTATAAATTGAAAGGGAACATTGGGAGTTTCTCAGAGACGCTGAAGTAACCTTTTCTGCCCTATCTGTGGTTTTTGGTGATGTGCTAATATTTTCAACCAAAACCTTCTAATTCCTTCTAATGCTGAAAAGGGTGGAGACTAATGCATGAAGAGCAGTTGCAGCCGCTGTAGAGTAGATCATAAAATCATGGTGTTGGAAGAGACCCCAGGGGCCATTGAGTCCAACCCCCTGCTATGCAGGAACACCCATCAAAGCATTCCCAATAGATGGCCATCCAGCCTCTGCTTAAAAACCTCCAAAGAAGGAGACTCTACCACACTCCGAGGTAGCACGTTCCACTGCCAGACAGCTCTGACCATCAGGAAGTTCTTCCTGAGGTTCAAGTGGAATCTCCTTTCTTGCAACTTGAATCCATTGCTCCTTGTCCTAGTCTCTGGAGCAGCAGAGAACAAGCCTGCTTCCTCCTCAACATGACATCCCTTCAAATATTTAAACAAAGCTATCATGTCCTCTCTTAACCTTCTCTTCTGCAGACTAAACATATCCTGCTCCCTAAGCCATTCTTCATAGGGCATGGCTTCTAGACTCTTCACCATTTTGGTTGCCCTTCTCTGGACACGTTCCAGCTTGTCGATATCTTTCTTGAATTGAGGTGCCCAGAACTGGACACAGTATTCCAAATGAGACCTAACCAAAGCAGAATAGAGTGATACCATCACCTCTCTCGATCTAGACATCATACTCCTATTGATGCAATCAAGAATTGCGTTGGCTTTCTTGGCTGCCGCATCACACTGCTGACTTCTACTTGTGATCTATCAAGACTCCTAGATCCCTTTCACACGTACTGCTATCCAGCCACGTGTCCCCCATCCTATATTTCTGTATTCCATTTTTTCTACCTAAGTGTAGGACCTTACACTTCTCTCTGTTGAATTTCATTTTGTTCGCCTTAGCCCAGCTCTCCAATCTATCCAGATCATTTTGAATTTTGATCCTGTCCTCAGGCGTATTAGCAACCCCTCCCAATTTGGTATCATCTGCAAATTTGATGAGCATGCCCTCTATTCCTTCATCCAAGTCATTGATAAAAATGTTGAACAGCACTGGGCCCAGGACAGAACCCTGTGGCACCCCGCTAGTCACTTCTCTCCAGGATGAAAAGCAGCCATTCGTGATCACCCTTTGGGTTCGGTCGGTCAACCAATTACAAATCCAACTAACAGTAGCCCTGTCCAGCCCACATTTTACTAGCTTCTTTGCAAGAATGTCATGGGGAACTTTGTCGAAGGCCTTACTGAAATCGAGGTATGCTACATCCACAGCATTCCCTTCATCTATCAAGCTAGTAACTCTATCATAAAAAGAGATAAGATTAGTCTGGCATGACTTATTTTTGAGAAATCCATGTTGACTTCTCGTGATTACCGCGTTGCTTTCTAAATGATTAGAAACTGACTGCTTAATGATCTGCTCCAGGATCTTTCCGGATACTGATGTCAGGCTGACTGGGCGATAATTATTTGGGTCCTCTTTTCTTCCCTTCTTGAAGATGGGATGCCCTTCTTCCAGTCTTCTGGGACTTCTCCTGTTCTCTAAAAGTTCTGAAATATTGTTGCAAGTGGTTCAGAAATGACTTCTGCCAGTTCTTTTAATAGCCTTGGATGTAATTCATCTGGCCCTGAAGACTTGAATTCATCTAGTTTAGCCAGATATTCCCTGTACTAGACTTGAATTCATCTAGTTTAGCCAGATATTCCCTACTTCTTTACTTATTCTGTGCTGCACTTCCCTCGCTTGCTCACCTGCTCCCCATACCCCAGGTTGGGTACTTCTATCCTTTTGGGAGAAAACTGAGGCAAAGAAGGTATTGAGCAGTTCTGCCTTCTCACTTCCCCCTGTTATTTATTGGTCATCTTCTCCATGCAGTGACCCTATCATTTCCTTGTTTTTCCTTTTGCTGTGGACATATCTAAAAAAGCCCTTTTTATTGTTTCTGATGTTTCTGGCAAACCTGAGTTCATTCTGCACTTCAGCTTTTCTGACCTTCTCCCTACATCTCCTGGCTATTTGCTTGAATTCCTCCTTGGTGGTTTTGCCATTCTTCCATTTCCTGTACATGTTTCTTTTAACACTTAGTTCAGCTGAGAGTTCTTTCGTCAACCATTCAGTTTCTTTGGAGATCTGCCATTTTTCCTCCTTATTGGCACAGTTTTCAGTTGTGCCTTCAGTATCTCACTTTTACGAAACTCTCATCCGTCACAAACTCCTTTCTCTTTTAGTATTCTTGACCACCTGATTTCAGCAAGTAACTCCCTAAGTTTAGAGAAATCAGCTTTCTTACAGTTTAGGATGCGTGTCTGGCTACACTCGGTTTCTCCTTCCCACTGGATTACAAACACTAAAAGAGCATGGTCACTCCCTCCTAAGGATCCCACCATCTCTACCTTACCAACTAGGTTATCCCTTTTGGGCCCAAAGGATCAGATCTAAAATAGTGATCCCCTTGTTGCCTCTTCCACCTTCTGGACCATGAAATTGTCTGCAAGGCAAGTGAGGAATCTGTTGGACCTTGCAGTCTTTGCAGAATTTGACTGCCAACAAATATCAGGATAATTAAAATCTCCCATTAACATGGCATCTCTCCTTTTTGAATGTGTGGTCATCTGCTGCAAGAGGGCCTCATTCAAGTCCTCAGACTGGCCTGGAGGCCTCTAGCAAACTCCCACAATCAAATCCCTACTGTTTCTCGCTCCTTTAATTCTCACCCAGATGCTCTGGACTTGACTTCCCAGATTTATGTCCTGGATCTCTTCACAGTTGAAAACATCCTTGACATATAAGGCTACTCCACCTCTCTTGTTCGGTCTATTTCTGTGAAATAGGTTATATTCCCCTATTTCTACGTTCCAATCATGAGATTCATCCTACAAGGTTTCAGTGATGCCTATTAAATCAGATTTATTTTGTTGTACTAAGAGTTGAAGTTCATCTTGTTTATCCCCCATGCTCTGTGCATTAGTGGAGAGACACTTGAGACGATGTGCCCTTCGTGGAAGTCCTGTACTAAAGTTATTTCCCTCTCCCTTTTGGTCTCTAATTCTCCTTGGCCTGCCCTATCTATATCATTTGGACTATTTTTTTGCAGGACTCACTGAATCTTGCCCAGAATAATACTGTCCCCCTCCCCAGTAAAATTCAGTTTAAAGACCTCCTGATCCATCTTGCGAGACATTTAGCAAAAATGTTCCAGCCGAAGACTGTAAGGTGCAGGCCATCGCTTTCCAGAAGACCATCTTCATGAAAATGGAAGCCATGATCCAAAAATCCAAATCGCTCCCAGCGGCACCATCTTCAGAACCAGTTGTTGATCTCCACTATTCTTCTTCCACTTCATGGGCCATGGCCTTCCACAGGGAGTAGAGATGAAATGACAACCTGTGCACGAAGGTCCTTCAGCTTCCTACCCATAAACTCGTAATCCTTCGTGATGCAGTGAAGCTGTGCCTCGCAGGTTACTGGTACTGAAGTATGCTTGATGTCACAATGGGCATGATGGTATGTGAAGGCAGAACTTTTTTAACTTGTGAAGGTCACAGTATACAAAAACCTACAAAAATGCTATTGCTACTAGGGCCACTGTGTATGCACAATTACTTGGATGTTGGTTCCACCATGTTTAGTTTCTTGCCAGAGAAATGAATAAGGTTGGAGTTTTAGTGGAGAGGACAGAGTCATATTTTTTTGTCCATTGGAAGAGTATACTCATGTGAATCTGTGTCCCTCTTCTAAAGAATAGAAAGTGGTGGTGGTGGTGGTTTTTTTTTGTACGGGGCAAAATAAAGGGAAGTGTTTATGAATAGTGTATACATCATAGATCCCAAATCTGTGCCGGTCTACTGCTGAACTGCATGATCCCAGCAATCCTGTCTACCTGGCTGAACAAGTGATTTTGTTGATTTGTGCATCCTCTTCTCCAATATGGCATCTGACAGATTTCTGTGCTGTAGCTCATATCATCATCATCATCATCATCATCATATCATCTTCATCTCCTCACAGTTCATCATGTTGGCTTTAACACAGGGATGCTGTATGCAAGAAATCTAGAAAGGATACCTACAAGGATTGCAGCTGATCCTTTTCTTTGTACTCAAATGCACGTTTTGCCTTCATTGGGTTCTTCACTGGAACTACCAGCAATCTAGCCTAATTCCATAACATTTGCTGTCCTTTTTATAAGTGAATTCACTTTCAAACTGTAAGGATGAGTAAAGGAGTGGGGCTAAATCTACTTCTCCTCCACTTAAAAAAATAGCAGTGGGCAACCTATGCCTGCAGGCTCCCCTACTTCCTACACACAAAAACAGTTTTATAGGTGTTAATATGTCCATCTACTAGAAGCTATTACCGTAGCTACTAGAAGCCTTCTGAGGGCATGATTGGCCATTTGAAGGCTACTTTTCTCAGACTGGTTTAGGACTAAAATGGGGTTTAAAAAAATGGAAATGCTCAAGATATGTGATTGAGGATGGGGGAGACCCCT
Source organism: Ctenosaura bakeri (assembly GCA_948474755.1). Classification (NCBI taxonomy): domain Eukaryota; kingdom Metazoa; phylum Chordata; class Lepidosauria; order Squamata; family Iguanidae; genus Ctenosaura; species Ctenosaura bakeri. The sequence continues at coordinate 211,864 of CAOLHI010001356.1, read as the reverse complement.
GACCCCTCTGAAGTTGTTCCTTCCTGATTTAAGAACACATCTTCTGCCAATATATTTTAATGCTGGGTTTTGCTAGTTGGTAATAAGTTTTACCACAACTGGTAAAATAAAGTTACACACAAATAGCTTTGGTAATGGAAATCAGAAGAAATTGGCTAGTTCTTCTGACTGAAATCTTTGTGTGTCTTGCAGGACTTGGAACCCCATTTCTTTCCTACCCCCAACAGCTATCCAGAAATGTAGGCACAAAGTGAGAAACTGTGTGAAATATTTCTATGAAAATCCAGTTCTCTGACTGTTGTATGGGAAGAGTTAAGAAGTGTTCGCATTTTGCCAACCCCTAAAATAGAGATTTCAGATCACCGTGTATGAAAAAGCTGTCAGCCAGAATGTCTGGAATTTGAGAAACTTATACTTACCATGGTATTTTTAAACACATATATGTAATGGAACACTCCTGTAAATAGTATAACTCAACTCCATAAGGAAAAGTGTTACAACTAAAATTGTAAAGCATCATTCCTAGGGACTGAAGTTGAAAACCACTACAGGCTGTGCATTGCACAGGCTGTTAAAAATTAAAATGATCGAATCATCTTATCACCATATTATACAGCAGCCACAAAATGATGAAGACTTAAATCTCAGAAATGGGGTCCAGCATAGGGAATGCCACACACACAGAAACACTCCCGAACAAGAGGACTTAACTTTGATGTGCCATTTAATTCTAAATCTAAAAAAGAAAGAAATCAAACTTCTCTAGCTCACTGCATGCTTCCATTGGCCACAAAAGGAGCACACTGTTTTCCCCAACGTTATTGTCAATCTATTTGAAAAGTCTATTCTTTCATGGGTTGTTTTTGCTTAGTAGATTTCTACTGTGACAGGAAACAGTGCCTGAGTTGGTAGATACCATCTCCCTAGCACGCCAGTGAGGACTACTCTGGTAGCTAACATCTTAGCTTAAAGGTTACATCAGGCATCCTCCCAAGTATGATTTCCATCCGATAAAGAAGAAAAAAAAGTCCAATGAGGCTTGTGTAGCAGGGCAGACCTAAAAGAAAAAGTGACAGAACATTTACTGTCATTTAAAGTTCCTGACTACAATCACTCCTGTCCTCAGTGGATATGTTTCTGCAGCTATCATGGACAGTGATGTATCCAACAAACCTTGGATGATAAATCTGTATTTGCTGATAGATGCTCTCTTTAATGTAAGAGTAGTTAGAAAAGAAGTAACAAAAAAAGGATATTGACCCAGTTATCATACCTTGCAGAAAACTTAAGATGCCAGCTGTCTCCTCAGAAATGGGCTGCATAAGATAAGGTGATAGGTTTGTTTTGGTTCATTCCTTATTAGAATTTGCAAAAATTGAATATGGAAGAAAGTGAAACATGACAAATATACTCAATCTTATTAGGGACCGGTGAGAATTCTGTTGCAGATGAGTGGTCAGAATTGGCCAAAATTTCAATGTGGGGGGAAGCAGAACTGACCAGTAATGAGTAATAAGGGTGAGAAGTTCAAATTTACCTTCTGTGGCTTGAATTGGGACAAAAGTTTGTAAAAATCTTATTACATGTATTCATGCCTACAGATGTGAGGATGTTTGTGTTAACTAGCATTAACAGTTTTATAAATGGTTACTCTTAGTAGGAAGATGGTCTCTGTATTTTCTTTATTTCGTTTCTATTTGACCTGTGTTCATACAGTATAACTCATTCCCTTCGTCTATGAAAGACTGTAATCCATCAAAGCTTATGCCATAATGCATTTATTTTTATTGCATGGTTGTTGTTTTTTATTGCACCATTGTTTAGCTTCACTCCAAAAACTAAAATTGTATTCTTCCTAATCAGAAATCATTCTGCAAAAATGGTAATGGGGGAATCAGAAATTACAGAAACAACTTGCCACTTGTATTCAAGTTGAGTGATCCTGTGAAGTGTGTGTTGTAAATAGTTCCAGAAATGCAACTGGTCCAGATTTTTAAAATTGTTGGGGACTGGCAAGGAAAGGGTAGAGGACTCTGTCCATCTTCCAGTAGCCTGTTGGTTTGAGTTCTGACATGGAACCGATACCTACTTTTTTTACTTGAACCCAGATGAGAGATGGACCATTCCAGTTTCCTTCACCAGCCTTCATGCAATTCCTTGCTGCATATGGCTTTTGAGTGAGTGCATAAATAGAAGATGAATGTTGGGGAAACATTTGCGTTCATTGAACTATGGTTGAGCATGTGTGTGTATATCCATCTTCCTGTCACTTCTTATTCACAAAAGATTATGATTCAAGGAAACACCTTCTTCTCTCATACCATCACTAGATTAGACAGGTGTATAGCCATTGTCACTTCAAATGTATTGTTGTAGGCTTGTCCTATGTCTTGTCTTAGACTGGATTCAGACGTTTCATGCAAATATTACAAGCATATATAAGTGTTAAGTGAGGTGTTATATGTGGAAGAGCTGAAGTTTGCATGCTTGACATTGTAACATGCCCTTGTCCTTTGGAAACTCCCCAGATTGCTTCTCAAATGCAGATAATACTTGTGGCTGTGGGGAAGACTATACATGTATTGGACAGACTTAGATTAGAGGCTATGTAGTTTGAAAAACTATTCAGAAGTGAATGGAGAGGACTTAATACAAATTGGAACCAGACCACTGGGTGCGGGCAGTCTTCAAAATTTTGCTACCAGCTTTGCTCAGAGTCTTCAACATGTGCAATGTACATTGGCAAAAATTAGAATGAATGGATGCTTTTCTGAGCATGGAAGCTGCAGGGGTGTGGGACAGGGATGGTCCCATTTGCGACTGTAACAAGGTCAAGGGGAAGGTTGGGGAGAAAGAATGTATACCTATCTGTGTCTTTAACAGGTACTTTAACCACAGGACCTATCAGTTTTAGCTCATTCTACAAATACAGATATCTGTCGTGCATCCTTTGGTGCGATCTTTCATGTGTAAAAAGGTGGATCTGCCTCTTCAGTGAAGCCCTATACTTGGTAGAATAGGAAACATTTTTAAGGAAGCAGAAGTAAATCGGTGTTTTGTCACAGACGTTTCTTGCAGTCTCAAGTCACATTGCCAAGTATCTTTGTGTAAATGACATCACTGACAGTAAAGTACAGTGCACTACACTAAGATACACAATGCACCCTTTCCTGGCGCGACCTCCACACACATGAATGCAAGGTCCTGTGAAGCTTCCTGTCCAGTTATCATCAGTGGATGCACCAGGTGAGTGCCTTCAATGGCACAGGTGTGTGCACATTGCATCCATTGGCAATAGTGGGACAGAGCATTTATGTTATTTATTTTACATGTGGGTTCCTGGAATAGAATCATCACATATACAGATATACACATATACACTTTAAGTGAAGAAATCAAATATGTTTCTGTGCCCTAAAGAATGCAGCTACTTACTGAAGCTCAGCTAGTCTCATTCTTATCAGTGCCTTGAGTTCCATGATTCGGGGGTGGGGGGAAGGATAGGATATGAATGCAGTAAAAGAAATAAAGAGAAAATGAAGTTCTTGTGAGAAGTGACTGTTTCCATGCCTGGTAGGACAAGGGGTGAGAATCATACCACCCTCTGAATGTTATTGAACTTCAGCTCCCATCAGCCCTAGCCACCACAACCAATGGTGAGAAATACTGGGAACTGCAATTAATCATTTGACGGGATTCAGTTAGTATCTGTATATCTGTTCTTCCAAGCTGTATCTGTATCTTGCTTATGGTATTTAGGGTTCTTTCTCATAGAAGCTAGATATGTAATCCTTCCAAAGTGATTATTGTCCTTTTTATTCATGGTTTTCCATGAGCGGAAGAGAAAAGAGAATGGAAGTTGGCTTCATATAGGAATGCACCTATGGCTAAAATTTTGAGTTCATTGAAAGGAAATTTATACTCTTCTCCCTTCAGAGTGTAGATGTGGCAAACTTGCAGATAAATATTACATCTGCTATGTTTACTTGATAGAGAAATCTGACACTTTTTAAAAAAGACTATATAGAGTTTCAGGAGGTGAGCTGGAGTCTTTGCTACTGTGTCTTTGGGTGCCTTTTATTTGTCAATCAAGGATTTTTCCTAAGCATTGGCTGCTGGGAAACTTGTCTGTTTGGTGGCACAGCCCTTAGATCTTTGTGTTCTGGCCACTGTCAGTGTAATCTCTGTTAGCTCAGGCTGTACATATAAGGAGCCTTTAGGAATGCAGCAAGAACGTTGTAATTCTTTGGTTCTAATTCAGTAGACTTACTGTTAGATGGAATAAATGGCTTGCATATGACAGACCAAGAAAGAAGGAGAGTTTGAGAATGTGAGCCTGCATTTCAATAGGTCTAGCTTCAGTTTTCTTGTTCAAGTTTGCAAAACTGTTATTAAATTTTATTTTATTAAAATGGTTCTATCCTGTCCTTTATCACAGGATCTCAGGGCAGGTTCTGTACAAACAGTTTAAAACATTTCTAGATTAAAGGCACAGCAGTATAGTGGCTCCTCCACTTTTGCGAGAATTTGGAGCACAGAACCCTCATGAAAGTGGAAAACTGCAAATAATTCCCCCCTCCATGTTCTCCATCCTCTTCTCTTCCAGAGCTCCCACCCATTCTCTTTCATTTTGCCTTGGTATACATTCTCCACACCAGGGCAGAATGCATAGGAATGGGAGGGGGAGCTCTGGAGGGGAAAGGAATGTTTGCGTGAGCCTTCCCTCCCCCATTCCTTTGTATTTTGCGTTGGTGTACATTTTTCCTCCCATTTCTTTGCCTTTTTCCCAGGTGCTCTTGCCTCTCTTTTCCATGCTTGGCAAAATGCAAGAAATGCACGTGTGGGGAGACAAGGTGTTTACTTCTTAAAGTAATCAAATTTGCAAAGGTCAAACCTACAAATGTGGAGGGAGGACTGTAATCAAAACCACTTGAAAAGTAACAGTTAATTAAAACTACAATTTTAAAAGCCATGTACCTGTACACTCAAAAAAAAAAGTTTTAATCAAAACCTTATTTTGGCTTGGTGTTGGGAAGAAATTAATGTTGATATAATTCATTCCTCCAAGGGGAGGGCATTCCACAGTTGGTGTATTGCAGCTGAGAAGGCCCTCTCGTATGTCCTTGCACTTTGTATTGTCCCAACTGGTAGGACACAGCGGAATGCCCAGTCTATATACTCCATTCACAGGCAGGTGTATGTAGGGAGAAACACTCACAAGTGTCAAGGTTCCAGTCTATTTACAACTTTAAATGACATGAGCACCTTGAAATCAGAGCAGAAGTGGATTGGCAGTCAGTGCAGATCCTTTAAAATTAATGTTGTATGTTCTCTACATAGTATTTTAATCAACATCCTGTCTACTACATTTTGTACTCAGTGTAACTTCTCAGTCATTTTCCAGGGTAGCCCCTTGTAGAGTGCTTTACAGTAGTTCAGAGAAGTTACCAGTACATGGACTATTGTGGCTAAATTATCCCAGTCCAGGAAAGACTAGCTGGCATGCCAGTTTGAGCTGGTGCAAGGCAGTCCATGTGAGGGAGCCTACCTGGGCCTCCAGTAACAAAGGTGGATCTATGCACCTACTCCTTCAGGAGGTGTTTAACACCATCTAGAGTGCATTGCTCACCTAATTCTTGGACTTGAGAACCACCAATCCACAAAACCTCTGTCTTATCAGGATTCAGCTTTAATTTATTGGCCTTCATCCAAACACTACAGCTTCCAGATACTGATCTAGCATCTGCACAGCCTTAGTTAACTCACATGATAAGCAGAAGTAGAGCTGGTCATCATAAGCAAACTGATGGTATCTCACCCAAGACCGCTTACAGTCTCCTGCAGTGTCTTCATATTGATGTTGGACAAGATGAAGCCCTGCGGCACCCCATACCTTAATTGTTATGAGGCTGAATGGGAATTCTCCAGTTTTACTCTCTGGAGCTCTCTTTACAGCTAAGAGTGGAACCACTGTAGAACAGTGCCAGAACTAGGGACTAATTGCATGCTGATCCATGTAGGTGGGGAGGAGGGAAAGAGATACATTGGCAAATATGTCTCATCTGTCCCCACAACCTCTGAGTTCTGCATATTACTCTCGTCTTTTGTGATATTCCCTTGGTACTATAAAATTACTTTGCACGTGGATGGAAGATGGAGTGGTATACTTGTGGTTTATTATGAAAATTATGTCTTTTACTAGTTGTTCTTTCTCTGCCTAAATTGGTGATGTAGAATTCATATTGATTGTTGTTACATACAAAAGCATGTGTTTGCTGCAGGCTTACCGTCTATTTTCCACAAAGGTTTTTTGAACCAAAACTCCCAGTATCTCTCACTTTCTATCTCTTGAGGTTTTACCTGTTCCTAAAAATGGCATTCCTAACTCATGAATTAAAAATCTGAATGACCCTTTTAATTCCTTGCTCTGCTTCACCCTGCGCTGGGCATCGCATACACTAACCTAACCTGGTGCCCTCCAAATATTTTGGATTCAAACTTCAAGAATTAGTGACCATTAGCCAATCTGACTGGGATGTGGGGCTGTAGAGTGTTGTAATCTGGAGGGTGACAGGTTGATCAATATGAAAATGTTTTGTATGGTTCAGTGTACACCTGTGTGTATAGATCATTGTATGGGTCAGTGTATATCTGTGTTACATTTAATACTTTCAGCCCAAAGTCCAAGTTTTGGAAATTAATAACTCCATTAGAACAAGTCAGAGACAGGAAAGTAATTGTTCTCCAGAATTTCAAGATGTATTCTTTCCTGTTGAGAGAAGCTAGATATGGTGATGGAGTCAGCCATATTCAAGGAGAGTTTTTGCCCCCAAAATATCAATGACTTGTGAGTAGGGTAGAAGTAGGGTAGCTGCAAACAGGTTTGTGATTCCTGATTCTGTGCCCTACTGGTCCTGACATCAAGCCCTTTAAAGGGTAAAAAGGAGATTAAAAGTGCGGTAAACCATGGGAAGCCTCTTTTCTGGTACAGACGGATTTCAGCCTTTAGTCTCTTCCATTCTTTCTGAATACAGCAGCATTTGTCTTCTTCAGATCTGGTTTCAACTGTGGATGTTTAGGTTATTGCCCTGGTCCTCATAAGTTCAAAGTAGGAAGAAAAACTCCCATAGGCTATGGTTGAGAGTAGAGTCTGTGGTCATTAGATAAAGAATTGTACATATGATATTGCTATTGAGGAAGATAGGGCGTTTGTCCAGGATGCTGAACTAACAGGGCTATTTTGTGGTAAGCTGCTGGCATGGGAACTAGTGTCCCCAGTGGTTCAGACAGTAATATTTCTCTTTTAATGTTCATTAAAAAGCCTATTTCATTAATATCTAGCAGATTACAAATAGTTAATTTTTTTGTTGCAAGTTCATGTTGACTGTGTTGCCTCAGGGAATCTCAGATATTAATTTACAGTTGTACAGATTAAACATGTAAAGTCAGTGAATGGTGCTAATGTGTAAAATAACTTCTTATTGCCTGCATACAATCCTGCTCTCAGTATTAGGGTTTTATTTCCACAAAAGATGCAACAGCATTGTAAAATTTACTCCAGTTTTGTTGCATTCCATAAACCAGCATCAACAACCAAATCGACTGGAGAGGAAAATAACAGAACTGTAGATATAAAATGAGTGTGAACCAGCTGTGAGAGTTAGGGATTGCTGGATACATCCATCTAAGCAGACTTTCCCTGCCCAGTGAATGCCTCCCAGTGTGTTGGGCTGTTTTTTTGACTACCCAGCATCTACCCAGTATAGAATGGTCTAAGGATCTGGCTTCTTGTTGGCTGGTTAATATTGATTTTCCTTGTGATCAAATGGAGGAGTGGCTAGAGGTAGTGATGGCTATATCTAAATCTGTAATGTATTTCTTTGTTGTCTCTGAAAGTGTTGGAAGTTGGTTTCCTTGATATTAGTTCTTGAAGGCAGAGCCAGATGTGCAGCTGTAGCTAATGTCCTGTTGACTACAAATTGCTGAAGAGAAAGAATGAAACAACCCTGAACACCCAGAAACAAATTGAAGAGTTATATTTGAGTGACTGACCCTGATTCAGAGAAGAAGTTACTACAGCCCTGATATTCTGAAGGTCATGCACAGTTTTGCTGGTTTTGGTTGAGTAGCAGTCAAATTAAAAGTGGATTTTAAAAAGTGTCAATTAGATTATCTTTGAGACTTAGGATCCTTTGTTTTACAAGATAGAAGGCTGGGTTCCTGGTGCGGATGCAGGTCTTGCTAATTTAGGGAAGCTTTGTAGTGCTTACTAGACACAAGGCTTCATCTCATTGTGTGTCCTGTTTCATTCTGCACCTCAGGCAGGCTCCAACCAGGTGAGGCCCAGATAGTTCATAACATGAGATCTGAATCTTAGACCAGGCGTTTTCTAAACTTCCTGACAAAATTTTGTGCTGGTTGAACATGCTGAGACCTATTAAAATGTGTCAAGATAACCCCATTCAAATATTATGGATGAAATAACCGACTTTGCTCTTAAAGAAACTGTTAGAGATGTTTCAGATACTACAGTACAGGTGGATGCACATTAAGAATATAGTGTGCACCTGTTTCTAAATCATAGTGTATGAAAAGCCGTGTGTTCATTCTCTCTTTCTCTTTCTCACTCTCATTTGTTCATTGAGTTCATCCAAGTTGGCCCATTAATCTTGCTTAGCAGCACTTCATTGTGACATATAAAACTCTGAATAAATAGCATATTAATTAAGTAGTTACAGGTCTGTTCACCTCATGCCATCCTTGATCATATTCTGATTTACTATGTGCTACTTTGTTTATTTATTGCATTCAGTGGTCCTGTCCTGACTAATTGGGAGGTCTTACATTATGGCTGGTGGCTATGTCTCTCTCTGTTACAGCTTCCCAGTCTTATAAACCAACAAGTTACCCTCAGTTTAAACCCTGTTTGGAGTTCTTGTTGTGGGGCTATCTCAGGTCAGTAATGCCTTTTTCTATGCCCACCCTTTGCTTCCTTTTACTTAGTTGTATTTTCTGGTTTCAGTTACTTGCTGGATAAAAGGAGAATCATGCAGTTTGTAGAAAGAGCTATGGAATACTGAAGGCCCCCTGCACTAGATGATTACAGTGCGCAAAGGACAGGTGCCGGATACTTGCCATAAATGACAAGTGACTTGAAGGCACATAAACAGCTTGATAGAATTCTGGAGAATTAAAAAATATTCACAGCTTGCTGCTACCCTTATGGCAATGATTCCAAAGCTATCTGACATGGAGGATGGGCAGTTTCCCCTGCTTTGACAGAGACTGGTACCATATTAATTAATGGCCAGGCCATTGCCTATAATCACTTCTTTCTTTCCTGAAGAGTCTCCAAGGATCCACAGCTGACAACTGGCAGCAGTCCTTGGATCACCACTGTGGGTAACACTGCCTTATTGGGCCTATACTCCTTTCTTCTGGAAGGTGAAGCTACAAGTGATGTTAAACTTGGAAGGAATTGAATCAGTGAGGAAGGAGGATTTTTTTGCCAAAATAATATTCGAATCAAAAAAGCAATTGATATCTAAGCTGTATAAATTAATGCTAGAAAGAGAGTTAGAAACAGAGCAAATAAAAGAGGTCATGGTGAAATGGTCCAAGAACATAGGATATGAAATCCAACTTGAACATTGGGAGAATAGTTGGAGAGACACAAACAAATTCACAGCTGCTCAAAAACTGAAAGAAAACTATCTCAAAATGCTTTATAGATGGCACTTGGACCCTGTAAAATTAAGTAAGATATACAAAACAAAGGAAAACAAATGCTGGAAGTGTGGTAAAGATAACGGAACTTTCTTTCACTTATGGTGGACTTATGAGAGGGCTAAGATTTATTGGAAAGAAATTCATGGAAAAATGACTGCAATTTTACAGATTAATTTACCGTTGATACCAGAATTATTCTTACTGAATATGACCCAGAAAATAGAGAAAGAAGTCGACAGAAAATTTTGGAGGGTCATTCTTTATATGATAACCATGGCAAGACTAAGCTATGCACAAAACTGGAAAAATAAAAATATACCCCAAAAGTGAGTTCCTGTGGAGAGTTCTCACAGAGCTGCTGTGATACAAAAAGATTGTTCAGATATCTCCTTATTTAACCAGTTTCTATCCCATCTTTCCTTCATGATAGAATTCAAGATGACATGCTTGAAATTCCCAGGTGGTCTCCTATCCATGCACTGAGTGCAGCCAGACTTGTTTGCAACTCAAAATAAGGCATGTTCACCACTCAGTTTTCTTCATCAGTCTGCAACTTAGATCTGTTTGTAGTTATGGCCACCCTGAGAACATATCACAGGGTTTTCTTGGCAAGATTTGGTGTGTGTGTGTGGGGGGTCCTTTGCCTTCCTCTGAGGCTGAGAGAGTGTTACCTGCCTAAGTTTGCCCACTGAGTTTCCATGGCCAAGCTGGGATTTGAACCCTGGTCTCCAGAGTCATATAAAGCAATACTCAAACCGCTATACCACATTGGCTCATAGAGTGTAATTCTTTATCTATGGATATATCATTCTGCAGATTTTGCAATTAGGTGACCTTGGTGTCAGTATTGGTTGTAGTTCTTCTAGATCCTGTACATATTTTGTGATTCTGTAACACAAAGCAAAGATTTGGGTAGTGGATGAGAAAAGCAGTGTCAAAAGTATCTCAGTTTCCACTTTTAATTTTGTTTAATGTTTTTTTAAAAACAGACTTCCATTAAGGTTGTGAAGACAGACTTGAAGAATTGTCTTAATTTATTGGTACTATGCATGCTTTGTATGCAGAGGAGGAAAGGTTTGATCTTTGGCCCTTCCAAGCAGTGCTAGGAAAGACTTCTGACTGAAACTCTGGGAAGCCACTGCCAACCAGTTTAAAAACAGCCTTCTCCAACCTCTTGCACTCCAGATGTAGCAACAGCTCCTGAATGGAAAGTGGGGTGATGTGAACTTGAGTGTTTTTTTTTAAGGGGGAAGGAGTGCTGACATTTGTTGCAAATGCAGTGTTCAAAGCCAGAATTTTTATGAATTAGGTGCATGGCATATTACGAGACTGTGCCCCCACTTATGCTGTAGAGTGTGGACTAGGTCCTGAGTTGTCATTGTGCTTATCTCAATATTGAAATGGATCTATTCTAACATATTTTAACACACACAAATTAGCAGTTGCCTCTGTTTCCTTGGACAAATGACAAGATTAATATTGTTTCCCTCTCTCAGAATTCAAGGTGAAAAAAAATATCTTTTGCACAATCTGGTCTCACCACACCACATAGTATGATGTGTTAATGCCTGTTTTATTTTTAACTGTTACATCTTTATCTTCATTTTTTTTCTTTTCCTCTTCCAGTACCATTTTCTTGTGATTGGAGGCTCCTAATAGGAAACCTTCTACTCATCAATGCTCTGCCAATGGTAAGTTCAGTTAAATATCCTAAGCATGCCTTCATGTTTTAAATTTTTTTTGTAAAATTATCGTGACGTGAAGAGGAGGAACAAGCATACTGCTTAGGAAAGAGGTTTTTAAACAATTTACTTGATTTACCTAGGCATTTGGGTATCCTGGTTCTGTGTGTATGTGTGTGTACATACGTGTGTGCATTTTATATAGTGTTCATTTGCAACCAGACAATATCTTAGTTGATATAATAATCAAATTAACGTGTTGTGAGTGCAGTTAGTAGTAGTTCTGGTATTTCCTTTAGGCTAAGCTCAAGTATTACTCATCATAAAGCAAACTTGGTGGAAGGATGCAAAACAAAATGAAACCACAGAAGAACAAGAGAGAGGTGTTGATATGCCCTTGAGTTACTGTAGAGTTTGCAGAAGATTCTTTCCATTCCAAATGTCCCAACAGACATCTCAGAAGTCACTAAATGTTGAGTGTCAAGTTCATGTGGGTTCAGGTGTGAGATGGGGGGATTCCTTGTGTTAAAGGGAATGTCTACTGATCTTAAAGATATTAGTCATTCATAAATAACCTGCTTCTTGTGTTAAGTTGAAACACGCTCTCGTGCATGCGCACACACACATGCGCGCACACATATACCTTCTTTGAGTCAACCTGCTATTGATCTCTTCACCTGCCAGCCTTGTTCCCAGTCTTTGTGCTACAGAGAAGTAGTGGAATGTGGCCCTCCATATATTGTTGAACTGCAGCTCCATCATCAATTACAGTTGGTTATGTTGGCTAGGGCTGGTGGGAATTGTAGCCCATTAACATCTGAGAACCACATGTTCCTTGTTCACTTTCAGCTTTCCAGAATTCTTGGTAGAAGAGCTTATTAGCAGTGCTGGAGGGGGAACTGTCTTGTGGCTGATGTTGCAATGCTTATCCTACTGCAACCACAGTGGATAGCTTCCTACTTTGTAAGAGGGCTGCCAAACATCCAGTCCAAGATGTTACTATCCCAAAAGGTCAAAGACTTTTCTCCATTTGTGGAGGAAAGCTAAATGGTACATGCCTGAATTCAACTCTGTTCTTGCATTTATTTTCATTTTCAAGTTGATGACAGAATGTGCTAGTTGAAAAAGAATCCTCCTAGGTGGTGATTTCATCTGGGACCAACATTTTTTATTTATTTATATGATAAAATGGCTTGTCTCCTTTCATGTTTCACATGCTGTTGTGGGAATATCACTGTTTCAAGGCTTTTGCCATCTAAGCAGTGGCTTGTTCTCTGCCTTTACAGGCATACTTCTTAAATTCAATAAGCTATTTTGCAACTTGAACCTCAGCTTTGATTTTGTGTACCATTTTTTAAAACTATGTGAATGATGAAAAAAAATTCTCAAGAGTCACTGAAGATAAATGAAAAGAAGTTGTTAGGTAGAGCATTGAATTAGAGTCAATGTTTGCAACTATTTTATTGCCCTGAATTGACAGAAAGAAAAGAAAACAAGTTGTTGAACTGAAGCCATATTTGAGTGCAACATCTAGCAGTTGGCAGATTTGATGTTGTATCTTTAGATGGAGCCTTAACTCTTTACAAAAATTGTGGAAGGTGTTTGTGAAGGTGTACAGCTGTGGGCCTTTCTGGTGTTCCTGTATACTACTATGCAGTACTACATTAGTTAGATTATGGAAGGAAATAGAATTCAGAGCTTGATTGATGGTCTGTTCTGGCTACATTAAGACATTTTTACATCTAAAACTCAGTACCAAATTCTTGCTTCCTAAATCTTAATTTATTGTAAGTATGTCACATGGCTGCTATAACATGAGCCCAATATATTCTTCAGCCTGTACATATAGGAGAGGATAAGGTTCACACTGATTGAACTTGACCGTTTCCATCATTCCCTTCCTGTTACTTCCATATTTGACTTAATATTTGTACAAGAGCTGATATTTTTTGAGTTCAGCCTGAGTAATTTTTATGTCTGTGTGATCTGTTTCCTCATAGTCCATTCATCTTTGTGTGGAACACTGTGCAAATGGGTGGTGGAATGCTGTGCAAATGGGTGTTGATACGGGTGAACATGTGTGCGGTTGAGTGTGATAGTACAGCTCCGAACCACTTTGAACAGCTGCACTGGGCTGTACATAACATAGAATTGATGTTCAGAAGAGTCCTTCAGTTTTCTAAACCTGTCTTGCTAAGCATACAGCTGGTGAGAAAGCTCTCAGCTTAAATAGAAAGGTGGTGAGATTGAACATTGACTGAGACATTTTCAAGTATCTCTTTTAGTGTCCTTCAACCCTTTTATTTCACTTTTTTTTCCAGAATTGTTTAATTTCCCAAATTGCTTTTTCCCTGGCGGAATAAAGCCCCTCCATTCTGTTACTCTGTGCTTGCATACTGAGATCTAGCCAAGAATGAAATACTGTTCTGCATTATTGCCTCTCTTAAAAACATGACTCATAGCATATTAAACTACTCCCAACACTTCATTAAATTTTAAAATGCCAGGAAGAAGCTGTTTGGAGCCCTGTTGCATTTATTCCTAATTTTTCCCCTATAGATTATGCCAGAAAATAAGTATTTGTAAAGTTGTGAGCCTGTTACTTGGTATAGTGATAACTGATCCTTAATTACTGCTTAGAGAGGGAAGACAGCCTGTTCTCGGGGAAAATACGTAGTGCTATGTGTTTTTGTGATTGTGTAATGCAAAGCACAGAATGCAGTGCTGGTTGAAAAATGCAATGTGACAAGTATCTCGAGTTCCACTTTATTTTTTTAAATTAAAGCAAATTTCCTTTATGGCTATCAGTATAGATCTGAAAAAAATTCATAATTTATTGTTAGGGTTTGTACTTTTATGTAGTAGGCCTGAGGTTTAACTGTTGGTCTCTCCATGGAAAGACCCTATCTGAAATCATAGAAAGCCATTGCAGGTCACTGTAACAAAAGTCTTCCTTGACTTGATGCCCTCTCGAGATATTTTTGGAGTACAAGCTAGCATTCCTCATAATTGACCGTGCTGTATGCAACTGATACAAGCTGACTTCCAAAACATCTGGAAGGCAACTGGTTGGGTAAGACTGGTGCAGCCAATAGAGACTTAGCTGTCAGCCCTTTTCATTTATGCATTTATTTATGGTTAGGTATTACCTGTAGTGACATGTCTTACAGAGATATGAATATTGACTTTTTCACTCTCATACACAGGAACAAAGAATTTAAAGAGTGCCTCCCTGCTTGATCAGGGAGTTTGATTATGGGAGTTTTCCTGCTTTTTTAATTTATTTTATTGTTTCAAGTGTTTTTCATGGAAAAAATTGCTCAAAATTTGGCAAAATACACTGTTTTGTGTGTCAAAATGGGTATTCACAGAATAGTTTTTTCATACACTTTCTGAAATGTGGGGAAAATAGCAATGATTGATCACTTTCTTTCCAGTGAGTGACTTGACATTTTAAGATTTACTTCTTTTGTCCATGCTGAGAAAATTAACAGGTAATGCTCTATACTGTGTGGAGATGTGCAGAATTTCCAGATCAACATATTAGAGTACTAGAACAGACAGGATACCATGTGGCTGCTCTCCCAAAATGGCTTCATGTAACATGATGGACTGAATATATGGATTCATCTGGTTCCTCAGTTTATAGACCATCCTATGATAAAAGAGGCTTTTGTGGAAGCTGCTTGGGGTATTTAACATCATTTCTGTTCCAGAAGTGGTCTTTGAATGTTGCCCATACAGCATCTGCACTTTACTTCTTTGTTGCCCTGCAGATTGACGTTACCCATAGCCACTTACTGTTAGGACAGTGAGAAGTTGTTTTTGTAATGTGATTATACCATGTAAAAAGGAAAGCAGTGCCAGATTTGTGTGATGGCTAAGAGAACCATAACAAAAAAGTAGAAGACTAGGATCCTCATTCCTTGCATTTCTTTCTAGCTTTGTGTGTTACCCTAAACTGCCACTTGTTGTGGCTGAAAGTCTGAGTCATGAGGTTCTCAGTTATAGTTTAGACAGTAAACTCACCATTGGTTTTGGGTCTCCCATGTCTCTGCAATGAAAGGGTTATAATATTGGCCTAAAGTTGGGTGACACACTTTGCAGACTAAAGTAGCAATCTGAGAAATCTGTATAAAGTTGAAGGCTTTCACGGCTGGAATCCATAGGTTGTTGTGGGTTTTCGGGTTTTGAGGCCGTGTTCTATTAGTATTTTCTCGAGACGTTTCGCCTGCATCTGTGGCTGGCATCTTCAGAGGATCTGCTGGCATGGAAGTGAGACAGAGTATTTATACTTGTGTAGTCCCTGAGTGGGAGGAAGCAATTTACATATGTTAAGTTGGCCTGTGTGATGGCCTATTGTTAAATGGAATATTCCCCAGGGTTGAGTTGTTAGTCAGGGGATGTGCATAACAGTGCGTTAAGTACATTAGCCATCTATTGTATTGTTTCTTGTAGAGGGTGGTGTTCATTGGCATATTTTGAGTCTTGATTTTAGTGTTCTTCAGTACTGGTAGCCACATTTTGTTTACTGTCCGAGTTTCTTCTTTCCTGTTGAAATTGTCCATGTGTTTATGGATTTCGATGGCCTCTCTGTCTGACATAGTAGTTGTCAGAATGGTCCAGAATTTCTGTGCTTTCAAAAAGCATTCTCTGTCCAGGCTGGTTTATAACGTGTTCTGCTACTGCTGATTTTTCTGGCTGCATCAGTCTGCAGTGTCGTTCATATTCTTTAATTCGTGTTTAGATGTTGCGTTTTGTACTCCCTATGTAGACTTGTCCACAACCGCAAGGTATGCGATAAACTCCAGCAGAAGTTAGAAGCTACCAGTACTGAAAAACACGGCCTCAAAGCCCAGAACACCCACAACAATCTATGAGAAATCTGTCCTTGTTGTAAAAGTGGGATGTTGTCTGATATCTGGTAGGTATCATTGCGTGGCTGGCATCTATATTCTGCTTGGCAGTTGGTAAGTTGTGCAGGTGTGCCTGACAGTGTTGCTTAAGGATTTCTGAGGTGATAACTTGGTTTCTACCAAAAAAAGAAAACACTTTCTTTGTATACCCAGCCCTACTGTTTGTCACTCTATGAAGCCCTTGATTAAACCAGGAAATTTTGCAATTAACCATTGCTTCCCATTACATCTTAAGTGTTGTGATATGGTTTTGGAAGAAGGCAGGTATTATACCAAGTTTAACTTGTGTATTGGGTTCCTAGCTTGTTTCTCAAGATGGTAGCCGTAGAGCTTGGATACAATTGGAAACTATGGTGAACTAGCGATCTGGTTTGATCACAATTTGTGTACAAGAAGAAGGAAAAGGGCTTCATGGCAGAAAGAATTGTGCATATGGACAAAGACCTGTTTGCATCTTGTGTTTTGGATTCGTGAAGAAGGACAGCGTATTTTGAATATCAGAAATTATTATATAAGCAGTGGTGGACTGTTTCTTGTGAATGTTACTACAGTTGGTTTGTGCTTTCCAGCCATGTTTCCTGTTCTTGAAGGGAGAATGTTTGTAAGTAGTATCCTTTTTAATGCCATTTCACTTTAACTGTTCTCTTTGTGTTATTTTTTATTGATATCACTTCCTTTAGAAGTGAGTTTTCTTGCTGGTTGAAGAGGAGGAGAATGTTCCTTTATGACACTGTGTATCCCTTCTTATGGGGCATAAAGTCTGTCTTAAGCCCCTGTTTACAGAGCAAATGCTAAAAATGGGAGACCAGAGTCTCATAAAAATGCTGCTGACTCTAAAGAGTCCAGCATTGGCCTGTTCTATCCAATTGTCTTTTCTGGATCAGCCTATTAGAAACATATGACTATTTTTGGTGTTCAGTTTTTGCTTCTTCTGTTGCTATCAGTGTATGGCCCAAAGAGTGCCATTCTTCTGCTCAGCCTCACCATAGAGATTGGTGATTGGCATTTAACTAACCTTTTTGGGGTGGGGGGGCTATGGGCTAAAGTGTTGTGAGGATACATTGAGAGTTGAGAATACTGCAGACATTCACCTGTAATATGGAAGAAATGTAAGAAGATTTCTTGTTTTCACAAAGTGGCAGCAATTCAGCAGGCAGATAAATATGGATATGTAAATGTAGTATTTACATTGCTGTTTTACTTTGTCAAGAGAAGATACAGGTTTTCACCTGGCTTGATTGTTTGCCTTGATGACCTTTGGTAGAGATTACCTATATAAGTAGTTATGGCAGTGGTAATATTTATTAGACATTTTTATCTCTCCTTTCCTTGAAGAAACTTGAGATAGTGAATGTGGTCTCCACAACCCTAACTTTTTTTTCTTTGTGACATCTCTGAGGTCTAATCTTAATTTGTGAGATGGGACACGAACAAAGCTCATTCCTGGACTCTGAGGTGGTAGCTGGACTTCTATGTCTCTTGAATGCTCTTTCCCTTTTGTTCTGTTACTGGACTTGTATGGCTGTGAGGATGTTGAAACTATAGTTATACTTTGCCTCTTCAAAAAAGTGGTAGGAGGGAAAAAATGAACATGAATTTTGCTATCATAAAGCTCAGTTAGCTGGATACTTTCTGGAATATTGCCTCTGGAGTTTTGGGGCTTGGAGAACATACTGGGTTTGAGGGGTGAGGTGGAGAATACAGTGGATTTTGCTTTAAAGACCTACATTCTTTATCTAAGAGCTTCTTTGTTTTCCTGGCCCAGTGAATGTACCTGAAATCGATAGATACTAGAAAAACATCACCAAGTCTCTAGTGTACATTCTTCACAAACCAAATGGCTAGCTGGTTCTTGTGGGTTTTTCTCAAAGCCCGAAAAACCCACAAGAACCAATGGGTTCTGGCTGTGAAAGCCTTCGACTCTACATCAAATGGCTAGCCCTTGGTGAAAGCAAGATGACCCAGTTTCATCTCCATTGTAGTGTCTAAGGCCATAATAAGAGGCAGTGTAATAAGTGGATAACAGTTGTCATTGGTGTTGGTTATTAATTTGGCTTCAACTTATGGCAACCCTATGGTGAGAGGCCTCCAAGAGACCCTGTTATTAACAGCCCTGCTCAGGTGGGTGCTTGATAATACTAGTCATCAAAAAATAGCTTCGTTCTAGGGGCAGTACCATCTACCTATTTGGAATGTGATGCTGAAAGAGAGTTCTGTGGACTGCGAAAAGGAAACATAAATGGGTCCTAGAGCAGATCAAGCCTGAATTCTACTCAGAAGGCAAGACAACTGCGCTGTGAGACTATTGTACTTTGCACATGTCTTGAGAAAATGGGACTCATTAGAAAAGACAATGATGCTTGGCAAGGTAGAAGACAGTAGGAAGAAGAAGACCACATTATAGGTGGATAGACTCAATTAAGGAAACCATGGCAATTTTAATTTTTTTTTTATGTTGATGGCACTTAACAACAGCAGCAGCAACAGCGGCAACAACATACCATCTCTGTGACGAAAATGTTCAAAAGATTTTTAGATGGGTAATAAAATCAAGGTGGCATCTGAAGAAGGTAATCAGACACACCTCAGTTAACCTCTGACAAAGAAGCTATAAAGTCTTTTTATGCCTGCCCGGCACTCCCTTTTTTCCTTGATGCTCTGTCCAGCTGAAAGATTCCCCCGTCCCGCACAATATCACCATTGGGAGGATCTCAAGGAGAAAGGAAGAAACACAGGCTTTTGGTGTTGAATTGCAGCAGTGCATCTGCGGTGAGTAACACAATAAAGCTTGAACTGGTAAAAGAAAGGGCTTCTGTTTGTACTGTAGCTGTGTGTACCTGTCTACAGCATACATGATAAACAGCAGCTGCCTCCAGAATCTCTTAAGAAGCATCTGTGAACAGGGAGAATGAGGGAAACCAAATAAGGCTGCCACACCACCTATTCCAAGCAAGCATTTTTTAAAAAGCACATGTCTAGAAATTTGGCCACCAAAATGGAAATCACACAAAAAAAGTCATCCCTAATGCATTTTGGAAGACGCATTCATGTGGACCACAGAAGGTTCAAAATAAAGCAAGGCTTACCAGATCTAGTTGTTTCATTTCACATTTTCATATTTCTAGTTTTGAATGAAAAGTTGGTTGAAAGAGACCTAAGTCCTTTTCTTTTTTGTGGTATAGAAACCTATTTTTCCCCAAAGTTATTTATTTATTTTTTTGCCTCCCAGTACATAATTTTCTGTGAATGGGGAACTTGTTTACTGAGGTATACTTGTGTTGAAATAATGAGTGGCTGCAGCTTATCTTATATCAATTAGATAAATGCTTCGGTCTTAGCAAAAGTGCTAGATATGCTTAATGACTGTTCTCTAGAGCAGCTGCTTGTGAAATCAACTAGAGGAGAGAGAACCTTGGGTTCTGCCTGAGATCTAGTGTGAGAAGCAAGTAACCTTGAACTGTGAGTGAGAATACATCAGGGGACTGCAGCAAAGTTCAGAAGAGGAAGCTTCTCTAGAATGATGGAAGTGGTAAAAAGGAAATTGAAAGGAACACTCTAAAGGGTCAAACTCTCTAGGATAAGTTGAGCACACACAAAACCACATTAATAGAGGTTCAGTTAGAATGTATACTACAGGTCAAAAAGGGAAGTATGAAGGTTAATTTCACAGCTAACAATGGGTATGAAGTCATTAATAATTAAAATTTTTTTCTTCAAATACTGGAAGTCTTGCCCAAATGATTCTTTTTTTTAAAAAAGCCCACAAATTTGTTCAAAGAAAATGTAAGCAGAAAATCAAAGGTGTTCTTTAAAAAAAAAAAGATTTTGAACAATTTAATTTAATTTAATTTTTCTTTAATCTCTTTAATCCCCTGCAAGGATTGCTAAAATGTTTTAAAACGCTAGAAATCAGTGTTGGAAATCTGACAAAGAGATTGGCTTTCTTCCACCAGTGGTGGGGTTGCCAGAAGGTCAAAAGATTCTGGAGAATGATTTGTTAAAAAATGCAAAAAATATTGTGTGTCAAAATCAACTTAAATCCAGATTTTTTTCTGTTGGGTATTTGCCATTTGGATGAGGATGTGGAACGAAACTAGGAAGACTGATCTTGCACATGGTAACAGCAGCAAGAATAACAGTTGTCAGGTATTGGAAAAAAGACTCATTACCAACTGAGACAGAATGGTTGGAAAAATTGGTGGACAGACTGAAATGGACAGACTTACTTGTAGGATGGAAAACAAACCAAATAGCAAATTTCTGAAGAGTTGACAACTGCTAATGCATTTATTTACAAACGTTATCAAGGACTAACCATGGCTTAGGAGGGAAAATTATCTGATATGATTGTAAATTGTTGGAGCAAATTATCAGTCTATAAGCCAGAACCTCAGAGTTTGGGAGTTGATAGGGTTGTTACACTCAGCTATCCATGGTTACGGAGTTTTTTGTTTCTGTAATTATGGGATGAAAAAAAATCTCATTTCTCATATATATGTTACCAACCACATATATAGTGATTGTACCTTTGGGTATTAATTAGCGATCAACGTGCAATTATTCTGGAGAAAAAGAGAGATATTTAGCATTATATATGGTCATTGTCAGGAAAAAAATATGTGTTATTTTTGTATGTCTTATGTTAGTTTAATCTTAGAGGGAAATTCTTTTTCTTTTTTATTGTCTTCTTTACTCTTTTGCGTATTAAGAAATATTGAGAACTCTAAAGAATTACAATTGGCCCTTTTTGGTTTGGAGGGTAGTTTAACAAGAATGGTAATTGTGAGCTGTTATGCTACCAGAAGGGGAGGTCCTCTCAGTGTCAGTTGTTTATTGTTTATTATTGTTTATCTTAGTTCTTTTAGTTTTTCTTTTTCTTTTCTTTTTGTTTTTTTTCTATCACAGTATTTTTTTTTTATAGATAGGCTTATATGTTGGCTAGGATATGTTTGTTACAGTATTTTTTTTTAATGCAATATATATTGTTCTATATGATGTCAAGGAGCATCATTTGTTTTGTGTCTTTTCAACTGTACTATTTTGTATTTTCCCTTATGCCTTTTTTTGCCCCTCTTTTCCTTTTTGTTTCATTTTAATAAAAAATAAAATAAAAAAGGATTTTGAAACAGGAGATGAAGACCAATGTATTTTTTTTAAAAAAAATTAAAAATAAAACCTGGAAGCCAGCTAGGGAGGCAGTTGGACAATTGGGCAATAATGAAATTAAATGAAGATCTGGAAGAAGGTAAGGAGATCACAGAGAAGTTAATTTTTTTAAAAAAAAAATGTTGCCATTATTCCTGAAAATATAAGGGAAGTTCCCAGATCTGAAACAATGATGCTAGGAGTAGGGAGTGAGGACTTGAGGCAAATAGTAGTAATACTTACAAGACCTCCATAACAAATTAAAAATGAATCACTGGGTGCAGATTGTGTTCATATAAAAGTTCCTAAGGACCTTAAGAGTGGAATTGCTGATCTTCTGCATACAATATGTGCTGTATTCCAAAGATCAACTTCTCATGCTACTAAAAACCTGTTGTCATCTTCTGGAGTTCAATGGTGGAAGACTAAGGAAAAATAAAAGGAAGTATTTCTTCTTGCAACTCATAGTTGAACTGTGGGGCTTACTGCATAAAATGTAGTTATGTTTACCATCATAGATGGCTTCAAATATGGAATTAGATGAATTCATGGAGGCTGTCAGTGGCTGCTAGTTAAGGGGGCTGTATATCACCTCCACTTTCAGCCTCTATATAGCAGCTTCTGGGCAGCACAAGATGGAAAGTGCAGTTGCACTCATATTTGCAAGTGGGCTTCTCATACTCATTTGCTTGGCCACTGTGCAGACAGAATGTGGGACAACATAGATCTTCAGTCTGATCCAAAATGCCTCTTCATATGTCCTTAATTCACTATCAGTATACTACATTTGTAAAATCATTTTTGGACAAATTAGGCATTGTCTTCTTGAGACAAGCCTAATTTAAAATTTTAACAAAAGTAATAATACACATAATGGAAAGCAGCATTGCACAATAAATTCATGTGCCTTGGACTTCAAGAAGGTAGGATGCTGCATAGAAGTCTCACAGGTACTTTCAACCCAGGTAATAGCAGCAGCAGTATGCTACTTGCCTTTTTTTTTTTTTTGGTCTCTCCTGTACAGATGATTTTAGGAGGGTTCTTTTCAGTGTAGAGCATGCTGGAGTCATAATATCATGATATGTGTCCAGTTTGCACTACCAGATGTTACCTGTAGCAAAGAATCAGTGTAAGGCTGCTGTTTTCAGTGGGAGCTGTGCATAGTAATGTCTAATTCCTCCCTTTTTCCTTTCAAAATAAACATTACTACCACTGGCATGTACAAGTCATAATTGCTTTATAGTTCTGAAATATATCTAGGGAAATAGTCTTCCATAGTTTGTAAGGAACAAACACCAATGCAGTAGCACTCTTAAAAAAATTAATCAAATAATATTAATATAGAAGTCTGTACTTTATTCTCTATCATCATGAGGATTTTCTTAAATATTTTTATTAACATACTTTTTATCTCAAAAAATATAAAACTACATGTAAGGGATAGTACAATAATACACAATACAAAACTTCTCTACAAATAAGAAGAAACTGCACTAAACTAAACTAAATTAGTACACAAATATCTAAACTACTAAACTACTAGTTAAAGGTCCAAATCTGAAATATGTATTTTTAGATAAAGTATCAGAAGTAGTTGATAAATAGTTTATATAAATGTAATTGTAGCAAACTGATCATAAATATAATTATCGACCTGGTATTTAATTCTCTGATGTGGTACTGGCTGTGTATAGGATTATATTACATGTAGTATCTTATTATTTTAGCTTCTTAAATTGTGATCTTCCCAAGGAGGCATAATAATACAGAAAAGTGGTATGGAAGTATTTTAAATATATGAAACAATTATACACAACAGAGGCATGTATAGATTCTTAACTATAGTCAGAGATCATGTTATATGAAAGATGGATATTAATTGAAATATAAGAGTTGTGATTAAGTGCTGGCATAACTTTGCTAGGGAGTTGGTTTTTCTGTTTGTTCTAGGATGGCAATGATTGGCAAGTGTAGGAAAGACCTCTGCCATGAAAAATGATTGCCTGTTGGATTAGAACAGCCTTCCCCAGTTTGTTGTCTTCCTGATGTACTGGACTGCAACTTAGCAGTGAACATTGGCATTGTTGGTTGGCACAGATGGGAGTTATGATCTTAAACATTTGGAGACCCATCAGGTTAGGGAAGCCTGTGATAGTTAGCTAAGGGGCCGGTGGTCTTGCAGTACTATCTCCACATAAAATTGAGTCAAGCAGCAGGATGCATAATGCATAAAATTCAGGCTTGAAGCTGAATGTTGTAGGTGGCACAACAATGCAGAAGCAGATTTTGTAATGGAAAAAACCTAGATGGCAATGAGTCATGGGCACTAGAGGATGGCTGCATGAGCAAGGTCAAAGCAGATGCCATTATTACTGTACTCCAAATAATAATGTTTAATGGTAAAGTTCAGAAGGAGTAGGCGGAAGTATGAATTGTGATAGTGCAGTGCTGGGATCCAGCTTCATAAATCACTTTTGATACAGTTCCCTATAGCAACAGCTAGTCATTTTCTCACACATAACCAGCTGCACAGAGCCAGTTGAAACCTTTCTGTTCCTTTTTTGCCCCCCCCCCAGTTGTGGGAGATAGACAAAGAACTTCCATGCTGTTTAACTTTTCAGCTTTTTTTTTTGTCTTGTTCTCCCCCCTTCATTATTTTAATGAATGCCCAGTTCGTTCTACGTTGTTCTTGACTTTAGTTTCCCACTTCTCTTGCTGTCAATATTCATTCTTCAGTGA
The DNA here is from genome assembly GCA_948474755.1 of Ctenosaura bakeri. NCBI lineage: Eukaryota > Metazoa > Chordata > Lepidosauria > Squamata > Iguanidae > Ctenosaura > Ctenosaura bakeri. Next base: position 187,653 of record CAOLHI010001356.1, on the reverse strand, counting down.
TGTTAGTACTTCTTTAAGAAATATATACAGTATGGGAATAAAACTCCAGTTACTGACAGCCATTCTCTCTTTCTCCTCTGCCATGGTGAGATACATATAGTGGGGAAATACAAGCACTGCCACAAATGTATTAATCAGTCACTCCATATTCGTGCTCTGTGGCTTATGGCATTTGCCCTGAGTAGAGCAACAAAGATCTAAGGGATCTGAGATCTACCTTCACATCTCATCTACCAAACCCAACTTTTCTGGGACTTTGTTCGCGGCCTCCCCCTTCCATGGCCCTTCTTTGCCCAGACTTGGAATCTGTTGGTCTGAAGGATTCAGATATCAGTGAGCCACAAGATTAACAGTGAGTGTTCTTTGGTCCATAAGGGATCTCAGCTTAGTAAGGAGAAGGAAAAGGGGAGGGGGGAAGAGTAGCCAGTGTTAAGTCTCAGAACATACCTGCAGGACTCTCATACCAATGCAAAATAAATCACTTCCACCTTCTTTACTGTCCTTCTCAGTTTCACACTTGGCCAGAGCCAACCTTGATATGAGTCCTCCATCTCTTCCTCAGCTCCAGTCTATGATACTGGAGAATGTTCAACACAAAGTAGAGCTTGAAGAGGAAGTTCTTCTGTATCTCTAGGAATACCTTTCTCTTGAGGAGCGTTAGTTCTACAATCTTTAGGAAGATGGCCAGCTTGTGGCTTCTTATACTGTCTCTCTGAACAAGCCCATCACAAATCTCCCAATCACTGTTCACCTTCAAGGTATCCATACCAGTACTGCCACTATCAAGTTAGGGATCATTTACTGAGCTCCATGTACTTCACTGTATTCTCTCTGAGACACCTGGACTGAGCCATATGTGACACAGTGAAGATAACCCCAGTCTGGGACTAACTGCTGCCATGATGGGAACAACTTCCCTTCTTCATTTTACTTTTCTTCATAGAAACCCAGTTACTCTCTATCACTAGGCAAAGGAATTCACAGCTCCTAGATGATATTATTGACTGTGAGAGCCAGAAAGACAGTGACCTGAAAGATGTGATTGGCTGCCATGCTCTGTTTTACACTAGCAATTAATAATCAGTTCCAACAGTCTGGGTTGCTTCCACAATTAGCATCAGTAAACATGTGGCTCCAGGCCATCTTCTTAGGCTTTGTAGCCATCAAAACATATATCCCAGCAAAGCAAATAGGAAAGCTCTGGCTGTAGTCTCCCCACCCCCAAAAATTTGCCTTGACATAAGATTTAGCATCACCAATCTCCCAAGAATGATTGGTGTATTCCCCATTTTGGTGGCAGTCTTGCTTGCGTGTAGAGCCATCACTGTAAAATCCTGGGATTGAGGCTACACTGAGATTATACCATCTAGATAAGTACTGTGGCCCCCATTGGAATTTTCTGTGTGGTTACACCGTCACCAGGGTTAATAGATGACATTTTTCTGGAGGAGGTGGCTGTGGAACCAGTACTCTGCGGCTTTTTTCCTCAGGTGTGGGGAACTGTGCTCAAAAGACTCTGTTTACCAAGGAAATCAGAGTGTTTCTACATCAGTCGATGAACTGAAACAATTTTGAAGCAGGATCTGTTAAATCCATTGTCATGTTACTATACGAGGTAGCTTAATGTAGCTGAGGGCATATCTGGGTACTCTTAACAGTCACAGGATCATAGAGATTGAGGGGTCCTGTGGGCCATGCATTCCAATCCTCTGTTTAATGGAGGATTTTCAGCTAGAGCATCCTCAGCAGCTAGCTATCCAGCCTCTTTTTGAAAACATCCAGAGAAGGAGACCTCGCCTCCTCTCTAGGCAATTGGTTACATTGCTGAAATGCTCATATTATCAGGAAGTTCCTTCCAATATTTAATCAAAATCCACCCCCCTGTAAATTAAAACCATTAGATCTGTGTACCCTCTCGGGCTGCAGGGAACAAATCCACACCCTCATCTCTGTGATAGTCTTTTTGATATTTAAAGATCTCATCTCGTAGTCTTCTTTTCACTAGGTTGGACATGCCTGACTCCCTCAACTTTTACTCCTATGTTTTGTTCTCCATAGCTCTTATCATTGTTGTTGGCTTTCTCTGAATCCTCTCTGACTTGTCTATATCTTTCTTAAAATGAAGTGCCCAGAACTGAACATAGTTTATAACAATCCACAGAATGATGTCTCCATGGTCATGCTTGGAGCTTTTGGGCCCTCCTTAAGGCATTTGAGCGGTTGCTATAGTTTCAGATTTATACAGTTTGTGAATAAAATCACAACATCCTTCTCAGATAGAAATATTCCCATATCTGCAGAAGGTATTTGTAAGACATTGCTGTTCTTGACTCACCTGGCTCATAAAGTCCTCAGTGTTATCTCTCCAAGTGTTTACCTGCTTGCATACCTCGCCCCATCACCATGCTTCATCTTTCTGTGGATAAGTCTGTCCTTAAACATGTGTTTATGGATACTCATTTAAAGGACATGTATTTTTTCAAAATACAGTCAGTGAATATCCATGTGTATCTCCAGCCAGTGTTCATATCCTGTGTACTTTGTCTTTCCCCTTTTTCTGCCCCCATTCCTTTCTTCTCTTTCTGTTTCTTTATAAAGGAGGGAAAACATTTTTAAAGGATTCTGGAGTGTTATATCCTTGTCTCTATGTCATTTCAGTCTTGGGACTAAAATTGATGTTTTGTAGGTAAATCCTTTAAAGCAATTGTTATCTTTGAAGACTGTGCTCCTCATAACAATTTCATCCATTTAATAGGTCAAGAAGTTGTGTACTCTTCACCATGATAAACATATTTCTAATTTCTTAGGGATAAGCGATCCTGTGTCTTGATATTACCATTCTGTTCAAAGTGATACATATTTCCATGTCCCTCAAGACAATTTCCATCTCCCTTCTTAACCTGGAATTACAGTTAGAAATGAATATGACCCTGTCTTTTTATACTGATTGTGCAAAGATCCCCAGTTGTCCTTCCAAGGCCATCCTCCCCTTGAGTGGATTGGCTGACAGGCCTGTCTCCATGACAGTTCACAATCACTTTGCTATGGCAGCATCTAGTTCTTCAGCCTTCTTCAAAGGAGTCCCTTCCATACCATATAGCCAGTCAACTACATCAGATTGAGACTTGAAGGTGAAACATGCAGCTTGATTTGGAAGGGCAGTGTTATCTCTTGGGAGATTCTTCTTTTTGCATCCTTCCATTCGAAGAACTTTCAGTTGATTCCTACATTCATCTTACTGTTTTTGACCAGAAAACAATCCATAAGAACCTGTTCCCTTATCCCATGCCTGCCAAATTTATTGCTGAGTGAAATGTGACCACACTGGACTTTCTTGGCAGTTGTCTACTACATATGAATAAATGTAACTATGTGTAGCGTATTGTAGCATATTGTTTGAGTGCTGTCCCAAACTGTTAAAGGTAGTTTTAAACATAATCGTAGGAATTCAGTTTATTTAAAATATTTAAAGCCTGTATCTCAAGGCATGTGCCACCTGTACAAGATGGCTTGCAAGATGCTGGAAGCCACTTTGAATTCCGTTTTGGAGAAAAGTGGGTTGTAAATAAAATAAATGATCATCATTGTCATTATCATCATTGTCGTCTCTGTTGTCTGTTAACACCCTTTCCGGCCTCCAGTTAAGTATTGCTAACTAGTCTGTCATGCGCTGAATCACAGGCATCATGAATAAATTGCTTACCTGTATTGATATTTTTTCAGGCAATTATCTGTAAATTCAAAGAACTCACTGTCCTTCCCACATTTTTTCTTTCTTGCTTGGTTTTTGCAGTGGCAGACCAGGAATTGAGAGATAGTCAGTGAAATCTCTATACAGTCATGCACACTCAGTGGCAGGGCTCCAGTGTACTAATTCTGGGAAATTCTGATAACCTTTGCACAGGTGCAGAACAACCTATGTGTGTGGGCCCACAAATGAGCACTTTAAGAACCACACTTAACACGTAAGCAATCTATTTTACCTTTGTACAGCCATATAAAGTAACAAGAAATACGTGTTATTTAATGCCTACAGCCTGTCATTTAATGCCTACAATCTGAGATCAGTAACACTGTGCCGTAACTCCATAATAGGTAAGGAAGGAACCTTAAAATTTAAGTTTAAAGTATGTATTCAGAACAGAATGTGGAACTTGCAAAAATAATCCCATGTTTCTCATTCAGTGATCTCTTCAAAATGATGAGATATAAATTTCTTGCCCATGAAGCAATTAAATGCTTCAGTGAATACGCCCCCCAATCCCCAAATCTTTTAAATTAAATTGTGCAAGTGGGTTTTCAGATATCACTTTTAACCCTTTCTTTTGTTCTCAAGATGCATAGGTAGTGCCTGCCGAAATTTCCAGAGAGAGAGAGAGATGGCCAAGTCAGATTTGTAAGTGGAAATGGGACTTGTTTCTTGAAAAGCTCCTTACCTTTGCCCCAGAATGAATTACTTGGAATAGTAACAGAAATCTGTATTACAGTAGTTGTTAGAAATTCAGAGGAGTCAGCATTGTAAGTGATGGATGCTTCAAGAATCTATTACTGCTTGTGTTAACTGATGTGGCTAGTTTGATTACTATAGTCATCTGTTTTTTTTCAGGAGCAAGATGGGCTTTCTGTCAGAGTGCTTGGTAGCATATACTAATAGTGAAAGCTCTGGAATAGCTTATGTTCCTGTCTGATTGGATGAAGCCAGTAGGAATGATATCCATTCTGAGAGTCTAGAAATGGGAAACTTCCAAACCTGGCGCCATCAGATGCCAGTTTTCTTTTCCCATTACACCATTTTTTTGTCGTTTCCAGTTTTTCCCTGATTACAGAAAGCTGAAATGCCTATCTTAAGGCTTACTAAGTGGCAATAAAAGCTTTAAGCTAAAGTATTCTGATATTTTTGATTTCACTCTTTTTCTTTTGGCAGTGCTCACCACTTGAATGTGGTTCCTTAAGAATCTGTGTGAAATTAGATGTGGTCCTCAGGTTGAAAAAAGTCCTCATACTTGCCTTAGTCTGTCAGCCTTTAATTCTTTTTACCCTACAAGTCAAGAATAAGCTTGTGTAATAGACAAAGATCTGAAGAAATTTGTTAGAAACATGGTTTGGACACTTAAATATTGTTTTCAACATAGTAATTGCTGATGAAAGTTCTGAAAAGTTCCTGGTGAGTTTCTTATATGTGCTTCTTTTTGAAACAATACAGAGAAGAGTTGTGGTGGACATGATTTGGAATTCCAGAACCTCCTGCCTTATCCTTTTCATTGGTGTATAAGAAACAGGTGAGCAAGCATAGTGTGGTAGTTTGAGCATTGTGCTACAACTCAGGAGACCAGAGTTCGAATCCCTGCTTGACCATGGAAACCCACTAGATGACCTTGGGCAAGTCACGTTCTCTCGGCTTCTGAACTGCGTGATAGGGTATGCCTTAAAATTGTCGTAAATCAGAAATGACTTGAAGACACACAACAGCAGCATGTGAAGCAGCCCCACATTTGACCGAATCGATAAACATTCTCTTTTTAATGATGGCAGTAGTTCACTTTTCATAAAACATGCAGCAAACAAAAGACTTCTAGCACAGTTTCCTCTCATGGCAAACAAAAAGGGACATATTCAGAAGTATCAAAAACATAGCACACAAATTAAACAAGAAAATAGATGGCCAAAAGGTTAAAAAGAAATGAAAACACAAGTTTAATAGTCACAAGATCAAATGAGGCACTAGTTAATTTTCCTCCTTTTTTGGAGTTCATCAGAAGTTCAAGTAATTCAACTGAGCAATTGAACTGGAACACAGCACAGTGCCAAAACCACTGATTATTGATAGCATTAAACAGAAATAATCAACTGAACTTAACACTCAGTGCCATCTTTCACATAAGAAATAGCTTTTGGGAATGTTGGAATTCCACCTTAGTTGCAAGCAGCGACCCTTATTGCATGCAAATACCTACAACAGCCATGGTTGCAAGCAGTAGTTGAGAAAAAAATCTTTCTCCTAATGCACATTCAGGCTAGGTCTAAGACTGAGGTGACTGAGGAAGAGGTATTGGGGGCATCGATGACAGGCAGTTGAGAGAAGGGATAGAAACCCAGTTTACCAAGATTGTAAGATGGTGTTGCCAGCACATTCTAAACACAGACACAAAAAATACAGGATATATTTTGAAGTGAGGACATAACAGTATCTGATGGGATTTTTAAAGATATCATCATTGTCAAGTGACACAAATAAAAAGATGATTGTATCTTCAAAAAAGCATGTAGTTCTTGGCCCAGATGTCATTATGTGATATTAAATAGCAGTCAGTTTACCATAATCTCCCTTTTTATCCAAATAGATTCCAGAAATTTGATTATCTCATTTTGATTTTGGCCTTGTAAATGCTTTTGTTGTTGTGTGCCTTCATGTCATTTCTGATGTATGGCAACTCTAAGACAACTCTATCATGGCATTTTCTTGGCAGAATTTATTTAGAGGGTTTTTGCTCTTTCCTTCCTTGGAGGAAGAGACTGTGACTTGTCCAAGATCACACAGTAGTTTCCATGAGTGAGCAGGATTGAGCTCTGGGAGTTGCAGTCCAACAACATCTTGAGTAACATCTAAGTGGCAGTCTGTAGCTGGTACAGGGGACATCATGGAGGTCAGGACACCATAATATGACTTCTAGATCTAGACTAAAATTCATTCATTCATTCATTCATTCATTCAATCTGTTTTTTTAAAAGAGATTTTGATCATTTGCTTGGAGGATAGTTGCCAGATTATGTTATGCTTGGGCATCCCTGCGTCTGCATAAATTTTACATCATTGATGATCATCAGACCACAATGTGTACAGATGAGCACAGCACGCACAGCCCTGCTTTCTGCTTCACAAAGTTGCAGTCTCATAGGGATGAACAGCTGAATGTGGCTAATGCTCGCTAAGAGGAGTACTGTTGCCACAGGATGGAATATAAATCAACAATTTGTGCAGCTGACAAGTCTTACTCTACACAATAGGCTATCCTGAGATGACAGTTCTCTTGTCACTCATTGTCATTTCTTCTGTGTTTACATAGTCAAGTGGTTAATTGGAGGCAGAAGCAGAAGGAAATGCAAGCACTTCTTGTTAATTGACATGATCTTATCCATTCTGAATGTATTCATATTGTGATTATGTGGTCATTATTCCAGGTATGCAGAAGCAGATCAGGATATGACTTAAATGTGGTTTAGGTCAGTATCAGGAGTGAGTGGTTCTGAAAATCCTGAAATGTGTTGCCTCTTTCTGAAATCCTTGAAGATGAAGTATGCCTGTGTAAAGACCCTCTGAGAAGTAGGGTTGTAGACACATAAAAGAATTTTTACTTGATTGATCTTCTCATCTTGATTTAAGTATCTCAGCATGGTACCAATCTCAATATCTGCATATTGAAATATGAAATAATTTGGAATGTAATGCTGTAAAGTAAAAATATACACCATATTCAAATATTTCCTACTTTTTCTCCACTCACATACACTATGCCAAAAATAGCATTAAAAAAAAGTGTCCTAAACATGTTATCTCTTCTGATCAGAATTAGCCCCAATAATGGAAGTTTTTCTTAGGGATTTTTTTTGTGCTTTTAATCCGTTAGTTATGTCAAAGGATCATGTTTTCTTCTACAATAGATAAATGCTTTTGAATTTATTAAAATCATTTCTTTTGAAACTAACAAGGGCTGGAGCTCTTTCCTTGGGAATTAAGTATTAATAATTTGTGACCTCAGTTTTAGAACAATGATAGCCAACTTGGTTGATCTCCAGTAGTTTTTGTACCAAAAAATCAGCCACCATACTGAGTTGTGCTTACCAGACACGTAATCCAAAACATGTTGATGATGATAGGTTGTCTAGTACTGGGTTTAAAAAAAAGATAGCTGAAGCAGGATGGAGGAGGGATGATTATAAGATTCTAAAATAATGGATAGTAACATAGGTAGAAATCTCTGTCCTTTTCAAATATTCATTGTGGCCTTGTTGTTAATGGCAAGGCGTAAAGATTTTTCAAAGCAAGAAGGTTACTTAGTGAGAGTTTTGTGATAAGCCAGTTAAGGAGTGCTTCAGTAAGTCATCCCAGATGAAGGCATTGAACTAAGACAGGCATATGTACATCTTCTCACCATTAAGGAAATGTCCTTCTTAACTCCATCATGAGCACATTCTAAACAAAACTGGGTTGGGCCTGTTGAGTTTTAAGTGTCAGGAAAGGGATGTCTCCCAGAATCCAAAAATGACTTTAGATGTTTCCTAAGTGATACAGTTTGCTGCCATGGGATGTGCTGATGACCATGAATTTTACATGGCTTTGGAGAAAGATTTGTCGGATTCATGGACATGAATCTACCTGTGGTTGATGGGTAGCAATAAGATTAAGAGATAACTGTTGTTTTTCTGCCCTATTTGTGAATTTCCTAGAAGGGCCTGCTTAGCCACAGTGGCAAACAGAAAGATGGATTAGATGGACATGTGACCCAGCTGAGATGTTCCTATGACACCCTAAGAAGCTCCAATTCAAAAATGTATTATAATAATGCGACTTTAAGAAATTCTGGTGTTTGCACCCAGACTCCAAATAAATATAAAAGCTTTGTGATATTCTCTTGAATACACACAGCGAGGTAGTTATATTGGGTTATACTGTGTTGTTATGTATGGATATTTTCTTTTTAAAAATTCATATGCTTCTGTGTTACTGTTGCATATAACCAATTTAATTTAGCCGGATTTTGGAAGTAGCTTTATTGCCCATCTAGTTTTCTTCACTGCTGCTACTTCATCTACAATTGACATTTTACTAGTGGGAGGCTAATTGCTTATCTAAAAGGAAATAAACCATAGATCATACACTGGTAACAAATTGATATTTAAGCATATGTTAGGCATTGAGTTCCTCTGCTCATTTGAAGGACATTGTGATTAATCTATTCTGCTTTTGCAGAAAAGGTTTAATTCCCCTTTACCCATCCAGATAAACTTAATCAGTATGTTGATAATGTGCAAGTATCAGAATCACATTCCTATTATGAAAGCTGGGGTGCTGTAAGAATAGAATTGCAAAATGCAAAATCACTTTCAGATGATCGTTTTGAAAATGTGCAAACCTTCCAGCCAAGTGACTTCAAACAAAGGCAACAACAACACTGAAAGTCTTTTCAAAAAGTAGACATTTTTGGCATATTACAGCCCAGTGCAGTCTCCGGCAAATGATTTGCACAGATTGTTGTATTCACTGAAAATATTTTATACCTCCTTTCCAGGCAAAATCTTTCAAGGCTGTTTATGGAATGAAACTTTAAAATAATCATATAAAATCCAATTAATTAAAACAACATGTAAAACAACCACAACAACATGAAAATAAAACAATAAAAAGAACTAAAAACAAACAATCCTCTTGTTGTTAATTGCCATCAGATTGACTTTGAATTATGAATGAGAGGCCTCTAGCTCACTGTTATCAGCAACCCTGTCAGTCTTGCAGATTCAGAGCTGTGGCTTCCTTTATTGAGTCTATCCATCTGTAATGTGGTCTTCTTTTCCTGCTGCCTTCTACCTTGCCATATATTATTGTCTTTTCTAGTGGACCATGATGTGTCCAAAAGATGACAGTCTCTAAGCCTCATTTAAAAACAGTCAGTCCCAAAAACAGGTCCAGAATTTGGACAGCTTCTTGAAAATTCAGATCAAAACACAGACTAGATCGACTGTCTGCTGGCACAGTTGTCACTGCTGTCAGGGGTAGTCTTGGTGGGAGCCACAGGTTTTTCTGAGGTAGAGTATTCTGTAGGTATGAGGCTACCGCAGTGAAGGTATATTTCAACCCTGCATTCCTCATATATATTTTGATTTTCCTTTCCTCATGCTAGATTGAACCTGGATCTTTGTATTGCCGAGTTGATTGAACAATAGGTATTGAATAGGTGACTAAGATGATTCAGCCCCTATACCCCTAGATAGTTTTGGTAAAAGAGAGAAGTGCTGCTGAGGGACTGACCACATGCTATTAAGTAATAGCTTCCAGGGAGGGAGATGAATCTCTTAATTCTAGTTTTGCTCAGATGTCTTTTATTTTCAGCTTCAAATTCATTTTGTTCCCTTTTTGCAAACACTTGTCAGTTTTCTATCCATGTGATTTGTTTTTTTGTTTTGTTTTTTAACATTTTTAGGTGCCCTTCTGAATACGTATCTCTAAATTTGGTCCTATTGTACACGCTTCTCTCCATAAATATACTTCTATACTTTTTATTTGTTTTGAAGAGCCACGTCACAAAATTTAGAAAAGCGTGATACTGAAATGCTTCTGTTTCAGTGTACACACTGGTTTGGGAAGTGTCAGTTAGCGAAGTTTGCAGTAAGATGTGACTCAAAATTCTCGTCTCTTGCTACTTCAAGGCTAGTATGCAAATCTGGTCTTGTGCAGCTAGAAGAGATATTGCTTTACACCTGGGCCTCTCTTAGGGGTTATCAGGCCAGGTTTTCTCCATGAGCAACTGATAAATTTGATATTGATAAATATCACTCACCTTTTTCTTTTTCTTCTTTTGCTTTATCTATTTACAGCTGCTGAAAAAATACATTTTATAAACTGTACCATACCATTTGGGTAACTTGAAGATGCTGCTGTTGTTTTGCTTCTTTGTCTAAATTGCTATTAGAAAATTACTTACAAGGAGATGGAGATGGCTGAGCCAACGTCCCCATGTTCCCCAACAAAACAAGAAGAAATAGAGTAATGTCCATTTTCTAAGCCAGGGTAGGCAACCTGAAACCCTTCAGATGCTATTGGATTATGACCATAGCCCATGGTGAACAACCATGGATTTGTAATCCAACTATATCTGATGAGACACTAGTTGCCCATACTTATCCAACATACTTATCCATCTGTAACTTTAGGAGTGAGTTGTATCAGAACTCTTAGCAGCTGGCAGAGAGCAGTGATGTGTTTAGAGAATTGGCCTTGTAAGATCTGAGTTCAAAACTCTCATGCATGAAGCTCACTGAATTGTCTTGAGCAAGTCTTGTCCTTCAGTCTAACCTATGTCACAAGTGAATACAGTCAGCCCTCCATATCTGTAGATTCTGCACCCATGGATTCAACCAACCATGGTTTAAAAATACAGTCCTCCCCCCACAAAAAAAAAAATTCCCCAAAAGCAAACTTTGACTGATTGTCCATAGTAGGACTGGAACATCCACAAAAGTTGGTGTCCAAGGAGATTCCTGAAATCAAACCCTAGCAGATGCTGAGGGCTCACTGTATGAGATTAAAGCACAACAAACCCTTGTATAAGCATAGTAGGTCATGAGCTCCTTGAAAAATGAAATTTTAAAGGGAGGGGGGAAATGTAACATGGATAAATGTTTTATCAGGGTGTATTTCAATAGTCTTCTCCCATAATGACTCTATAGTGCCCATCAAAACTGTGGCATCATTTTCAAATGAAATGTCAGAAAGTAGACACTGTTGCCATTGTCAGTTTCATACAAACAAGTCTTTGCTAGGGCTTTTTTAAATCTTGCCCAAGGAGATCTTTTTATCTTGTTAGCTGTCTTGAGTTCCACCCTTGGGAAAAAGATATAGCATAAATGAACTAATAGGAGTAATACTTGCTATCATGGGATGTTGCTAGGGAGCCACAACCACATAATCCAATATAAAGGAGTGTGCTCCTACCTGCTGATGTCACTGGCCTTGTCAGGAACCCATTAAATATTTGTTCTCAGCTGATGCTTCCTGTTTATCCTTATTGACAGAAGACTTCTATTTTAGTATTGGAATACATGCTCTTAACACAGAGAATCTGCTTCTGGACATTGAAATCGCAGGCCTTGTGAATCTTGTACATCTTATTAGTATTGGCACAGTTCTTCTAATGTGAGATGAGATCATTTACCTTCTGCCCACTGACCTAAAAAGAAACCTGCTTGAGAAGCTGGGCAGCCCTATCAACAGAGTGGTTTCTGAGGCACAGGAGAGCAGAGTGATGAGTGAAGAAATATTCAGCCCTTTCCAGGCAGTGAGACACTTTGTAACAGGCAAGTCCCTCTGGTTGTGTACTGCAAAACACCTTGCTGCTGGAAGAGGGCCGGATGCTTCTTCAGTTTCTGTTCCACTCCCTGTCACCTTAGAAATCCCAACTTGGTAGGACTTCTAATGGAAGTTTTGGGAGGGCTCTTTCCTAAATTTTGGAATTTATGCTTATGCTCATTGCACCATTGCAACAAAGATAGGAGATGAATTCCAAAATTTAAGATGTCATAAGCCTGACTTACAGCATTGTAAATACTGATCAGGCTGCTTGCTGATATTTCTGGCTTATGTCAAACTCTGAAGAAGAAGAATGATTTTATGATGTGTGTGTGTGTGTTTGTCAGAAGGCGGGAGATTTTAGTAATTCCTTCTATTGTTGAGTTAGATTTTTAGTTAGATGGCCTAGTAAGCAAAGCGACAAGATATCTGAGTGGGTGCTTCAGAGATCAGCTGAGACCACAAGTATGTGCCCAGTATGCAAAAGAAAACCATTTGGGTTGAGCATGCACTACCAGTCAGTCAGAGAAAAGGCTATTATCCCTTAAAAGAATATTGCAAGTTCAAATGTGTTTACAAACAGCTTGCAGAGCAGTCTCTTGGAGTGAAGCATGGTGGCACATTTTCACATACTATAATTTTGCTGTAATTAACTGAAGGAAGTAACTATTCCCTTCTTAGAAACAAAACACTTTCTTCCCAGCTGCCCCCAAATGCCATTATGGTTGTCCTTTGGCATGAACAGTGTTTTCAAGTTTATATTACCCTCTCCTCTGAATTATTTGTAGTGGCATCACTGTTAGATGAAGGAAGTCACACTTCTTTGAGTTTACATGTGGGTGATTTTGTTTAGTGGGTGTTCCAACAGGTTGTGTTCGGATGAGTAGACTTCTTTTACTATATTTGTACATGTGGGTTTTTTGAAAATTCTTTAAAATTTGCACCCTCTTTTCTTCATGGTCTCCTTGAGATGATTATGTGGTTCTGTGTTTCTTGTTTTTCATTTTTTCCCAGTTTTTCCAGTTACTTAAGTTTGGAGATTTCTGTGTAGTGTGTGTATCACTTAGGAAAATGTTGACAGCTGTTTCCCTTCCCCTCTCAAGCTGTTTGGAGGCATTTTGTTGTTCTTTAAAAACTTTTGGGGGGATTTCCTGGGTCTTTGCAGGGACTCATTGGACCCCTCCAGTGGCTTCATGTGGCCTGTGGGACACACAATTATCACTCTTGCCATTGGCATATGGGATTTCAGCTGCCACTTGTCAATTTCATGGATACTCTCCTCAAAGCAATGCTAGATTCATCTTTGTCCAATTTTCCCTCAGTTACAGTTGTGGATAAAACACTGAAATCGTAGTGCTAGAATAAAATGTTTCTGATGTAACCAAACCTTCTTGAGTGTGCTGTGTTCAGTTCTGCCTGCATTTGTGGTAGCAGCTATGAAATGTTCCCAGTGACCTATGCAGCTCTGCTCTGTTACCAGTCCTAGGGGCATTTTTGAATTTAGTTCATAGAATTTCATAGCTATGAAAACAACAATTTAAGCAATAGAGGGAGGGACTTGTACTGGGCAGAAAAATGCAAGCTCTTCTTTTGCAATAGTTTTATAGCATGTGCTTCCATTATCTTGCTGTTCTGTTCATTCTGCTGTGTTCCTCTTTACTTTTGCATATCAAGTCAAGAGCTGGTTTTCTTGGACAGCTGGTTATCTGGAGTAGCTTTAGCAATTTTTAAAGCACCAAACTGAGCCTCTGGCACTTTGGGTTCAAATCCCATCTCTTTTGGGGCTATTTAGCATATGTCCATAGGCATACAACTTTAATGGTATTCACAGCACGCTTGAGAATGACTTTCTGAAAATGTGGCACCTGGCATAGGCTGTGGCTTGTTTTCATTGCAATTTTTAGATTATGTACACTCAGGGCTTGTAAGATAAATAAGTTACAAAAATAAGTTCATGAGTACAATTCAAAAAATGAATTGTAATGAATTTATTTTCCCTGTAAAAGGGCATACTTAAGCTACATCATGATTGTGCATTTTAGAGAGTACATATTGTACAATAAGCTAGTAGTGTGTAGCTTGGTAAGGATAATGTGTTTTGTAGTATAACTAACTTTTTAATTTAGTAGGGATGAAAAGAATTTGTTTTAATGTTGTCTTTAATGAGGGAGGATGTTTTCACACATCAGAACAACTCATTGAATAAATTGCCAACCACCATGAGATTGTTTTGTCTTTATGTTAGTTAAAAATAATGAATGGTCATCCTCATTTTCATTTTTGCAGTTTTCTGTCCATTTGGCTATGGAAAGTTGAACATGTTTGAAACTAATTTAGATTTGTAATAGCAAATAAGGTGATCAAAGTGCAGCTTTGTAGCCCCATGTCAGCGCCCGAGACTGTTGATACAGCTTTGAACTTCCTGAACTTAAATTTTTTTCTGGTAAAAAAAGTAAATTGTTGAATTATTCATCTCTCCTGGTAGACTCCAGAAGTGGGAATTCACCCAATGGGTTCTAGCCTCCTTATACTGATATAAATAATGCGATTTTTTCAAAACCAGATTTCACACTACTTCTTTTGGAACAGGCAGTTTTGGCTGTCCGTGTGGCCCACAGAGAATCCAGAAAAGTGCCCCCGTACACATTATGGTTGACCATCCTTTTTGTAGAACATCACAGTATTGGTTCTGGGGCTATAGGTTGGTAAGTCAGTTGTATTCCCATTGATGCCAATTTTTGTGTCTTTTCACTAAAAGCCGAAATTAACCCAGTGTCACACAAGGCACAGCAAGACACAGCACACATAGGTTACTGTAATCAAGAGTATATCCTGAACTAGAAAAATTGTTCTGTCTTCAAGATGGCTTGTATTTTTTTTAATTTTCTGTGTCCATTGCTATTAGTTTCCAATTGTAGGCCTCCCAAATTGATTGAGCAGATATCTCAGTTCATTAAATATCCCTCTATTTTTTCACCAGGACTGTTTCACTGTACAGTGTCTTTAGTATGAAATTATAGTGTCTCTTTTTTATTGAAAAAAACAGTTTTTGTTTGCCAGATTAAGTGAGGGAGAGGCCTTGAGATGGACTATACATCTGCTTAGGATATCCTGCTTTCTTCATTTGGAGGGAGGAAATAAAGTATAATTTATTAGCGTATTAATGATTACAAGTAATACAGCGTTTTTAGATTCATTGATATGCCACCTTCTGTAACGATAGACAAGTTTTATCTAGACATAGGGGCACTTTCAGACAGATGACTCCTAGCAATATCAGTCAAAAGATACAAGCTGTTCCAGTTTTCCTTCATTAATGAGTGTGTATATTTGTGTGTGGAAAAAAAAAAGAAATAAGCAGTGAGAAGACGTGGGATGGATACAAATAGCAAATGATTTTTTCTGGACCATCTATAAAATGGCCTGTGAATGATGCAGGTTGACCATACAGTGGCCTAAATCCTACCCGTTAGTCTTGACTAGAGTAGATCCATTGGGTCAGTCAGAGTTACCTGTGTGCTGATTAACCATTCAACAGTTGGTTGAATGACATGGCTGTGCTGGATTTTCTCATCAGGGATGTGAGGACTATTAAAAGAGCAATGGAGATCCTGTTTCCCCCTCACTTCTTCAAGATGATTTTTTAAGAGCACTTTTTTTAATACTTCAATGATTTAAGTAATTTGTACAAATTTATGAGGTGTGAATTAGAAAGTGGGCATGTGCATGGAAACTATAAAGATGGCCTACAGTGAGATATGCCAGGCCTAGTAGCTTTTTCTCAGTAGCCTGAGCATCACCTGTTGTTTTCTGTTGGTCTCTTATCTTCTTCCTGCTTACCCTCATATTTTGAGCAGTATTTCTTAACACTCATACCATCCTATTCCTCTTTCAAATCTTGATTGAAATCTTCTGAAAAGAGTGGACAGTGTCTGTGTGCCAGTAAATCTCTTTGTAGCATATACAGGTGGCCTTGTGTGTTAAATTTAGACCTTGTCAACAGAGCCAAATTCATAAATCCTTAAAGAAAATTGTTATGAAAATGTGGGGAAGGGACTGAGGATGTGAGAGATACCTTAGTTGTATCTCAGAATGCAGCGCTCACGTCTGCTGATGATAATCTCACAGAGGTTCATGCTCAGATACATAGAGACAGCATGTTGCTGCTGTTAAAAAAAAACTCATTTGAAGATGCCCTTGTGTAAACATGACTGAAAGACTTGTTTTGAATATTTTTCAAAAAGCACTTTAAGCAGTTGGATCATACAAGGATTCCACTTGAACAAAATTGTCTTCTTTCTTTACAAGCCAGTATAGAGAGAGCTCGGTCTGTGAAAAAGAAAGAAATTATGCACACCTAGCCAGTTCAGATATGGAAACCAGCAAAGCAGAATTATGTGCATGAAATATACACATTAAACAATTTCTTACATGGCCTGATTACAGCTAGTCCAGCAGTTTGTGATGAAGGCAGCAAATTTTTAGGAGTCACCAAAAATCTTACTTGTCCACCTTTCTGGCTGATGAGATTTCAGGAGCCATTGCTGTTAATTAACAAAATATTTCAAATGTATCTTTGTTAAAGCCAGAAACATTTTAAAAAATATACCAGAAAGTTGACTCCTGTGCCCACTGCCACTTTCTCTGGTATTCAGGTAGACTTATGGAACGGCAGAAGATAGTCATGAAATTTCAACAAAAATGTTTGTGTTTCATGTTATTTTGTATATAAGGTTAATTGGAGGAGGGTAATGGTAATAATTTTAATAATTTTAATTTTTAAAAAAGAAATTACAAAAAAAAAACCCATGCTGCTATGGCATTATGGATGTCTTACATAATAAATTAATTTAATAAAATTCAATATTATAATTCAATATTCTATTCTCTGAGACTTCTTGTTTTATGATACTGACATTGCCCCTGCAGAACTGAACTGTTTACCAATAGGTCTTGTGCATGAATTCTTCATAACTAAAAAAGAATTTGGGGCTTGCTTCATTTTAGAAAAGGGGGAAGACCAATTGTGTAAAGTGTTCTGTAGTGCATTCCCAGTTACAGTTTAGTTTAAATCTTACTGTAATTCGCAGCTAGAGTGCATTGTTTGAATCATTGTGTGTATATGTGCCGTCGGATCGCCTGGTGACTCATGGCAACCACATGAATTTCATAGGGTTTTCTTAGGCAATAAATGTTCAGAGATGGTTTTGCCAGTTCTTTCCTCTGAAATATTGCCTACAGAACTTGATATTCCTTGGGGATCTCCCATCCAAGTAACTAACCAGGGCTGACTCTGCTTGGCTCCCAAGATCAGACAGAATGTATAAGTAGAACTGAGATTAATGTTAATTTAACAAGTTGCCATTAATTTCATAGATTTACTGGAGTTGGGAATAACAACAGCGTTTAGAACTTTTGTCACCAGGCAGATAAGTCAGCATCCTGTTGACTGATGACATGTGTGCTGAATCTGCGACAGCCAGCCATTGGACCAACAACATATGTATTTGTGAAATATTGTTCAAGAACAATTTTATATCAGGAACCTGTGGTTTTGAAATTAGAGGTATTCAGATTAATATGCTTTTTGCACCTTCTAATAAAGATAATTACAGATTTTAATAAAATACAAATGTTATTCAAAGCATTAACTTCTTTGAGGAGCGGAATTACTGCAATAATTTCACAGTATAGACAAGGGAATACATTGGTTTCCCTTTAAAGCGAAATTTTACTTCATCTTGTTCCTAGTGGACAAACAGATTGAGATTCTACCTCCAACCTGGGCCCTTCAAAATCAAACAGTTGCATTACCAAGGACATACTGGAACTTTTGATAATTCCTCTAACTTTTGTTAGAAGCTGGAGATTCCAGTTTTCATTCAGAAATGAATTCCAATTTTTATGATGTTCATTGCAATGTACTGCAGTGCTCCTTTAAGGCCATTTATTTCCACCATGAATGTCCATATCTGGCAATTAAGAGCCAGATCTACATCGTAGAGTTGTCAAGTTCTTGGCACTGTCACAGTTCAGAATTCTGGTAGAGGTTTTTACCTTCACATTTGCCCTTGTGTAAATACATACGTAGTTTCTAGCATGTCATACTCCCATCTCTCTTCTGATGTGGGCTGTATTGCATGCATTTTCCTAATCCCTAGAAATTTAACATTTGCTCCTTTGGACTTTCCGGAGTTGTAGTTAGTAGCAACAGATACTTCACATGTAATTTTAATTAAACATGTGCTGGTATTTTCAACTGCACACCACTGTTTAACACCCCCTTCCAGAACACTTTCATCTATCTCAGATACCATTGTTCCTCAATCTGTGGCTTATTGGAAATGGCAGTATTCAATATAAATGTGTTGCAAACCTTTACAGAAGAGCAGGATGAAATTGTGGTGCTGGTTTGTAAGGAGCAGCGACATAAGACCAGCTTGGACATCCTGGAAACTGTTTTAAAAGGCAGGAATCTTTCTGTGAAGCTGGGCAAGTGAGGGAGTAGTTGAGCTCATGGTTAGAATGAATTAGGCAACTTTGTCTAACTCTTAACATGGAATTTGGTCTTGTGGGAGGCAAGGGTGAGAATAGGATAGGAGCTGATAATGATTGAGTTAGCCAAACATTTTTAAAAATCAATTAATCGCAATAACTTTGGTGATACAGACTAAGTCATCCAGCATGAGTTATTGGAACAGCAAAGATCTACTTCACACTCCTGAGAGTGTAATCCTTCCTCTGTTTCTAGGTCAGAAGGTAAATCCTCCTGGATGCCACTTGACTCTTAGAAATTAATTATAGGTTGGTATTTATAAATGAAATTATGTATCAGGTGATCCACTATGTGGAGCCAGTGTGACTTAGTGGTTTGAACATTGGACCATGACCCTGGAGCCCAGCGTTCAGTTCCCCATGTGGACACAGAAACCACCAGGGTGATATTGAGCATGTCACATTCTCTCAACCTCAGTAAACCTCGTGATAGGTTCACCTTAGGGTCACCATAAGTTGGAAATGACTTGAAGGCAGACAATAACAACATCCAATATGAGTTAGCATCTGAAAGCATTAGCTTTCTGAAAGCTTTTCTATGAGCAAATGATTTACTTAATTTTTTTTCTTAACAAAGCTTTAGACACAGCTGAGCAGAGAAGAAGTCAGAACAGGGAATGGGCATACCTTTAAATGGACAGCAGTGTCCAGGATATTTCTTGATTTGCAATGTGTTTTTTTTCTTTGAACTTGTTGCTTCTTCACACAACATGCTAATGTGCTGGACCTAAGTTGATTTGCAGTTTCAATATAAGAGCTTGCAGACATGCAGCTGTTATTTTCTCCTTTCCCCTTTTAAACATGAGCATTGACAAAAAGTATCATCCTGTGGTTTGTGTTACAGGTGGTGTAATACCAAGGGCTGTACTGCTGCCACATCTCAATTTTGTGAGGTTTCAGAAGTAGTTCTGGTAAGGACACTCAGTGATTATTATATCATTTTATTTGATGGAGGGAAATGCAAGTCTATACTCTGGGCTTTTGGAGATTCCATTAAACAAATCAGCATGGAAACATGAACTAGATCCTAGATAGCTTGGTTTAGCTGGTTGTGAGTATAGAACAATTTTAAAATGTGATGGCAGGGCATTCCTGCCTGTTAACATTTTCCTTTGACAACGCTTGGGTTAAAGTATGGCTAGGTTTTAAATAAGCGCCTAGAAACTGATAGTTTATGGACTGCTGCTAGTTTTCAGGCCTATTGGCTGCTGGTCTGTAGAAGGTTTCCTGGAGACTATGTGGATATGTCTATGGATATGGACCAAGTATGATACCAGTCCCTGGCACACTGGAAAAAAAAGGGTTGGTCTGCTATGTTAAATAGTTTGAGAAGCACTGTTGTAAATGATACACATTTCGTCAATAGCATAAATAAAGTTTCTGCCAGAATTTGCTGTAACTTCACCAGTTGTTTGGTAATTTTCCCTGAAATCCTAAATTTGCAAGAATGGCTAATTCATGAGCGAAAGAGAAAGAAAGAGAGCGAGAGAACACGCTTTTGAAAGGGTGGAAGGGCCTTGGTTCATGGAGGATAGCACATGCTTTGCATCCAAAAGATCCCAGAGTAATTTTTTTCATCTCCACGATAGGATTAAAAGTGACTCTTGTCCTAAGATTTTTAAGAGTTGCAGCCAATCAACAAGATCAAGAAAGGGCAATTTAAATGGATACAGGGGGGTAGGTGGCCAGTAAGAATGCCCCTTCTCTGATTGTGGGTTGTCCAGAGCCATCTTTTTGGTCACTGTGGGAGACATAATGCTGTGAAAAGTACCTTTAGTTTCATCCATCTGGGTGTCCCTATGTTTTTGTATTGTATACTGTAGCAGGGCACTCCACATGCTGGTTTTATAACTATGAGACCTTTTAGAAATCTTTTTTGAAAAAACACTTGCATCTTCTCCTAAATACATCCAAAAAATCTGAGTCTGGGATCTACAAGAAGTAAAAGAAGTATTTTTTTAATCCCCTTCCCCCAATCAGGATGCTTCTGTTATCTTTTCTCAGCTACCAGTCCTGAAAGGAGCTATTAAGTGAATACGATTACATCACTTTTAAAAGAGAGGCTCTATTATAGTCAGTATGGTAGAGCAAGAGCCATTTCTTATGTGGGAGCACAATTGTGTCCTTTCAGCAATAGATTAAAAAAAAAAAGGTTTACTTTGTATTTTCAGACGGTTTTAATGTAACTGAATTAGGGTCTTATACAGGGAGATGACATTTCTCAACAACATCCATTTCACATTGCAGTAGGTTTCTTTCTTGCTTTCTTTTTTTGTGGGAGAGCTATGGATTTTTTTTAATGGCTTAAGGCTTGGGAATAATTATTTGTAAAGCTGAAAAAAATCATAGGTTGGTGGTTAGAATGCTTCCTATTCCTTTTCTACATTAGATCTTTTTGATTCTCAAATAAAGTAAAAATCCTTCAGTATTTTCCAGAAGTTGGAAATGATTTTTTTTTTTTTGGAGGGGGGCAGTAATTTGTTGGAACAGTATTACTTTTTGCTTGTAACAGACATGTCTGTATTTCACCACTTTTCAGTGTGATACAATAGCAATAATACAGCAATAGCATTTATTTCTATACCGCTTATCAACTGAGTGTTATCAAAGCGGTTTACAATGTATTTTTAGCTAATTGCCCCCAACAAGCTGGTACATAACAAGGCTCAACTTGCTTTTTGTCATGTGGTTGTTCCAGCTGAGTCTAAGCACTGGAGGAGGGAGGATGAAAGGTCATATGGGATGTTCTTGGGATGTCCAGAGATCTGAAGGCCTGGGAAAATGGGGAGGGGGGCAGAGTGTCCCCCTCTGAAGCCTTTTTTCCCAGTAAAATTGGGAAAAAAACACCCCTAGATTGTGGGCTATTTGTCCTAAATGATGAATAAAATAAACATGTATTCTGCAGGCACTTGCACATACATACTAAAATAAGGTGATAATATATTCTGAACACATACTAAAAACAGCAACAACTAGGCAGCAAATAGATGTTTAGGTAAGATAGTCTAAAACAAGGCCACACAGAGTGGCTGTCCATAGACCAGTGTGAGTGCATGTGCCATTGCCTTGTCGGTCCGGGTTGCATTTCCAGGGCAGAAAGAAACACCTGTAGCAAGTGGAGACAAATACAGTACTGGGCTTTGCATATTAGGAAAAAAAAGCCATTTAGCCTGTATCAGATAGCCTGAAAAGCCCTTATATACAGCATCAGCTGATTATAATTCCTGGTCTTTGTTTCCTTTTTTTATGGAATGAATGATTTATGTTGCTTGACACTATGAAGGACTAAAGAAAAAAAATAATTTTCCTTGTTTTACTAATGCTGATGGTTTCCCACCCACCCCTTCTTACTGTGTTTTGTTTTGTTTTGCATGATTTCTTAGAAATTGCAAAACCAAATGTTCCTTATTTTCAGTACTTTGTAGCTCCATTCATAGGAAACAATTAATTTTTTTAAAAAAAATTCTGTTTGGAATTATTTTCTGAATAGATTGCATTTCTAAACCAGTGCCTGACATCAATAATGGCTTCTATGAGAATGAACAAGCTGAAGCTTTTTTAGGACAAGTAAAATGAGATATGAATAAAGTTGTTAATAGTAGTATTAGTAGGATGATTATGGTGGTGATAATGATGATGATGATTACTGGTAGTCCGAACTAGAATAGCCCATTGACTCAAATTTTGAATAGTGAATCAACACTGATAAAAATCTCACCAATTTAGTCAGTCATCTGTAGTTAGAATTACCAATGCAATAAAGGTCAGTAATGAAAACAGCAGCGATGATGATGATGATGATCGTGATTCAACGACAACAACAACAACAACAGATAACTAATGCTGTAATGAAAATATAAAGTCCTTGAACAAATTAATCTTCGAATTGGGCTTTCAGCTTTCCTTCAGCTTTCCTTTGATTGCAGTGATTTGTAAGTAGTCAATTCATGGCTTAAATAGTTAAGTGATGGAGGTGACACTATTGTGGCAGTTTAATATCTGGTGGCATTGTTGTCATTTTTCCTGTGCACATCAAGATCTGTGTGTGCTCTTTCCAGTTCTCCCCCAGCCCCTTGGTTGGGACCTTGCCAAGTAGCACCTGATGAGATGCAAGAGATGGATGTTGAGAAAAGAAATTCTCCCTTGCTTTCTCAATTTATATTATAGAGAGAGAAGTCCCTGTCCTATTTTTTTAAAAAATTACAATTTATATTTTCTATTAATTCTAATTTTTTTCTTCCAAATGGATAGTTTGCTACTCCAGCACTGGGACTGGTTTTTTCCTCACTCCTGGCTCCATGTACATACAGGTTTTTGCAAAAATGTCATCGATCTGTTTTACTGCTTGCCTTCTTTCCATTAAGCACACGGTCATTGTGCTGGTTGTGGCTCAGTGAGCCTAACTTGATCTTCTGCAGAACCTTGTTCCTTTCTGTCTCAAAACAACATGAGAATGTGTGATGCTTAAGATTGCCCATGCGTTTTTCCCTGCATACTTTTATTTTTTTTGGGGGGGTCATGTTTTTGGTGAATGAAGAAATGTGTACTTTTAAAAACTTGCGCAGAGAATTTTGTGCCTTCTTTCTTGGCCAAATATTGGCATTACTGCAATACAGACATTGGAATTTGTCTTAAGGTCAAGATGGTGGCATGTACGATCTGTACCTTTCCCAATGACATTGAAAATGCAAATGACATTGAAAATGCAAAGACAGAACGTCGTTATTTCTGTATTTCCCATTTCTAGAACCCTTCTTGGTATGTCTGAAGTGAACTCAAGTTTACACTGTGGCTGACACCAGTTATATCTGAAAAGTTGTCTCATGTCATCTGGCTGCTGTTGATGAGAAGCCTTAAGACTGAATTAAAATAGGTAGTTACAGTAATTACCTCATCCAGGGAGAGCTACACTGGAGGTCATTTGAGGGACAGTTTGGAGACATTTTCCCTGCAGCTGCTTACGTCTCGGCTGGTCTGTGGGTATAAAATAGTTGGTTCTGTTGTTGCCCTGAATACTTAAGAGAAATATCTTCTTATGCAGTGCATGTTTTTTTTTTAAAAAAAAAGTGCACATGACACATTAGTCTGACTTCTGATGCCACTTTGGTTCTGTTGATCTTATGAAAAATTCGAAAGGTTTTGACCCCAAACAGCCATGGATGGAGAATTGCCAGACAAAATTGTCAGCAGTCTCTTCAGTCATTTGATAATATCCCAAGGAGGAAACAGTGCCTTCCAAACAATTCCCTTTGCTATAGTGTATTTTAGAACATCTAATAACACATGTTTACTTCTTTGGTTTCATTTTTTTGTGTGTGTAATGTGTATGCTTGATAGACCATACAGATCAGTGATGTGGGTTTTCCAGGAAAAAAAATGGAAATGGATTTTTTTTTCTGGAAAATAAAAAAAAATTCTAGTGATTTGAATAATGTTATCTGATTTAGCACAGTTGATCTAAATGTTCTATTCAACACACTTAAAGGTCTGTGCAAAAATTATTTTATTGAAATATTTGTATTAATGTAAAGATAACAGTATAGGCTTCCCATAATATATATATATATTTAAAGAATTACTATGCCTGAAGGAAGGTGGGGTTTTTTTGAGGGTGAGAGGGGACACAGACCTAAAGATATGTACTCGATATTCAGTGGCATTGAAGTTTAACTTGCTTTTGTGGAGGTATTACTGATAGCACCTCCAGCTTCACTCACTCACATATTGCACTTTGTTCTATTTCTTGAGAAAAATCCGATTCAGTACAACTAAGTTGTCCATAAAGAATGGCTGTGAGCTTCTGGACAAAGGCAACCTATCACATTTTGTCTTGTGGCTGATAGAGAAGCAAGAGATTTTGTGAAATAGAAACAAGCTTTGTGGCGTGTTTCTTTGTTAGGCAGTTCTTCCAAGCACCAGTAGAAATCATATCCTGTATTTAGCCTTTCTAATATGATGGACTGCAGTACAGCAGCCTATATAACTATGGGTGTGTGTGTGTGTGTGGCAACAGAAAGTTCTCAGAAACAGAAAATTCAACAGAAAATTATCCATTCCACATCTCTGGTATAGATGTTCTTGGCTCTTCACTTTGTAGTTTTATATGGTTTGGCCTTTATGGTGTTTATTTTCAATGCACAGTCATAAAGTGATTTTTACCAGGTAAGGCTGGTTCACCAGCTGTGTGTGTGTGTGTGTGTGTGTGTATGTGAAAGAATTGCTTCTGTTTTTGATTTTTTCTGATCTTTCCCTGGCTCAGTCCTAATCTGGTTCTAAGGGTTGGTTCTGTCTGTCTGTCTGTCTGTCTTTGTCTTTCTTTCTCCTTCTTTCCTTCTTTCTTTCTTTCTTTCTTTCTTTCTTTCTTTCTTTCTTTCCCCTAAGTATTTTTATAGTTTTGCAATCTCCCCACTCCAAGTTCATTAATATTTAACTTTTTATGTTCATGATGGTATTATGATTATGTAAGTATCCATACTTGGTGAACTAATCGCTGTTATAAATAAAAATCACAGTGGGATAAACTGTCCTTTGAAACATTTTGTCAAGGAAAATTTGCTTCCAACAGGAAATGTTACGATGTATTTTATTGAACTTACTATGCCAATCAAGCAATTCGAATGCTCTGCATTCCCATTGTGAGAAATGTCCATTGTATTAAAATATTTTGCATGCCAGTCAGGCCTTCAAGAGCACTAGTAGTTGACGCTGCATTATTAACAGTGAGGTGGGAGGATATCTCTTCCATATGAAACCAACTGGACATATGATCATATAATAAGCTGACAGTTGTTAAGATAACATGATTTTTTGTAATGTTTTCTTTTCTGATCAGGGTAACTAGACATGTTATTGAAATGACAAATGAAGACTCAGGTATCAGGTTGCTGAGAGCTTTTAGCAAAACAGCAAACCAGTGGCTGCATCCTAACACAGTAAATTCTATTAGAAAATAGTGCTTACGGCTGCCAGAGGAGAGGAATGCATGAGATGTATGAGTTAATAATTTCAGAAGGGATCTGTCCAGGATCTGTTATATACTTTTAATTTGTTTGCATTTAATTTTTCCAACATTTTTTTAAAAAGGTGTAGTGCCAAGTACCTGGAGAGTGTAGTTATGAATAAAAATGACTAATTAGGGTACTGTGCACATTTTACTTGAGTTTCATGTTTACCTTACTTAATGCCAGTTTTTCAGATGTGTTCAAAACATTGTTTTGTTTTGTTTTAAATGCTGTAAGGAAACACTGCAAAAAATTAAAAACCCAGCCAAAATTGTAGCCGTGCTAGAACTGGAATGACAGTGAAACAAGCCCCTGGTCAGATAGTATGTATTTCCCTCAACCCAAATGCCCACTGAATGTAAACATGTATACTGACAGAACAATCATGCAATAATATGCAACAGTCCTGCCTCTTTAACTTGTTTCCTTCCTGTTTTTTTCAGATAAGTCACATCCCAGTTTTATTTTCAAGTATATATTTACCTGTAAAACAGATCATAGTTACAGATCACCCATGGTCCTGTTTTTAATGTTCTTATTCTCAAAACCTGAGAATATTTTAATAAAAAATAAAGTGTGAAAAGCTCTCCCTTATTTGTTTCCTTTTTCTGTGGAAGGGAGAGGTATGTATTGCAAGTCTGCATCATCACTAAGTCCTCACTCAGTGATCAGTGGTGGTTATCATATCAATGAGAGAGTGAATCCGCTCTGGTTTTTTTAGTATAAAATTGTAAGGAGATATTCAAGTTCCTGAGCTCTGTTACTGTTGTGTGCCCTCATATCTTTCTACCATTCTACTATTTCCTATCAACTTAGACACCACTCAGAATTGCTTTTGACTCCAACTCCACTATTAAGATATTAAGCTATTAAGATCTGGCAGAATGGGATTGCCTAGGTGGGATCAAGGGCTTGTAAATGTGTCACTATTCCAGGGGGAAGTGCCTATAGGTTTGAAGGATGCTGTGGTGCACCCTCTCTTTAAGAAGAGCTTCCTTGACCTAGTGGTATGTGAAAACTACTGCCCCACTGTAACTGTCTTCCTTTCTGGGTAAAGTGCTTCAGTGTGCAGTGGTTGGACAACTTCAGATATTCTTAGAGGAGACAAATTATCTGGACTATTTCAGCCTGATTTCAGGCCAGAATATGACTCTGAAACAGCCTTAATTTCTCTTATGCTGATGGTAAGACAGGGAGGTGCTACCCTGTTGATCTTTCTGGATTTCTTAGCAGATTTTGATACCATTGATCTTACCGATTGGTTCTATGGGATGGAAGTTGGAGGTGATGCCTTAGAATGGTTCTTCTCTTATCTATGTGGGTGCGGTTAAAAATTCCCCAGAAGATGCAGCTAGTGCAAAATGCAGTAGCCTGATGATTGATTGAATAGTCAACATAGATATAAGACTGCATTGTATTAAAACAATTGTGCTGCGTACCATTGTGTTTCTGGTCTGAATTCAAGGTGCTCATGATGATATGTAAAGCCCTAAATCACTTGAGGGAACGTGCCTCCCTGTGTGTGCCTGCCTCCAGTTTGAAGGGCCCCTTCTGTGTGTGAAGATGTGGCACAGGACTTCCTCAGCTGTGAAACCCCAACTATGGAGTGCCCTCTCCTTAGAAGCTTGATTGGAGACATCTTTTTTTTTCCTATTTAGATGTCAGGTGGCTCTTTATTAAAAGCCATTGGGTCCCAGTGATTTATCTTAAAATGCTAATACACATGGTTCTAAATCTA
Organism: Ctenosaura bakeri; assembly: GCA_948474755.1. Classification (NCBI taxonomy): domain Eukaryota; kingdom Metazoa; phylum Chordata; class Lepidosauria; order Squamata; family Iguanidae; genus Ctenosaura; species Ctenosaura bakeri. The sequence goes on along the minus strand of CAOLHI010001356.1, from coordinate 160,298 downwards.
TTTTACTGTTTTAAATCTGTTCTAACTCGTTAATCGTATTTAATATGCTTTTAGTGGTTTTAAATTATTTTTTATTGTTTTGACTTGTTTGGATTGATTTTACTTTTGTACTGTCCCCGAGACCTTTTAATAGTAGGCAGACTGCTACTACTGGATTTCTACTACAGTCACCCCTCTACATTTGCTAGGCTTAGGAGCACAGGACCTTTGTAAAAGTAGAAAAATGGCAAATATCAAAATGTGTGTGTGGGGGGAAGGGGGCTGAGGCATGGTGGGGGGAATGGGCACCCAAGGTCCAGACCAGGTCAAGAAAAGGAGAGGGAAAGGAAATAGCTCAGGATGGTAGCCCTATACTTCCTCTCTCTTTGGGTGTATGTGGGGCATGAGGAGAGGATTTGTGGTGCTGAAAAATTGTGCTGTGGTGCAGCCTTATTTGGCCAGGAAGTGGCTAATGCAGGAAAAGGAGAACCAGAGGGGGTTTCTAAAGGGCTACACAGCCTGACTAGAGCCACCAAGAGGAAAGGGTCACTCAGAAAAGACGCCCCTGAGGTGAGAGGAAAGGAGTTAGAGAAACTCACAAATAATCAGATCCATAAAAGTGAAACCCACAAATGTGGAGGGTCAACTGTATTATTATTGTTGTTATTGTTGTTATTATTGGACAGAGTTTTATTTTACTTTACGTTATGGCTAATATTAAAGACTTTTATGTAATTTTTTTTCCCTGTTGGCTGAAGAGCGTTAAGTAAAATTTCAAAACAAATGGTTCTTAGAAAATCTTGGAGGAACAGTGACACCCTGTTGAGCTTGCAGCTGCAATAGGTACAGAAACACTGCCAGAAATAAAAGGGATAACCTACCCCTTTTAGTCCAGAAAAGTAACAGTATCATTCATGGAATTTTGAGAAGTTGGGACCTTTTCCAATAATTCATGCCTGTGCTGAGTATCTTGCTGGCTTTTGTTCCTGGTGCAGCTATAGGAGCACGGCATGCCTTGTTTCTCAATTTCTATAAAATCCTGAGGACATGTTAATTCTAACTTTCTCATTCTGATAATTTTAGCTTACAGCACTGTTACTTTTTAATTATTGTATCTTTACTGTTAGTAAGTACTCTGAAAGAACTGGAAGAGGGGAACAATCTTGTCTGACAGATAAACTTAAATTTATTTTGAATATCCTGCTTTGGTTTAAAGCAGTGCTTCACAACCTTTTGTCCTCCAGATGTTTGAAACTTTAACTCCCGAAATTCCTGGCCATGCTGGCTGGGATTTCTGAGAGTTGATGTCCCAGACATCTAGAGGAAGGGAAGCTGAGAACCTTCATTCAAGGGTTTTGTTTTCTGTTGTTTTTGCCCTGTCTCCACCTCCTTCCTTCCTTCTGAATGGTACATGTGATAAATTTCTAGTCATTTAGTGCTTTAAAGTCATTGCAGTAGTATTCTCCAGATTCTTCAGACATTAGTAACCAGGGTTATTCTTGTCACCTAAATGGCGTGTTACTCGTAGTGCTAATATTAGCCAGCTATAAACTACTTGTTTGAAATCAGTCCAGGAGCTGAACTGTACGTGATATGGCCTTCAGTATGTGCATAAGCCTGCCCCCAGGCTTTCATAATTGAGACCACTGAAACTGATCTGTATTATCAAGGTATCATTAGACAATCAGTGTCATACTGACACAGCTGAAACAACTTAAATTCAGATTTGAAGATTTGGAAAAGTATCTTAAGGATTAATCTGCCCAAGACCATGCTGGGGAAAAAATGTTTTTGCTATGAAGCCAGTGGATGTCAGAAGACCAAGATCAGATCTGAATGACTGAACACTCCTCTTGTTAGCAGAGCTGGTTTGCCTTTGAGGGGAGAAGGTTGAAAAGTGGTCCTGAGTATTTGCTTTGAATCATTACTCATATATCATCTGTTGCCACATCCACGTTTTGTGAGGACAGAGGTGGGAGTATAAGTGTGTATAGCTCCTTTTGGTGGATTGAGTATTCTGTACCTGTAAGTGAGAATACTGATCTTTACACAGAGGGTTATGTGTGCTAGCTCTCCACCCCTTTGCCCTTGTCCTAGTGATGAAAGTTGCCTGTGTCACACTTTGCTATTGCTTTTTTTAACGAATGTCTGAAGCCACAATATGTTTGTCTGTCATATTTGGTGTAAGCCAAGGAACCACCTATGGATAGGGTAAGCTGGTTGAACTTTGACTTACCAGATAGAAGGAGCATGCTAGTACGCAGTGCCTGATTAGTTTAATTTGCAGTGTGAGTGGCTAAACAAACCACAGGGGAGATGGTGGTGAAGATGATTATGTCTGAACTAAGCAGCAGTTTGTCATTTAGCTTGTTCTCTGTCCCACATAGCAGTGAAAAAACAGTGCTTGAGAACTGTGTGAAGCTGACATTTACTTTTATTTTTCCTTCATTGAAATTTTGCATAATTACAGAAGTTAAAAAGACTTCCAGCACAACTCTATCTACATGAAGAAGTAACTATATATATATATTATTACTCTTCAAATTATCACCCCTATTTTTAAATTTTCTTTCCCACATTCAGACATTTATTCTTCTAAGTGCTCAGCCATCTGGGTTTGAAACCCCTTTACTTCTTTGGCTTGCTGGAGGGAATGAACACTGAATTCAGTAAGGCAAGATAGATGTTCAGAGTGGGGCACAAATAGAACAAAGTCCTGATGGGTAGACACACAGAAAGGAAGTGTGAATGTACAGAGAGACACTGAGTAGCAGAGATGAGGGGTGACTGAAAGAGAAGTAGATGGGGAAATAGTGAATTAACTCTTTAATTAATTAATGTATTTACCTACAGCCTTCCTTCCGTATTCATGGGTTTGACTTTTGAGAATTTGATTATTTGTGAGGTGTGTGCATGCCCCCCTTCTCCTCCTACCATTCCCTTGCCATTTGCCTGGGCGTGAGTGCCTGCCTTCTCTGTGCCAAGGCAAAAGGTAAGGGAATGTTCAGTGCGGAGCACTGTGCTTGGAGAAGGAAAGTGCACGTGTGCCTTTCCCCCATTCCATTTCCTTTTGCCCAGCATGAAGAATGTGCACAAAGGCAAAAGACAAGGGAATGGGAGGAGGGAGAACCACACATGGAGAAGGAAAGCATGGGCGAGTCTTTCCTTTGATTCCCTTGCCTTTTGCTAACATGCAGAGAATGTTTACCAAAGCAAATGAAAAGGGAGGGAGGAGGCATACCCACCTTCCATTCCCTTGCCTTTCGTCTGTATCGAAGCAAAAGGGAAGGGAAGGGAAGGGAAGGGAAGGGGAGAGCCCCAAAAGGGAATGGGAGGGGAAGCATGGGGGGAGTTATTTATGGTTTTCCCACTTTTTTGTGGTTTCCCCACCCTGAACCATCATGAAAGTGGAAGGACCACTGAAGTTGGAGCATCCCCCTAATTTTTTTTAATTAATTTATATCCCAGTTTCCTCCCATACAGGACCCAAAATGGTCCCATTCCATTGTCCCATCACCTGATGCGTGGATATCTGCATTTTCTTCTTCTCCTTGTTTCATGTTGCTTCAAGGAATTTTGTCTTTTACTTCTGCTCTGAAATTGATGTACATTCTGTGCATTTTTCCTAATATGCACATTTGTTTTGCTTTCCAGAGTTATGCAATTTTTCCCTACTGACTAAGCCATGACTGTGGTTATTTCTTTCACATATTAGCCATTCACATTTTAAAACATTCATGTGTTTGTGTCTACAGTGGGCCCTCCACTTTTGTGGATTCAGCACGTGCAGATTTGATTATTTGTGGGTTATTTATTTATTTTAAAAATTCTTATCCTATTTGCCCTTGCCATGGGGAAAAAAATGTTCCCTCTAGGATTCTCTAGACCCCCCCAGTGCAATTCTGTGGTCAGCTTCTGCTGGAAGTAGACCATAGAGTGTAGCTGGAGGACATTGAGATTATTAGAGAAAACACTTTTCTAGGCATTGTTAGGTTCTCCAGTGTGATTCTGTGGCTCACTTTCGCTGGAGGTTGACCATAGAATTGTACTGGAGGGCCTGGAGATTCTTAGAGAAGTGTTCTCAGGTTAAAAATAAATAATAACATTTGTGGGGGGGGGGTTTGTGTGTGTATGTGTGGTTTCTCCACTTTTGTGGGGTGTTGTACCCCTAACCCGTACAAAAGTGAAGGGATTACTTTATTTCTCCAAAGTGTCCCATAAACCTTGCAAATATGGCAATGTTTGAGGGAAAACAAAAGCCAGTGCCCATGCCTAATGTATGGACACTGGGAATGGAGCCAAGGAGCCACACAATTTCTTCTACAGTCGGCCCTCTGTATCCACGGATTCTGCATCCATGGATTCACTCAACCAAGACTTGAAAATATTTTTTTAAAAAATTCCTAAATGCAAACTTTGATTTTGCTATTTTTTGTAGGGGACATCATTTTTACTATACCACTGGGACTTGAGCATCCATGAATTTTGATATCCACAGGGGATTCCTGGAATCAAACCCTAGCAGAAAACAAGGGGCCACTGTATGTGCAATGCCCCCTTCACATGATTCACTTGTGAAAAATGAAAGAAAGAATGCTTTGTATTGGGGGTTGAGAAAAAGGGGGGTATTTGGGGAGAAAGAATGATTAATTTATAAAGCTTTAAAAGCAGATACTCAGTGAATCTTACGAAAGATGTGATTTCCTTGAGTTAATGTAATGATTCTTCCCTTTCGGGTTATTTTGGGCCCCCATACTTCTACATTCTAGCTATGTATTCATCCCAGCTACCTAGATCTGGCCTTGGTCTCCAAGCTTACAGTAACAGCAAGCAAGTAGATTTGCCTTTTAAATTGTCATTTAACCCAGAGATTATAAATCCCCATTTTATTTGAGATTCCTCTGATTCTGTGAGTGCAAAACATTGAATCAGTTGCAGCCCAGAGATGGGCTGCCTCCCCCTCTAACTTGATGTGTTGTTTCCATTATGGTCTTTTCTCGGAGGGCTTTTCCATTTCACCCTTCGTTCTTTCAGAGGCAGTAGTTAGTATTCAGCAGAACACCTGCCTCAGGAAACATTTGGCAGCTTTCATGCACTCAGCAGAGAAATTCTTCAAAAAAAAAAAAAAGATTTCTTATTCCCAAACTAGAAAACTGACTGAGATGATAAAATCTAAAGCCTCCCCCTCCCTCACCTTTGGGAATAAAAGTTATGGGAAGATATCAAGCTTAATAACAAGGAAGCTTGCCAATTTTATTTGCATTTAGAGTAGATCTGTCTCTTCCCCCACCCACTCTGTAAATGAGGACACCCAGTTACTGCCTGCATTATTTCCTCCCTTGACAGAGGTGTCTTGTTTGTGTCCCTGCTTTCTGGTCTTGGAAGCATTGCCTTGCATGACATACATATCACTAGGATTTTAAGAGGACTGTAAGATAGGAGTTGTAGTGAACCCTTCCTGTTTACAAGACCAAAATGCCCTCAAACCAGCAAGGAAAAACCCGTTGATATCTGTAGGGCTCTGGATTGCAGGATCTAGTGGTAGGTTGCACAGAAGAATTGATCTACAGTTTGTAAGCTTTAGGATAGAAATACGCTATATAAATTGGGCAATATTCAGTGTAATTCTGAGCACATTTATCTGGAAGTAACTTCCATCCAGATAAATGTAAGGTGATTCTAAATATAGTTTGATTTGCATATTCACACCCCGGGCCACTTGTATTTCTAAAGCTGTTTTTCAAGATCATAGCTTTCCCAAGGTAGCTTAAATACACTAGGCAACTTGATTTGAATCTGTGATTTTTATTGGTTTTTATTTTCTTGGTGGTCTGAATCAAGGTTTAGATCTCTGATTTAAATCACCTTGTGTTATAGAGGCACCAGAATAATTGCAAATGAAAATTAGATATGGGGAGTATTGTTGAATTATCCTCAATGTGTGAAAAACAGCTCATTATTCCTTACCACAGCTGGCAGTTTGTTCATCTTATCTTCCTCATCTAAATTCTGCTCCACTATAGAAGCATTAAGAAGCCCTTAGTGGAAAACTGTTTTGAGAACTATAGCACCTGTATCATTACTGTCAAGTCAATAAAATAAATATCTTGCTGATAACAAATGGAACTTGTTGCTGTTATGATAGATTGCTTAATAATTACTAGAATAGTATAAATAATACAGTAAGAAGATTACAGCCCAGAATAGGTAAAGAAAAACCTAGATACTCTAAATAAATTCAAGCGTTCAGGGCTGGATGAATTGCATCCAAGAGTATTAAAGAAGCTTCCAAATGTAACCTCAGAGACATTGTCAATAACCTTTGAGAATTTTTGGAGAATAGGATAGAATAGAATTTGAAGGAAAGTCAGGAAGAGAATTCAAAGTGTCCATGACAGATTGGAGATCTGGGCCAAAAATAAGGAAATGAATTTTCACAGGGATAAATGTAAGGCACTATTACCTAGGCAAGAAAAAAAATGTGAAATACAGGATGAGTGATACCTGGCTTGAAAGCAGTACATGCCAGGAGGATCCAGGATTTTTGTATGTGTGTGTATGTGCCTTCAAGTTGCCTGTTGGCTTATGGTAACCCCATGAATTGCATAGGGATTTCTTAGGCAAGGAATGCTCAGAAGTAGTTTTGTAAGTTCCTTCCTCTGAAATATAGCCTACAGACCTGTTATTTGTTGGTGATCTCCCATCCAATTACTAATTAGAGTTGACCCTGCTTAACTTCAAGCTCAGACGGGATCAGGGCTTTTAGTGGGCCATAAATTAAACAAGTCAACAGTGTGATGCAGTGACCAAAAAAGCCAATGAATTTCAGGGTTTCTTCAGTAGGTATATAGTGTCATGATTGAGAGAAGTCATTCTGTTCTGCTTTGGTCAGACCTAACACTGTCAAGTTCTTTGTGCTATGGTTCAAGAAAGGGAAAATTGACAGTGTGTCCAGAGAAGCATGACCAAGATGGTCAAAAATCTGGGAACCAAGCCTTGTGAGGAATTATTTAGGGAGCTTGGGTAGGTTTAACCTGGAGAAGAGAATACTGAGAGGTGGCCTATCTGTCCTGCAGTATCTGAAGAGATGTCCTGTAGAAGAAAACAAATTCCGCCTAAACATTAGAAAGAACTTTGTTACTGTAAGAGCTGTTCTACAGTGGAACACTTTAAACAGAATGTTGGATGGTCATCTTTCAGTAGTGCTTTAGCTGTGTATTCCTGCTGTTGAATTTCATGACCCTTCTAGTCCCTTCCAGCTCTATAATTTTGTGACTCTTAGAAACAAGTCCTTCAAAAAGGTTATAGCCAGTTTGATAAAGGTATATTTGTACAACTTTGGAAGGGTATGTGTGTGTTTGTATGTAACTATGGGTGGGTGCATTTGTGTGCTGTTAAAAGACTTATTAAATGAGACATTTGATAACCAACTAGTATTATAAATAGAGATGTGAAAATGTATCAGTTTTAATATCACTGTGTTTCTCTAAATCTAATCTGCATTTTTGTCCAGTTCTTGTTTCATATTGGGTTGGGGAATTTTATGTTTTATTTCTTCCTGAAATTATAATGCAAGTAATTGCATGAGAAGGTTTTGGAAACTAGAACTGAAGTGACTACTTTTATTAATATGTTTAATTGTTGATATTCTAAAAATGACTATCTTTTCTGGATGTGTTGAGAAAGTATGACTTGCCTAGGGTCACCCGGTGGTGACCATCCATTCCGTGGATGAATATGAGATTCGAACACTGGTCTCCAGAATCATAATCCAATGTTCAAATCTCTACACAACGCTGGCTCTCTTTAGACAGTGTTGATATTCAAAGAACCAAGGAAGCATTGTCTCTGGGAGTGGCCTTGAGACATCTTGTTGAAAGAAAGATAGGATGTAAATCCAATAAATTGTTAGCTAGCTAAAAAATGAGGAGGAGGAGGGCTCTAACTTCAACTGAAAGTACTGGAAGATCATTGGCTGGAATTCACAATTGCAGTTACATTTATAACTGATTCATATTCGTGATCTGTGCATATTTGATAGTGCAGGGAATATGTAGGGATTAGGGATGGGAAAATCCAGAATTTTCCGAATCCCTGGAAGGTTCTGGGAATCCACGAATCTCACAAATCGTGAATCTTTCGAATCCTTTTTTTAAAAAGCATTTAAAAAGCAAGGGAAAGAAGGATAATCTTGGGCAAGACACTCTCTCTCAGCCATAGCAAAAGCCTAGGCAAAGGCAAATCTCACTCTGGAGAAATCTGGCCAAGACAATTGTCATAGTTTTGCCTCAGGATCTCCCCAGATTGAAAATGACATGAAGCTCCTTTCTACATAGGCAGGAAAGTGTGGATTAATCCCACATTTTCCTGCCTGTGTAAACAGGGTCACATACTAGAGTACAGAGATAATCCAGGTCAAAACTGGATTTTCTTTGCATAGCTCCTTCTGGCATCCTGGAGTTTGGAGTTTGATGATGCACCAGTACACTTTGTCAGAGAAGGCTGTGACACTTCGGAAAACTCCAAACCCCAAAATTGTGTCTGAAAGAGCTTTGCAAAGAAGCTATGCAAAGGAATAGCTGTCCTTGAAATGTCAAGAAGCCTGTAGCTTCCAATCAAGTACTGAACTTCAGTATGAAATGTTCAATTTAAATATCTTAGAATACAAGCTCAGATGTAATTTCTGAAATTGTTAGCAAAGGCCATTATTACTCCATGGGAAAAACTCACCTACTTACTATCTTCCCTTGAATGTCTGATCCAGATTTTCAGGCGTCCTGGTCTCCAGCGAGCTATTTGGCTGGCGGATTTGAAAGATTTGGTTTGCCTATTTTGGCACAGAGATTTGGATTCGGGAATCTTGAATCCTTACCCAGGATTCGAGGACTTGGTTGGTGGGGGTTGTAAAAGTTCCCAGTCCTGCAGTGGCTGGATGTATTTCCTTTTGATGTGGGTCTGTTTCCTTGTCAATTGAGTCACAGCAGACTGATGTCTCCATTCTCTTCTGCGAGTGATGTTTTGTGCAGGGAGGAATTGCAACACTCACAATGAATTTTGTGCCCTTTTTTTTGTCCTTTCTTTGATTCTTGCTTGGTGGCATTGTTTCCCTAGGCTGCTGCTGTTTCTTGATCACTGTTTTCTCATTGATTTAGAATGCTACTATATTTTTCCCATACAAGGAATCCTAAATGATCACAGATCACTTGTGGGATATGGCTGCACTGGAAGATTGTGTGTAGCTTATTGGGTTTAGCTAAATGTTATTTTCTTTGACTGCATATGAAGATAAGTAAAAGTTGGATATAGTATAAATGAAGTAGAAAAGTGAAGCCTTTCTGACCCTCCTAGAAATGTCCCCTCTGCCCCCCTCCCAAAAAAAACCAAATTTATTCTCTGCTCAGCCCTATCTCTGTTATAGTTTCCCTAGGAATTTATACTTAAGAAGTGTGCTTTATATTCTGGAGGAGTATTCCACAACAATATAGTTGCATATAAAGCATATCTCTTTATAACTTTTAATGGTAACTGTATAGCCTTATGGGATTCCCCTGATTGAATATAGACAGCATCTTATTAACCCCGGCTCAGATAAACCATTTCAATAAATACCTTAATACAAAGTCGTTAAAAGGATATTTTTAGCTCAGCAGCCTTTGGCCATTAAAGGAACTTGAATGGGAATTATATTTACTGTGTTTTCTTTATTTCAAAGGTCACGCGCAAAAGGAATTGATCATAAATGCTTACATTGAAAAGGATATTATTTATGCACAATAAAGAATTAAATTACTTTGAGGTGTACTTGTGATAGATGGAGTGTAAGCCAAGGATAGCGATAATTTTACAAGAGGCATGTGAAAATGTGATATTGCATCTGAGAAAAATTTCCATAATGTCTGGAGTAGGATTGACTTCACTAACAGATTCTAATTCCGAACAAACATATAGTTTTTAATTATTAGCTCAAGCCTTTTCACTTACTTCCCTTTGGAACTTATTAAAGTTTACTTCAGTTGTATTTGCTGAGGATTTACCATGATAATTTCAATAAACTTGTACACATTCTTATTACATATACTGTGCCATCTCCATACAGAATGCTTTGCAAAGAACAGATGCAACTGGTGTCAATTGAAAATAGACTTAGACAAACAAGAGATGAAGCATGGAAATGGAGGCAGGGAAAGTATACATGGTTACTTCAATGATACTTACTTTGGCCTAGCTACTATAACGGTATATGAACTGGTTTGTTCTGTTTTGGATTGTCTCAACATAGGATTTTCATGGTAAAAGATGTTCAGAAGTGGTTTACTGGTGTCTCTCTGTACACAGTATGAATAAGAATTAATTAAAGCATTGCTGCCACTATCTCTGAGAAATCTCTACCAGCATTGCCAACAATCCTAGTAACTGTAGTAGCACATTTAATCTGGCTCTTCAGCAACAGTTTGTCTCATGAGGTGATGATTTCGACACAAGTTGGTTGCCATAAGTCAAAGCCAACTTGACAGCAATTAACAACAACTACAGGGGCTGGAGGTTGTGGGGAGAGGGTAGGAACTCTTCTAAGAAAAGGTGAGTTCAAGTCTCTTCTAGCCTTTCAAATAAGGAATAAGGTAGGTGGTTGTACAAAGACATTGCAGGAGGCAGTCGTGGAGCCAACAGGCAACAAGAGAAAAAGGAAAGAGTCTTTTTGCGTGTTCTGTTAACTACTGTAAATTGCAAGAGCCACCATGACTCTCACTGGTAGAGTACATGCTTTGCATGCGGAAAGTCCCAGATTCAACTCCTGGCATTTCTGATTCAGAAACTGTGGTACAGAAGACCTCTCTATGACCTTATGGACTGTTTTCTAGCGGATTACTTAATAGTGAACTGGTGACATGAAAAATAATCTAACCCAGTATAAAGCAGCTTTCTATATTCCTTTGTTTCTTCACTTGTTTTCTGTTTTATTCCAGACCATTTATGGCAGTGTTTCTGAGGAAAACAGTATGAAGCTTATATGGTGATTTCTAATACTAGATTTTTTCTTTTTCTTTTACCATGTCTAATTCTAACAGCTGCTGCTGTTAGAACTACTACCTAACATTTATTTTGTATACATATTTTGCTTGATATAGTTCAAGCAGAATAATCAAGGTAGGTTGTTTGTGCTGGAGAGCCATGGGGCCTCTCACACGTACAACTCCTTCATTCATGGAGGGGGGTTAGTGGATATTAAGATCAAGTTAACAAAGAGTCAGCCTTGCTGAATACAAGGACAAGGAATGTAAAGGAGATACTCATACCCTGGGCTTTGTACAGGGGTACTCTGCCATCTAGCTGGTGAAGTTTTTTTTAACACTACTTTTTGCATAGAGTTTTTCCTTCTCCTTTTTCTTCTTCTAAAGTCTTAAAGTGAGAAGACAGTGCTGTAAACCAAGAGTAGGAATCATGTGGCTCTCCAGATATTGTTTGGACTGCAGCTCCCAGCATTCCTTGCTATTGGCTATGCTGGCTAGGGGTATGGAGACTTGCAACAGCAACCTGAAGGGACGCATGATTCTTACTACTGCTGTAAGCTATCTGTTATGATGTTGGCAGATGATTACTGAGAAGCAGAGGAAAGAGAGCAGATGTGGGGTAGTGCCAGAGGTTGGAAAGGTTACTTTTAGGGGCTGTGGTTCCATGATTCCCTAGCTGTTGTGGCCAGTGGCATTATTGCTCTGTCACAACATTTCTGTTGTGTGGATGTTGTAGACAGAAGTGCTGAAAACGGCTTTGAATTGTGCCTGAAATAGAGTTGCTACTATTTATTTAGTGCAGCTATATTGTTCACATTTTCTGTACTTAATTGTGTTTAATTTAGAAGACCAAAGTGAAGTTATAGGTGATAATTGCATCCATGACTTCAGCCCCATCTTTCCTTCCTTGTCCTCTCTGTGGGCCCCAGAAGAGTTAGTAGCTTTCTTAAGACCAGGGACCAAGGTGAAACCTGTGGCTCAATCTGGGTGTCAGCTTCAGGCAAGCCATTTAAACTTTAGCTGCTTACTGTTTATATGTCACAGCTGTGTTATTTGTTATATCTCTACCTTCAAAAAGCAAGGAGCAAGAGTACACTTAGTTTGGAAGGCCTAACACAGTGTTGTCATGACTAAACTCAGTTTTCCCTGCAGATCTTAAAAAGAACTAGAAGCTGTCTTAAAACCAGAGATCAAGGTGAGACTTTGTGGAGTCGTCTGCTTGTGAGAGTCTTTCTGTAGAGCTTGCAAGATACCTTTTAGTCAAAATTTCAGCGTGGAGAAGGGCATTCTAGTAATCTGGCATCTCACTCTTTTTATTTTTTGCATGATAGACTGTGGAATTCCCAGATTGCAGAATACCCTGCCATGGGAAGTTTGGTTGGCTCCCTCTCTCCTTTCCCTTTGCCAGATGGCTAAGATCTTTTTATTCAGGGAGTGTCTTAGGCTGAAAATCTATGAGAGAAAAGTGTTTGCTGTGAGGTTGTTTTTTAAAAATTTTTAAACAAGATTAGTGTTTTTATATTGTTTGAATCTTGTTTTTAATTGTACTCTTCTAAAATTGTTTTTTAAAAAACCTTTTGTATCAATAATGTTTTAATTGTACTGTATCTTCCTTTTCAAATTCTGTAGGCTGCCTTGGGTCCTGCATAACAAGAAAGGCAAAATATAAATTGAATAAATCAATTAAAAAAAGATTGCTGGAATGTTATTCTCTAGCAAAATCTGCCTTTAAATTTCGAAGACAGCCCAGTTTTCTTTCTCCGGAACCTGAGTACAGTGATTTTCCTGAACTTAGGATTTCTCCTTTGCCCAGAAAGCAATACTAGTTCAGTAGCAAAAAATAATGCTTTGCTCCAGGCATATTTGAGAAGTAGACCTTATCTGTGCTCACTCTTGTTACACTAGAAATGTAAGAGTGATGTGACCTGTTTCTGAGAACATTATGCTCAGCACTGCAGCCAGTGAGGACATGGTTAGTATTTTAGCTCCCCCCATCAGATAAGCTTTCCCTAGCTCTTAAAATAAGTAAACAAACCTCTGTCATTTTCTTTCTTTCAAAAATTCCAAACTGGCTGTGTCATATTGTTTGTTTTCTCTGTTCAGATTGGCCCTAAGAGATGGAGTTGGCTGCCCTAAATTAGATCACCAGAGCTTAAGAATATAATCACTGTTTCGCATAAGCACATGCAAACACATAACATGTCCTGTGTAAAATAATTTCCCCTTCCTAAAATTGGGGAAGTAGTTAATCTCCCCCTTTTCCCCCCTACAACATCTTCTGCTTTGCATTTCAGGTTTTCAATTCATTTGTGTTAATTGTCTGGTGAGGATTGTTTAGATTGTGAGTACTAATCGTGTAGTCCGGCAGCTGTTATTAAACTGCAACTTGTCTGTAGCCTGAGTGAGGATAGCTGATAGTGAAGAATGCTGGGAACAGCAGTCCAGCATTTTACAGAGGGCTGAACAGTTCCCATCCCTGGTTTAGATGGAGAAGTGTAAACAGTGAGAGTATGCAGACTTGTGAGGAAAATGAGATGGGATGGTAATGAATGGTTTAGAAAAGAGCTGTCTCTATACCTTCTCCTCTACTGATGCCCTCTGAATGTTTTGGATTCCAGCTCCCATGAGCCCTAGCCAATATGTCAAGGATGCCAGAGATTGTAGTCTGAAACATCTGAGGAGCACAAGGTATAAGAAGGCTGCTCTAGGTTCTGACAATTGATGCGGCTGGTCTGACATGTTCAAGGATTTTGTAGAACACGTGTGGAGAAGACTAGCTTAAAAAGGGGGGGGTAATGGAAAGCAAGTTTCTCAGTATAGCCTTAATGCAGACAATTGTTAAAAGGGTCAAGTTGGGATAATGCTGTTTTGACAATGTTTAAACAATCGAGTGACACAGCAGAGCTTTCAGACTTAGATAACTTGAAAGTGAGTACAAGAATGTCAATGTTCTTTTACACATGACATGATCAAACTCCTTGCAGCTTGGATTTTGTTCCAACTGGCATGCTAGGGCACTTTTACGAGTGGCTCTATAATGGCTTTTTGTTTGTCTCTCTTAAAAAAACAAAAACAAAGCAAAGCAAAGATTGTGAATGCAATTAATGAAGCACACAACATGGGTAGTGGCCATTTTGAAATGAAATGCTGGAGACCTTGTAGTTTATTTTGATGGGAGCTCTTAAAAATGTTCCCTATTAAGAAATCACTTCATTTACTCAAAAGGGAAAAATCTCCTGGAGGGTGCCTCCACATGGCTTTGTGAATGCACTGGCAGTGTTAGAAAACTCTGTCCTAAGGCAGGAGAACAAAATCTATTTAAAAAAAAATATTTAATTTACGCCCTTTTTTTTTTTACTGCAATATACAGTTTCTGCATTGAAAACAATACTTGAAATTATGACCAGAAGCAAACTGGGAATCAGAGAAGCTTAGCATATAGAGGTAATACACTGTAGTCTGCATCTGATATTTCTTAATAAAAACTCCAGGTGTTTTTATCCTACAGTCTGACCATTACCCACCCAAAGTCTAAAGGGCATTTTAGTTTAGAACAGCTAGAAGCGAACACATTGGAGAAGGCTGCTTTTGACCATATATTCAAGGCCTGAAGATGAACTCTGTCACCTTTCTTATGCATGCATAAGCCCCATTTCATTTTTTTTAATTTATTTATTTGTATCCCGCCTCTCCATATGGATCGAGGTGGCAAACAACTTACAAATAGCATGTATTTCGAAATATTTCTATACATGCCCCCAACAAGCTGGGTACTCATTTTACCGACCTGCGAAAGGATGGAAGGCTGAGTCAACCTTGGAGCCCGGCAGGATCGAACTTACAACCTATTTTTTGGCTTGCAGTACTGGCATTTAACCACTGCGCCACCAGCATCCTTAGAAGTGAACAAACAGTTCTACATCTGAAGCAAGGCATGAGTGAGAGAGGGTCTTTGCTGTTGGGAGTAAAAAATTGACGAAGGAATCATGTGGGCGTGGTCGAGCTGGGTTAGCTTTAATGGGGGCTTTAAATGTATAACACAGTGATATGAATGGAAATGTATTGAAGAAAATAATACGGACAAAGTAGTTCATGCTTTATTTTGCTCCTTGTAGAGCCAGTGTGGCATAGTGGTTTGAGCATTGAACTACAACCCTGGACACCAGGGTTCAGTTCCATGCTCAGCTGTGTAAACCCATTTCAGTCTGGCCTCAGGCCTGGTTATGGGACAGAGACAGCTTTGGTTGCTTAGGTGAATGACCTACACTGAGAACTAGACGGGGGAGTGTGTTTCTGTTGGTTCTGCTAGACCTCTCAGCGTCTTTTGATACCATCAATCATGGTATCCTTCTGGACCGACTCTCTGGGATGGAACTTGTGGGCGCTGTTATGCAGTAGTTTCGGTCATTCCTAGAGGGATGAACTCGGGAGGTGGTGCTGGGGGACTTCTGCTCAACTCCCATCACACATTCTCAGCCTCAGAAAAACCTCAGGTTTGTCTTAGGATCGCTGTAAGTCAGAAATTACTTGAGAGCACACAAAAAAATACTGAATTATAAAAGAAGTGCTTAAGTGTGCATTCATTTTTGACATTTCTTTGCCTTTGAAACAAGCAGCATGTATCTGAATGACATCTAGATGTCATGAGTATAAATCAAAACTAGGACTGTTCTTTTTTTAATTTAAAGTAGTGTTTATCTCTTTGAATTAAAAAAGCAAGAAAGAAACCATGGGCTAAAGCTATAATCCAAAGGAAAGACTATGCATGTTCATGAAAGTAGGTTTTCCATGTTATTTGTAATATATATTTTTAAAAGCATTTGTTTATTGCCACATTGCTTTAATTTAAATTAAATTGGTTTAAATCATGATTTAAATTGCTTTGCTGAAGGACCCAGTTTTAATTATTGAAATCACAGTTTAAATTACTGGTGATGAAGATTCTGTTTAATTGTCATTTTTAATACAAGATGTTACTGTGTAACATCAGATATGTTGTACCTTTCATTAGATGGTACATACACACAAAATAGTTATTCTGAATTATTTTCAAATTAATTTTCGATTCATTAAAACTGGACTCCTTGCATTTGTACTTAGATTTGCTTTCCTTGTTCAGATCAACTCCATCTCCCCAAATTTCCCAGATCTGTCTCTTTCTATATCTTTGTTGGAGGGCATGAGAGTGGAGAAAAATTGGATGTACATGTCTGCAGAATTAAAAACTAATAAAATTATCTGCCATCTCCCTAGAGTGCTGTTAACATATTTGTAGAATATAATCAGAAATTTTATTGCTAGTATTAATGATACCCTTGATCTAGACTCTTAATTACAGTTTTTAAGGAAAGTTTTGAAATATTATTTAAGTAAAAACAATTCCAAATCAAATTAAAAATCAATTTATTTTTAGGCCTTTTGAAAAACCAGCCTGTTTTCACCTGTGAAGAGATCCATGACTTAAATCTTGGAAGCCAAGTTGAGAGCATCTCGGTAAGAATTAAGGGAGCGAGAAACAATAGGGATGTGAATGTGGGGGTTTGCTACAGGCCTCCGGGCCAGCCTGAGTACTTGGATGAGGCCTTCCTGGAGCAGATGACCACACATTCAAAAAGGAGAGATGCCATGTTAATGGGAGATTTCAATTATCCTGATATTTGTTGGCAGTCAAATTCTGCAGAGACCGCAAGGTCCAACAGGTTCCTTGCTTGCCTTGCAGACAATTTCATGGTCCAGAAGGTGGAAGAGGTGACAAGGGGATTGGCTATTTTAGATCTGATCCTGGCCAACAGGGATGACCTAGTTGATGAGGTGGAGGTGGTGGGATCCTTAGGAGGGAGTAACCATGCTCCTTTACAGTTTGTCATTCAGTGGGAAGGAGAAGCCAAGTGTAGCCAGACATGCATCCTAAACTGTAAGAAAGCTGATTTCTCTAAACTTAGGGAGTTACTTGCTGAAATCCCATGGTCAAGAATACTAAAAGAGAAAGGAGTTCATGATGAATGGGAGTTTCTTAAAAGTGAGATACTGAAGGCACAATTGAAAACTGTGCCAATAAGGAGGAAAAATGGCAGGTCTCTAAAGAAACCGGAATGGTTGACGAAAGAACCCTCAGCTGAGCTAAGTGTAAAAAGAAACATGTAGAGGAAATGGAAAAATGGTGAAACCACCGAAGAGGAATTCAAGCAAATAGCCAGGAGATGTAGAGAGACAGTCAGAAAAACTAAAGTGCAGAGTGAACTCAGGCTTGCTAGAGACATCAGAAACAATAAAAAGGGCTTTTTCAAATATGTCCACAGCAAAAGGAAAAACAAGGAAATGATAGGATCACTACGTGGAGAAGGTGACCAGTTAATAACGGGGGGAAGTAAAAAGGCAGAACTGCTTAATACCTTCTTTGCTTCAGTTTTCTCCCAAAAGGATAGAAGTACCCAACCTGCGGCATGGGGAGCAGGTGAGGAAACAAGGGAGATACAGCACAGAATAAGTAGAGAAGTAGTACAGGAATATCTGGCTAAACTAGATGAATTCAAGTCTCCAGGGCCAAGGATATTAAAAGAGCTGGCAGAAGTCATTTCTGAACCATTTGCAATAATCTTTCAGAACTCTTGGAGAACAAGAGAAGTCCCAGCATACTGGAGGAGGGCAAATGTCATCCCCACCTTCAAGAAGGAGAAAAAGAGGACCCAAATAATTATTACCCGGTCAGCCTAACATCAATTCCAGGAAAGATCCTAGAGCAAATCATTAAACAGTCAGTTTGTAATTACTTAGAAAGCAATGCCATAATCAGTAAAAGCCAGCATGGATTTCTCAGAAATAAGTCATGCCAGACTCTTTTTATGGTACAGTTACAAGCATGATAGATGAAGGGAATGCTGTAGATGTAACATACCTTGATTTCAGTAAGGCCTTTGACAAAGTTACACATGACATTCTTGCAAAGAAACTAGTAAAATGCGGGCTGAACAGGGCTATTGTTAGTTGGATGTGTAATTGGTTGACTGGCCTCACCCAAGGGGTGATCACCAGTGGCTGCTTTTCGTCCTGAAGAGAAGTGACTAGTGGGGTGCCACAGGGTTTTGTCCTGGGCCCAGTGCTATTCAACATCTTCATCAATGACTTGGATGAGAGAGTGGAGGACATGCTGATCAAATTTGCAGATGATACCAAACTGGGAAGGGTTGCTAATATACCAGAGGATAGGATCAAATTTCAATACAACCTTGACAGATTAGAGAGCTGGGCCAAAGCTAACAAAGTGAATTTCAGCAGAGAGAAATGTAGGGTCCTGCACTTGGGCAGAAAAAGTGAAAGTCACAAGTATAGGATGGGGTGTGTGTGACTGGATAGCAGTATGTGTGAAAAGGATCTAGGAGTCTTGTTAGATCACAAGCTGAACATGAGTCAGCAGTGTGATGCGGCAACCAAGAAAGCCAACACAATTATTGGTTGTGTCAATAGGAGTATGGTGTCTAGATTGAGGGAGATAATGGTATCACTCTATTCTGCATTGGTTAGGCCTCATTTGGAATACTGTGTCCAGTTCTGGGCACCTCAGTTCAAGAAGGATGTCGACAAGCCAGAGCGTGTCCAGAGGAGGGTGACCAAAATGGTGAAGGGTCTGGAAGCCATGCCCTATGAAGAACAGTGTAGGGATCTGGGTATGTTTAGTCTGGAGAAGAGAAGATTAAGAGGAGACATGATAGCCATGTTTAAATATTTGAAGGGATGTCAAGTTGAGGAGGGAGCAGACTTGTTCTCTACCACTCCAGAGACCAGGACAAGGAGCAATGGATTCAAGCTGCAGGAAGGGAGATTCCACTTGAGCATCAGGAAGAACTTCCTGATGGTTAGAGCTGTGCGGCAGTGGAATATGCTGCCTCAAGACTGTGGTTGAGCCCCCTTCTTTGGAGGTTTTTAAGCAGAGGCTGGATGGCCATCTGTTAGGAATGCTTTGATGGGTGTTCCTGCATAACAAGGTGTTGGACTCTATGGCCCCTGGGGTCTTTTCCAACTCTATGATGCTATGATTCTAACCTTGGTTTATCACTGCTTAGACTTCCAGGACCACAGGGTAATGTACAGCAGATAAAAACATTGTTTAAAAACAAATTAGAACTTTTATTTTAAAAAGCTGTTTCAAAAAGCATACAGTTAAAACAGTCCTAAATACAACCCCTGAAACCATACCTGTGCTGGCTGCTGTCAAGAGTACAATAAGGATGGAGCCAGCTGTACTTTCCTTGAGAGGAAGTTCCACCACCAAGTTGCTGCTACAGAGAAAGCTCTATCTCCCTCACCATGGAGAAAAGGCACAATTTGATTTAAAAAGTTCCTTCCTTTGGCAATGAGAACTACTGTGGCAGAACAAACCATAGAGGATGTGAGTTCATAGGCATATGCTTCCCTGAGGTGTACATCCTCTTTTTTGGATTGTGGCCAGAACAATTGTGCAGGGCAGCTCTCCATATGTTAATGAAAGTGAGTGTACTGTAGGTTATGGAATGTTTTCTTCCACAAAACTATACTTCTGGACTCCAGATGCTCATTCTGCATGTTATGGGAGGTGTAGTGGTTGACCAAGTGATCACCCACTTGGGTGACCTTGGGCACGTCTCACACACGCACAGACCCAGAAAGTTCTATCGTAGGTTTACCTTGAGGTCATGGTAAGTCGGAAATGACTTGAAGGCACACAATAACAACAGCATTGTGCCTTTCCTTGCACTGAGCCAGTTTTGTGAATAAACCAGGTGGAAACCAAGCTATGGTACCAGATCTTGTAACATTGTTGAGATTTGATTAAAGAAACAAAATAGAAAGGAAAAAGGGTCACCTCTGTTCAAAGATATTTCTTTATTTTAGGAGTAAGGCTTCAGTCAGATCAGTGAATTAAACAACTTAAAGCCTGGCTGGTTGGAAGAGGACAATTTTTAATTTTTGCTGACAATAGGCCTGGTGATCCAAAGGTCCAAAACCTTACTCTCTTAATGTTTGGTCCCATCTTACAATACAAAGTTTGGCAATTAAGTTTGGATTTGTCTAGCATGAATGTTAGACAAACAGTTTATATTATAATATAGATATATCTGTGTTCTGTTTTTGTAACCTCCCTTGTCTAATATTCAACTCTTTCTCCCTTCTTCCTTTTATCTGGCAATAGAGGACAAATCATTATTCAGAGGCCAACTAGTTGCCAAGGGGAATCCCAGAAGTAGGACATAAGCACAACAGTAAACATATAGTTCTTCCCTAACAGCTGAAAGGAGCATAGCAAACTACTTTATGCAGAGTCAAACAATTAGTTCATCTAACTCAGCATTATTAAATCTGACAAAGAGTAGCTTTCCTAAGAATTCAGTGGGATTCTTTCCTAGCTCAGTTTCAAGATTACTGGTGAAGCTGGTTCTCCATATCCACAGATTCTGTATCCACAGATTCAACCAACCAAGGTTTGAAAATATCTCCTCCTGCAAAAAACCCAAACTTTCATTTTGCCATGTTATATAAGGAATGTCTTTTTCCCCACACTATTGTAGATAATGGAACCTGAGCCTCCACAAATTTTGGTATCAGTGGGGGGTCCTGGAACCAATTCTTAGTGGATACAGAAGGCCCACTGTATTCCTCTGCATTAGACCTCCAAATCAGATAAGATTGAATGTGTTCAGGGTCATATGGTGGTGATATACTGGAGGCAGTTTATATCAGCTGGGGCTGGCAACTGCTAGTCCCATCCCCCATGAATTTGCCAATAACCCTTTAAAAACCATCCAAGTTGGGTGAAATGAAAATGCTTTTTAAAAAACAAGAACCTCCTAGACAAAGTTTTAAGTATTGTGGGTCCCCCAAAGATTTGAAAATGTTCTTTTTAGAATTCAAAACAGAGGCTTTCCTCTACTAGCATTGCTCGGCTTTAGAAAAGCACCTTGCAAAGCTCATTTGTTCTATACCCAGGAAAGATTTGAAAGCCCAAATGTGACAGTTTGGAGGAGTCGATCAATAACATCAGCAGGAGGCAATATTTAAGAACTTAGGAGGAAGTGATGAGGGGGAGGAATGTCAGTCCTAATTCAAATTGATACCTAATAAATACATCCTGATAAAAGACGTAATGCATTTAAAATGTATGAACTACCTATTCATTATACAAATTTCCTTCCTTAATGACTTTTAGATGAATGATTTTTCACCCAGCTTCATTTCTCCTTTGAGTTACGCTAGGGCAGTTTATTGAAACTTGGGGGGAGGCTCATTGGAAGTTATGCTTCTGCATAAAATGTAGAAGCTTGGTGTAATTTATAATATTTCAGAGATAAATCAAAAGAAGGCCTTGCTTCTGTCGTGGACTAAATTGCTATTTAAATATCTACCAAATGGTGAAAATGTGCATGGAAATTTGTCCATAAAAATGGAAATTTGACCATAAGGATGGGCCATAGCTGGTAAGTGCCAGTAAGATAGGTAAGTGCCAGCTCTGACATTCTATTAAAGCTAACTTTGTTGTACAGTTCTTTTTGGCAGCCCCTGTTTGGCCTCAGTCTCCATTTTTGAGAGTACTGTTTTCTTTCCGTTCTTCCCCATGTCCTACACTTTCCCTGAGTTATGTTCCCTGGTTTCTTATCTTGTGAAAAGACTCACTAGAAAAGACAACAATGCTTGGTAAGGTAGAAGGCAGTAAGAAAAGAAGACTGCATTACTAATGGATAGACTTAATCAAGGAAGCCACATCCCTGATCTGCAAGACCTGAGCAGGCCTATTGATATTAGGGTGACTAGGAGTTCTCTCATTCATAGGGTTGCCATAAGTTGAATTTGACGTGGCAGCAGTTAACAACAGTAGCAAAGCACATGCAGTGGAAATTAAAATAGCCTTGGTTGGCCTCTCCCATCCAAGAAGATGCTGATTCAGAGCTTCTGTTAGTCCCATCTTTGACACCTCTTGAACATAATGTTGGGCTGGTGGCTGAATAGTTTTGAGGAGATTAGGAGCAGATGGCCAGCTCAAAGCAGTCTGTGGTAATCAATCCCAATTTTGGTTACAGAGGTTGAATGTAGTCACCCCTATTCTGTAGATCCAGGTTTTCTTGGCAAACATTCAAGAAGGTACTTTATTTTCTTAGAATATTGTCCTAAGTCATAATGTTGATGTATTCAACAGCAGGTAAACTATTGAGAGAATCAACCCATAAAACACCACCAAAATGCAGGTTATGATCTGTATGGCTTTTGTCAAGGCTACATGAAGAATTATATTCTCCCATACACAACCATTCCCAGAACTCTTAACTTTTCAGAGAAGGGTCTTCTCTTGGTCCTGGAACTCTCCCACAGGCACGTTTGATGGGACATAGGAGAGGGCTACTCCTATATAGGTTCTGGAACTTTCTTCCTAGGGAGGATGGACTGATTCCATGTTGTATCTGTCTGTCTGTCTGTCTGTCTGTCTATCATTGTTTTCTTCCCATCAGCAGTGAAGGGTTTTGTTTTGTGTTGTTGTTTTTTTGGCAGGCTTCTGTGAACAGGCTGTTTAATAGGAAAGGGCTTGTCATAGTGTGGCTTACTATTTTCATTTCTTACCCTTTTCATGTGTGTGTGCATATATATATATACATACATACATACATAACTACATACATGCACATACCTATATATTAGTTTTTAATTCTCCAGATAGTTTATTGATTGTTTAACAAGAACTTTTTATGTGCTTTCCCCCTATGTGTTGTTTATATGTATCTGTTTTAATTTTTGTTACTCTGTCTTGAGCCTCAATTTGAGGAGGAAAGTGGAAGTTAGATAAATAACAACAGTAGTGATGCTATAACACCAGACCAAAACAGATTGTATATTGCAGTATTGCTTTCACTTTTCTTGTTGTCTTCAAAGAGCACCATCTAATAACTTTAGACCTTAGCTTTAAGACTGTGCTGTGTAGGAAGGTGCCTTGATCCAGATCTGGGTGTCATTCCAGGCCTCTCTCAAGAGTTCTTCCAGTGCCAAATACTGATATATGCTACTGCTGTAGCATAAGTATTACTGATGATAAATGATGTAGCAGATGATACACAACCAGCCCTTTTGCTGATGGGGTTCAGCATCCCTCACAACCAGTAGTAGAATTGGGCCCCCAGATGAATGCTATCCAGATTTATCCTTTCAGCTGGCAATCAGTTCAGGTCCCTGTTGTTGGATATATATGAGGCAGCTGGATTAGGGTGAACTTTGCCTCCCCCTGCCCCTGGCCAGGGTAGATGGAATTTGGGCTCCCAATAGTAACATTGTGCAAAAGCAAACAAAGAAAATAAGTATGCTGGTGTGACACACAATTCTAGCATTGTGAATTGTGTGAGCAGGTTAGCAACGGAGAAAAGTTAATTGTACCATTTAGTTCTCAGCCTTCATATCTTTTTCCAGTAAATCCTATGCAAAAATTACCCCAAAAGGTTACTATTGTAAGGTAACACTTTCACACCATGGGATAGCTGTTAACATTTGGTCATGATGCTAGCAGGGACTGCAAAATCTTTCTGCTTGGTGACCGAGACCAAGCTCACTATAGAAAGGAATTTAAGGTTATTTCCTTGGATGAAAGAAAGATAGCAGGTTCTTCAAGCACAGTCTGTTGTTGCTAGCAAATTAGTTGTTCCTAGTTAGGTGAGAACCAGCATGGTTGAGTGTTGGACTAGAACTCTGAAAAACCACAGACCCATTCACCCTGCACAATACAGTGTTGTTATTCCACTTTAACTGCCATGGCTCCATTCTATAAAATCCTAGGGTTTGTAGTTTGGTGAGGTGCTAGAGGAGCTCTCTGGCTGAAAATTCTGAATGTCCCTCCCTATACCTTCAATTGCAGGTTTCCATAGATGAAGCAATGACAATTTAAGTGAAATACGTTGCAATGTGGATGGGATCCTTGCTTGGCCATAAAAGCCCCTAGGTGACCTTGGGCAAGTCACACTCTCAGCCTCAGAGGAAGGCAATGGTAAGCCCCTTCAGAATAAATCTTAGAAAAAAAAAAAAAACACCAAAAACTTGATATCTTTCCCTTAGGGTCATCATAACTCAAAAATGATAGTGCAGCAGCCTCTTCTACCTTCTATCCCAAAACATTTTGGGTAGATGTGATAATACATCTTTGAACTGCAGAATGCATGCTCTTATGTCTTAAAACAAAGCAAACAAAAACTTAGTAGGATAGGTCAGATTAAGACAGCAGATTAAAGCTTGATTGGAAAGCTTTTGCAGAGATGTTTGAATCCAGATCTTCCACATGTGCTTTTTCCCCTGAGAACGCTGACAGGGCGTATATGTAATGTGCTTTCTACTACATACTGCACCCATGATGCCTGCAGGGAGAGGTTTAAAATAAATCCTGTTTGCTGTGGAAATAGGAGAAGACTTTCCATCACTGTACTCCTGCATATTTTGAGTTTTGGCTGAACCTAGAACAATCTTTCTCGTAAACTTCCAGGAACACAGCTGTGAGATCTGTGTTAAAATTCATACCAGACTGTAACTTTCACACCCTTGAGGTCAGTGTAAACACTGAGTGCAGTACATAGATACTGTAATAGGCTGCATTTACATTCTTTGCTGTTGACTTTTCCCATTGTGAGTTAGGTGTAGTTTAGCTGTAACATCCACCCAAGAGTTGAAACTTGGCACCACAAATGGAAATCTGAAGTAACTGTTTATTTGGAGCAATTTGACTTGCCCAGCTAGCACTGTTGCTGTGTGGCCTTCATCCCACTGACAGGCAGGAATAGTTAAAGACTTGCTCAAGGGAAGATTCAGGTGAAAATCTCCACTCAGCTTTATGAAATTAACTACCTGACTTTGACTGTTCGTTCACTGTCTCTTAGCCAAGTTATCTCACATGAATTTTATGGAGATAAAGTTTGAGCAACTTAGTTGGCTTGTACTATGACTCCTTAACTATGCAAACACTTTCCCCCTACTCCCCTTTATGACCATCTTTATAACTGAGTTTGTCACCCAGTCACCATATCCACAGGTTTTATGTTTCTGTTACTATTCACAGATTACATACTTACCATATCTGTCCATTTGGCACTTCACTCCATGCACATGATGAGGTAGACCCAATCACACTTCTACACTACAAACGTCTTTCTTTCAGTTAGTCTCAAAGGTGCTACAAGATCCCTTTGCAAACTGATAACATGGTAATATCTTTCAGTACCATGCCTCAAACTGGGTGGTACGAGAGGTATGGCTTGACAGTCTCCATTTAGGAAGCAAAACATTTGACTCAGTTCTGTTCTTCCGTAGCCACTTTGCCTCACAAGATTTTTACAGCATTTATCCAAGCCTATTTTTCCTTTTACTGTTAGCTGCAGTGCCATAGTAAACCTGATTCATACAAACCAAAAATTCTGTGGAAAGGATTTGAGGCAGGGGAGATACTTTTCACTGAGGTTAGGTCCTGGCTGAGTAAACATGGAGGTCACTTATAATCCACCAGTAGTTAAGAGCAAGCAGACAATCAAATGTTCATCACCAATATTCCATTGAGAAGGGGGAAGGGAATGCCTTAACTCTAGCTCCATCGCTGAAAGCATTGGGGGATGTATTTCTCAAACATGCAATTTTCTTTTTTCTCATCAGCCAGACCACACAGCTCAGTTTGCTTCTGCAGTCCTGTGGTTCTTAAAAGTGCTTGGGAAATTTCAGCATCAAATAAACTACCACAAGCCACATTTTCAGCATCAAATAAACTATGACATGCATCTTACCTCTGCAAGAAATGGCTGCTATAGTTTTTATCATGCTTGGTTTTATTAGAAAGATAGCTGTGATATTTGCAACAGCTGCTTTTCAATTTCTGTGGGCTGATTTAAGTGGCAGATTGTAAAAAGGAACTTGAAGATCTTGAGGAATGGTTCCTAAACTTGGTTCCAGATGCTGTTAGATTTGTACAGCCAGAATTTCCAGGATTCTTGGAGTTTGAGAGGGGCCACTCTTGTAAAGAGAAGAGCCTGAGCATGTCTCATACAAACTGTTTGAAAATACAGTTGGCCCTTCACATTCACTGGGGTTAGGGGTGCAGAGCCCTCGCAAATGTGGAAAACCTGCAAATATTAAAAAATGCATACGTGTGTGTGTGTGTGAGGGGGGGGACTGAGGCATCAGGGGTGGATGGGACCAGCATCTGGGGTCCAAACCAGGTCAGTGAAAGAAGAAGAAAATGGGGTGGGCCGGCATGGTGGCCCTCTCTCAGTCCATCTCCTTCCTTAGGTGTGGCAAGGAGGGGATCAGGAGGGAGTTCATGTTGCTGAGAGACTGGACTGTGAGCCATCCTTAGCTGGCCGGGCAGTGGCTGGTGGAGAAGGAGAAAAACAAGGTTCAGTTTTTTAAAGGGCTGCATGGCCTGATCGCAGCTGCCAAGAGAGAATGTTAGTCTGGGAAAGAAACACTTGAGATGGGGCGGAGGTGGAGCAGGAGTTGGAGAAACTCACAAATAATCAAATCTTTGAAAGTTAAAATGGAAAATATGGAGGGCTGACTGTAATATAAAAACTGCAGAAATAAAAATCACAGCCCTATTTGTAACTTATATTCATGTGTTCCATGATATTGTTTTAAGAATAAATTCTTAGTAGCTTGAGAATGTGTCTGCATGTATTTTCCAAAAGGGAGCTCATGGGTATGCATGCTGATTGACAGACTGATTAAACATATGTATGGATATTGAGAGTTTGGGAGACAGGATAGTCCACAGGTAGTCTGGAGTGGCTTTCTCTAGCCAAATCTTTAATTGGGTGTTTCAAAATGTTTGCTCAGTTTGTTTTCTTTTTGAATGTTTATGTTCTTCTTCGTGGTCTCTGTGCCTCACACAGTGGGTATCTTCGCGCATGCGCAGTAGCTTTCGGAAAGTTCCAGAGCTGAGCAGCTTGACAGGGACCCCTCTCCCATCCGGTACTGAGCATGCTCAGGCCCACCAAGCTAACAGTCTCTCCTCAGTTTCTTTTCGTCCGCCGACCTGTTAGCAGCTTGGAAGGCTTCCTCACTGAGCAGTTTGCCTTGCTTCATTCTTCGACTATCTTTTGTGTTTTTTTCCAACAAAAAGACTGTAAGAACTTGTCCCCCTTTCTATGTCGTCGTCATTTAAGTTGTGTGTGTCTTGAGGTCGCAAGGTCTCCCTGTCTAATGGCCACTCCGAGTGCCTGTTCTGCCTCGGAGAGGCACATAATGTTCGGGCATGTTCTATCTGTGAAGACTTCACCTCTCAGACTCTGAGAAACAGAGCCTTGTGGTT
Source organism: Ctenosaura bakeri (assembly GCA_948474755.1). Lineage (NCBI taxonomy): Eukaryota > Metazoa > Chordata > Lepidosauria > Squamata > Iguanidae > Ctenosaura > Ctenosaura bakeri. The sequence goes on along the minus strand of CAOLHI010001356.1, from coordinate 133,022 downwards.
GAAGTCTTATTGTTGGGAGCGAGCCCTTCGGATAAAGGAGCAGGCGGCTTCAAATACCGCCCTTTTCACCTCCTCCATGCCTCAGCGCTCTCCCTGGGGCCTCTCGGCTTCGAGGCCTTCGTCAACGCCCTCTTCAACGACGCCAATTTTGCCACCGGTATCAACCTCATTGGTACCGACTGCTTCAGTACCAATACCAATATCGTCCTCAACATCTTTGCCTCCAATCTCCTCGTTACCGAGGTTTCCAAAGCTCTCCAGGATGCCGATTATCACCTCCTCCTCTGGAGAAGCTTCTTATAGCTCGCAGCCAACTTCCACTCAACCTCGCAAGGTTCCCACTGTGGCTCAGTGTAAGTGAGCTTTGTCCCACCTTGCTGAGTCCTCCATTAAGAAGAAGAAGAAGGAGAATCACTGCTCTCCTCCTGTAGGCCGTTAGCCGACTTCTTTACCAACACACACTCCGACGCAGCCTTCGATTGCTACTGTGGAGGAGGAGGATGCTCCCGACCCTTCACTGGAGCATGACGATGTCCAGCTCTCGGTCCCGGTGGCTGTCGACTTGACTTCGAAGTCGAAGCATTGACCCTCGCCACCCGTGTTTTCACCGGTCACATCAGCCCAGACCAGAGAAGCTGGTATACAAACCCCACTCCCTCCGACTCTCACTCCTGCTGGCCCCAAGTTGGACCATCCATCCTATCCGGAGGCTCCTCGGGCTCCTTCCCATGATCGCCCTCGATCTAGCGATAGAGATAGATTCCCATGTCATCAGGATTACGGTTACTATGGAGCCTGTAACCCTTCGCGGGCAAGGCTCAACTCACCTTTCACTTCAGCCTCTTACATTTTTTTTTATTTAATTATTTATTTCCCGCCTCTCCATATGGATCGAGGCAGCGAACAACTTACAAATAGCATGTATTTCGAAACTTTTCTATACATGCCTCCAACAAGCTGGGTACTCATTTTACCGACCTGCGAAAGGATGGAAGGCTGAGTCAACCTTGGAGCCGGGCAGGATTGAACTCACAACCTTGTGGCTTGCAGTACTGGCATTTAACCACTGCGCCCACCAGGGCTCCTTCACTCGATACAGCCATGAGCACCTCTGGAGAGAACAACCTGGCTCCTATGATTCTTACTCCCCGGGTATCGTGACCAATACCATCACGACATCCGTCGTTGGTCTCCCTACCGTCCACACATTCCCACTCTCCGTCGCACTCTTCCGTGTCTCACTACCAACGCCCCTCGATCCTGACACTCAAAGACCAGTTCTCGGTCCCGTTCTCCATATTACCGGTGCTCTCCAGCCCACCGCCGGTCACATGACCGGTCGCCTCGTTGAAGGCCGATCCCACCATCTCCTCGGGTGACAGCACCGGTGTCTCAGCCTCCACTGGATACCCACCCTGTGTCTATACTACCAGCATCTCTAATGGCTTCAGTACCAACGCAATCCATTGTTGCCCTGATCCCAGCCATTCTTCCGATGTTCTCGGCAGCAATGTCAGTACAATACCAGCCACAGGCACATTCCTGGTCTCCATCACTGCTCCGCCGGCTATTCCCTCCGCGCCAGTACCAGATCAACCCCGATCACGTTGGTCTCCGTCTTAGTCCTCTGCCTCTTATGATTCTGACAGTGATTTGGCATCCTTGCCTGACTCCCACACCTCTCTACCATTGGCCTTTGGGGACCCAAACCCTGATTCGGGTCCTGAGGATGTCAAGCAATTTTCAGACATTTTGGTCAGGATGGCCAGTGCTCTTGGCCTGGACATTTCTGGACCCACTCCGACAGTACAGGACCCGTTGTTCCATTATGTTGACACTTGGCCTCCTTCCACGACTCCGATTCTATTCCTCCCTGTGTTTCAGGGAGTGTTGAAACATCTCTGGGCCCAGCCGGCTTCACTCCAGCCGATCCCTCACCGCCTGGAGCATCTTTACTGGACCCAGAAGAAGGATGTCAACTTTCTGTTTAACCACCCCATGCTGAACTCAATAGTTGTTGAGTTCTCTCAGACAAAGGGAGGCAAGAGAGCTTACACGACACTTCCAGACTGCGAGGGCCGCCATTTGGACACCTTCAGTCATCGCTTCTACTCTGCTTCCTCGCTGATTGCCAGCATCTCAAACATTCAGGCTTGCCTGGCTGCCTATCAGAGGGATGTCTGACACAGGTTCTTTCCTCTGCTCTCTCCTCTGCCGGATAACCATAGGACTAGTGCCATCCAGTTCTACAATGAGTCAGTGGCTCTCTCTAACCAGCAGATCCTGTCCTCTTGGCATGCTGTTGAGGGTGTAGCGCAGGTGATGGTGGGGGCCGTCGCCCTTCACTGTTCTGCGTGGTTTTGCTCCTCTGGGCTTGCAGAGGACAGCAGGAAGAGGATCAAGGACCTGCCCTTTGATGGCCAAGGTCTCTTCCATGTGACCACGGATGAGGCCATGGACCACCTAGTGAAGGCTCACATCATGGCTAAGAAGATGGGTCTCCATCCCACTCCTCAGTCCAGGAGACCATCTTCGTCACGCTCCTCATGGAGGCGCTCTGCCTATTCTTTTAGGTCACACTCCACTCCCCATGCATCTGTTCAGACTCCTCTTCCAGCTTCATCCCGACGCTCCTTCAGATGGCGCCAACCATCCTTCAAGAAGTCCTCCGCATGAAACATCTGTCGGGAGTGCTTTGAGGGTGTTCCTGTATGGCAGGGGGTTGGACTGGATGGCCCGTGTGGTCTCTCCCAACTCTACATTTCTATGATTCTATGATCTCGACCTCAGGGTAAACCCCAAGCAGTCCCACTTGGAGCCTTCACGAACCCTGGACTTCATCGGAGCCACCCTGGACTCTGCTTCCGCCAGGGCTTTCCTGCTGGTGAAGTGTGCTCGGACACTGCGCCAGGCTACCATCGCCATCCTGTGCGGCCCTTCCATTTCTGCCCAAAGGATTCAACAGCTCTTGGGCTACATGGCAGCCATGACAGCGGTCACCTATTTGTCCCCCCCCCGTACTCACCCTCTACGGCATTGGTTTGTCTGGGCCTTCGACCCTCTTGTCTATGACCAACATCGGCTTCTGTGGGTTCCCCGCCTGGTCAGAGATTCCCTCCGCTGGTGGCTGTCTCCACGCCACCTACTATCGGGAATGCCATTTGTCAAACCCCACCCGACACTCACCATCACAACTGACACCTCCCTGGTTGACTGGGGAGCCCACTGAGACCGTTTTGCCATGCAGGGACATTGGGCGGGCCTGGAGACACGTCTTCATATCAACGCGTTGGAGCTCGTAGCTATCTTGAAAGCCCTTCGGGCCTTCCGGAATATGATTGTCAGACGGACAGTCCAAATCCTGTCAGACAATATGACAGCTGTCTGTTACGTGAACAGACAAGGAGGCACTCACTCCTCCACTCTGCTCCACCTGGCTCTACGCCTCTGGGACTGATGTGTCCTGTTGCGTGTGCACCCTGTGGCAGTTCACCTAGTGGGACGGGACAGTGTGACGGCGGACACGCTGAGCAGGGACACTGCATGTCACCATGAATGGTCCCTCTCAGATGCCGCTTTCCAGCAGATAGTGTCCCATTGGGGCACTCTGTCTGTCGATCTCTTTGCGAGTGATCAGAACAAGAAGTGTCCCCGTTATTGCTCGAGAGCTGGCCTGAGCCCCGGCTCTCTTGGCAACACATTCCAATTCCCTTGGGACAGGGAGTTTCTTTACATATTTCCTCCGTTTTCACTCCTGGGCCAAGTGGTAGCCAAGCTCCTATTGGACAAGACAAACGCCATCCTCGTAGCCCTGTACTGGCTGAGGCAGCACTGGTTAGGCCTCCTTCTCACTGCCACTCGGGACCACAAGATACAACTACATTGCACGCCAGACCTCCTCTCCCATTTGGACAGTCACATGCTTCATATGGACCTTCCTCTCCTGCATCTCCATGCTTCAAGGATAACCTTCTAGACTCTCCTGCCATCCAAGCTGTCTTCACAGCTGCCAGGAAGGAGTCTACTCGTAGATCATACAAGTACAAGTGGTGGAAATTCGTGGCTTTCACGGATACCCAAAGTGAGGCATCCTCTCCAGCTTCGTTGTCAACAGTGCTGCATTTCCTGTTGCAGCTGAGGGAACAGGGCCTCGCCTTCTCCTCTCTCCTCTGAAGGTCTGCCTCTTAGTCATCATAGCCTACCAGCCATGTGGTACTCCTTCCGCAGCTCTCTTTTTGAATGCTACTGTCAAGCAATTCCTTAAAGGGCTTCAACACCTCTATCCCCCCATCTCCCACCACACTCGCCTTGGTCGTTGTTGCTTCTTCTTTGTCAGCTTATGCACCATCCTTTCGAACCGATGGCCACGTCTGATGACCGTCTCCCTTTCTGATCGCTGTCACTTCGGCCAGGCGGGCAGGAGAATTGACCATGCTACAGTCTGATGAACCTCCCTGGTGTTCCATTGAGACAAAGTGGTTTTGCATCCAGATCTGTCCGTCCTTCCCAAGATCGCCTCTGACTTCCATCTGAATCAAGACGTCATCTTACCTACCTTCTATCCTGATCCGGCTTCACCTCTTGAGAGTTCACTCCATTCGCTCTATGTGCATTGGGCTCTAGCCTTCTACCTACAATGGACCTCAACCTTCCGACAGACTCCACACCTTTTTGTCCGTTATGGTGGCCTCTGGAAGGGTCACAAGGTGTCCACTCAGTGGTTCTCCAAGTGGGTTGTCCAGACAATTCACCTAGCCTACGAACTTGCGGGACAAACCCTGCCCGCCCCTCCACTCCATGCCCACTCCATGAGGGCCATGGCTTTGCCAGCAGCTCTTCTCCATGAGGTTGATCTGCAGGAGGTTTGTTGTGTGGCTATCTGGTTGTGGCCCTCAACCTTCATCCGCCACTACTGCCTTGACTGCCGGGCCTGGCGTGACACTTGCATTGGTCGTGCAGTGCTGTCTTCAGTCTTGTAGGACCTGACCCGCCGTCCAATGGTAAGCTACTCAATCTCCCATTGTGTGAGGCACAGAGACCACGAAAAGAAGAACAAGTTGCTTACCTGTAACTGTGGTTCTTCAAGTGGTCATCTGTGCCCTCACAGACACTCACCCAACCTCCCAACTTTCAGGTCCTTGCCTCGGCGGACTTTGAAATTGAGAAGAGACCCTTAGTTTGGCAGGACAGAGCATGCTCAGTACTGGATGGGGGAGGGGTTCCCGCCGAGCTACTCAGCTCTGGAACTTTCCAAAACTCTACTTTGCATGCACGAAGATTCCCATTGGCTAAGATGACCACTCGAAGAACCACAGTTACAGGTAAGTAACCTGTTCTAACATATACACCTGTTGTGTGTGAGACTGTGTGTGTGCAAATGCGCATCTCCCTAATGGGGCTCTATAGACATTTACAGGGGCTAAATATTGGTACACTAATGTGGCTACTCATCAATGCATTTACTCATATACTAAGGGCTGGTAGCGAATCGTGAGGAGTAACAGATGAAATTCCTCAGAAAATCTGCCAAAGTACTGTGGAAAATACTGGTGAAAAGTTAGTGCCTCTTTAGCAACAGAATGACTTCTCACTAACAAAAACTTAGGAAAGGGCTGGGTGGAGAGGGAGGATATTGATTGCACAAGCTTTCCTAGGGTTTCTGGGACACACTATAGGAAAAAAATGGTTTGTGTAGAAATACTTTTAAGCCCATTTACAGTTAAAAGCATGAGAGTGTTTATGGCTTTCTGTGCTATCCATAAAGGGAGGAGACATACTCTCTTAAGAACCTCAGGCAGCATATCAAATAGACTTGGTTAATACGTCTCCCCTTTTACAAAATATGTTTTGGAAGAACCTGCGTTTTTCAGCCCTTTGCTCAAGAAAACATCTGCGTAAGTCCTACCAAAAGACTGAAAGTTTAGGAGAAATGTGTTGTGGTAAGGGGCTGGGTTTCTTTCCAAAATTTACTATAGCCATTTTATACAAGATCAAACATTAATTTTGCTAAGAAAAGAGGCATATTTATTTCTGATGCCTGTTAGAATAATCTATATGTATAGATCAGGCCATTAGAGCTAAGTTGTTCTGTGAAGGCCCTCGCTGAGACTATTGCCTATTTCTTTCACAGGCTTCCTTTCATTCTTCATTCACTGCTAAACAACTTCAATGTTTATGTTACACTGCCACCTTTTGTCCGGTAAATAGGAAGTCTCATGTCTGGAAAGATCAGAGCTTAGAGCAGTTACTTTTTTTGGAGTAGAACTTTTGGAATCCACAGACAGCATGGATGGTGATCATGATAATTGCAGGATTTGGGGAACTGGAGTCCAGAAAAGTTAAATTTTAGTTTTAAAGTTCTTGGCAGAAAAATCCTGTGTATTCATTCTCCCATTCCCTCAGTCAATTTGGGAAGCAGTGGTTTGCTAGAATTGCCAAATTGTATTCAGTAGCGATGATGATGATGATGATGACGACGATGACAGTGCTTGTTGGAAAAAGGTCCCCGCTCCCCCACACACATAGTTGACACTTTGATGAACAAAAAGGCATTTTGCAGTTTTAAAAATCCTCTAGTTTTGGGGAAGTGTATCCCTCCGATCTTGTTAGAAAGCAGTTCCCATCATCCTTCATTATTAGTGATACTGACTTTTGGTGATGGAATTGCTGTCAAACAACATCTGGAGGGTCACATGTTTCCCAATCCCAGTTTGGTGCTGTTTACTCACTGTTTTAAGCCAAAAGTTTTATCTCTGCTGGGGATGTAGAGAATACTTGCAATTTTTCTCCTCCTCACTGAAAAACATCTAGACACAATGTCAAGGAAATCGTTGATTGTTGTAAGATTTTTACATTTGATTTTTTGTTTAAAAATAACTTTTTTGTTGATGAGGTTTTTCAGGCAGGTCTTTGATTTAAAAAAGCAACCATTTTGGATAGAAAACAATTTTTTGGGTAGAATAAATTTTTCTGCACGAAAAATGTAGGGTGGTGGGGTTTTTTTGCACTCACAAATATTTCACAAAGTTTGCTGAAATGCAAAAAAATAAAGGCATCGAAAAATGCACAGAAATTCTAAAAAAAGACAAAACTTTTTCAGATTATTTATTCCTGCATGCTGGAATGAATGAAGTGAATAATTTCATTCCTAACCTCTGTCTGCATGGGTTAAATACATCAAACTTTAATTTAGAAAAGAGAGATGGATTTCTGGCTATGTGGATTAAACACAACCTCCACTCAGGAAGAATTATTGCCTAGACCTTGATGAATAAATAGCTACTCTGGTACTCCAGCCTTTCCATCTCTTTCAGTGCATTGGATGTGTACATGTGACTTCACTATTTTTTTCCCCTTTGCTTCAATGGTGCTTTTCTTCTGTCTCAACTACAGTTTTAAAACATCTGATATTTGCAAACCGTGCAGTACGTAGGGCGTATGTCCTTTTGGTGAGGTGGTAGTGGGGGAAATTAACTACCTTAATATTGTGGGATTATAGTGGAAAAGAAGTTATTTGTAAAGTTGGGCTAAAGTGAGCAATCACTTTATCCTAGTACTTTTCACTCTTCTGCACCTGAATGCCAACCTCAACACACCTTTTATTTTATCATTGTAGGATATTAGTCAAATAAATAATAAGTGAATAAATTACTTTTAGTCTCTTTTAAACCTGGCATTGTTTTACAACTTGGTTTTAGAACTGAGTCTTGGACTGTTGCTAGTCCATAAGGTGAAAGTGCACTGTAATGAATTATTAGAGGAAAATAGAAATGTTGGGAAATGTTATGCTTCCCCAAATTTCCATCCCATCCCAACTGGAAAATTTGAAAATTTGTCCTTGGAAAAATATGAGGGGGCGGAATCTAGTTGCTGGGGGCATTCCATACAGTGACTCCTAGCATCTTCAAACACCAGCTGAGGTCTACCATCACTGATTCCTAATATGACTTCCTTTCATTTTGGGCAGCTACAATCAACCATTCTAAGTATCCTGAACTTGGTCAGCGGTGTGCTTTTGGCCTGCGCATGCAACCTCAGGGATGCTTAAGGGATTTGAAAATATTCTGGGGGGGCTGCGCAGCAACCTGTAGGCTTGCATTTTCCACTGTGCTTGCATTAAGCAGATAGAAGAGTACACCCCCACATACTTATCTTCTACAAATGTGCTCTTTTGCCTCTTTAGATGTCCATGTAAAAGCAAAGCTATAATGTTAAAACTAAAATGTAAACTTAGCAGGATACCAGATGCTTGGTGAGAGGTTTGTTTTTCAGCTATTTGAATTACAGGAGCTTATTGACACATTTGTATTTCTAGCACTTCTCAATAGCAAATAGTGCAGGACTCCATTAAAATGTACAAATCTCAAAGGCTGGCAGATGGCTTCTTCTTCAGTTGAAGCAGGATTCAACTGGCCTGAATGAGGAGAAGAGCGAAAGAAAAAGAGAGAGCACACAGTGTGTCTGTGTTGTATCTCCCTTAGGGTCTTTTCTTTTGCAGTTGTCACTTGTCTGGAGCTATTCTCTTAGGCTGCAGCAGAGGGAGGTAAGAGAAGCAGGGCCCCTTGCAACAGAAGACACCTACATACACCTCTTCCCGTCCCTAAAATAGTAGTAGTACTCTCAAAACATCTGGAGATGGCTAGACTGACAAGACCCTATTAAATCATCCACCTTGGATGGCCTTTGGTGCTATACCTTTCAGGTTGCTTTTACAGTTGTGAAGTCTCTGCTGTTGAAGTGTCATTTTTGATATGGATGCATATGTGTTTTAGTGGTGGAAACCAATAATTTATCTACAGATTCTTAACATACCTTGCTTTAATTAATTTGTTTTTATTTATTTTTTTAGGGTTATATCCTTCGTTGTGACCTCATGGTTTAAGTGGGCATAAAGATGAGTATAAGCAGTGATGAGGTTAACTTCCTCGTATATAGATACTTGCAAGAGTCTGGTGAGTATTTCACTAATAACGTAGAGGGGAATTCATTTCCAAGTTAAGCTTTCAGTTCAGATTAATACTCAAACGTACATCTGTCTTACAGTATCCACATCCTTGTTTTATGCTTATTAGCAGGAAGACTAAGATTCATGAACTTTGTGGTTCAGGTAGTACTTCTCAGCTCCACCTTGTGCTCAGTCAGTGAGCTGTCTAACTGCCAGCCCTCTGAGCAAAGCTACAAAATGGAAACAATAAGATTTCTCGTATGTAGTTCTTTCTAAGGTGTTTAACAAGCTAAAATATGTGAGGTACTTTGGCTTTTGTTTCTGATCAGAGACAGTAGTCATTTGCTATGTGTAATGTTGAGTTATTTTTTTAAAACTTGATTTTTCAGAAGGGCATATTAAAATGACTGCCCACCAGGTATGTGTGCTTCGTATTTGGGAGTCCCTGCCATCAACCTCCCTACGCTGGTGAGGGAAAAAATATTCTGTAAGATAAGGCACATGAGAAGCAAGTGCTATGTTTGGAGGGTAAAAGTGCTCATGGAAACACCCGGAAACTCTGAATTGGCTTGAGATCAAGATGGATACTTTCCACACACCTTTTTTTAAAGAAGATTGGAAGAAGGATTCACTGATACCATAGCAAATTTAATGGGGTGGGGTGCAAGCAGCGTGCAGACCTTGCTCACACACTCTGCCTTCAAGTCATTCCCAACTTATTATGACCCTGTCTTAGAAGGTACATGAAGTGGTAAAACAAACCTGGTGTCCTGGTTGTTCTGGCTGGGAATTATGGGATTTGTAGCTCGGAGGCTGCTATAGATTTGTCCTCTCTTAGTTCCTTTGGGGCCTTTATAGTAACTTCCAAGCAAAGTCTGAGAATTGCTTTACATGGGGAGAAAAAAAGGGGGGCAAAACTGGAGATAATTCTTTCATGCCCCGAATTCTCTGATTCTGTGTTACGTTGGTAGTAGAAGTCATGGATATCAGCCTACTGTAAATTCCATGAATTCAGTCCTTTTTATGGCCAAGAAAGTTTAGAAATTGTAGATGATGGCTATTATGAAAGACATACATGAATACAGTATTTAAGCCTTGCTAACTTCACCTCTTGTCCTGCTAAAACCTTGATTTCACAAGTTCTCATCTCAAGAGCCTTTAGAGTAGTTTTAGCCTGCAAGCAGTGTACACATGTCTGAAGATCTCTCGCATGATACGTCAGAAGATTCAACCTCTTGAGTCCCCTGTATCATATTTAAGTAAACATGCAAAATAGCAGCATTATTGCAGCTGGGCAGAGTTCATGGCAAGATGTGAGTCCATTGTTCATGTACACTGGGAGGTTATCTGAGGAGAATGGCCCTGAGATAACCTATTTTATGGTTGTGTAAGCAGGTCATCGGTCAGATGGGAAGCTGCAGTCACTGCCTTTGGACTACCTTCTCCTCAGAACTGAGACCACTTGTTGATCCCATAAACGTCCTTCAGGAGTCCTCTCAGGGACAAATATTGCCCCCATAAAAGAAGACTAGTAGTTTTTCATTCTAACTTCACTTTGAGTGGCTTAAACACATCGTCTTTAAGGGTGGGATGTCATCTTCACTGAAATGGAACAAAATCTAAATAATTCAAATTCTGCCAAGCAAACTCCAAAATCAGTGACCTGATTAAAATCATGCACGTCAAGCTAGGGGCAGGGACTGGAATGGGAAGGAACATGAGTCTAGCATGAGACTGAAAAGTTTATCCCCTGCGATTGAAACAGCATGATGTAGTAGTTTGAACATTGGACTATGACCATGGAGACCAGGGTTCAATTCCTCGCTCAGCTGAGGAAACCTACTGATTGATCTTGGGCACATCACACACTCTCAGACCCAGAAAACCCTGTGATAGGTTCACCTTAGGGTCACAATAAGTCAGAAATGACTTGAAAGCACACAATAACAACATTTGAAAACTGTTTAGCTACTGAAAAATCATATCACAATAGCTACTGGAAATTTTGCCTCTGTGGCTTCTGATATTTAATAAAATATTAGATATGGCTCACAGGATTTCAAAATCGCCTCCATATCCAAAGAAGCAGAAATGAAACAAGTCTTAAAATAGGGGAAGAAGTATGCACAGTACAGAGTCTACAAAGATTTTCTTCTTTTACACACCCCTTCCATGGGAATTCACCCATGGTATATTCTCATAGAGTTAAAAGCTCTTTTTTCCTACTCGGTCCTACACATAAAAGAGAAACAGTAATCCTGTTGAAAGATTTGGAACCAACAGAAAATTACCAGATAAATAGATGCCTGTGTACATATTAGGTATGTGAACCTTTATCTCCCAAGTTCTCAACTATGATTTTTTTTTAAAAAAAAGTCTATAATTCTCTCCCCACTGTGTTGAGATTAGGATAACTTTTGTACATTTTTTTCAATTTTTTAATCATTTAAGGGCTGTTTGTAAAATTTTTGTTTGTGCAAAACAAATTTCCCACAAAAAAACATTATGTTTTATATAAAAGTATGTTTTTCACAGAGTCTATTAGAAATGAAGGTGAAGGTGCTTATCTTTTCACTTTTGTTCAAGGATGAAAAATGCCATGACACTTGATAATTTTTTGACAATTCCTTTCTTGTCAATTATTCAAATACTTTTGTAATCCTAATGCATATAAATATATATGGAATAGATGCACTTCTAGACAGAGTAGGAGCTCATAGCTTTAGTACCATCGGATATATGACCTTCCCTGCTTTGATGTTTTATCCATTGGGCCCAACAAGCCTTGCCATGTGCCAACTCTACTTTGGCTTTGTTTGTTTTGTGTTTGGTGGTACTAGAGGCTTTAATTTTAATTTGTCCAGGCTTTTGGTGTGCTTGAGCTTGCTTGTGTGTGTGTGTGTGTGTGTAGAGAGAGAGAGAGAGAATCACATATTGTTGTTTTTGTTTTTGTTAAAAATATATTGTTCTCTGCTGACCTATTGATTTTTATTGAAAATTAGCGTTACTTACCTGGCGTTGCCCAGGATTTTAGTTTTTATTTTATTTTTATTTTATTGTTAACACTTGTTAGAAATACCTTAGGAATTATCTTCGCTTACCTTAGGAATTAGATGTGGTTGAAACGCACAGATTTGAGATCCTGTGTCTCTGATTCCTGAAACTGCTTTGTTCAGTACCTGTAACTTTTCTCCATATTCCCCAATCCAATATGTATTCAGAGTTGTTAATATACAGAGTTTGGTTTCCTGAGGGAATACCATGGCCTCCTTCTTGCTTCTCGGCCTCGTCCCCATAGCAACCGTCCTGAGCTCTTTGGATGAGGATTCTAAAGGCCCCTCCCTAAACTGCCAATCCCAATATTCTATAGAATCTTCACAGCCAGCCAGTTATAAGGTCTTCTTGCCTCACACAGCCAATTATATGAGGTCTTTGCCTGCCTGATGCAGACAAACAGACAAGATTACTCACAAACTTTAACTTTTATATAGATTAGTTTCATTATATGTAGTGCATACTCTGCTGACGCAGCCTGAGCACACATGAAGCCTCATGTCCAGTTTTTGTCATTAGGCGTGCCAGGTGCACACACATTGCATCCATTGACAATAATGGGATGGAGCATTCGCATTTGTTGTTTTGTGTGAAAGCTCCTGGAATGGGACCCCCACATATATGGAGCGTGCACTGTATATTGTTTTGTGAGGGATTTTTTTTTTTTAATGAAATGTGCTGAATAAATACATAGAAGATCGTGGTTTTTGCTCATAGGGAAGAATTCTGCTTTAATATACCTTCTTCCTTAAATAAGGAAATGCTTATCCTGCTTCCCCATAGATGCCTTTTGTTGCTTTTTTGAGGTGTATACATTTAAGAGAAAAATGCTAATTCTAACGAAGTCTTTAGGGCTTCAACCAATCAGTCCTGCTTTCACTGTTACCTTATTGCCAAAAATAAAATGTGTATGGAAATTAGATGTAACGAGGAAGGTGTTTTTAGAAACAAATTATTAATAGTGTGATCTGCAACCAGGGATGGATGGATCACTCCATTTCCCGTTCATGTCATTTCCACATCTTTTCATAAGTTTATTTTGTGCTGTTTCCACATTAATCTACATTTTAAAAATCATCCCATTCACATTTTGAAGAGTTGCTTAAATACATCTTTTTGAACATCTTGGCTCACAAAAGATACATTTAACATATGTTACCTTAAAACACATATTTATTTATTTCGATAGTTTTTTAAAACAGTGAACTGCCTTGCAATATTCAGAGAGCTGCAAAATCCTAAGGATTCTGATTTGAACATTAGTCCAGCAAATATCTCTTAGCAGTCAAATGTCACATATGGAATATTCCTGTCCAGTGTTCCAGCAAATCATCCATGTTTTCTTTGAAAATAATTCATTACATTCTCCTTCATTTTTGTTCTCTCTCTTTTTCAAAAGGCTGAGATCAGGCATTAGGAGACCTAGCTGTATCTCCCAATGCAACGTACAAAACCCACCTTAAAAACCAGGGAACTGAACCAACATAGTGATATCTAGGGCATAGACAGTCATCAAAGAGGTGTCCAGCCATCTCCAGCAGCAACACATGAGAGGAACCTGGAGGGATCCCTGATGGAGCCTGTTGCAGTAATTGCTAAGTGCCTTGCTGCTGAGAGAGAGCTGGATGTTTCTTTGCTGACTGCCCAGTGCTTCAGAAATATCCCTGTTGATGCAGCTGTCTGGCCTCTAAAGTGGGTTTTGAGGGTAAGCGTGAATCCTCAATATTTTAATTCTCATGTTAATTGAATAGGTTGCCAGTTGTACTCTGTAAGCCCTCTTTTCTTTTCTTTTTTTCTTATCTGTTTTTTTGATAAAGGGCACCACAAGTATATCAGCAATGGACACAGAAAATAAGACTATGAAAATAAAACACAATCGAGCAGGATGAATCTTCATATTCTTATGCCAAATGAATGGTTAACAAACATTTAAAAATGATGATTTTTTAAAAAAAGATAGCACAGCACACGAATGCAGATATTTTCAATAATCTGAGATCTGCAAATCTCATTGGAACTTACTGTAACTGCCCTTTTGAATTGCTACCAAATTTGAGAGAGCCTTGTTTTGAAATTTCATTGCAAGGAAAACCTTATGCTGAGGAGATGAAGGCAGATCGTAGAAATAGCTCTCTCTATTAAATTACCAGATGTTCATGTCAGAGGTCTGAACTACAGTCTGAGGCCAGGATCTAACTTATCAAGCTACTATGGAGCATGTGTGCTTTGACCCAAATGCTTCTTCAGGCATTAATTAATAAGAATCTTAGTCTTTCCAGCCAACAGAGTAGTTTTTTTTCCTTTTTATTTTTATTTTGGTTTACTTAGTAGGCCTTTGATAATGCTTAAGTTCCCAGAATGGCTCCAGTGTTAACATTGGTAACAGCGATAACAAACACAACCTGCCCAGTTAAAATTTGTATTAAAATGGGGAAAAGCTGAAAGGGTGTTGGTGAATTGTTAACAGAACAATCAGGACCTCAGTACTTGAAGGAATGTCTCTCTGTACAACGTTTTCTGGAGGGATGCTCCCTTATGTCCCACTAGTGGCAGCAGAACACTGTGAAAGGATTATAGGGAAGTGCTGTGGTTCCCCTGATGTGGAATGACCTCACTTTGGAGTCCTCATTGTCACCTATACTGGCTCTAACCCTGGCTCCAAGTTAAAATATTTTGGAGTCTGATTTTGTCCAGAGTATACATGTCTATGGTTTTAAACTGTGTAACCCATTTTTACTTGTTAAGTCATTTGCTTTTAGTTGTTAAAATTATTTTTGTTTTCAGTTTTTTTTTAAAAAAAAACATTAAAAAGTGAGGTTGAATTGTTTTTACTTGTAGTTCTCTGTAAGGTGGTGTGGTTTTGGATGGGCTATAAATATTTAATACAGTTGGCCCTCTACATTCATGAGAATTAGGGACACAGAACTCTTGTGAAAATAGAAAAAAAAAATGAATACCCAGTGAGCACTCCCCATTCCCTCATTCTTCCTGCTGATGCGGCCTGGGGGAAAGGCAGAAGAGTATAGGGGGAAAAACCTTCCCCCTCCAGTCTCCTGTCTGTTACCCCCACTACCCTGCCTTGTTTTTGCACCCCCGCGTGGGCGACAAGCAGGAGAGTGAAGGAGAAGGAAGTCCCCCCCACAGTCTCCTGCCTGCCACTCCACGCCCTTCTTTTTTCCATGTGCCTGCATGGACAATGGACAGGAAAGTGCATGAGAGCAAAGATCTTTCCCCCTGCACTCTCCTGCCAGCCACTGCCAGGGTGCCCACATAGGTGACGGGTGGGAGAGTGCAGGAGAGTGAAGATCTTCCTCCCTGTACCCTCCTGTCGGCTGCTGCCCGCACGGGCAACAGGCAGGAGAGTGCAGAGGAGTGAAGATCTTTCCCCCTTCCTGCCCCTGGGCAAAAGGTCAGGAATGGGGGGCAGGTGGGCATCTTGTGAATAGTCAAATTTGCGAAAGTCAAACCTGCAAATGTGGAGGGAGGACTGTATATAAATAAAAATGATTTTTCACCTGATTCCAGAGTGCATCAGATGGAACACTAGACACACTTTCTGCAGAGAACAGCTGGACAGTACCAAAGAGTAGGCCCTATCTCCAGTCACTTTGCTTCCAACAGTGATGGGACCCAGATAATATAATCTCAGGTAGAGCTTTATGCGTGGGCAAATTCATATATAAGAAAGTTTTCTATGAGAGTACCTGTGTCCCAAGTTGTTGTATAGAAGTGCTAAGCCACTATTGGCAGCCATCTTCTTTTTCTCCAAAGATTTCATGAGGTTGTGCCATTCTCAGGGGAGTTTCCTTTTAGGAGTACAGACACTGCCTGAAATCTCGGTTAGAGGTTGTTATGGTTGTTACTGCTCTGTTCTTGGTTAGGGGGAAAAAAACATGCAGCAGTCTTATACTGAAGGTAAGATGACCAAATCCTTTTCTCTAGTGCTCTCGAATTAAAAAATAGCTAGGCTAAACAGGCCATTTTAGAAGACCCTAGCAATGGGTGAAAGACATGTCATTCTAGCTTTGCTCATTTTGGGCAACTTATGACCAAAATTTCAAATTCAGGCTCTGAGAACATCTAAGCTCTAACTTCATGCAAACATGTGCCATGGAGTGCCATTATTCTAGAAAGTCCTTCCTGCTGTCCCCTCCCCTTGCAGATAATTTCCATATGTATCTTTCCCCTTGACTGAGCTAAAACTGGAGAATAGGTTCATAATGGTTAGTCCGAAGCTTGAGTCCCTCAGAGTTCCAAAAACTCTTTCTGAAGTTCATATCTAAAGCGGTTTTTTTAATATTAAAATGCTAGTTCTGTGACCACATGAAGCTCACTTGGGGGAAGAGTTCTCCATGATAAATCAACAGCAGCAGCTTTGACTGTGCCTCATTAGCACTAGCAAGTGCAGCATCCAGGAAAGAGCTGAATGCACACATTATTTCCAGTGATGGCAGGAAGCCGGTGTCTGGCAGCTGAACTCAGTGGTGTGTGATCTTTACACTTAGTAATGTTTTGGTCCTGCTTATCATATCTATTTTAGTTCTTCCAGTCTGCACCAAGGCCATTTCTCCTCAGTGCAGTGAGATATACCTGTGACAAGATGCTTTACACCCCCTCTCTTCTTTACACAGCCATTCTTACTCTTTAGCAGCCTTGTCAATTTTGGCAAAAGTTGTCGCTGATAAGTCTTAGCAGCATTTCTGTTCCAGAGGCCCAGGTTTCCTTTTTAAATGTGATCCATAAGAACGATGCTCATAGCAGTGACAGCTACAGAACTGCCATAGGCTTCATATACCAATTTATTTATAGCAGCACATTACTGTGACCCCGTGCACAGTTTGGAAATTGCTGCCACAGCAAATAGTGGTGCTTGCCTGCCTCTTGTGCCTATTGTACTGACATTCTGCTAGCTATTTTATTTGGGACTAGATGTGACCTTTTTCTTGCATACATTGAATTTGGAATCCTGAAAATTTTAGCCTTTAAAGCATGGATTATTGTAGACCACATCCCAATATGGCCATTTTATTACTCCTAAACATGAAAGTGTGTTTCCTGGACTGCAGGGAAATGCATTATTTTCATATTCAGATTTCAGGCAGGGCTGGACAATATCTTACTGGTTTAAAGAATTCATATCTTGAAACTCAGTTCAGTATTGAGGATAGATCTGTCTTTTAAATTTTAATAGTGCAAGATACAGTTAAGAGCAGAATCTCTCACTGTCTTTTCTATGTCCTATTTTGCATCTCTCAAAAAGCATTTCTTAAATAATTGATATTCCATTCTTCCAGTTGTGCAAAAATGTTTTACAGCTCGTAATTACAATACAAAAAAGCAACACCAGCAGAATCCAATAACTGTAAACAAAAAACTCAGACTTAAGCAAAAAGCCAGATAACAGACCAAGATGTGGCAACCATTTATGAAAAGAAATGGATGGGCTACAGCTTTCAGAAGACACACAGGAAAACTGTATAATGACCCTCTGTAATTTTATTAGCTGCAAAGATGATACAATAACAGTAACGACTGCTGATTAGTACCCAACAGGCAAGTTTGCTCAAATGGGGAGGACCCTGAGTGGAACTTTATTTAGGGTTCTCTCAAGCTTGCATGTCTTACATTTAAGGAACACAGAGCTAAGTATTTAGAGACTAGTTTCTAGAAACAAAGGTGTCAGTCCTGACCCAGATGTTGGAATTTTATTTTTCTGGTAAAAAAACAAGGCCACATGAATAAGTGTGCTTGTGTTTGTGTTTAACAAGAGAATCTGTTATCTGTGGGTAATACTTTAGTTCAATCCAGGAAACAAAGATGCTCCAGAACTGTGTGAGTTTGACACATGCACAGAAAGTACCCTATGATCAGGGTCTCTCCTTACTAGTTCAGTGAATGAGCAGAGATCCATGGTCATATTAGATCTCACATATGCACCAGTGCCACTTGTTTGGATTCTGAATATTCTGATATTCTGAGTATTCTGGTATTCTGAGTATTTTGGTCACAAATTTGACTGTTCCATTTTTATGCTGTTTTTCAGGTAGAGTAGGTAGTGTTGCTCAGTGGTGTTCATATCTGGAATCGCAGATAGTGGAGGGAGCAAAGTTATCTTCATTAGGGAAGTAAATCTTAGTAAATTTTGTTCTCATGGGCAAGAAGGAATAATTTAAAAACTTCAAGTGTGTTTTTACTAAGAGTAAGTCTCAAATGGTGAAGATTCCTATGCACTTAGGAGTTTACTCAGAAGGGTTTCACTTAGGAAGTTATCTTTTCATCTGGTGATTGAATATTTACAAATACACTTTGTATTCCTAATCTCCCCCACCACCTCCTGGCCTGATCACCATGCTTAGCATTTCAAAGAAACATAGGACCAGAACTGGATTGTATATCTGTCTGATTCATCCCATAAATGTGGAATAAACCAAGAATATGCCTGTCTCTCTGCCTCTGACAGATACCTCCAAGCACCCATGTGAGGCTGGATTAACCAAGTATAGCCTATTCACAGACGCTTGATTTATGTTGGGCCAATGTTCTAATGCAACTATTTGCGCTGATGGTTTTACTTATTCTGGGCTTACTTAATGAGGTATCCAGTATCTCATTGTGTAAATGGTTGTCACAGCAGTGTGATGGGTGCTTGTCTAGTGCCCAAGAACAGTGTTTCCCCCATATAACCAGTGATCGGTTGTGGTGTGTATTGGGAAACTCTGTGCTGGATGCTGGGACTTCTCAGACTGCTGCTTCTGGGCTGGTCACCTGCTGGACTCCTGCTCAGTTCCACATAAGTATCTATAGTGTTGGAGCTTTCTACTGTGCAACAGAGTCTAAGCCAGAAAATTCAACCCTTTTAAGCCCAGATCACCCAGTTGATGACCAACCTTTATGTGAGAATTGATGTATATGTGCAAGTTCAATTTGGTGGCTATAATTCTGTCTCAACATCCGGGAGAAGGACCATAGTTCAATGAAACGGAACTATCTTTGTTTCACTTGGAAACAGTATATTCTTTGGTTTCTCCAGGAAAGTTCCAGAAAAACTGCTATTGAAACTTTTGAAAGTTGTTCTCAGCCAGAGTAGACAAACTGAGCTAAGTGGAGAAAAGGCCTCTAATGTGGTATGAGCCAGCTTCCTATTTCCTCGAACAAAAACAGGAATTTGTCACACTCCGCTCTGTTTGTGACCCTAGCAAACTGATGTCAGTTAGCAAAAGACCTTTGCTAGAGATGGAGATTGTGCAGCACAATAGCTTGTGTATCTTGCAAGAAATACGGACAGTCTGCAGACAGTCAGACCTTTGTTTTATACTAGGTTGTAAAGACTAGGCCACTCAGGGTCCATGCTCTCATTGTAATAGTCCTTTATTACTATAGATCATTGCTTCTCAAGCTATCTGATGTGTCAAACTAGTGGTTCCCCTCCATCCCGTGTTCCAGGACCAATGACATATCAGTGCCGTTTTATTATCATATTTGTGCAGTTTTCTGGAAACTTGCTGCAGACCAACAACTGATGACGGTTTTTCAGGCCATAACTCTGAGTGATACTTTTCTAGATGTTCAGAATTTCCAACTCTAAGGATTCCTGACTGCTGGCCACATTGGCTGCGGCTTCCAAGAGATGAACTTCAAAACATTTAGAGAGCCAAAGGTTGAGAACCATTGCCCAATTAATTGCTTTTATTCCTTCAGGGTCGTAAAATGTGCTATCTGCCTATTAAGAAATACACTTGTTTGCCTCTACATATCCCCTTCTAGTTTCCAGGGTCGGTTATGCTTCTGTCCCAGATGCCACGCTTGTAAAATTAATCTCTCTATTTCTGCTTTATGTGCAACAATTTTAGTTCCTGCTGGCTATAAACAACTGATCATAGTGTCCCAAAAGGGGAAATGTCTAAAGTTCTAATTACCTATGAATGGAAAACATAATGGCTTAAGATGAATCTGTTTTCTTCATGATGGATTTACCTTTGTTAGGGCAAACAAAATAAATAACACATTAACATCCGGTAATCCTAATTTCCCTGTTTGCAAACGATAATTATGGAGCTCTTGAAATGGAATACGGAAATAAAGCATGCCTGGTCCTGGTGCTCACGTACAATTAAAATGCTTCATCATGAAGTTAATCCTCCCCTGTGTAGACATTATCCTCCCTTGTCCTATGCAATTTAAAAAGAAAACAAGACAGGAAAAAAAAATCATAATAAGCAGGAGAATCTTTATGTCTCAACAGAGCCATTGGGTTGGTAGATTCAACCCGTGATTGGAAAGAAAATACAGATTGTTTCAAGGCTAAGCCAGAAAAAAGTTGCATATAACCTCATGAGTCAGAGCTGATTCTCTGCTGTGGCCTTTGCCTGATGCTGTCTGATAAATAAATCTTGAACAAATTCTATTGTTCAGGAAAAGCCAACAGTACACCACTCTCAGACCTCTGCAATTTCAGACCAGAATCCTGGGGTGAACTTTTTTTAAGGTTATGCAGCAGTGAGGAAAGACCAAATCTATCAGTTCTGAGCAACCTTTTTCTCCAGGGCCTAACTTCCTTCATTGCTGCTCAGGTCTTTTACATCCTGCTCCCATGCCACTTGCACCAGTGAGGTGCACCAACTGGATGTCTGAATGTTTTCTCATGCCTAAAACACCCTGCATTTGGAAAACCAGCACTGAAGGATGAAGAATTCTAGCCCTCTTAGTGTGCTACCTTTTCCACAAGTGTGTTGGTTTCTGAGGCCTGGGAATCAAGAAGAGAGAGGGGGAAGGAAGAGAAACTAGAAATTGGCTTCTGCTTCTATGTTGCAAAAACCATTTGGGGAAGGAGGACACAAGGTGCGTTCAGGGGCTGCACCCTGCCTCCAGGCAAAATCTACATTCCTGGAGGCTGCTAAGAGTGGATCTAGCAATTTTGGGGCTGACTTTATATGAAGTGGGTGCCTTGTAAAGGGTGTAATAGAACTATCTGCCTTGGTTTTCAAATACTTTGGTTTCTAGCTGCCTAGGACCCCATATTTAGACAGATCTAATATTTAGATCGATCAAGGCAGTTCTATGTTTAGACAAATTTAATTTGTTGTTAGAAAGTTTAATTGGCTCCTTGTTTTATTGAATATTTTTATCTGTTCTTGTTTTATTCATATGTTGGCTGGAATCTTATATCACCTACTTAGTTAAGTATACTTAGTATTTAATCCTGTTGCACTAAGATTATTAAAAAAAAAAACCCTAAGTATATTAAGTTAAGGTATACTTAACTAAATAATGTCTCCTGGCCACAAACCTAACAGAAATGCCACTCACCTGTGCTCCAGTGGCCGACAGAGTAGATTTCCTTCTCCCCATGCACCTGATGCCTGGTAAAGTAGGTTTGGGTGAGAGTTAAGATTGTGGCAATAGTGTCATAATCATGACTAAGCAGTGATTATGTACATGAAATTGTTATGGATGAATAAATCTAGGTAATTCTTTAGTATTCACAACTATTGTGAGGCTGTTGCCACAATTGTAACCCCCCCCATTTACTTCCCTTGTCATCAGCTGCACTGAAGGACATCAGTTCTGCCAGTGATTGGACTGTGGGTGAATGACATTTCCATCAGGCTTGGAGGGGGTGAGGGTTGGGGGGAAGGGTCAAGCCAAGAGAACTTACTTTGTTGAGTATAATTAACTAAGTGTACTTATTTAAGTAGCTGATTCAGGATTCCAGGCATTGTTGCTTATTCCAATGTGATTTTTTTTTTTAAAAAAAATTCTTTTTATTAAGCCCCTTTGAGCACCATGTTGTGAGGCAAGATAAAAATCTGAAATCTAAATACAAGATACAAAAGTTACAGAGATTCCTGTTGGTTTTTCTGGTTCCTACTAATGGATAGAAACCTTCTCCAAGCATGTATCCACCTACCTGGGGATATCTAAATCAATTGCAATGTATGTGTAAATCTAGCAGCTACATGGGAACAAAATGTTTCTTTCCAGTTACTGGTTTTGTGGAAGAGGTCTGTTTATGTAGTCAAAGCCCTCACAGCCAAGACTTCCCATGTGGTTGTGGTACTTGTACACATACCACAGCATCATAGAAAAGCGGTATCAGCTTCTGTGTGCCTATGTTTAAAGGTGTGGCACTGGGGTTATTTGTTAAAAATTATCGCCTTGGGTAGATCATAGACATTTTCTGACTCCAATGGAAGGCTTTGACTGGCATCTTGTTAATGACATTCGCATATGCAATTCATGCTATGTATATGAGGCAAATTATGCTCCATAGTGCAATGGACATATTCTGCTGACAAAAGCAGAATTGCATATACAGCAGTGTTGTGGTTGTGGTTATTGAGCACTGGATAATTGAAGACAATCATTGACATGTGCCGCACAGTGTTGCTATTCTGCATCAGTGTTGCTGCACAGTGTTGCTATTCTATTGTGTAGTGCTGGCCTGCCATATTTATGCTCTGCTAGAGGGCTGTTGGATTACAGCCCTTCATTGTTAGCAGTAGGGTTTGTGTTGCGGTTCAGGTTAGTGGATTGGGTTTAGTGTACGTATCTTTCATTTCCTGAATACTTTGTCAATTCCACTGTCTTCTCTGGATGGGCCTAACCTACTGACAACCAGTGTGTGTTGCTTCTGCCTCTCATCGTAATGGTTTCCCAGAAAACAGCATGGAACATTTTTGTTCCAATTATTTTGGCTGGAACAAAAACATTCCACAGTAGCAAAAAAAACACAACAACCAATAGATATGTTGGGACATGGTTTTTTTCTCTCTCTCCTGTCTTTGTTTTGAACAGTAAGAGTTTAACATTTGGGACATTGTTTATAACTGTTCTGGAAACAATTCTATAGAATGCCTTTCTTTTATGGATTTAGTAATCAAATAGGGATTTGGGGGACCAAAAGTGTCTCATTCTGGTTCATGAGGGTTAAAAAGGGAAATGGGTGTCTGAAAATACTCTCCTAATCTATATGGCTCCTGTATTGCACAGATACACATTCAGCTTGAGTGTTGTAGTCTAAGCTGTCATCTTGGTAAACAAGAGGAAAAAGTTTGGAAGACGAAAGTCACAAATCGCAGCCACAAAACATAACTGCTTTTTGTGCAGGTTGAACCCATCCTTATAACTTCTCCCTTGTCTTTAGGGTTTTCTCATTCAGCATTTACTTTTGGTATCGAGAGCCATATCAGCCAGTCTAACATCAACGGTGCTTTGGTGCCCCCAGCTGCTTTGATATCCATCATCCAGAAAGGCTTGCAGTATGTAGAGGCAGAAGTCAGTATTAATGAGGTAAGGAAATCTCTCTTCTACAGAAGGTTTTATAGGTTTCCTTGCAATGTGTTGAACTGTCATTCATCTTCTTTCCCTCCTGCTCATTTACCAGTATGTTGGATACTGTCTTGTTTGTGTTCATCAGACATTTTCTTTATTGAATGAAACTGGAGCTTTATAAAATTACACAGTTCAAATTAGGATTGTCTTTGGCATGTGACATTTGATGCATACGGAAGGAGGAGGTGCTACCTGGAGATAATTTCCCTAGACCAGAATGTTAATCAGCTAGTTACAAATTTAAAAAGATTCTTAGTATTTCAAGGATAGATTCCTTGTGATGAAGTTCTGGAAAGGCATAAGGAATGTATCTGTTTTTTCCCAGAGAGATGCACTCTTGTGTGAGTATGAAATGTTTGAATACATCTGTTTACAGTGCATGCATATTAAAAGAGTTGCTGCTGCTTCATTTACGAGATCAGACACACACCAGTTATATTATCCAATAATATTAATGAGACAGTGGAGCAAATTGAGCAGAAGTGCATGGTGGTTTTTGTTTGCTCTCATTTTGCCTGATCTGTTTCTGAAGCACATTTATTTTGAATACACGTGCTACTTTATCCCACAGAACAAAGATGGTTTGCTGCAATTGTTTTCTTCCTTCCCCAGCTTTTATTAAGTGAGGAATCATTACCTTTGCCTACTAGTTCATAGCTAGCTGTTCCACATGGGAATAAGTAAATAAGTACAGTTCAGTTCCCAATCAGATTATTTTCCTCCCACTCCCTTTCTATAATGTGAAATTTTCCTCTTGAGTGATTATTAACCAAGTGTATGTTCATTGTCCTTCATTCCAGATGGTTGTCCAGTTTCTTGTGTCTCACATTAGGAGCCTTTTTTTTAAAAAAAAAAAATCACTTAAGACCTAGTGGCCAAGTGACCGTTTCAATCACTTTGGATATCTCTCTTCCTTCTCTTTCAAAACAGAAGAGAGAGAGAGAGAGAGTTCACAGCTTTCACCGAAAATAAATCCATTTTCTGTGGGAGCAGCGTAAAACCAGATCAAGTTACAAGGATAAATGAGGGAGACATCCTCTCACAGGGAGTTCCTGAGCAGCTAAAAATACACCAGAGGATATGTCTGCATAGACAATTTTTGTGAGATCACATTTGACTAGGACCTATATGTTGATTTTTTTTTTTTTTGGTCTAAGCTGTTAATAGTAGAAATTTCTTCTCCTGAAGTGCATTTCCAGATTTTCTTTCTAAAATGTTTTAGTCCCTGTGGGCAAGATATCACTTCTTGTTTATTTATCCTTCAAGACTGGGGTAGAGAGAGTACAGTTTTTGGGCTGCATGCAGCCCTAGACCCCCTCAGTTTTTTACGAAGATTCCCCCATTCCCCAAGTGTCATTGAGGGGGCAGAGAGTGCCCTTTCCTGTGTTTAAAATCATGCTACCACCACCACCCCACCCAGAATGCTAGCAGTCAGTGACCCCAAACTGGAAGAATTGATGGTCTGACTGTATAAGCCAGTTTCATAGACAGTTAACTGGTCAGTTGACCTGTTTGCCAGCTCTGTACTTGTATGTATTCCTTCTCTTTGAATGACAGCTGTTACTGCCTGCCTTACAGGGATTCTTGGCACTGGAGTGAGCAGGATAAATTTTGGGAAGTGTACTGAGCTGTAGGCAAACGTTCTGTATAAACCATGCTTCGTAACAGATTCGGGTTTTATGCTCCCCAACCTGAAGGCCTTGTAACAACTCTCACTTGTCACTAAATAATCTTTTTTTCTCCCCATTCCTGTCTCCAAATTAGGATGGTACGTTGTTTGATGGTAGGCCGATAGAATCGCTCTCACTGATAGACGCCGTAATGCCGGATGTGGTACAAACAAGGCAACAGGCCTATAGAGACAAGCTCGCACAGCAACAGGCGGCAGCTGCGGCAGCAGCAGCTCCAACAAATCAACAGGGGTCTGCCAAAAATGGCGAAAATACTGCTAACGGAGAGGAAAACGGAGCCCACACTATAGCAAGTAAGATGGTGGTGGTCTTATGAGAAGGATTCAGATTTCATGAGAAACTGTCTGCCTAAAATATATGAACGTTCTGTTGTTGGTTTGAGGTCTTCAGTAAAGTTTCACTGAATGTTTGTAAACAGTTGAGAGGCAAAAGGGTGGCGTAGTGAATAGTGTGGAAGGCTTTTGTGGTGCTCAGATGATTCTGCCCTTTTGGCTTCTATATTTTTCAGCATTCAGAATCTGCAGGTGCTGTGCACCCTCAGTGCTTGTACTGCTGTGTCATTCTTTAAAGTCTTTTTGTGGGAGTGATCCCAACCAATCAGGGATGTACTGATGGGAATAAAAACATAACTTGCCATGCAGCTAGTCAAAGTATGTTATGAGTGTACGTATGCCCGCTCATGTGCACACACAGTCTTGAAGATTATGTTTGGTGAAAATTTGAAGCTAGTCTTCAGGTTTTTCACATCCTTGGAGGACATGCTCCCTCCTACCTCCCATCCTGAGCTGCAGTCCAAAGAAGTAACTTCCCCAGCTCTAAATGCAGTGTAGGTCCACTACAAATACCCATTCCCGCTATTGCAGCAGAACATCTTTCTACCAGAAGCATCACTTCCAGGTGGCTGTAGCTATAGCCATAAAACCTCCAGTCATTCTTAATGGAATGAGTCCTCAGGGACAGCTAGGATGGAAATCCTGACTTGTTTTTCATCCTGCTATTGTTTTAGAGCGATATGAATGAATGGATTTCTCAAAACCTTTGAGCAATTTACAGAAAGAAGAATACAATCAGTACACACATTCAAAATCTAAAGTTGGACTGAGCTGAGATTCGTCTTGTGTGGCCTGTTTTTTATTATTAGTATCCCCATGGCCTGCTGATTTGTTTTAAATTTCAAAGTAGAAGTTCTTAATCAGCCCTCTCTGTGGTTATAACGTAAAGCTAATGAGCAAGCTCTTACTTAGGACCTAAGTACCATGCAGGATCAGACCATGAAGATGGTTACCAGCAACAAGCAAGTATAGACGATCTGCTAGAAATGAGCCTCCTGTCTACTGGACAGTTCACAGTCTACCTTTTCCTGAATGTTTTCTTAGAAGTATTGCTTACTGTGGGAAAGGGCTGTTGCCCAAATCCTTTCTTTAAAAGTATTGCTAAAGTATTTCCTGTAAAGGCTATATATGTTTTGGTTTTGCAAAGTTATCTCTTTGTCTTGCACATGGAAACCTGAAGAAACACAGATTCTTTTAAAAAAACAACAACAGCAGTCTTCATTCCTTTCCATGATTGGATTTGGAACACACACCCTTCATGTAAAGGATTGAGAATGTGATGTGCTAGCCACCCCTACTGGCTGAAAAGGCAAATGATATTGCCTGTCTTCACAAGAAGGAATATTTTTCACTATTGTGTTAATTAACAGTGATGCTGGAATAACATATTTTCTCTCTGTCTTTCTCTGTCGGCAAGAACACAGTTTCAGAAGGATCCCTTGTAAATTTGTCTTCTGGCATGCAAAGGTTGTCTTTAATTTTGGCTTCCCTAAGCACAGAATGGGTTGACAAGCTAAAAAATAGCTTATCTCCCCTGCTTTGCTCTATTAGTTTAATCCAACATAATCTTTTGTCACTTAACTTACTAATTTTATAAACATCAGAAAAGTTTGGCACTAATATATGCAAAGAAAACAGGTGAATTTTCCTTGGTAAACCATTTTGTGTTGCATTCCAAGATGATGTAAGTTTAATATGACTTCTTTTCTGAATAAAGAAATTGCTTTTATGATTAGTTACTGTTTGGCCACATAGACACATTTAGTGTAGCTTGTTGAATGTGGTAAGCATACTAAATATGGGAGGAATAGATGGTTTATTGCAATATTTAAACAAACAACAGTGATTATGTAGCATTGGTAACCCCATTTGTCCAGCTTTCCCTTATATGGTACCCACCCCATGTTCTAAATGACAATTCCCAAATTCCATGACCTTAAGGTTTGGCTGGTTGGAGCTGTTAGAAATCATAGCATCTTAGAGTTGAAAGGGGGCCACAAAGGACCTCTAGTCCAGTCCCATGGCATGTAAGAATACAAAACTAAAGCGCTCCTGAAAGATGCCTGTCCAACTTCTGTTTTTAAAGACTTAAAAAAAAAAAGAATTCTTATTCCATCTCTGATGTTGCTCAGGTGTTTTGGAAAACTATGTTACGCTGCCCATTGCACCAGTCTGGTCTGCAGTCTGAGTGGCTTAAAACTAGTTTGGTTGCACCAACAGCCAGATACTCTGATACAATAGGATTAACCATAATACCCCAAGGGATGGGAAGAGTCAGGGAACAGGAATAGATCTGAAAGGAGACAACAGATGCACAGAGTTAAAGGCAAGGCTGTGGAATCTTACTGAAAACATTGCCAATGAATCCACTTTCCTGGTCCATCAGGAATCTATGGCCCTTTGCGCACCTTACCTTCATCGCGGCAGTGGGGAGTGGCGCTCGCGCGAGCAGCCATTTGCGCAAGCCACTCACGACAGCCCTTCTGCCTCCCGCAGCGGCTTGCCGGTTGCGCAACTGTCACGCTAGCACCCCGCCCCTTCCTTTCACAGCACAGCCTGGGATCTGGCTTGTTCAGCGCACTGCACGCAGGTAAGTGCGCGAGGGCCCCGTGAGCATTGCGCAACCGCGCAGTATTTTCGACTTAGAGCTGAAAATAAGAAAATGCACACGCGTCCCGCTTTAGGCTCCTGAGCGTCGCATGAATGGGAGTGAATCGTACGGACCGACGCTCCCATTCACGCGACACTCAAGGGGCCCTCGTGCAAAAAAAACTGTGTGCGAAAAGGGCCTATGTTGTGTAAGGTGGGGAGGAGATGTACCAAGATTAGAATGGATGAGTCTTTTTTAAAAGAAAGAGTTATTGAAATCAGCAGATTGTTAGAAATGCAATCCCACTGGTGCCTCATTAACATATACCAGTATGTTTTGGAGCTGTCGCATAGTTGCTCCATTTTGAGTAGAACTAATTAGGCAAATAAGTTTGGTACTCTTTAGCTTGTTTGGAAGTTCTAGTGGGGAGCACAGCTATCGTATACCCTTGACCGAAGAACGGTACACTCCTTCTATCTGGGATAGAAGGATATGTAGAAATGATAAGGGAAGGTTAATAGGTAGGTATTGAGATTGTATTAATTTTCTTATTTATTACTTTGTTTTTTCTTTCCCATTGGTATGTATAAGAATGTATAAAAATGTATAAATGTAAAAGGTAGGATGTATGTTATTTAAGTATATAATGTATGGAAATGATGGAAGTATATTTATGTTAATGTAAGAATTAGATAATGTTTTATTTTTATGATTTTAATAAAAAATATAATAAACAAGTTTGGTACACTTTAGTATTTAGAGATGTGGATGCTCTTTTGAATTATTTACCTGTATATTAGAAATAAATGAAGGGCTGGCTGAAATGCATTTTTTGTGCCCTTTTTGACTACTTAAAGATTAATACTTCAATATTGGAAAGATAACTTTCCTCCAATTGTGATACAGTGGATAGAAGACCTAATACTTGCAACATTTGGAAGAATGTTATACGGACAAAACTTACAAATGGACTTTTGGACACTTGATCAGCTTTGATAGAAACTTACTATTAATGTGGTTTTCCTCTTCTTGTATTTTTATTTTTCTGCTTTTTTTATTGGAATATTATATTATGTAACTGAGAAACTTCCTTATGTACTTCTGCTATCCATTTAATAATATAATAAAATTTATAAACAAGAAAAAAATGGAAGGATTAGTAATGAAAATGATCAATAATAATTCATATGCCTCCTTTTGTATCCTTTTGTGCAGATAATCATACAGATATGATGGAAGTGGATGGTGATGTTGAAATCCCTCCTAACAAAGCAGTGGTGCTACGCGGCCATGAATCTGAAGTATTCATCTGCGCTTGGAACCCTGTTAGTGACCTTCTGGCCTCAGGGTATGTTTTCCCTAAAAAAAATCCTAAATGGTTTGAACAAAAAATCCTATGGGTGTCTCTTTTGTTTCTGTGCCTGTGAATGTGTGTCATGGGAAATCCATAGCGTTAATACAGGAAACAATAGTTTTAATCTCCATAATAGCATTTGGGCATTTTCCTTCAGTGAAGTCGTGAAGCAGAAACATGATGGGAACAAGAGGTGGGGAAAGCTCTAGGACTTTCTTCCAAGCAGAAGCAGTGGTGTCATTGGCATGAACACTAGAGTGATTGATGGATTCTCTTGGCAGGACAGTGAACTGTTACTAAGGTTTACAGATTTTGCAATTGCTTGTGACAGAAAAGCACAGAGGAAGTTAATGAGAAAAAGCAGATGCTATATATGTCTACTTGTTATGGATAGACTTAACTTACACTTAACAGTATAAATGGTAATGTTTATGTGCAAGATAGTTTGCATTTATTATCAAACAGAAAAATATGCATTTCAGCTGGCTGAAGATGATTTCTTACAAGTTTGGTTGTGTAACACAATTTGAACCTATGCAGTCAGAAATAGATACAACTTATTACAACAGAGTTCACATCAGGCTGCATAGGACTGTAATCATGCCAGTCCTAGTAAACTGGGTAGTAAGGCCAGGTACTGCTGGTCTTTTTAATGTGTCTTTATGTGTGTTGTCATTATGAGCTCCTGCGAGATCAGAATTTATCTTGACACCATTGTTTTTGTTGGCCACCATCCATTGTTGTTGTTGTTGTTTTCAAGGAAATAGATTTTGATTTGTTTCAGTAAATATTAACAGGCTCTTCTCTGATCTGTTGCAAAAGCCTGCGTTCTGATACAGCTAATAATCAAATCATGTTTTGCTATGTAGATTAAATCTAGAGCCACTGAATCAGTGTGGAGCCTATTGTTCACATGCAGCTCCCCTAGACCTGCCAATGCAGATTCCAGGAACCCACCCTACTGTAAACCTGTGGGGATGAACTGGCTGTTTAAACACTATCTTGGCCAAACTCTTTTTTAAGTGGGGGGTGAAATAGCTACTTAGGAATGATACTTTAAAATATTCTACTAGTCACTTCCTGTTTTGCAAAAGAAGAAAGATATTTCAGGCACTTAAAAAGCCCAGGGTGTGCTGAAATAGCCTGTAAGTGGCTAGTCACGGCTCTACCTGCCAAGTACCAATTACACATCTTCAGAGAAAGGGATACGTGGACCATCTACTTATCTTCTGACCACATAACTATCAGTCTTCTTTGCTAACAGAAAATTCCTGTAGTCTTAAATTCCCAGAAGGCCAACCCACAACATAGTACAGTCCTGTCCCAGGAGAAAAGTGGGGTATAAATAAAATAAAATAATAATAAGTGTTAACAATATGCAATCTTCAACGTGCCATAGTGCCATCATGGGTTTATTTGGATACTTTCTGAAGTCACTGGCACCCTTCAACTAAAGTCATTACACCACTTGCGGAGTGCATTGCTGTTCTGTCTCTATTCATTGGTCAGTTCTCCCCATATAGCTGACATGGCAAATAACAGTCTGTTGTCCTCCTTTTATGGACATTCTCCCATGGTTCTTTAAGCATGATTGTTTGAGCAGTAAGGCCAGTCCAGAGGAGATCCCTTCCTTTTTCCCTAGTATGACTTTTTGGCTCTTTGTAGTGAGGAAAATGTTAAGCATGTTGTTGCTAATGACATGAAAACATTGGCCCTTGAGTCAATAAGCACTAGTTGTATTCAACTTTACTAAATTAACTATAAGTTAATTTGAGGGACTGTTGTAAAATTACTCTGATAATGAGAATGGCAGTGCAACTATCTGTGTTTTTGTTGTTCCAGGGTTCTTTTCAAGTTCTCAAAGGGGAGGGAAATAAACCTGTTCATTTTGCAGATCTGGAGATTCTACGGCAAGAATATGGAACCTCAGTGAAAACAGTACCAGTGGGTCAACACAGCTGGTCCTTCGGCATTGTATACGAGAAGGAGGGCAAGATGTACCAAGCAACAAAGATGTGACTTCCTTGGATTGGAATGTAAGCAGAAACTTCTAAGTGTACAAGTAATCCTGTGCTGCAAAAGTTTGGCTTTTTAGCTACGAACATTTCAGTGTCTGATGGTTGTTTATTGAGGAATTGTAAATTTTGGATATTCCTTTTATTGCTGCTGTAGTGCCATTGATGTTTATGATATCTGTTAAAAGAAATGCCTTGCTGAAATGGCATATATGGGACATCAATACAATTGAAGCCCACTAGGGTATAGGCTTATCCAAGAATTTGTTCAGCAGTCCCCCTACGCTTTGCAGGAAGGATCTTTGAAAATGCAGTGGACTTTCAGAAGTGGCTTGTGATAGATTAGTGGAGCTCTAACGTCCAAGCAGGCATGCACAGTCCCTGATGTTTAAATTAACTGTCTGGAACATGACCCTTGCAATGGAGGTAAATGCAAGGAGACAGAAACAGAAAAGACAAAGTGCAGCTACAAACAAGCTTCATCTATCATTAGTGCTACATATGTGGTTTTAACAGCAAAAACTTTGAGAAATCAAAGCTGATGGTGAAATAGCACTGTCATAGATGAAGTGAAGTATAAATCTGTCTTAGCTGTTCATCTCAGCACAATCCAAGAACAGTTTTTTCTAGTTAAGTCCGTGTGCAAGAAAGACTCATCTTGGAAGAGGACTTTGGAAACAGTGTAGGTAGTTCTCAACTGTAGATAAAGACTTTCAGCAGGAAAAATGAGCAAATATTTACAAGCTCCAGTGTTGGCCTTTGTGGACCCCCCCCCACTACACCCACACATCCCAGGCTCACTGAAAGTGATATATTATCACTTCGGGTCCACAATTTGCACAATTCAGGGTCATTTTTTTTCTGGAGTATTGATGGGGTGCTCAGTAAAAACACCACATTTGTGACTGGTTTGGGTATGTTTGGAGAAGTTTTGAGATGACAAATGATATGAAAATTGGCCTGGGAAAATATTATTTTGGTATGGCTTTATATGGCTTTAGAGGACTTTTGGTGGGCTTTTGGAGAGAGGTTCAGGAGCTACAGTAGTGGAGACCTAGCTCACAAGGCACACTTTTTCCATCCCTGCTTTTGTTATGTGCCTTCAGGTCATTTCCAGCCTATGGTGACACTAAGGCAACGCTGTCATGGGGTTTTCTTGGCAAGATTTGTTCAAAGGGAGGTTGTCTTTGCCTTCCTCTGAAGTTGAGAGAGTGTGACTCACCCAGGATCACCTAGTGGGTTTCCACGGCTGAGCAGGGATTTGAATGCTCACCTCCAGAGTCACAGTCCTGCGCTCAAACCATTACACCCTGAGTCTAGCTACAATAGCTGCAAT
This sequence comes from Ctenosaura bakeri, assembly GCA_948474755.1. NCBI lineage: Eukaryota > Metazoa > Chordata > Lepidosauria > Squamata > Iguanidae > Ctenosaura > Ctenosaura bakeri. Next base: position 100,375 of record CAOLHI010001356.1, on the reverse strand, counting down.
AACTAACTAAAATAGTGGGGTTTAGAAGCCACACCTAGCTCACAGGCCATACCTTTTTCCACTTTAGATGGAGCAATTCTTGAAAGAATTTCCCTTTTGTGTGTGCAGGAGAAAGAATGAGAGAAGGAAAAAGAAGGGGATTTAATGAACACTTTCCAAATTAGCACTGTTGTTCAAAGGCACTGTTCGCAAAGGGCTCATAGGAAACTGTCTCAGCCCATTGGTCTATCTACCCCAGTACTGTGGATACTGACTGGTAGCTTCTCTCAGGGGCCTCAGGTAGAGGTCTCTCCAGCCCTACTTCAGAAATGGTGAAGAGTGAACCTGGGATCTTCTCCATGCAAAACATGAGTTCTACTGCTGGGGTAGAGCTTTTCATTGGGAACAAAACTAGGGTTGCTTGTCAGATTTCGTCCAAAGCAAAATACAGAATTGAACTTGGAAGTCTCTTCTTGGACAAAAACATTTAGGAAATTTCAAGGGAAGCAGTGAGATAATCTGTAAGATTTTTTTCTGGAAGGTTCCAAAGAACTGTAAGTGACACTGGGTTACTTATTGATTGCTTACTATTTGTTTATTTGTATTTATCATGTATTTTTATTATGATTTATTCATTTTGATTTTTGAACTTCAGTGCTAACAGACCAGTTAAATGAGAGGCCTGTGTCTTACTGCACAGCTCTTTGAAGATTTACACCCAGGATCACAAATTCCATCTTTCTGTACCCCATTTTATTTTGTCCCAGTCTCAGTCCTGTGTTGTTGTTGGTGACAATGGATGGTGTGCCCTCAGGTACCCAAAGCTGAACCTATCGTGGAGTTTTTGTAGCAAGATTTGTTCAGGGGTGCGTTTACCATTGCTTTCCTGTGAGAATGTGACTTGCCCAAGGTCAGTCAGTGGCCAAGCAGGGATTTGAACCCTACTTTCCCAGAGTCCAGTCCAGCATTCGAGCCACTACGCTATGCTGTTTCTCTGTCAGGACATCTGAAGCAGCAGATTGAAATCCACAAAAGAGCATGCTAAAATGAATGAGTTAGTTTAAAATTGATGCTAGATTCTCCCCGTCCTCACAACTTCCTCACCTCTTTTATAGTGAGTCATTGTGTCTCCCTGTGGGTGATGGATATACTGTGGACTTAACCAGGAACTTGCTATAGGAGTGGAAAAACCATAACTCTCAGATTTAGGGCTTTGGCACCATTAAATATAATGGTGCATGAGATACATCATGAGCCTAAGTATGTCAGACTAAACTTTAAGTTCAGTGAGGCTTTCTTCCAAATAGGTGTGCATAGCATTACAGCTGCAGCGTCTGTTCTCACCAGGAGGCACAAACATTCTCAGTGAAAGTGCTAGACTACTTAGTTCTGATCTACCAGATAAAAGTGTAAGAACTGTAAATTTCCCCCACAGAGCGAAGGTACACTTCTAGCAACGGGGTCATATGATGGATTCGCAAGGATATGGACTAAAGATGGTGAGTACTCTGCTTTCCAGTAGTACTGTTAACTTTGTGTAACCAAAAAGGAGAGAGGGGAGAATGAATTTGTAATTAATTCAATCTTTAATTTGCAGGTAATCTTGCCAGCACGTTAGGGCAACATAAAGGTCCCATATTTGCATTAAAATGGAACAAGAAAGGCAACTTCATTTTAAGTGCAGGCGTGGATAAGGTGAGAAGACTTATTTAATATTCACTGTTGCAAAATTAAAATGTGAAGTGTCAACAGTCACGGAGTTATGCTAGCAGCTAAGAGACAGTTAAGCCCTGGGAGAAACTTCCTGGGTTTAGGAATAGTAATCTTTTGCATGACTTGATCAGGCCTGTCATGTAGCCACTGATTCATATGCAGTGCAGACAGCAGATATGATCTCTTGATGCTAGTGCAAATTGCAATTTATTTCCGTATTATGGGGTAGAAATCATCAAATAATGAATTTATAAGAGCAAGTGAGAGCTCTCATTGTTGAAATGGCTTAAGACTAGAGCAAGCAAATATAAGGCAAATCAGAAAGAAAATGTGATGCTGTTTGCATATGATGTCCCCCTCAGCTCCCTCTTACTGTCCTAGGGCCTGTTCCATGCATACTACACAGCAGGAAGCCCAAAGTTGTTGTGCAGTGTGTTCACAACAGAACGACACACCACTTCACCAAGTAGGCATACAAGATGCTTGTTTTAGCAAATGTGTCACATGCCCTTTTCAAGATATATTTAAATTGAAGGCTGTAACATTTAGTTGAGAGATTAGTTTTAAATAAGGAAAATGATAGGCCAAAATTGTGCCCTCAGTTGAGCAGCACATTTCACTGCTGTTGCTACTACTACTTTGATTTTCTTTGCATGAAGGGCTATTTTGTGCGGACTTCAGGGTAACCCAGTTTGGCACAGTTTTGCCATGTACTTTTGCACACTTCTATAAGGCACTGTTATAGGGGGGTGGAGTGTCACTCAAGAGTGAGAGAGGACAGGAGAAAGTAATAGCAGAGCCTAGCATTTGCTTCTGATTTCTTTTCAATAAAGTATGCACACATAAATGTGTGCATGTATGAGAGAGACAGAATGTCCAAATAGGCTGAAAGTGCAGTGGATGCTGGAAAAATTCTGTTGGTAGTAGTTCTACCATGCGAGTTATACAGACATGGCATGCTGAAGAAAGGCAGCCATATATTTTAAGTTTTAGTGCATGAAGGAAAGTGAAAGTTGAAGAGTGACCAGTGGAAAAAGTGGAAGTGGAAGAATGACCAGTGGAAAAAGAAAGAAGGGCTTTTTAAAAAAACTTTTAAAAACTTTCATACCACCCATTTCTGAGAGCTCCAGCAGAGTGGGTTGCATGTATTGGGGGATGACTGGTGGAGAACAAATATTTGAGGTAAAATAAACTAAAATTAAGGGAGAGGGGTATTAAAAAGAAAGAATAATGTGAAAAAGAAAATATCAGGGGCATATTAGGAACTACTTTGTGCTAACAGAAGTATGTGGGGTATATCTTTTTGGCAGTTGTTGAAATGGTGAGCCTGTCCTTACAAAACGTACAGTCCTGGATAATGTTTGTCCAGCATATTGTAGCAGTGGGACAGGGAAGATCTGTAAAGCAATCTTACGTTTAAAAAAAATATTATTTTGTTGTTTTAAATTTAGACCACAATTATTTGGGATGCCCATACTGGAGAAGCCAAACAGCAGTTTCCTTTCCATTCTGGTATGTATTTCTCTTCGAAAGAATAAATTACTCTTCTAAGAAGAAAAGAGACAAATGGCAGTGAAAACCAATTTTAATTTCCTCCATAGGTCTTCCCCTGCAGCCCCCTCCCTGTACAGTCAGCCCTCCAGATGCTGTATGCACGGATTCAACTAACCACAGCTTGAAAATACTTGCCCGCTCAAAAACAAAACAAAAAGCAAACTTTGTTTTTGTTATTTTATTTAAGAGATGCCATTTTACTACCTAATGGGACTGAAGCATAGCGAGACTTAAGCATCTGTGAATTTTGGTATCCATGGTGGGTCCTGGAACCAAGTCCTAGCTGATACTGAGAGCCCACTGTACACCCAAATATCTTTGCTAGACAATGAGAGAGATACTCTGAGTACATCATCCCTTTTTCTATGTACTGTAGTTGGATCATCTTGGGAAAAGGAGTAAGTGTCATGTTGGTTTATATTAGTGCTTTGAAAAGTTACTTTTTGACTATAATCAGGGGGATTCTGGAGCCTATAGTACAAATAATTAACTTTCTAAGCTCAAATTGAGATCTCCTTTTCTCTCCCAATTCTCTGTCAAAAAAATTTGGCCAGGCTCCTTTTGCCTCTATACTTTCTTGGTTAAATTGTTGATGTGTGTTGCTTACTGCAGCCCATTTAAGTAGATCTTGGTTTGATCTCAGTCTAATGCTATCCCATGAACAATACCTTTCCAAGATTACTTTGTACTTTATCCCACTCAGAATACACTTACCTTGATTGTACCATTTTGCCAGGATTGAGTAATAGTTTAGATGGGGCACCACTAGTTTTCTGAAGACATCCACAGAGCTTTGGGGCAAGTGGCAAGTCTGTATCTGTCTTTTCCCCATATCTGCACCAGGGATATGTCCTCATTTGACCCCACCCAGCTTTTGGGACAATGCTGATGGTCTGGCTGGCATTGAAGCCTTACCAGAGGGGGTAGGAGGGACAGGACCCAGCATTTTTTATTTATTTTTTTGGCTACTGCAAAAACGGTTTGAAAACTTCAGCACAATACGACAGTGTTGTCCCTGTCTTCTCATTCCGCCACAGACCTTAGGCATATGAAACACTAGACTCTATGAGAGAGGCCTCCCAACTTTACAGGGCTGTGAAGACGCTGTCCTGTTGACACACTGAAGGCTTTCTAACATGTGCAAAGAGACCTAGTCTCACTAGGTCTTGTTATGCTTTGTGCAGAATTGTACAGTCCATCCCCTTGTTCACACACCATTCTACCTAAAATTTGCCAGTTTTAGTATATGGTAGCTCTAGGTCATTGAAATAGTATAAATAGTCCAATCATTTTCTCATTGCCATTATCCCTGCAATCATAGGGAGGATGAGACATTTCTTCTTACCTTTGTTCTCTTTCTATCAACAGCACCAGCATTAGATGTTGACTGGCAGAGCAACAACACATTTGCCTCCTGTAGCACAGACATGTGTATTCATGTCTGTAAATTAGGCCAAGATAAACCCATCAAAACCTTCCAGGGCCACACAGTAAGTACACTTTTTTGTTTTGTTATGTTCCACTTACGTACTTGGACCAACGTTTAGAGAAATGCCTCTTGTTCTTAAAAGATGGAGCTTATAATTTTCTTAATGCTCTGTAGATACAGTGCTTTGTGTACCTCTACTTTGATGAACTTGTGGTCTAACACCACAGTTCCTTTAACCCATGCAGTTTAAATGGAGTCTCTATACCAGTCTTGTTAAACCAATTGCGGGATTCTTGAGAAATTATAGATAATTAACAGGTTCTTAAGAGTGAGATGAATTTGCTTAATTCTTAAGAGAAGCAGATGTTGTATACATTGTACAATTATTGCACTGACATCTACATTGTGCAGTTATGATACTTTTATGATGCAAAAACAGTGCTATTACTATCATCAAACAGATGACCTTTGTCAGTCCTAGAGACTGCGATGGATATGGTGTTAAGGAAACAGTATCTTCCAGCCCTAGACTCAAAACCTTTTATCAAAATTGAGTTCCATGGAATGGAGTGGGCTTACTTTCTATTAACTGTGCTTATTGATGGTGGGTTCTTAACTAGGGCCCTTTCCGCACGAGGCAGTTAAAATGGACCAAGGTGTCTGGCACGGGGGTCGTCCGCAACTTGGATCGTACTAGGTACGGACTATTTAAATTAGTTCCGCCCTTTAGTCTGATCCAACCCGCCCCCAAGTGGTCCTCCAGCGTGCTAGTAAGGACCAGAAAAAACAGGTCTTTACATTTTCTGGAACGCACCATTGCATTCCTACTTACCTGTGCAGATGCGCAGGCTTGCACCAATGCGAACCTGTGATCAGTGGAGAGTGGGCTGTGGGCGTGGCCAGCGTCAGTGGTTGGTCCACTCCCACGAAGACACCGGAAGCCGCCGTTTTGAGCCAGAAGCCACAGGAAGCTGCATTTTGAGCCGGAGCAGTGCGGATCTGCAGACCTCACACTGCTCCGGTTCACACTGCACTAACAGAGGAGCCCTGTGGAAGGGCTCAAGGGAAAATCTGTGTTACTTTGGACCCAAGAAGAGCCGGTAAGTTACGGCACGGAGCGATTCACTCACCTCGTGCGGAAAGGGCCTAGGTGGTTGATTCCATTGTAAGAATGCAGCTGACAAGTCCAGTAATTTTGAGATGGGCACATCTTGTCGGGCATGTTCCATTATAGTTTTTACACTACCTTCTTCCATTTTTAAGTCTTCTGTCACATCCTTGCTATACTGAGAGATTTTTTTATTACATTCTTTCTTATGGAAAACAAAATAAAAACCAGAAGCCAGATGAATTTTATTCTCTCTGTTTCGTTTCAGAATGAAGTAAATGCAATCAAATGGGATCCCACTGGTAATCTTTTGGCATCTTGTTCTGATGACATGACTTTAAAGGTAAGCATGCAGTGGACTGCTAGGTAGTTTGGGTCTACAGTAAATATTTTATGCTGCAGTTTCTCGGTCACATTGTTTTGGTGGGTAGCTTGTGACATTCTTCCCAGGTAGAACTTTGAAGTGCCACCTGTCCGTCCTGTTGACATTTCTAATCATTTTCTAGACCATAAGAATTGTGTTTCTCCATCAAATCAAAGTACCCATCAGCTCTGTCTGCAGCATTAGCCAACTGGATCTACCCCATCTCTTTCCCACACCATTGGACAATAGAGGGGTTAAATTGAGAGCTTTCATGAATTTACTGCTAAAGTCATTTACATTAGTGGTTACCCAATGCATTGGGGCTTTTTTTTTTCTTTGTGTCCTCTCTACTGCCAGTCAATTCATTTAATTTGATTTAGCTCCCTGAGGTTGGAGTGGTAGTCAGTCTATGCCAGGTTGGCCCAGTTGGTGCCACTGTTGGTTTCATTTCAGTACCAGGTCAAAACTTGACTTTTATTGAAGCCTTGGGGCCTAATTGATTTTACCTCAGTTGTGCATGTGCTATGGCTGCACTATTTTACATTGTTTTAACCTGTTTTAAATTGTCAGATTTTTATTTAATAAATGATTTGATATATTTTTATTCCTTTACTGTTTTAAATTGGTTTTATTGTAAGCTGCCCTGAGATCTTTGGATATAGGGTGAGGTATAAATAATTAAATAATATAAAGTGTGCTTCTAAAAAAAAAACTTTTACAGCAGGGAACTTGCTGCCCTCGAGGTGATAGTCAGCAACTTCCAGCATTCCTCACCTTTGGCTGTACTGTCTAGGCTGCTGAGATATGCAGTCCAACAACATCTGGAGGGCTGTGTGATTACCATCCTTGTGTTACAGGCTAGAAGCATGAGCAGTCTGACAAAGGAGACGTGGAGCTCTCTCCCTCTCCTACAAAGGAAATGAAGCCAGTCCAGAAGGCTGGTGAAGCAAAAGGGGAAATGTGGTCAGAGGATATTGCATTCATCTGAGCAAAATTCCTAGCGGTTAGTACTTAGCTTGCAAGTAGTTAGTTACAATAATGCCTTAATCCCCCCATCAATAAATTCAGTATTTTCCAGGAACTAAAGTTGCTATGGCAGCATTTTCACATTAAGACCAACTCAGATTCCATCAGTAATTAATTCATTCACAGAAAGTATACTTTATACCAAGGCTGGAAAGCAAGGGCTGTTGTTGTGATGGTGGTGGTGTATCTTCAAGTTATTTCCAACTTATGGCAACCTTAGGCATACCTATCACAGGGTTTTCTGGGACTGAGAATGTGTGATGCGCCCAAGGTCACCCAGTAGAGTCAAGCCCTGGTCTCTAGGGTCATAGTCCGATGCTCCAACAACTGCACCATGTTGTCTCTCTCAACAAAGGTTGCCAAAGTGTAAAATGGAGGTGACTTAATTGTATACTGTTATTGTGTGCCTTCAAGTTATTTCTGACGTAGGGCAATCCTAAGGCAAACCTATCAGAGGGTTTCTTTACAAGATTGGTTCAGAGGAGATTTGTCATTGCTTTCCTGTTAGGCTGAAAAAGTATGACTTACCCATGGGTTTCCGTGGCTGAGCAAGGATTTGAATCCTGGTTTGAGTATTAGTCCAATACTCAAACAGTTATACTATGTTGGCTGGCCTTAATGGTTGTTTCGAAGAAGGAATATGAGCAGGTGTTCTCTGATTGCATGAAGACCCACACCGGCTGAAATTCCCTCTTCTACACAACCACTTTGGAGGGCTGCAACTTTTCCTGCCATGCATCGCTGTGCCATAGGGAACATGTTTTAAGGACTCCTTGAGCAATTTTAAGCCTGGGAGAGGCTTGTTTTGAACCAGGAAGCAAGTGGTTCATTTCTTGGTGGCAGGGGAGTCCTCTTCTGTATTTAAAACAACCCAGAAGCTCCTCAAAAGAATGCCTTGGTGGGGGCATGAGAGACATTTTTTAATTGTGAAAAGGAGAGGAGCACTTACTGAAAAAAAAAAAAATGCTGAGAGACTGAAAAATGGCCTTGGGGAAACTGATTATTGTGGTCCATGCCTGCTTTACACATAGTGGGGATAGTAAGCTGCCGTTTTGGTTAGCTTGGCATGAATTGTTTATCTATTTTATTTAAGTAAGTATCTGTTTTACTTAAACATGTATTTATGGAAGCCAGAAAACTGCAGTGTTTGTGAAGAAATCTTTAAACAAAAATTAATAACTGTCTTCTTTCATTTCTTATCTTAGATCTGGAGTATGAAACAAGATAATTGTGTCCACGATCTACAAGCACACAACAAAGAAATTTATACTATCAAATGGAGTCCTACGGGGCCAGGAACAAACAACCCAAACGCCAATCTTATGTTAGCAAGGTAACTTTGACCTTGGGTCTTTTTCATGTGAAGAAGAAACAGGCGAGCCAGGTGTTTCGTTCCTGTATCCCTGAGCCTCAGGGCTTTTCTTGGGAGAGGATATCTCTGCAGGCTACATGCCCTTCATACTGCTTGCAGAGCAAGATGCCCCAGGCCTTTCCCCACAGCATTACTGGTATACTCTTAGTTGTAGACTATAGTGCTCGTAACAATACATACACCAGCTAAAACAAAGACATTTGGATAACCAGGGCTGGTTCACACATAACTTGATGTATTGGGATTATGGAAGGGGTACATTACGATTAAGCCACCCATAGTGCTAGCTGGGAGTTTGGGGACTGCATGGATGTGTGAATGCATGTGGATATCCCAGTGATCCTCTTTCCCCACTGGGAAGAAGCAGAAAACTTTCAGTCTACCCCTCACTCAGTGCCATCATGTGTCAGGCAGGCTGAAGACGGGTTTCTTTGTTTTATTTTTCACCACAGAGGGAAAGAGTGATCTCTAGGAGGATCTCTGGGAGAGGGAATGAAGGGCCTTCTTTACAATCCCTTCCTCATTAATTGGTGTGATTATTTGTGGGATCTTTGCTTTGTTTGTTGTTGTTTGGCATCAAGTTGCTTTCAACTTACAACAACCCTATGAACAAGGGACCTCCAGCAGTCTTGGTCATCAACAGCCCTGCACAGGTCTTTCCTGTTCAGGACCATAGTTTCCTTTTTTGAATCAATCCATCTGTAATTAAATCTTTCTCTTTTCCTACTACCTTTAGTTTTTTACTGACCGTCATCATTTCCAGTGAATCATGATGTGTCCAAAGTACAACATCATTTAGTTACTTGGTTACACTACTGAATATGACACCTTCTCAAAACTTCTCACGTACAGAATTTTGATTTTTAAACAGTTAACTGTTAGGTTTTATAGCTCTAATAGTCTATAAAGCAGGAATTCTGGCTGTTTTCTCTTGTCTTCTGCTCATTTTTTTTCTCCCTCCCTCCTAGATTCTCCTTCTCTGTACTTGTGCTTATAAAATATCTCTCAAATAAAAATTACACTTAAAACAGTATAATTTTGTAATGTGCAGATGTATGTGTATAAAATGACGTTACGTAAAATAACTGTGTTGTCTTCTTTTCGCTCTTTCCTTGGCAGTGCATCTTTTGATTCTACGGTTAGATTATGGGATGTAGACAGAGGGATCTGCATCCACACCTTGACGAAACATCAAGAACCTGTGTATAGTGTAGCTTTCAGTCCTGATGGCAGGTACCTGGCCAGTGGCTCTTTTGACAAATGTGTACACATCTGGAATACACAGGTATGTCTGCCTAGATTCTAGTTCCCTTAATGATTTTTTTTAAAAAATGCACAGGGTAGCTCTGTTGACCGTAAAACAAAAGCACATATCATAGGGAAACCATTTATTGTTGTGTTATTGTGTTTCTTCACATCGTTTCTGACTTACGGTGATCATAAGATGAACCTATCATGGAGTTTTCTGGGGCTGTGTGTGTGTGATGTGCCCAGGGCCAGCCTGTGGGTTTTCATGGCCTAGCAGGCAATCGAACTCTGCTCTCCATGATCGTCCAGTGCTCAAACCATTACGCCATGCTGGCTACCTTTATTAGCTTAACTAAAAGGCACAAAGGTACTGCCATGTTACATCTGTATCATAATACAAAGGGATCTTGTAGTACCTTTGATACTAACTGAAAGACAATTTGTAAGAAGTCTTTGGTACTAACTGAAAGATGTCTGCATCTGATGAAGTGGACTGGGTTTATGGAAGCCTGTGCAAGCCTTTCAGTCTCAAAAGTGCTACAAGATCGAGCTGTATTCTTATTATTTGTGTTAAGTGTTGACCCTTGTCAACATCTAAAAGGCTTCAGCCCAGTACTTAGGAAATTACATTTAAAAAGTAATTTTATCCCATTATTTGTTGCAGTATTTAAAAAGTCATTCATTGTCATTACTTGAAGCAGCGTTTCAAAATTGGTTTTAACTTTTCAGCTTTTTTTGAAACATTAAAGTAGCATAAAACTAGGAAAAATCCTTTTAAAATATCTCTAAAATGACCTTTGGAAGTAATTTCAAAAAGTAATTAGAAAATAAAATGACTTTGATCCCATTTATTGTTACTTTTGAAATGTGAGACTTCTTCCCTTGCTATTAAAAAAAATAGTAACTTGTTAGGTGACTTGCATCACAGTACTTGTAACTCTCATTACTTCTATGCTGTGTTCCTCTTTAAATAGAATCTTACAGCTCGCTTTGCTGTAAGATTCATCTGCTGTAATTTCCAGTTAAGTCAGCGTAGTGTAGTGGTTTGAACACACTGGACTACAACTCTAGAAACCAGGGCGAGAATCCAACTCAGCCATGGAAACCCAAGTGATGACCTTGGACAAGTAACACTCTCTTCTCAGACAAATGTTGCCAAGAAAACTGCATGATAGATTTGCCTTCAGTTCTCCTAACTTGGAAATGACTTGAAGGTACACAACAACAACGGTAGTTTCCAGTTGAGGTCTTAGCACTATTCCAAGACTCCTAAGTATGCTGAACTCTATGTCTCTTTGAAAGTATATCCTCCCATTTATTGGTCCTTTCTCTGTGGGGTCAGCAAAGGTGTCTATACTTCCTGTCTGTTTACTGGTGTGAAATAAAGTTGGACATACCATCAGGGCCTTCTCTTCGGTGTCTCCTGTTTTGTCATATGTGAAACCTGGATCAGTTGGTCCAGCAGTCTGTTCACATAATGCAAGGTGGACAAAGTACAGCCCACAAGCTACATGTGGTTATTGAAACTGTTTATGCTCCCCTTCCCTCCAGAATTTTTCTTTACAAAATGGCCAATCATGCTTCCTCTCCCCATCCTCATGGTGAGTGCTGTTAACCATTTCAATGAAATTGGGAGCATACATATGGCTTCTACTACTTTTTAGGCCTCTACAGGCCTTTTTTGTTTCTGTTTTTGAAAGCAGGAATTGAGCTTTTTTTTTTTTAGGGCACATAAAGGCCTTTAAAAAAGTGAGTCAGGTCGTTGGAGTGTCCCCACTGCAGAGAAATGCAACTGCTGGACACTTTGGGGTGGGGATGAGGACTATTGATCATTTTTAGACAAAGTAGTATCTCCTCCCTGGTTTCTTTGACAGGAGGATAAAATCAGAGGTGTACTTCTCCAGGTTTCTTTTGGGCCCAGTATGCCTTCCAAACCTTGAAAAGTTACCATCCCTGACATCATTTCCGAGGAGGGGAATGCATGCCATATCAGAAGGCTTTATCTGTTTTATTTTTATTTGCTGTAATGCTGTTTTGGGAATGATCCTTGCCAGCACAAGGACATACTCTTGCAAATCGAGGAATCCATATACGGTTCAGTGTTCTCTCTTTATTCTTTCCTTTGCCTCCTGCCAAGCACATATTTTTTCCTTTTCTTTCCAAGTCCCTTTCCTTCTGTACTATCGCTTTGGTATTGTATAGCTGGGGGCAAGGGCTATTTATTGTTTTTTTATAAGCTGCTCTGGAAGGCATTTTAAAACTGAAGATCATGCTAAACATTATATAAATATATTAATATACCCATATGCTTTCCCCTTCCTTCAGCACTGAGGAGGCTGTTTGAGGTGTGGAGCTCATGGGCAGAATGACTGTGCCCATTTTTTAGAAAAGTATCTGGCATTGAATGTATAATTACAGAAAATTAACTGATACACAAAAGTATTGATAAATAAATGACGGTAAATTGCTATCGTAACTGCATTCTGTTTTTTCCCAATCTCATTTCTTTAGACGGGTGCTCTAGTGCATAGTTACCGGGGAACAGGAGGCATTTTTGAGGTTTGCTGGAATGCAGCAGGAGACAAAGTTGGAGCGAGTGCTTCAGATGGTTCAGTAAGTAAATCGGAATGGTATTCTGTATTTGTTCCTCTTACAATAATCCACTCCAAGATATGCAGGTACCAGATGCTCTTGCAGTTGTGAAACTGTATGTACGATTTTGAAGTAACTGTTACTTGTTCCAGATGAACTAAGTAGAAAAGACAAGCTAAACTTGGCACTTCATCAGAAAGAAAGAAAGGATTATTTGACTCAGTTAATATACAGACCCACAGTTTGAAACAAGGAGAAACCTTCTTTATTCTTAATAGCTAGGGTTTTGCAAGAATTAGTCATTCACTGGCATTTGTCAACTGTAATTTCCAACAAAAAAAAGCTAATAGTACCGTAATTCTAGAGGCAGTATAGCTCTGTCCTTCAGCAATTGTTCACAAACAAATCTTAAAAGCAAGTAAAAGTTTTAAAAATTAATCATCTGTAGGTTGCCAGGAGATGGAGAAAACTAAACTGCATCTTTAAATATTCTGATGTGCTAATATATTGCTTTTAAAAAATTTGTAAAACCTTGGAAAAGTGAGTCTCTAGGAGTGTAGATCCCAAAACAGTTACTGACTGCTCACATCTTTATATGGCTAGGAGGGTTAATGTTTGTATCTTGCTTTTCTGTTACTGCAGTCATCTGACAGTAGTCAGCTCCATCAGCCATCCAGGGCAAACAAAGCACTAATAAAAATCTGAAGAAGAAGTTTATGAGCATGACTGCAATCCTGTGCATTGTTGTGTGACAGCTTCTGAATTGAGAGTTGCTTACTTTTGACTGCACATGTTCAATTTGTAACACACTGAGCTGTAGCAAAAACTTGTCAGCCAGTGAAAATGAAATATTTGTTTGCATTCGTAATTAAAAGCTAATCTTCCAAAGAAGTGTTTCCATTTAAGCTGCTAATATGACGTATGAGCTCTATCAAAGAAAAGGAAAGAAATAGATTTAGATTGCACAGCTAATAATTGTCTGTTAGATTAATTTCCTCATTCTCAGACTTCCTGTGTGCCTTGATTGGGAAGCATACAGTCTGTACCCTCCCCATCTTGTTGCCTGTGAGTAGGTTAAGTGGACAATTTGCCAACTTTTTTACCTGCTTTGGCTGTTTTATGTCATGAGAGGCCTTTTTCTCTCCAGATGGACATGACCCATGCCAAGACATGGTGAAATTGCCTCACATAACCAGTGGGCATTGGAAGGCATTTCAGGAGAAAATAATTCAAACTTTTCTGGGTATGGTGGGCATCTCTTTGAGGTTCTCTAGGGGGCAGTGCAGCCCCTTGAACTCTCTACTCATCTATTACACACAGTAATAAACCTTGAAAAACCCCATATCACTTGATTAACTTGCCAGAGGAAAGAGGACATCTCTGTTACTCTTGTACAGCAGCAAAAGATCTCATTCCTCCCGTGCCAAACAAAAAATCTGCTCCTACTATACCTCACCACTGAATATTCTTCCATGTCAAAAAAAATGTGAGAATTATTAGCCTTTCTCCAAATAGTTTCATCTAACTCCCTGCATCCAATTCTGGGATCTTAGTGAACTTTACTCACCATGCAAATGCTGTGAGTGTGTTTAAAACTATTGCAATTCAGTGATTTTAAAAGAACTGTTTGTTTAATGATGTGTAAACTTCTCTATCATCAGTTTTACCGGTACTTTGTTTTTAATTTGATGTTAGCCCCTTTGGGTTCCATAATGGGAGGGACGCAGGATATTAAATTTAATTAATTAATTAATGTACTTTCCTCCATTGGAAGGATGTAGGACAGAACCAAGCTCCCAGCTGTTATCTCTCATTTTATGGAGTGGGGATATGTTACGTGGCTGCCGCCCTTGCTAGAAATACCACATGCCCCCATTCTCAATTGGATACATGAAACGGGGCCTGTAGTTGTGTCCCAGAGGTGAAGAAGAGTTAACAGCTAAGCAGTCTTGAAGAGAGAAAAAACTGCTTATACCTGTTTCCCATATGGTAGAGTATTTATTTTCACAGAATTCTCAGCTCTTGGTGAGGTTTCCTGGTGAAAAAAGAGCATACAAGCTCATCTTTGACAAAATGTCGCAGTGCAGAATGTTTGAGTTCAGAATGTCACTTAAGCATTCCTTTCCTCCACATTATGGATTTCCTTCGCACATATCTCCATTCTAGCAGACTCAGAATTTTTGTATCTGCTAAGCATACCTAGTTCTTACTGATTGGGAGGATGGGAGTGAGGAATGTACCCTCTTTTTTCCTACAATTTTTTTTCTCTGCAAACTAAGGTTCCTCCATGTGTGCTGAAACTTCCCTCTTGTTTCTTATTGTCACTTTTTTTGGTTAGATAGGTGCTAGTATTCATCACCTGTGTTCACTCTTTGAAGGATTATAATTTGGTCAAAGGGAGTTTCACAGCCAAGGTAGGATAGAAAATGTGCATGCTCCTTGCAGTTCCCCAGCAATTGCACATCAGACATATCCTGCCTCTACAAACATGGAGCCTATCATGCTGGCCACAGTGGCTAGAAGTCACTAACTAGGGGCTTCTCTTTCATTGTATTTATCTAAATGTTGTACAAAGCTGCTCATGGTTTTTTTGCACTAGGCTTGTGTTCTTGCATTTCTGAGCACCTTGACTCTTCCCTCTCTCCCTCTTTTCTTTGCAGGTTTGTGTACTAGACCTACGGAAATAGCGCTACTAGTTGGAAGCCATGGACCGACTATGAATGTGTACATAGCCAAAATGACTGTCCCCTTGACCCATGTACTGCTATAGTCCCAATTGAACCATGGCCAGTCCACTACAGCCAAACCTGAAAGAATTATATACATATACTGAATATTAAAAAGCAACGCAAATGATTACACCCTGAAGAAGATGACAGAGTTTTGTCACAGCTCGTGAAGCCTGTTCACCAAGTGCTGGAATCTGCTATGCCCCTCTCCCCCATAACATGTAAGCATTTTGGAAATGGAGGGGAGGGGGGAAAGGACAAGCGAGAAACCTAACTGTATATGAGCAGCTCACTGAGTGCACCATAACTGGGGAAACGACATATGGCTGCCTTTTCCCTGCCTCTCCTCCCCACTTTCTAACTTTCGCCCTTCTTAAAGGTTTGAAAGATTTTTTTTTCCTTCTTCCTCTTCTTCCTCCTTTTTGGCTTTCTTTCTTGGTAGGTGATGAGCAGTTTTTGTGTACAGGGAAGATGGACTTGCATACTCCTTTGACAGTAATTTGTTCTTTTCCACCACCTTGTGTTTATTTTTTTCCTGCTACACAAAGCAAGGGTGTGAATCTGTTAATATTGGTGGTTCTTTTCACTGGGAATGGCACCTGTTTGCGGGAAAGGGGAATCCTTTTGCATCAGTTTTTTTTTAACTCATTGTTTTTAAAGACGTTGACATCTGGAATGTGTTATGGATTATCTGCTCACAGCTTAGACAGGGAAGGAGGAGACCAAGCAGAACTTTAGAAACATGACATTTGACATTCCTTTACATTTTGAGATCCCTTAGTTTAGAAGCTCATGGGATGGGAGTGGATTCTTTTGGATTGTGACTGTTCCAAAAAAGCAGGAGTTCCGTACATGAGGCCATTTCTCCAAATGTAAAAGGGCATAATCACAAAGATGTTAAGAGCATGTGCAGTGGTAGAATCAAAATTATGGCCATTGTAGATTGGATTTTAAGAACCTGTGCATAAATAGCTCACTGTATTCCTGATCTGTACTCCTCAGTGCAAGGAGATAGCTTTGCAAACTTGCTTTTTTGGAATACATGTCCCAGAATCTCCCATCCAGGATGTCCATTGGCCACTGCAGTTTTGGGAGTTGTAGGTAGCCCAAGGAAGCTTTTTAGGCTCCACTCAAGGTGTAAATCTTGATTCAAGAGGTTTCCCCCATTGCATGTACATTCCAGAAATCAGCACAGAACTACAGAAATGAGAATTTGTTCCTCCTTTTCTTTGAAACCATAACTGCATACTGCTCATGGTCTAATTGCATCCAAAACAGTGGAGAGGAGGGATTGGTTCATCTTCATTGGGGCCAGTGTTTTTCTGCTACAACGTCTGTGAGAGTTTTGCCCTTTCATACTCAAGACACCTAGTATAACGAAACTCCAAATTAAAAATGTTTTGATTTTGGGGTGTTTTTTTTTTTAATCTATTGTAAAACAGCAACAAAATATTTAGACATCTCTTTTGCTTCCACTTCCGAAGTGAGGCAAGTAGTTTACTCTGTTAAGGTACTCATCCACTGGAAACTTTCTCTGTTGAAAACATATTGACGTGAACAGGGGGAAGAGCAGCATTGTGGTAGTGCTCAGCTAACCTTGTGCTGGTGTGGAGTTCCCAATGAATTATTTTGCCCCCTTAATTTGGAAGTGAACAGAAAAGAGAAAAATCTTGACCACAAAGGACTTGCCTAAAGTCTATTTTAATACTGAGTGATTGAGCTTCCATAAAGGAAAATTATGTCTTGCACTAATTTCACCCTGCTGCTCCTGCCTCATAATTTTTGTATGTGCTTGTGATATTTCATCCCCCACAACACACCCAAATTTAGTATAAATGTAAGCTGTTGTTTGTTTTTATGGTGATGGGGGAGATACGATCACTACTACAGAGTGTCTTTTTTTGTTTCCAATATCAAATACTGCTTTTCTTTTCTTCACTGCAAGGGGTATATGTGACAAGCAGTGATTCTGCTCACATGTTTGGTTAAAAGTAATGCCAGAAGTGGTATCTTTTAAAGGTATAGCATGGAGGCAGACTTTCGCCAGTACCATGGATGCATCTTACTACATACAGCTCCCAACTTTTTCTTTAAAAGATAGTCAGGGTTTTTAACATTTCTCCTGGTTTTGACTTCAGATTTAGACCCCACATGCTTTGCAAAAGTCTCAGTTTGTATATTACCACTGCAGTTGCAATAACATAGCATACAAAGACAAGACTAAAATTCTGGGGGGTATATATGTGTCCCCCACCCAACCCCATTTCTACAGCCAGAATGAAGTCAAACCAGAAAACCAAAAGGAGAAACAAAACTTTGACAGTGCATAAAAATCCCTGAAAAAGAAGAAGGAAAGCCTTGGAAATGGCAGCCCCATGTTGAATTCTCCTTCCTCCACAATATCTCTTTTAACTTTACTCATGCTCTGGTGTCATAACATTGTACATTTCCCAAGTCTTCATCCTTGGTGAGCAGAGAGGTGCTTATCATAGCCTAGTGCTACTAAGCAAGACCCAGTGTAAGAGACATGGCATCAGGTAGAGACAGAGCAGAGAGTGACTCACTTGCAGAATTGCCAGTTTCAGCACAAGGTCTGCTTTCTATGTAACACATAGCCCCGTCTTTTACATTTCATTTGTAGATTGAGCTAACCCAGAGAATGAAACTTGCTTGCTTTTTTTTAAAAAAAATCAAGGTAAACTCTTTTGGCATTGATTTCTGGCAAAGTCTATGTGCACGCACACAAAACCACATCTTGAAGCAAGTAGAGTTCAGTTTTACAAGGCACAGCAACTGTTTACTTTTAATACAGTCAGTTATTATTAATGGGGTATTATACTCTTATACACAGCATTGTGAGAAAACAAAAGAAAATTTATACTCATAAAGGCAGTCATGTGATATGGCTCTGTACTAGCTGTTGGTAGAGTTTTGAGAATAGGCTCAAGAGGTTCAGGATAATTTCCCTGTGAATTACAGTATGTAAGCAACTTAACCTGTTGAGTATCTGGCACTTGAATAATCTTGCTTTTTATTGTTGGAGGTCCAAGACTGTGGCTGACCTCTGTCATTGTTAAAATAATTAAAAAAAAGTTTTAAGAAAATGTAAAAAAAAAATCTGTGCAATAATTTTAAACTGTGCTCCCAGGAATAGACACAAAACGTGTTTTTTGGGGATTTTTATTTTGAGTATATTTAAACAACATTTTCTTTTCCTTTAGCAACACAAATGTCAATTGCACTGAACTTAAATCTTTAAAAAAAAGTCAGAGGTGATTCTTGATAGTACTTTTGTATTTTGATATGGACAGTCTGTTCGTTTTTCATACACACTCTTGAACAGATGTTTCAGTGGACTTTAAAAAGTGTAAAAACAAACAAGAGGTGGTGTTGAACCTTTTGACACAGCTGCAAGATTCCACAGCAACGTTCACATTTCTGGTTATTGCAACTGTTTCACTGTTTTTGTTTTGTTTTGGGTTGTTCCTTTTTTTTTAATTGATTCTAGCCGTTTAAGTATGATATAGCATGTAGATGTTATTGTGGCTTCATAATCACCAAATCCTGGGCTGATTTCCCTTCTCCTCCACACCTCTTTGTTTTTGCTTTCTAACACAATTCAAGACCATTAATTTTATAGCTGAGATGGTCAGTGAGTCTCTCTCTCTCTCTCTTGAGATAATGTGCACCTGATTCCAAACTTCAAAGCCATGGCACTAGGAAAGAGAGAGCTTTCTGTGCTTGGGCCAAACATCTGTGCCCTAGATTTCTGTACCACAGCCCCATTGAAATAATCCAGTAGGACATAGGACTCTAGCCTTTGCCTACATTGCAGAGAATTGCATTTATCAGCTATGTTTGCATTGTGAGGCTTTTCTAAATACTGTTGCCTCTCTGTCCTGCTCCATCGCATATGTGAACTTCAGTGGGGAGATGGGAGGAGCTTGGGGAAGAGCCCCACATCTTTCTGCAGTCTTGTGCACTTGCAGAAATTGACTGGCCTTCTTTGCTGCTGTCCTTTGTTGGTGTGCCACAGTGCTGCTCTCTGTCTAAACTTCCTTCTCGCCTTCAAAATGGAGCCATATAATGCAAAAATGATGGCATTAATTTCTTTTTTTAAAATAAAAAAGTTAGCATGAACTGAAGAAACATCTCAAGTGCCAATCATTATATACAAGGGAGCCGGAGTGGGAAATCTCTCTTCGATTGCCATGGCTATTGTCTCATCCTCTGAGGGTAAGAGCTGTATATGATGGGACTCTCAGCACTGCAGTCCTCTCATAAAGCTAAGGCAGATAACTATGATCACTTCTGGGGAGAGCCTGAAGGATGGAAAGACTGTTTGGGTTTTTGCCTATTCATTGATTCAACCCTGCAAAAGCCATTTTTAATCATTTTCTAATAGCTAGGTTTCAAAAAAAGAGAAAAATAGGCCCAGCTGGAGGAAAAGTAGGCTCAGACAGTTGCAGGGGAGAAGTGGCAGAGATGGGGAGATCAGCCACCTCTTCTTCAGACTGATAGAATAGTACAAGTGCTTTCAAGTGAACATCAGCTGTATAAGTACATGTTTTGGAATAAATATGCCCTGGGTGTGATCATGTGTAGTTATGTTCAGACATGATCTGTGCCTGTAACATTGCTTGGAATAAAGTCCAATAATTAGACTGGAAAAGGATTCACAGTCACTTGCAGCTGGTGGCTCCAATTCCAGTAAGATAGTGAATCTGTTCCCAATTTTACTTCAGCATTTAAGGGACCTATCCCAAGTGCTGAATCTATTTTGGAGGTAGGGGGAAGAGGTCAACATTTTGGAGAGTTCCTTTAAAATTCAGTCAAACACCTAGAGTAGATAATGCTGGCTCACTGATGTGGAAGCCACCACAAAATATCATGGTTTGCATGTCATGAAACTTAAGGAAAAGGAAGGAGAATATCACATTTCTGGATTATAAGGCAGTTGGGAGTTACTTGCTTTTATTAAAACAACAAGTTGGAAAGTGGCTTTTGATGTGTGTTGTATGGAGAGAAAGGAAGGTTTTTCAGCCAGACCAGTTGGATGTCAATGGGCAGCACAGGTGGAGCTTATAAACACTAGGGTTGGGGCACTTCTGTGGTCCTGTTTTTGCAAGGAACTCCTGATGAGTGTGATCTAGGATGCAGAACAGTAAGGGTGTGGTTACAAACTCCCATCTGCAGTTGCCGGTAGATGATGCATGCTTCTGCTGTACATGTTGCGGGGGAAGCATTTAGGATCTCTTACCCTTTCAGTGTAAATATAACCATGCTAATTGGTTACTGAATATTTTAAATCTATTCATGGGACTGGAAGTTCTAATCCTATTTCTAGAAGGTTTCACTGTGCTTATTTTAATTAAGATAAATGCCTCTCCTTGAATGCTTATGAGAGCCAGAAGCGGGAAGAATTTATAGTACCTAGCAGACCACACCAACAGAAAATACAAAACCACAGAACAAATGGAGAAGTATTTGTTTATTTTTTGAGGAAAGTAGAAGCAAGTGAAAAAGACCAAAGATTTGTATTTTTTTTTATTGCTTTTCTACCCTGGTAGGCCATTTAAAAAGGAATGGGTAACTTTGCATCTCCTTTTGAGTTTTGGAGAAAAGTGTGTAAGTTTTATGCATTTAAATGTTTTAGCCATTGCAACTGATACATGGGTACAATTAATGATTTCCTGAAAAGGGGAAGAATATAGCGTTGCAAAATGGGCATAGGTTTTGTTGTTTTAAAGAAAGAGGACTTCAATCACAGTATTTCTGTGAGGAAAATCTTGCTGATAATTAATTTCTGGGGATACGGGGGACCCTTGGATTTCCATTGAAAATACAGTTGAGAGATTTCTTCATACATTTAAAAACACCACAATTATTGGGGCTTCATAAGAATCGGCAAGCAAAAAAATCTACATTGACTAAGCAAAGAAATCTTGAAACTTTGTTATCTGTGAATTTGGCTTGGAAACTGATGCTAGGGTTGGTACGAAGGGAGTACCCTTCATACTTGTCTGGAAGGGGGCAGCATTGTGGCACATGGACACTGAGTTGCAGGAAGAGACCATATGGCAGATGTAAAAAGAACATGGTCATGCATGTTGTGCCCTGGCCCTAGTTCCTGAAGAGTCCCACAACTCTTGATTTAATTTCATGATATATTCTGACTTCCTTCCCCCATCTATATGCTGGTGACAATTGTATTGGCAGGAGCTGTGGGGCTGGGGAAAAAAAATGAGTGTCTGCTTTGTTGGTGCATACATGAACTTTGAATTGAGATAGCAGAAAAGAGTTGGCTAGATAATCCTCTAGGATGGGACAGCAGCAAAGGTTTTGATATCAAAGATCTTTGGCTTTAAGTGTGCAAAGGAAGATGTGAAACTCTTCCAGGCTTTTCGGGTCTATGACCGAATGGTGTTTTTAAGTGGTAACCGCAGACAGGCACAGGTTCTGTTAACATCTTCAGGTGTCAGTGGTGACCAACTAAGCATTGCGACAAATCCTGAATCCTTGTAATTTCCCAGTGTCTTGATCAATAAACAAAACCATAGTGGGTTTATTTTCTTTTTACATTTCTGGATTAATTCAGGAAATTGGTCTGTTTTGTTGTTGCTTCTCCTGTGTGCTTTTGCAATCTTGTTTCTCGACAGGCTGCGATAAGCAAGCCAGTCACTTACAGTACGAACGTAATCGCTCTCTCTCTCTCTCTCTCTTTTTCCCATTCTTCCTCTTCTTTCCCAACTTTGACATTGTAGTTGTAAAAAGGTTCCGATCTGGAGTTGCAAATCTTTTGGGTCTACTTCTGTGAGCCTACCTATAGCACTGGATTAAAAAAAAGTTACATCATTTCTTCAGTTATATATCCAGTTAAATTACAAAATGTTGTACAAGTGTAAAACCAGCCCATGTGACAGGTTTTTTTTCTTTTTTACTTGTTCAAAAATACTTTTTATTGTTCAGTTTTCATGATTTACTGTCTAAAGAAGACTGCTATAGATGTTCTATACTGTCCTGGACCCATGTTAATTACACCTTTTATGATGTACTTTGGTTCCACATCACAATGATTTTGTCCCCCCAACCCCCCCCCCAAAAAAGCCCCTTTCTTAATCTCTTTCTAGGCACATTTTTTTTTTCTGTTGCAGTTTTCCCTTTGCATTGTATTGCTCTGACAAGTGTAATTTGAATCAGATCTGAAAGAGGTCCAGAATAAAATATATTTTGATACGATTTTGGCTGTACAGTTTCTTTAAAGATCAGTTGTATTTCTATTTTGTCTGTGGAACTTTCACTCATAAACACACAGCTGCCTAAAAAGAAAGGGAAAAAATGAAATACAAAAACTAACCAACACTAAAAACAGCAGTTTAAAAAAGTGAAGTCTGAAACAACAAAAAAACACCACTAAGAAAGTTTTGTGGCTCCCTCTTGATTGCATTATTGTAATATGTGGTGTGTGTGTGTGTGTGCTGTCCTTTGGAAAATGATCCAAAATTTGCAGTGTGTACAAAACGTAACTGTCAGGATAGTGACAGAGATAGATACCAGGGAAGAAGTACAACTAATACTGAAAAAGGTTGATTACTTATTTGTTTGGATTCAGAGTGCTTGTTCTCTGCTACAAAGTTATGAAGACGTTAGAACCCAAGTATTTGAAGCAACACCTATCCATATACCTGTCCAAGAGTGTGCCTGTGCTCTTAGGTCTAGAGAAACTTGATTCATCCCATCTCTAAAAGAAGTACATTGTGTGCTTGCACAAGATAAAAGTTTTGTGTGTGTGTGAGGGGAGAGAGATCCTGCCTTTGAAATGCCCTCCCTCAGAAGGCACACCTGACACCAACTTTAATGAAATGTTGATGTTGTTAGCTTCATCTTCAAGAAAATAAATTGCATTTTTCTATTAGTTAGACCATTTCTGCTTTAGTTTGGGCCCATTGAAATACTTAAACTGATTGATGGGGCCAGTGATTATTTGGATGCTGGTGGATGTCGAGACCAATATAGGTGTGCAGCACCAATATATACACAAAATACCAAACCATAGAAAGGAGCCACCACAAATAGGGCCATAAACATGCTCCACCAGATAGCTCTGTGTAATCCACATATCCTACTGTTAATGGCATTATAGCAACATAAAGTTGGAATGGACTGCAAGAGCCATCTAGTTCATTCCCCTGGCACGCAGGAATACTCAACTAAAGCACTCCCTAGAGATGGCCATCCAACTCGTGTTTATCTACTACCCACGTTTATGTACTACTGCCCCCCATTCTCTTGAGACAGTCCATTGCACTGTAGAACAGCTTTTACCATCAGGAAGTTCTTGAAGTCTGTGTGGGTGAACCTCTTTACTTGTAGTTTGAATCCTTTGGTTTATGTTCTGTTTTATGTTCTAGTCTCTTGAGCATGAGAAGACAAACTTGCTCCATTTTCTATATGGCATGCCTTCAGATATTTAAAGGTGGTTGTCTATTTCCTAAGCCATTCCTCGTGCAGATTGGTTTCTAGACCTTTTACCATCTTTTTGCCTCCTCTAGACATGTTGAAGTGTGTCAATATCCTGTCTTGAACTATAGTGCCTAAAATGGGACCCAGCCTTCCAAGTGAGCTCTAACTAAATGAGAAGAGAAAAATACTGTAGTCTTTCCTCCAGAATTGCAGGTTTGACCTTTGCAAATTTGATTATTCGTGAGGTGCCCAGCTTCCTTCCCGCTCCATTCTGCCCCTCCCATTCCCTTGCCTTTTGCTGACGTGCACATGCCTGCCTTCTTGCATGTGGGCAAAGGCAGAGAATGGGAAGGGGAGAATGGGAGAGGCATACATGTGCCTTCTCTACACACAAGGCTGCCTCTTCCCATTTGCTTGTCTTTTGCCTGGATGCATTGAAAGAAGGCACATGTGCCTGGGCAAAAGGGAATGGGAGGTAAGCACTTAGGGGGGAAGTTATTTGTGTTTATTTTACTTCCATGCAGGCTCTGCACCCTGACCCTTCACTATAGTGGAGGGGCCACTGTATTATTTATCTCAGTCTGGATGCTATGCTTCTTTTGATACAGTCTAGAATCATATTGGACTTTTGGCTGCCCCATTACATTGTTGACTCAAGTTTAGCTTGTACTATAGTCTACTAAACCCCCAGATCTTTTCCCCATGTCAAACCAAGTCCCATGTCAAACCAAGTCCTGTTGTTATGCATTTCATTTCATTTTATTTTATTTTTTGCCTAATGTAGTTCTACCAAAATCTATTTTTTTTTTAAAAAAAAGCAGACAAATCTGCTACAATCTGCTATGGTCATTTTGAATAACACTCCTAATCTGATGTCATCTGCAAATTTGATAAATGTGTTCTTTATTCAGTTATCCAAGTCATTCATAAAAATTTGAACAACACAAGTTCTAGGGCAGAACCCACTAGTCACTTCTCTCCGATATGAGGAGGAACTTTTGTTCAACACACTTTGTGTTCAGTCCATCAACCAGATTAAATTCCACTCAAGAGTAGCATTTCATATCTCACACTTCAACAGCTTGTCTCCAAGAAAATTATGGGGGACTGTGTCAAATGCCTTACTGAAAACAAGATATATGACATCCACAACATTACCTTGATCTGTCAATCTTGTAATTCTTGAAAGGGAGAGAGAAGACTAGTGTGATTTCTTTTGAGAAACCTATGCTGGCTCTTAGTAATCATGGCATTCCTTTCTAAGTGCTCACAAAGTGTTTAATGAATTCCTGTTCCCCAGGAATTCTGGAAGATTAGTGATAGAGGGTCTGAGATAACCTGTACAAGCTGCTTTAATATCATTGAATGCAGTTCATCTGGCCCTGGAGACCTGAATTCATTTACATGCCAAATTTAAATGTAGCTAAGTAACTAAGGGTTCCACATTACCTCTTTACGTATACTGGGCTGCAGTCCCCTTACTACATCATTGGTTGCATTTGTACCAGGACAATTACTGCTTTCTTATTGGGAAAAGAGAGAGGGCATGTTAGATGTTGAGCAGTTCTGCTTTCTCTCTGTGCCCCATTAGCATTTCTTCATACAGTGACCCTACTGTTCCCTCATTCTTCCAATATAGCCACCCCACTTGTTATTTTTAATCTATAGTAGCCCAAGCTCATTCTGAGCTTTAGCTTTTCTGATCTCCTTCCCTTGACCTCTGTAATATTCTTCCATGCATAACCCAGTTCAAAGCCCTCCTAATCAGGTTTGAAGAGACCCTAGCAAATATATCACTAACCACTGGGAAGGGTAGTCCATCTCTTGCCAGATCCTTCTTCATGGAAATGCAGAGCATGGGCCTAGAAGCCAAATACTTCCTGATAAAAGCCATCAGTGGAACCAGTTGTTCATTTCCAATATTCTTCTCTGTCTTCATTGGCCTTGCTCTGTACTCTCAAGTCTTTCAGCTCTCATCTAGAGCTTCAGTACCCTGCAATATGTTTAAGGGTATCTTGCAGTATCATTTCTTTCCATGTGACTCAGAAAGGGATGAGGGCAATAGTTGATGGGTTCTATTGACAAAACCCTCCAAGGTTACCTGTGTACTCTCTGAAGCCTGAGACTGTTAACCCTCTTCATATGGTTCATAATTAAGGAAAGAAGGGAGCAACTTTTACAAGAGAATGTTCTTCTACATGGACCCTAATTGACCTGAATTCCTTTTCCTATGCATGTAAACATTACACTGCAAAAGTTTCCCTTTCAAGCACATATAAGGTAAGAAAGTAACATCAACTATAATTCCAATGGCCTTAATTTTGGGGATGCTGTTCATCTACTCTGAGTGTTATTCTGTTCTTCAAAGGAACTATCCAGGGTGCCAATCCCTATCCCCAAACCAGGTCCAGCACCTTGGGCGCTTCTTTAAGTCTGAAATAAAATCCAGAGTGGACTTACCACATATCTTCCATAAAAATCAATGGCTGCCACTGACGTTACCTGTAGTGTAGTCAAAATTTAAAAAATGTGGCAGTGCAAGCACATGGAAAGGCTTTCTTCATGTAATGAGTAACCCTTGTTATTGAAATTACCTTTGAAGGTCATTTTTAGAGGCATTTTGAACAGAGGTTTTTTCAAGGTTTTATGTCATTTCCTTTTCAATTTTTAGGTGCCCTCTGCAAAGGAAACAGAAGAGCAACAAATAAAACAAGCTATTAAACAGCAAACTGAGTTTGTTTGAAATTATGAGGAGTGCTTCGGAGCAGATTACTTAATGGATTACTTTTAAAGAGTGACATTCCAAGCTCTGGTTATATATTAGCTGGGGTTGGGCGTGGGGACAACTAGTGCCTGTGTCATAGTCAATGGGTGCAGGTTTACCCCAGCATTTTATTTACTCCACATCTTCACACTGACCACTTGAAAATGACTTTTATGCTGAGAGAATTTCTACCAGGTTTGATTTTGAAAGGGTTGGATTTGCCCACATGTAGAAATTGAAGCCTTCCATTTTATGAGTTGGCATTTTGTAGGTTCCAGCCAGGGGAGCACACTATCTAGAGCACTCAGTGTCCATACAAAGAATTTGAGACACCAGGAAAAGTACATTTCTCACAGTACTAGCTAGGCAGTAGTAGCATCCAATGTACTAGGAAGGGAGGCAATGATGCTGGCACCAAACAGGTAAGTGAGAAGCCAGGAGGAAGGTTGGAAGGGTGAAAGTTCATGTTCATTTGAAGTTGAATCTTACCTAAAGGAAAACGGGCTTTGTTATAATATTCCTCTCAAAGTGAAGGTGTGCCGCAGAAGTTACCTAGACTTACATTTTGAATAAAGAATTGTTAGGGAAATAGCCAGTAAACTTCATTTCCTAGAAAACTGCAGAGTGATATTTTGCAATTGACATACTGTAAGAGCATCACTTCCACCCATCCTGCTACCCAAAACCCTCTTTGTCTTTGCCACCAACCATTTGCCTCCCCACAAAACCAAACTATGACTATGTGCGCGGAACCTGATAGCTAACATACTGATGCATGGCGGTGCCTGGATGAGTATTTACTGTACATTTGAATACGACTGCTGTGTTCCAGCAACTACACATGCATGCTGATGCCTTGATGGCTTTATTAAAACTCAGATTCCCTGCCTTTGCTATTTCACCAAAAGTCTGATGGCAAGAGCCTTCTTTTTGCATGGGCTGGTTTTCATTGAACACAGTTGCCCTGCCAAGTGTGGTTCTTGGGTTCTTATTTTTGCTAACGCGAATCTAAATGTTGTTATGGACCATCTTCTACTATGGTGATGAACAAAAACTATATTATTACCTTTATGTAAGTTTGTTATGAACACATTCCTTCATGTCAACCTAGGATCCATGCTTGTCTTTATCAAGGCTGAGCCAAGTAGTCATTTCAGAACATCTATAGATTGGAATTGAGTTTTCAGGAGGACAAGGCATTTCCCTATCTCATCTATTTCTGATGCCACCACAACCTTATTTATGGTCCTGATAGTAGGGCCTCCATTCTTCACCTCCTAGAGTTCTCAGCCCCTGGCCAAGCTGTCTGCAGCTTGTAGGAGTTGATAACCAAAACACCTGGAGAAACAAAAGTTCAAGAAGTATTGTAATAGATAATTGCACTTCCTCGATTCCCAACTGTTGCCAGGTGCCATTTTACCTTGCCATCACACCAACTTTGATGCTGGGTGGGTAATCAAGAATGGCACCTTCCAAAACCCAAGTCTCTCAGGAACACAGTCATCACCTGCCAACAAGGTAAGTCCTCTGCATTCCTGAGGAGTCAAATTATTATTAGACTTATGTTAATGTGTTCATTCATCACCAAGAAAAAACCTAGAGAGTTGTGCATGCCATGATAAAAACAATGTATATTTTACAATGGTAAAATTAAGGAAATGGATAAAAAAAATGAAATATACAGATACGTGCAAGCCGGATAATGAGGATGCAGTGCAGTGCAGAAATATTCATCCCCTTAGATTTTTCCCCACACTTTGGTGTGTTGCAGCCTGGAATTGAAGTGATTTAACTTGAATTGTCACAACTTGATGTATGGAACATACTCAACACTGTGAAGGTGTAAAATAGTTTTATTGTGGTGTGATAAGTAAATACCATATTTGCTGGCGTATAAGATGCACCAGCATATAAGACGCACCCCATTTTTGAAGGTTATTTTTTGGGAAAAACTTTTTTTAGTACAGGTACATCTTATACGGCTGCGAGGCTTCCCCCTCCCCCATTCCCTTCCATTTTGCCTTGGTGGGAGTTCTCCCCCAAGGCAAAATGCATAGGAAAGAGATGGGGAAGTCTAGGGAAGCCTTGAGGGAGCATTCCTTTTGCTAAGAAAAATGCATAAGAGAAATGCATAGAAAAAGCAAGAGAAGGTCTGGTGGCGGAGCCAGCACCCATGTGGGGCTCCCTAGCCCCTCCCCTGCCTTTTCTAGGCATTTTCCTTATGCCTAGAAAAGACAGGAGAGGGTCCAGGGGGCAGAGGCAGCTCCCGCGCAGGGTCCTCCCCCAGCCTTTTCTAGACATTTTGCCTAATGGCAGGGAAGAGGAAAGGGCAAAGTCTCATGGGAGTCCTCTTTTCACCTCCTCCCTTTCATATGCATTTTGCCTCAGCGTGGAGGGTGCTGAAAGGAGGGCTTCCAATGACGTACCTGGAGTATAAGATGCACCCCATTTTTAAGGGCTATTTTGGGGAGAAAAAATGTGTCTTATATGCCAGCAAATAAAAACAAACAGGCATGTATAGGTTCCACAAGTATCCCCCCTTGCTGTAACACACTTAAATAAGTGCTGGTGCAACCCATGGCCTCCAGAAGTCTCTTAACATCTCAGATAAAATATACCTATTTCTGGGTGGCCTGGACTTTCTGAAGAACCTATCTAAATAAGTAGCATCATGATGGCCAAAGGGCTATCAAAACCAGTCTGGGATAAAGTTGTGTGGATGCATGAATCTGCTGGGTTATAAAATAGAATGCATTTACTATTTATTTAAAGTATTTCTGTATTTCCTCCCAGCCTGCAAGGGCTCTCAAGGCAATGAACCAAGCAAAATCAATTAAAACTATGCAAAGATAGAAACATTTAAAAGCATATTAACATAATCTTTAAAAATTCCTAAAAACAGTCTAAAAACAATCCTAGAATCGAGTTCTACACAGTTAAAGCAGCAATTTCAGACACTGAATGTCATGCAGAACAGCACTGTTTTGGCTGCCTGCCGGAAGCTTAAATAAGATGAGAGCAGCCTAACTTTCTTGGATAGGGAGTTCCATGCTTCAGAGAAAGCTTTGTTATGTGTGCCCAACATCCTAATTTCACAAGATGTTGGGACATGCAACAGGGCCTTCCCTGAGCGTCTCAGATTTCTGGCAGGCTCATATGAGAGGAGGTGGTCTTTCAGATATCCTGGCCTCAAGTCATTTAGGGCTTTGTAGGTCAACACTAGCACCCTTAATTGAGTTTGGAAGCAAATAATACGCCAGAGGACAGGATCAAAATTCAAAATGACCTGGATAGATTGGAGAGCTGGGCCAGGGCGAACAAAATGAAATTCAACAGAGAGAAATGTAAGGTCCTACACTTGGGTAGAAAAAATGGAATACAGAAATATAGGATGGGGGACACGTGGCTGGATAGCAGTACATGTGAAAGGGGTCTAGGAGTCTTCATAGACCACAAGCTGAACATGAGTTAGCAGTGTGATGCGGCAGCCAAGAAAGCCAATGCAATTCTCGGCTGCATCAATAGGAGTATGGTGTCTAGATCGAGGGAGGTACTGGTACCACTCTACTCTGCTTTGGTTAGACCCCATCTTGAATACTGTGTCCAGTTCTGGGCACCCCAATTCAAGAAGGATATTGACAAGCTGGAGCAAGTCCAGAGGAGGGCGACCAAAATGGTGAGAGGCCTGGAAGCCATGCCCTATGAGGATAGACTTAGAGAGCTGGGTATGTTTAGTCTGCAGAAGAGGAGGTTAAGAGGGGACATGATAGCCATGTTTAAATATTTGAAGGGATGCCACGTAGAGGAAGGAGGGGGCTTGTTTTCTGCTGCTCCAGAGACCAGGACAAGGAGCAATGGATTCAAGCTGCAGGAAAGGAGATTCCACCTGAACTTCAGGAGGAACTTCCTGACAGTCAGGGCTGTCCGGCAGTGGAATCTGCTGTCTCAGAGTGTAGTGGAGTCTCCCTTGGAGGTTTTTAAGCAGAGGCTTGATGGCCATCTGTCGGGATTGATTTGAGGGTGTTCCTGCATGGCAGGAGGTTGGACTGGATGGCCTGTGTGGTCTCTTCCAACTCTACATTTCTATGATTCTATGATTCTATGAAATTGGAAATTGCTGCAGTTCTTGCAAGACCCATGTTATATGGTCTCTAAAATGCACACCTGGAACTAGTCTGGCTTCTGCATTTCCAGAAGGTGCAGCTTCTGAACACATCAAGGGCAGCCCCATGTCGAGTGCATTGCAGTAGTCTAATTGGGAAGTAAATAAGGCATTTTTGGAGAACCAAACTATATAATTAAGCTTGCTTGCTTGCTTGCTTGCTTGCTTTCGCTGAAACACAGGCAACATGTGTCTCTTGTTATTCTCAGGAGCACTGTCAATAGTAATATTTATAATACAATTTTAATACAATTAAGAGTATTTAAATTAAATAATTAATTATAATTTAATTATCAATTGCAACCACCTATGTTGGTGATGACCAAAAGCAGGAAAGGAGATAAGAAATCTGTTGAGTCTCTAGTGCCCTGCCTTGGAGCTCTTTCTTAGAATTTCTTGTCCTTACCAAGGCTAACACAGATAAGCAGTCACGCTCTGACCAAGTGCCTTGAGCTTAATTGACAAAACATTAGCAAGGGGGTAAGATAGTGAGGTACTTGCCTCACTGCCTTATCCTCAGCCTATGCAGCAATTTTAAGCTGATCAATTGTAGAAAAGATAAGGTTCCTAGAAGTATAAAAGCTTAGTTTGCTTGATATCCAGGGTTCACCCTTTCTTCTTTTTTCCTTGGTATACGCAACACTGCTGTCACTTTAAATAACATTCCCTTGCTCTCGAATTTGCTGTCCGTCTTCTCCTGCCAGGAGGGAAATTCCCAGAGCATTGAATGTCAGCCATCACCAGCACTTTGAATTCAGACCAGATGGTGTCTAGATGATATTAAGCACTGTGTGGTCAACATATGGCTCTTCATAGTGGGTTCATTGCTCAGACCAATTATCTATTTCCGTGCATCCTCAAAGGGGCAATAATAAGCTCTGAGAGGCACTAAAGTCCACATAGGAGCTTCTCATTTTTGCCAATTTAATACAGTTTTGAAAATATGCAAGGCTCTCTGCCCTCGCCACTTGAAAGACACTAATCAAAAGTCATCAAACCTCTGCTGGCTTCCACATACAGACCACAACCACTGCATAAATTATTTGACTTCCATTTAGGAAGAGGGTGGCAAAGACTGCAATATCCTTTAAAATATGCTCAAATCTTCACCTTGTCCATTTCCATATGAGACTGTTATAGTGCTATTATTCCACTTTCAACATCCTATGGAATCCTGAGGTTGGAAGGCACAATACCTCAGGATTCCATAGGATGTTGAAAGTGGAATAATAGCACTATAACAGTCTCGTACAGAAATAGCCCTTGTGATGAAGAATTTTGCTTTGGAGAGGGTACCAATCCAAGGACATGATTAGAGGAATACAGCAATTGCTCCTCTCCTCTGAAAAGGTGATGATGTGATTCTCCTGAGAAGTTTCTTGCTTATCTTTTAAATATCTAAGTTTAGTGTTATGGCACAGGTGAGTTTTGGATCTCCTTACCTATGTAATAGTTGCTTGCACCTCATTCCTTTGCATGTTGACACAGTTTTGTCCCTAAGGCTGTTCAAAAGAATAGACTGGCAGGATGAAACCATATCTTGACACAGCCGGTATGTTTCAGCTGGCCCCTTTCACTGGCCTACTGCTGTCATGTGTGGTGGAAGATGCTTTCCCTTCCAGAGCTCACAAAAGTTACTTTGTTAAAGGATCACTCCAAGAATCCCTCAATCAGCAAGGCCAGCAAGGCCACAGGGAAGGGTCATCCAAAAAGTTTTGGTCCATCTGGTCTGGTCAGTAAGTGATAACAAGGCATGCAACAATTTATTTATTTATTTAACCCCAAAGAACAACATGTCTTGGCCTGGTCCTGATACTCACATTAGAGGGGGCACTGTGCCATTACTATTTGTGGTGAGCCCTTTCAGTAACTGTGTTTAGGAAGACCATAACCATGGTTTGGTTAAAAAAGGAGGAAGTCAGCGAAAGGAGCTTGTGAGTTTCGGTAATTCTTCCACCATCACTTCACCCTAACAGAGCAATGCTTTTCTCACACTTTTGTTCTCCTAGCCTGCCAGTGGTGAGACTGTGCCACAACAGAGTGTTTAGAAAGGGTTTCCATGCCTAATCTGGGCACCTATTTTCTCTTGAAATCTCTTTGAGCTGTGTATTGTCTGCATGTGATAAGTGGGGCTTGCAACAAACTGTTGCAAGTGGAATCCTTCTGTCCAGACCATTTTTCCTGCATAAGTTTTCTTCCCTCTCCTCCAATTTTTTGGGGTGAGATGGGGGGATTTGGAGGTTGATAGGAAGGAGCAACATTTGTCCCAGTCAGTTATTTTATGTCTACATGAGAAATTCTGCTCTGTTTTTTTCCCCTCTGAAGGCATATTAAAATAGCTTCTGGAGCATGAATCAGCAAGTGATTGATACAATTGTATGCCTGCGTGTTTCTTCCTTGCTCCTCTCTTCAAAGCCATTCCATTTTATTGCTTCTTCCAACTTTGGCTGTCAGTTCCCTCCTACACCTTTCCTGAATTCAATATTCTGTTCTTTGTTTTACTCACTTAGGATTCTTTCCCCACCTGAAGACATTTGGTTGGTTGGTTCCTCGTGTATCTGGAAATGTCAGGGGTAGCTCAACTTTACAGATGTGTCTCTTCTCTTGTATATGTGTGATGCAGTTTTTTTTTCTAGTTCTACAGCTATGGGAACATGTAAATCATTGTTTCAAGCAATGTCAGTCATTAACTTGCATTAAAAAAAAACCCAGCCTGTACATCAGTTTTGTGTCTGTCTTTCTCTTTCTGTGTGTGCGCAAGAGAGAGGCAGACAAAGATAAACAAGACAGAGAGCACCTGAATAAAAGAGAAGCTAAAGCACTGGGGGCGGGGGAGAATTGTTGGTAATTTTGGAAATGTCCACTTTCCACCCTACAGAAATGTCAACTTTCTGCTTCCTGAGTCTAGCAATAAGATGAAGTGCATATTTTATAGCTTGCAGTGCATTTCACATGTTGAAAAGGCGGACACAAAATCATACCTTTTAAAAATTGCACATAGTTAGAAATGTACACATTTGAAAAAAAAAGTAACATAACCATGTTTTATGCAGTGAAAAATGCATGTACAATTCTATGCATTAGAAAAATGTATAAAAATGTGTTATATAAAAATTACATAGGTTTTCCAACCCCATTTAAGACTAGGAAGGGATGAGAATTCGAGTGAGTTTTGGTGAAACACAATGAAAATGAGACTGGCAGATATTCACTTTCCTAAAACAAAGATGTTTTTTTGTTCTGGATTCAGCACACGTGTTGCCTTTTTTAAGAAGTTGATTACGACTTAGGCAATTACAACCGTGAGTCACATATTTAGTGGAAACAAAATATATTGATGACAAACATCCTTCTTGTCAGAGAAGCTGAAGAGTGATGTGAATCCAGATGGGGTACTGGCGGAGAGGGTGGGGGAGATGCCAATCACAGGAGACAAAAAAGAAACAGTTGACAGGGTAAATGAGAGGCCTGAAATGGACTGCAACAGCTCAGAAACCATGTAGCTTTAGAGACAGAGAGCAAAAACAAGAGGTTTTGCATAACTCTGGTGTCTGTTTGAACACTATCGCATGCTGAGTGGGCCTAAAAACCCTGAAGGCATCAGATCCTGTCTGATCTTGGAAGCTGAGTAGAGTCAGCCTTGGTTCACACTTGGATGGGAGTCCACAAATTAATGCCAGTTGCTATAGGCTATATTTCAGAGAAAGGCAATGGCCAACTACTTCTGAGTATTCCTTGCTTAGGAAAACCCTATGAAATTCATGGGGTCTCCATAAGTGGACAAAATGACTTGGAAGCACATAACACAACCTATGCATGCATAGGTTCAGGAGGAGCACAAGGTGGAGCACAGCTGAGGACCCTATATTTCTCCAGATATTCCTGAATACAAGTTCCTATCATGACTAGCGAACCTGACCAATGATGAGGCATGATGGGGAGTAGTTGTTAATCGTCTGAAAAACCCCAATCATCCCAAATGTGGAATGACGAAGCCATTCTTTCTCCTAATTCTTTATATTGTCCCATCCAGATTCTGTGGATTGGCATGTTAAATTAGGAATCTGATTTGATTGTATCTTGACCCATAATATTTAGCCATTTGAGTTTCATCTCTATCCATGAGTTTCCTATGATATCTTCTTAAAGAAAAAGGCTAGTTAAGCACACGTATTAAGTAAGCCAAAATCAGTGAGCCTAAGGAATAGTTCTGTGTGTGGGAACTCTTGTATTGTCCTCAAGAAGGATTGCTAATCCAGTATCCTGTTTCACAAAATGAATAGGTAGATGTTTTCAGAAAGCCTGCAAAGATGGAATGATTTTTTTTTCTATTGTTGCTCTTCAACTGCAGAATAGAGCTTACAAATGTCCATCATGAGTGGTAACAGACCCATCTAACCAGGCTTAAAGGAAGTCAGCTCTGGCTACCTTCTACCTGTTGTGCCACCAAGTTTTGTTGTCTTTGACATTTTAAGGGAGACTTACCTTATTTTCAACATATGAAACTGATATTCGCATTTAGTCAAATGTCATTTAGTACTTCCTGCATGAAAACTGAATAAGCAAAATGTCATTTAATACATCCTGCTTGAAAATTTAAACAAGCAAAATTAATTGAACATCCCACAAAAACGAAATAAGCTGTCAAACT
Source organism: Ctenosaura bakeri (assembly GCA_948474755.1). NCBI lineage: Eukaryota > Metazoa > Chordata > Lepidosauria > Squamata > Iguanidae > Ctenosaura > Ctenosaura bakeri. The sequence continues at coordinate 65,221 of CAOLHI010001356.1, read as the reverse complement.
TGTTATGCATATTGAGCTTAGTCTATGCATCATCTTCAAAAAAAACTCACCCTAGAAGACACCAAATTCCCCAAAATCATAGAAGGATCATTGACTGAGTTATTGATCCTGTGAATCTATATACCTTTGCTATGTCTCAGTAGACATGTATAGAATTGCATCCAATTTTATATTCTCTGATTTGTCTATGCTCACATACACTTACAACATATATGTCACTCCAAATATTTTTTATTTTTAAGTTCCAGGGTGTTTGTACACAGGGAGAAGAGTGATGTTGAAACAACAGAAGCAAAGTTTCACTCCAAATGGTGCAATGTGGAAACAATTGTGCCAAAGATTTGGTTTTCAAATTACCACGATGTAACTACTTTTCTGAGTCAGTGTGGTATAGTGGTTTGAGCACTGGATTACGGTCCTGGAGATCAGGGTTCTATTCCCCGTTGGAAAAAAGTCATGGAAACCCACTGGGTGACCTTGGGTGCATCACACAGTCTCAGCTCCAGAAAACCCCATTATAGGTTTGATATAAGTTGGAAACAACTTGAAGGCACACAAAAAATCTGCTTTCCTCCTAAAATGGTAGCAAACTGTGTTTGGGGTTGGCACTTCCCAGGCTTGCCCAGCTGCTCCTTTAACAACAACCAAGAAAGGTACAGGATTGCCTGTCCTATTTTCAACTGCTCCCTCTACCCTTACAGTTACCAGGCTGTACACCCCCACACTGTTTATATGGCTTAATTGGCAAAATATGATTTAATTGGTAAGATTTATTAATTGGCTTTAATATAAAATGTACCCCGATGTGATAGAATGGCTGGGCAGAGGAAGAAGCTAGCCAAACACATGCACTTTCAAACTAGATCAGAAACCCCTTCTAGGCATAGAGGCACATGTCGGGCCCCTTAGTTTTAATGCAGGTGGCTCTTGGCCTGATCCTCAGCACCCTCAGTTAAGAATCATTTCAGGCCTCTAAAAGACTGAGCTTTGCTTCCCCTAGCAGTCCATTAGGCCAAGAGGGAGAGAGAGAGAATGAGAAAGAGGAAGAAAGAACTTGGAAAAATTAGCAAGAAGATTCTGGGACTATAGTCTGAAAAAGCAACTTCCTCAAGATCCAGAGGTGGCAGACGGAGCGGAAAAAAGATCATAGTGGAAAAAATGTCTCCAGAGAAATATGACCTACAATAGAAAAATAGTAGCCAACCCTTCTCCTATATCTTATCTTGCTTCTACAGAGACTTCAATGACTAGGTATGCAACATGGATAGAAATCCACAAGTTGAAGAAGCTCAAGCACTCTTTAGGTAAGCCTAAGTTAAAAAACAAGATGAGGCTGAGGAAGAGTGATTTGTGGCATGCAAAGGATCAAAAGGAAGGTCTGACAACTCCCACATTTTCTCAGTGTGGCTGATTATTTCTAGAGAATAAAAATGACTGTAGAGTGAGTGGACAAATATAACTATGCCCCCTAAGACCCCAAGGGTCAGTTTGATGCCCTCTTTCCATTATGAATCTAATTTAATTTCTTATACTTACATGCCAACCAATATAGTCTGGCAATAAAAAGGGCCAGACATATGCTAATCGACAGCTCTTATAATTACACAATCTTCAAATTAATTAACAAGCCAACAGCAGCCAAACATTAGCATTTAGAAAGAGCTTTGCTGCATTAACCACTAATGAGTTCGTTTAAATCCATCGCACAACCCATTTTGGAAAGCATGGGCCATATTTAATCATATTCAATCAGATTTAATAATGAAATTCTTAACATCAGGCATTGTTGAGTGTGAAATTAGCATGGGATTTTAATTGATAACTGCAAAGGTCACATTTTTCTAATGGCCAATGTTTAATTGAATAAAAATTTCATATGAAAATTGGGTCATACATGTATGTGTACTGATGGATATCTACAGTGGCTTCACTCATGGAACAGACATGAGTCCAATGGAGATCTCACTGGTGGGAACAGGGAATGGGGCAATTTTTGCCTCTGCCTCTTCTGGTTGCAACCCCATACCACTTCCCATACTGTTTCCAATCTTCTGGAGCAGATTTTCATGAGGTTTCAAGAATAAATCAGGAAAATGTGTGGGTGATGTTCTGCTGACAAGATTTAAACAGCTCAGTTTCTTAAGTCATTTGTTCCCTCAAAATCAGGGACATGTGGAGACACCATAAACACACAACAAGGAAGTATTGGCCGGCATAAGAACCAAAAGGCTTCCAGAAGTAGAAACAAATCCTCAGAAGTGAAAACCTAGAGGGAAAAGGAATCCTAACAGCCCACCAACGACTGAGCATGCTCAGTAGCCATCGAATGTTGACTCAGGTGGAAAATAAAAAGACAGTTCAATATAGGGGAGAATGGTTGAGCTGATTGGAAGTTGCTGGGACAGGATTAGGTGGGCCACACGAGCTTGGAAATGTTGCTAAGCATATACCACTTGTGCCAGACGCATAAGGATTCATGTGGATAAGCAGGGTAACAGCACAAAGAAACTAGAATACTGGAGGTGGCTGTTAAAGGAGGGAGGCTAGCCAGTAGAACAGTGGTACAGGAGGGAAGAAGGTAAAGATTTAAGAAAGTCAATTTCAGTAGGCCTAAGGAAGATGGGTGAAGACATTATTCTACTATGAAGTTGGACACATTCTGTGCAGTGGGAAAATTAGGTGCTTTGGGGCCTGATGTTGGGCAAAAAGCAAAATACAAATTAGGAGGAGGAGGAGGAGGAAGAGATGACGAGGAAGAAGAAGAGGAAGGAGAAGGAGGAGGAGGAGTGTGCAGTAAGAATTTTTTTTTTTTTTTTGCAGTTGGTCCTCTGGAAGAACAAGGCTATTTCTTAAAACAAATAGATGAGAAAAAGTGTTGTAGCCATCAGATGCCCTTTGCCAGGCAACAGAGTGCTGAGCTAGCAGGAGGCTGGTTCAACAGACAAACCGAAACAGCTTAACAGTTCAGGACAGCTTGCTTGTTTAGGGTTGAGCAGAAGCGTAGTCAAAAAGTTGGTCTAGGAGTTCAGGAATCCAGTGAGCAGCAAGCTGAGACAGTCCAAGGGGTCAGAGAATCCAGGAAGACAACAAAGCAGAGAATCTGTAGCACACAAAGGCAGGGCCGGCAAACACAAGTTGTTTCTGGTGTTGAACGACTGCCCTCTGCTTTCCCTAAAAAGGTCAGAGCCAGCTGACTCTCATACCAGCTTGCTGCCCTTACGGCCTGTCTTCTTTTGAGGCTGCTGTGCACCTGGACTCCTGGCCCATGACAAAAGATAATGAGATAGATAGAACATTGAATGTGTTTATATTAACAATATATTATTGGAACCAAATACTATTGATCTGTAACCAAAGAGGATATATGCATGATGAAATGCCTATCTTCTAGTAGGGGCCAAATTAAGGCCACCTCTACTTTAAGAATTTTATCTCTCAGTGAAATTTTCCTTCAGTCTCCAACTTTCTAGCATTGCAGAGAAAACTCATATTTGCTGTGTTCATATTCCCTTGGTCCCTTTGCATGCCTCTTTTCTCTGGATGCCTAAACTATGGCCATTTCTGCCTGACGCAAGGGAATCTCTCTGTGCCGTTACTCACCGGATCTTCTGGGTCCTTGGTCCGGTCCAGGGTGAAGTGGAGCAGTGCGTGGTCTTAGATCCGCACTGCTCTGGCTTCCAAAATGGCGGCTTTTGGTTGGTCATGGGTCCCAACCAACCACGACGCTCACCACGCCTAAAGCCCGCCCTTCGCAGATTGCATGCTCGCATTGGTGTGAGCCTGCGAATCTGCACAAGGGAGCAGGTACGCAATGGTGTGCTCTGGAAAAATGAGAAACCTCTTTTTTTCGGACTTTAAAAAGCACGCTGGAGGACTGGTTGAGGGCGTTTTGGAGCAGACTGAGGTGCGGATCTCCGATAAGCAGTCCGAACCTAGTCCGAACTCTGTAGAGGACGCACTGCACCGTTTTAATTCCCTCATGCGGAAAAGGCCTATATTTCTAAGTGCCCAACTGAAGTTTTAGGTTACTACAGTGTTACTCCCAGTGAAATTTTTTTTGTCAGTCCCCAGATTTATAGCATTGCAGTAACTTAAATCTTCAATCCAGATCCTTACCTGGAGGGGCCAATGTCTTCATTTTACTATCTCCATAGCTGCCCCCTAAAAGACATGCTTATCAAATTAACAGATAACATCAAATTAAGAGGGATAGCTAGTACCCCAGAGGTGTATGCATATATGTGCCTTCAGGTCACCTTTGGCTTATAGTGACTCTATGAATTTCATACGGCTTTCTTAGAAAACAAATACTCAGAAATAGTTTTGCCAATTCCTTCCTCTGAAATACAGCCTGCAGTAGTGGTATTAATTGAAAGTCTCCTATCCAAGTACTAACCAAAGCTGACCATGCTTAGCTTCCAAGATCAGATAGAATCTGGTGCCTTTAGGATTTAGGCCCAGAGTACAGGACGGAATTCAAAATTACCTTGACAGATTGGTGAGTTGGAATAGAATTAACAAAATGCATTTCATCAGGGATAAATCAAAAGTACTACAATAGGCAAGAAAATGAAATGTACAGATATAGGATGAGTGATGCCTGGATTGAAAGCATACTATATGTGTGAAAGGGATTTCAGGGTCTTAGTAGACCACATGCTAAACATGAGTCGATAGCGTGATGCAGCAGCTGAAAAGGCCAATGCAATGTTGAACTGCATCAACAGGAACAGAGTGTCCAGAGCAAGAGAAATAGTAGTGCCATTTTGTTCTGCTTTGGTCAGACAATATTTGGAATACTATGTCCAGTTCTAGGCACAACTGTCCAAAAAGGATATTGACAAGTTAGCAGTGTCCAGAGAAGGGAGGCAAGATGATTAAAGTTCTGGAAACCAGTAAGTCTCATGAGGAACATCTTAGAGAGCTTGGAAAAGACTGAGAAGTGACATGATGGTAATTTTTAAATATCTAAAGGGGTGTTAGGCAGATGATAGGGTGAACTTGCTTTCTGCTGTTCAGACTAAAACCAATAAATTCAAATTAGAAGTAGAGAGGTTCCACTTAAACATTAGGAAGAACTTCTTCAATGTAAGAGCTGTTCAATAATGGAATAGATTGCCTTGGAAGATCTCCTTCTTTGAAAGTTGAATGGCGATCTCTCAGAAATCTTTTAGCAGTGTCCTGCATGGCTGGGGGTTACATAGTCATTGAAGTTCCTTTCAACTTTATGGTTCTGTGGTTCTATGTGTTACAGAATCTAGGGGTGTTAGCAGATCACAAATTAAACTGAACTATAGGCCCTTTCTGCACCCTACCTTTTTGCGAAGTCATCCAGTGGGGATCCTGGCAGGAGGGGAGCACAATGTGAGCACTCCCCTCCGCACTGGCTGGCTCCCTGCAGAAGGGAGCACAATGGCCATGCTTTTTCCTTCCTCATTGCAGCTGTGTACTTTCCTAGGCTGTGCTGGGGCAGGAAATGCAGCCATTGCGCCTTTGCAGCTTCTGCAGGAAAGGTAAGTGTGGGAAGGTTGCGTGATTTTGTGTCATTGATGGGGAAAACCCATCAATGATTTAATCCATGAATGCACTGCATGGAGACGGGACAAGGACAGGAATGTGATGACGTCATGCAGAAGTGTCAAAACAGTCCCATCCTTCTCCCATCTCCATTGTGGCATGGGAGGGTACTGCAGTGCCATAGTATCCAGATCAAGGAGAGTAATCTTTGCGCACTGTCGGGCATGACAGTTTAGGAAGGGTATTGATAAGCTGGGACGTGCCCAGGGGAGCATGACCAAAATGGCAAAGAATCTGAAAGCCAAGTATTGAAGGTGACAGAAGTTGGCATACAGAGGCATCTTGTAGCACCTTGAGACTAACTGAGAGAAAGAAGCTTGTAGCATAAGCTTTCATAGACTCAGTCTATGTCATCAAATACATGGAGAAGAGTCCCTATGAACAGACATTCATATCAGTGGGTGGGTGGAAGGAATGTGAATAGTAACAGAAACAAAACGTGTTTCAGTATAGTGGTGGAGTGGTGCGTTCATCTCTTTACAATAGTTGTAGAGTGGGGGAAAAGTTCATCAGGCCAAGATAAAGAGGTAAACAAAAAAAATGGACGAACTTCTTGTCTGGTATGTTGATAAGTTCTCAGGATCAGAAAAGTGAAGCTGGGATATCAACTACTCACATGTGTACCAGGAAACCATTGTCTCTGTTTAAACCACTTTTCATGGATTGGAGTTTGTGGACATATCCTAATTCAGCTGTTTCTCTTGTCATTCTCCCTTTCAAGTTATTTTTGTTCAATAAATGACATTCAGAGGTCTGAGATGGAACACCCAGGAAGGTCAAAGATTTCTGCCACCAGTTTTTGCGTATTCTTATTTCTAATGTATAATTGATGTGTACTTATCCTTTGGTGTAGGCATTTCCTGTTTGTCCAACATAGAGTGCTGAAGCACGTTTTTGAGAAAGGATGGTATATATCACATTAGAAGAAGAGCAAGTGAATGATCCTCTAATGTTATGGATGATATTGCTAGGCCCTATGATAATATTGCCCAAGTAGATGTGTGAGTGGATTTGGCATCTGGGTTTGTGGCAAGGTCTTGTCCCTGTCTTACCATCAATGCTCTGCATCCTGTTGGAGGTGAGTAGGTAATTCATAGGTGAGAAATCCATTTAAGTCCAAATCTGTGGTGCACCACATCTCTTGTAAACACTGGCATCCTCATTATTGATTTCCACCTGGCAATGTTCCACAACAAGCAGTTTAGGAGGAAGTGAGTAGGTGTTTGAGATTGGAGAGGTGTTTGTAGGCAAGTATGGGCCTGCCATCAAGGGTTTTGAGATGGTAACATTATTATCCAAAATTGATTGTAGGTCACTGATGATGCATGTGACCACTAGTGGGGTTCTGCCATTTCCTGTTTCTGGTCTGTCCTGTAGTAAATTAGTCTAGCATACAAATCTAACCTTGTTGATATTTTTCCCACTTTATTCAGTTGGTACTGTAGCCTAAGAAATGCTTGTTGTAATTTTGTCAGTTTGGCACCATTGGGATCTGAGCAAATGCAATTGTGTTTGAGAGTGTGACAGGTCCTTACTTCTCCCAGATTGGTCTGTCAGTCCTCAAACTTATGAGGCACTCTGTATTTACCACACACCTGTGTATTTACCACACAGTTCTGCTTCCCCTCTTATAAATACTACCTTTGCGGGTTTTCAATGTTTATTTAGAATCACTTAATAATTTTATGGTAGTGTGGTTTCTGTGTTACTTATTATTGTAGACAACTCAAGCTCAGTCACTTATTTACAAAGATAAAACTGTAACATTAAGATAATTATAAGAATAAAGTAGTGTGTTAGAGTTCATATGCAGTTCAATGTTGATATATTTCCTCAGTGCTGTCTTCATACAATATTAACAGTTAACCCCCTGCTCAGAAACATTTCAGTTATATCTTTAGACTTTCACAAAAGTAACAAGTACCACTTAAAAGCACTTTAGCTAAACTCCCACCAAGGCCTAACCCCCCCAATCTAGGTCACATTCTCTGACCAGATCCTACTAGAGTTCAGTTATTCTTCTGCCTCTCACTAGGCTTCCACTGAGAACTAAACTTTCCAGAACAGCCACACCCTCTAGCTGACAAAGAGACTCTACTCCCTAGCTCCTTGCTGTTTTCTCACTGAAGGAATCCAACCCCCCGCCCCAGTACTTGGCTTTTTATAACTTTTTCTCTCAGCCGCAAGCCCCTCCCACACACTAGTGGGCTAGATTTCTCTCCTGAAGTGCTATTCTGCTTGCCTAGTAACCTACTTTCAGGCTTCACTGGCAGTCCAAATAGCCATCCCCCCAGAACTTCATCACAGAAGGCTTGGATGTAAATGATGGATTTGGAAATATGTTCAAGGTAGAAGCTAGAGGCATGTAAGTATGAGTAGTGGTTAGAGGTTTTCATTGGAATGTGGTTCTTAGATTCCATTGTGTAACTCATAGAATCATAGAATGATAGAATCGTTAGAGTTAGAAGAGAAACAAGGGCCATTGAGTCCAATCTCCCGACATGCAAGAATACAAAATCAAAGCATTCCTGGCAGATGACCATCCAGCCTATGTTTAGAAATCTCCAAAGAAGGAGACTCCACCACATTCCAAGGCAGTGTATTCCACTGTCAAATTGCTCTTACTGTCAGGAGGTTCTTCCTAATATTAAGGCAGAATCTCTTTGCCTGAAGTTTGAAGCCATTGCTCAGTGTCCTAGTCTCTGGAGCAGCAGAAAACAAGCTTGCTCTATTCTCCATATAATACCCATATATATTTGAACAGCTATCATGTCACCTCTTAACCTTCCCTTCTCCAGGCTAAACATATCCAACTCCTTAAGCTGTTCCTTATAGGCATGGCTTCCAGGGCTTTTATGATTTTGATTGTCCTCCTCTGGACATGTTCCAGCTTGTCAATATCCTTTTTGAACTGTGAGGCACATCCCAGGAGTCTGACATATTCCACTTGTGGCCATTAGGATTATTCTGGAAAACTTCATTTTCATCAAATTACAGATGAAGGCTCATTGAAATGACTCTGCATTCCCAGAAGAAGTCATGTTGCAGCTCTTCATCTAAGCTTTTCAATGGTAAATGGCTCTTAGACTATATTTAGTTTGTCTTATTCTTACTCAGGTTTCAATGGACTTGAACATTTATAATATTCTCCAGAATCCTATTATCACCTTTTTACCTAACATGACCTTATGTATACTTATCTAAGTAGCAGAGGTGCTAAGAAACCCTGTTAGTGAATTGCAAAGATGCTCATTGGGACTTTTACAAGAGTGTCCAATGAGCATTGGTCCTGTTACAGGCTATGGATGTCACAAACTGCCCAATTCTAATTCTTACGTAAGTCCACTTATAAACATGTAACCTCCATACAGGGTTCATCATCATCATCTGGCTCCTTTCATTATGGAACTGGTTTTGTACATATACATTATACTACATTGTGTTGATATTCAACTATATTGAATTGCTTGTGAGCTTTTGTGGTTCTGTGTCCTTTACATTTCTCATAGTATTATTTATTGTCATATTAACATTTTTTAAATTATCTGTTTGGAGTCCTCCCGTCTCTGTTTTAGTCTCTCCTTTTCTTTTATTGAGGTAGAAGCTGGATGAGATGTTGTAGTTCCTTCCTACACTGCAGATTTTAAACTGAGCTGAGGGTTGGATTAGATGACCTTGAAGTTCCTTCCCAAGTCTATCTTATTAGGTAGCTTCATCTTTGGAGTGTCCTTCTAGGCTCTTGAAACATTAGTTGTTTAACTTTCTCATAGCACACTCAACATTTTTTTATTAATCTGATAATTATTGGTTTTAATACAAAACTCTAAACATAAGCATACCCCTCCTCCTCCAAATCCACCTCTTTCTTTGCCAGGAAATATTCATGCATTTGAAAATCAGATCTGGATAGTTGCAGCTTAGGCTCTGGTGTAAATTAAGTGAGAGCTCCTATATCGTTTGCGAGAATCTATGTCATAAATATCTCCATTAAGTAGCAATTAAGATGCTGGGATTTAGGCTCTATGCTGTTCTAGGAGGTAATTATAAAAGAATTGGATTAATTAGCCACTGAATTATTTATGTAGACATAAATGTTGCACACGCGATCAGTGTTAAATAGAATATTGCTACCCCCAAAAAGGCGAGGTAAAGATAAATTGATTTTCACGCTGCAGCTTTAATTCCCTGCTCAACAAATAAATACTGAAGCCACGAAGTCTTTTTCCCCCTCACTAAACCATCTCTTTTGTTACAACTTCTACCTGAGATCACCACCAATATGTATGTGCCAACTTGTGATAATGATCTCCTTCCTTTATCCAGGCAACATATCTGAAGAAGAATAGGTCCCTCTCCAGATAGACAAGGAATTAATGGCCCTTTCCGCACGAGGAAGTTAAAACGGGCCATGGCATCCTGTCATGGAGGTCGTCCACACCTTGGATTGGACTAGGTTTGGACGATTTACCTTAGATCCGCACCTTAGTCTGATCCAAAACACCCCCAAGTGGTCCTCCAGTGCGCTATGTGAAGACTGGAAAAAATCGGTCTTTCAGTCTTCTGGAGCATGCTATTGTGTTCCTGCTCACTTGTGCAGATGTGCAGGCTCACACCAATGCAAGCCTGTGATCAGCGGAGGACAGGCTGTGGGCATGGTCAGCGTCAGCGGTTGGTCCGGACTCACGAAGAAAAGGAAGCCGCCATTTTCAGCCTGAAGCAGTGCGGATCTACAGACCTCGCACTGCTCCATTCGCCCTGGACCAAATGGAGGAGCCCTGCAGAAGGGCTTAAGGGAAAGTCTGCGTTGCTTCGAAGAGAGAAGAACTGGTAAGTAACGGCACGGAGCGATTCACTCGCCTCGTGCAGAAAGGGCCAATGATGTGTTGGGTTTAAGTTACATTCATCTGGAGTCAGCATCATAGAAGGACATCAGAGATCATGAGAAACAATTGCCCAATCAGCAAGAGCAGATGAGGAATAAGGTGAGAAGCTTCCAGATGCTTCAGAGAAGATATAAAAAAAAGACCCCAAGAGATGAGGCAAGGAAGACAAAGGGGCATCAAAGACAGACTAATGGCTGGTTGTACACTAGGCATGGCTTGCCCAGACAATCCCTTCCACACACAATCCCAGCATCTGGATAGTAATGTGAGTAGAACATGAATGTTTTGTTTGTGTTTGGGATTTATGTTCTTTTAAAAAGTCTGGGTGAAATGGCCTAGGGTCGTCTGTAACTTTGTAGCTGCTAAGTAACATCTGAAGGGAGGTACCGTCATGAACAGTATATTTTTTAGTCATTGTGTTTGCTTGCTTAGGATAAAAACCTTTCTTTCTAAAGATCTCTTCTGTTCATGTTCTCTCCCCACGTGCCCTGCTGGTTTGTGCATATAGATAGAATTCCTCTCTTCCATAGAGGGTAAGAGAGAAAAGACTCTGCAGTCGGAGGTGTGCATCTAGATATTCTTTCCCCAGTAACTTCCTACTGATGGGGATTAAAAATCAGTAGGTGGTGACACCACACCCAAAATTTTCAAGATTTTTCTTGAAAAATTTATTTAAGAATTTATACCCCCAATGACAACCAATACACTGCGTTCCCTTCATTGCATTTTATTTGTTGCTTGGCCAATCTTCTCTAGCTGCCACATGAAGGCAAATAAACACAGTCCAAGCCAAAACATGCCTACTCAGAAATACACATTACATCCAGTGAGGCATAGTCCCAGGAAAGTGTCTATGGAATTTCAGCCAAAGAATTTTCCCCTTATAGAAAAATGAAATCTTTTGTCTCTTGTGGCATGATTTACAGCTGAACAATAAGGACTACAGTTCCCAGAATCTCCCAAATTTTCATAGAATCATAGGGCTAGAAGAGACTATAAAGGCCATGTAGGCCAGACCCCCTGCCATGCAAGAATACACAATTGAAACACTTCTGGCAGAGGGCCATCCAGCCTCTGTTTAAAACCTTCAAAGAAGGAGACTCCATTCACTCCAAGGCAGTGTCTTGACTGCCCTTACTGTCAGGAAGTTCTTCCTAATGTTTAAGTGGAATCTTTTTTCCTGTAGTTTGAATTTACTGCTCCACGTCCAGTCTCTGGACCAGCAGAAAACAAACTTGCCCAATCTTCCATATGACCTTCTTTCAAATATTTAAATACGGCTATCATGGCACCTCTTAACTTTCTCTTTTCCAGATTAGACACACCCAGCATCCTAAGTCACTCTTCATAGGACATGGTTTCCAGGCCTTTCACCATTTTGGACATGTTCCCGACGGTTGACAAAACTTTTTTTTGGGAATTGTAGTCTGAAAAAGTGACATTTCTGAACTCTTTCTCTTAAAGATAACTTCTGTTTATTTGGGAAATAGGTGCTTAGATTAAGGCAAACAGACAGATAGAAGTAATACAACATTTTATTATATGGTATAGTAAGTTTTTATTCACACATAGATTTTCTTCCATATTTTAGGCTGGAACAGTATGGGAATAAGATGGCACACAATCCAGCTGCACTTAACTAATGCAAGACATTCTACTGATTCCAGTTGTTTGGGAAATATTTAAGCATGTGATCAACTCTCCCAACAGACAGAGATTTCAATGTGAGGCTGTATTGTGCCCATATTTTATTAGCTTTTATTTTGTTTCAAAGGCTTCATTCTTCTAGGCTTTAGGGTTAACATTTTAGAGGTATGAGAAATAGGCTTTCTTGGGAAGTTGTAGATAAGCTTGCTGTCAGAATAAAAGTCTTGCTATGAATAATATACTACAAAAGAGCATAGAAATGTGCATAGAAATGGAAGCCTAGGGAAACAAGAAAGGACTTTATCTGGAGTCAAAGTGGCATCAGCACAGGTGTCAGGTGAAAACATTATACAGCTGGGGTGCCATGACTGATTAGACCTTCCCCCACAAACAGTTCTTGTTGCATTATATGAATGTATAATGCGACTCCTTGCTCCACAAAATTCTCACAACCCTTTGTGTGTGTGTGAGAAAGCAAACTGTTACAAATCTGTTGTTATGACTGGCCAGTTCCATGGGAAAAACTTTCCCTCAGCGTTATCAGCTTGTCCGGAACTGGCACACAGCTGCACCATCATATGTGTTTTAGCTACATAACATGTTATGGCTATGAACTTCAGCAGTGTTTTATTTACTTGCTCCCTGAAGCAGGCATGGAGTCTAAAGCAGGCAAGAGATTTTATTATTTTTTATCAGTAGGAGTTTCTAGACTCCTGTTTTTGCAACAGTTCTGATGGTAGAACTACTACTGAAGGGTCTCTAGAGATGATCTTAGACTATACATTTTTTTCTAGCTAGTGGTGATAGAGAATAAAAGATTGCAATAAACTACTTATATGTAAATTGTTGACACTGTCCATGAACACACCTTAGGTCTGTTTATGGCCTTTTTACCCTCTGATGATCTTATATGTTCTATTTATTTATTGAATTAATATCCTGCCTTTCTCCCAAATGGGAGAAAGCCTTCCATCCTTTCGCAGGTCTGTAAAATGAGTACCCAGCTTGTTGGGGGCATGTATAGAAATGTTTCGAAATGCATGCTTATTTGTAAGTTGTTCACCGCCTCGATCCATATGGAGAGGCGGGATATAAATAAATAAATAAATAAATAAATAAGAAAGATATCTCCACTTTCTAGCTCATGCAGGCATGTTCTCTTGCCTGGCTCAGGTCATAGTAAGAAACATGTTAGCAAGGCACCTTCCCAAAACCAATCCAATGGTTGAAATTTGCCCATGAAGCTGGTAGGATTCAGTGTGCAGAGATAAGGATTCTGTGTCTTATGATATCCCCATCCTTCATCCAAGCTGCTGAAAATCCTCAGGAGTTACACCTGTATGTATCAGGATACACACACACACACATATACACACATGCATACATACACATACATGTATTTTTTGGAAAGATCCAAACAATGCAGCTCCTGTTCTGGTCTATTTCCAGTAAATACCTGGGACAAGTTGTGACATTTTGATACCAGGGCTAGAGACGGGTATTTTCCTTCTGTTCCTGGGACTTTTTGATATAGGCAGGTGTTAATGCTCATGTCTCTATCAGTTTCCACTGTATTCCCTTGTGGCCCCACTGATGATGATATGAATAGGGCTGTGACTGGCACCAAGAAGCCCTTCCTTCTCTTATTATAGTTTCTGGGAGGAGAGGAAACCCCAACTATACTACACTTCAAGCTAAAGGAAAAAAAACCTCTGCTGGGAATGAATAAACCCCGACTGGATGCTGTTGCAAGAACAACTGTTATGTGGAGAAACAGAGCAGCCCAACAATTACTAGAAATATTAACCATCTGGAAGAGCTTTTAGTTTAACTTACTGGGTATATAGGAGGGTTGTTCTTGTTTTTGGTTCTGTAGAATTGACCTGGATCCTTCTAAACCAATTTGACAGTGAAAAACTTTCTGTTCCAATATCAGCTAATTTGTTTTCCTAGGCTGGGTTACACCACTTGTGCTGCTTATCTCTTAGATTTTGCTGCTGCTCTTTTTACTGGTGCTTTTAGTTGGCTAAATGAATTTAGTGACTTTAAATATTTTCATGGCTAGAGCTCAAACCAGATATTTAAAAACATTCAGGAATAAGGTCATACAGAACATTGCCGTCTTCTTCTAGGATGTTTCATAGTCATTGCCGTCTTCTTCTAGGATGTTTCATAATCCTTAAAGTCCTTCTACAAGCATATCTTTTTTCTCCTTTTTCTCTTTGTTTTTTTCCCCCTGGAAGCAGCTGTTGTCAACCTAACCTGTTGTAGGCAGGAACATAGGGTAACAGTACGATTGGCTAAAGTAGAATCCCATTCTTTTCCAATTCAAGCTCTATTTTATTCTTTACTAAGGATATGTTGGTGCAAACTGACACCAAAAGTCTGTGTTCTTCTGGTCCTCCTTCACCATCCACCCAATGCAGATCCTGTTAAAAATCTTCCAGATAGACAGAGAACAAGGAGCAAAGAGGGCTGGGCAGGTATAAAAAGAAGCTTCTGTCTCAGAGGCTTTGTTAACTGAGGTATGCCTATGTACCACCAGTGTTTGTCTTACAAATAGGAATCATATGTGTAAGAATCAGAATCGTTGACTGTAAGTACAGCTGGGCTGTCCTCACAGCAAGCCATAGAACTGCACTCAACAGTATAGCTCTGTGTAGCTAAACAGTTTCAGGTTTTAGATTGGTCCTGCCCACCCAAGCTGGCCATTGGGCTCTTCTAGACTGGAAGGAGCGTAAGATAGTTCCTGATTAGCCTGAGCGATATTGGTCAACCTGGCTCCGGTGTATTTCTTACCTCTGACTGTGGCAGTACTCTTGACTCCTGACTTTTGGTGCTCCATTCCTTTCTTTCTATGACCTGGTCTTCAAGGTCCTTAAAATGTCTGCTGTAAATAAAGAACAGCCATGGGAAACACATTGGAAACCAATGAGTCTCCATCCACAATATTAATAATCAAGAGTTTAGACCACTTCAGAATCCATCCATTGCTAATGAAGGAGTTATTATCAGTCCAAAGCCCACAGAACATCTGAGAATCTTTGCTCAAATCCACTTCTTCCATCTTTTGCTTCTAAAGAATAAAGAATCTTTTCTGCCTCTGGCTCCAGTGAGCAGGTAATTAAAAGGAGGCAGCTTATTACACTATAAGTTCTTTATAAATCAAGAAGCAAATGGGAGTACATGGGAACCATTAACACCTGTGTGTTAATAGTTCCCTTTCTGCAGTGGTGGTGGTTCTTATTATGGATACACATTTTATATCACATTAGCATCCTAGTGAAGGGTTGTCATCAATACCTCATTCTCCTGCCTGAATAAGAGGTGGTTTTAAACCCCTTTCAATGGCAGAAAGGAGCTCAATAACAAAGACTGGTATTGTCTTAGCATGCTCATGAAGCTGGACTTCCTCATGAATCACTGTGATGCCCCATCAGAGGGAGTCAGATTTTGGAATGCAGTGTCTCTTCTAGTGGTAGTAGTAGTGTTAGTAATATTGTAAGTCTAATCTTGGAGTTTGATCAAAGAGAGAGATCTGGATTCAAATCACCTCATTTCTGCAAGAAGCTCATGTTGAGCCTACAATTCCATCACACTATGTAAGGTGTTGGGCCTATATGTATGTATGTATGTGTGTGTATGTATATGTATGTATGTATGTATGTATGTATGTATGTATGGATATGTATATATATATATAAATCTTCCCTGGTCTAACCTACCTCAATCCTAATGAAAATGGACAACTGCCTTGAGTTTATCAGAACAAGGGGAAAATGCAAAAGTAAAAAAAAAAAAAATCTATAGCATGAGGAGATGGATCCTAGCCATGTTTGGAGAGGGATAGTTTGGAAAGGGAACCTCTGCTACATATAATGGCTGTCCATGCACTCAGGAACCCTGAAAAATTAGGGTCTCCAGTTATGTTGCTAGCCTCCATATGCAATGGAGGTTCACCTTTCTGGATGGTTTTTTTATTTTTCCCCTCTGTGAGGAGAGATGACAGAAAAAGGAACAACAAGCAAGCTCCACTCCTCATATGTTTATTTTAAACTGACTCAGAATGCCTAGATAGGGCATCTTTCTGTCTATATATATTTTTTAAAAAGAATAGGAGAAAGCTATTATTTTGACCATTTTGTTCATGTCCTGTATGTTCACATCCCTTGTTGGAAGTGACTTTGGGGACCCAAAGCTGGAGAACAGGTTCTAGAACTTCCTAGAAAGTATGTAGGATCTTGGAGTTGAATTTTGTATTAATTCAAGAAAACAACTGTATGATCCCATAGGATTTGTCAAATTTATCTATACAGGTGAGGGAGGTAACTAGATAGGTGTCATGGTGTACAGGGAGGAATGATGGAGGCACGGAGGACATGTTTGGTGTGCATGTGTGGAAGGAACTCTATGACCTTGCTCTTCTCTATATATTTACTGGATGGGTGGGTAGGGAATTAGCCTAGTTGGCAGAGAACCAGATCCAGCTTTTCAAGGAGGACTTAATGGTTTCTATAGCAGCTTCTCAGCACCTCACTAGTTAGCATGGCTAACACATCTGGATGACACCAGATTGGAGAAGACAGGTCCTTGGCAATGAAATTGATCTGTCTTCCTTGCTGGGATAAGAAGCATGAAATGCATCTGCAGACAATCAGAATCAGCCTCAGTAAAACAGAAACTAACAGATAAAACATTTTAGAGTGGGATTATAAGAATATACATGCTGCCTTGTCCAGCACATGTCTCTGTATATCCGTTGCTGTGAAACAGAGGTGCTGTTGTAGGCAGTGAAGGTTGTAGGCAGACAGTGGAAGGAAGACAGAGATGAAACTACAGAAGGCAGAAGGTGCAAAAGTCTACAAAGGACAGGAGCTGCAACCAAATTTGACTAGGGCTTGGCAAGCATTTTGTCTCAGTTTGTTTTTTAAAAACAGGATTTACCAAAATTCACATGTGAAATAAAAGTGAAAATGACAGATTTCCTATCCCTAGGTCTGTCAGTAAGTTTCAGCTAAGCTTGCAGAACTGTGGTTTTTAAGGATTAGCAACATTAAGGATTATCCTAGACTTTAGGACAAGGTCCTCCAGATGTTTTGGACTGCAGCCCCCAGAAATTCTGTCTGCTGGGCAAGCTGACTGGGCCTTCTGGCAGTTGATGCCAACACCTGGGGAATGAAGCTTTCAGTTTCAGTTGGCAGCTTCTTGGCCTACTTATATAACCTTTAAAAAAGGACATATAACCTGATATCATCTATAGACTGTTGAATATAGAGTATAAGATCTGGGACAATGTCTGCCATCTTCCTATATAGGAGCAATACAGGTTTCAATCTGATAAAGTAAACAAAGGAATCAAGGCTACCAGAGATAACCACATCAGCTCGTACACCTGATGATGGGTAGTGGAAAGATTTCTAGTGGCACAGTGATCACTAGATAAAGACCTATAAAGTACTAGACATAAAAATAAGATCTAGGACATTTGATTAGATAACCAATGCACTGAATGGGTGTCAGGAGAGAATAAAAGAGCTAAGTCAGAGCCACAAATGAAGCTGCTTTTCAGCATGCCTCCAATGGTAGAAGAAGAAGCAATACCATTATCTTTCACATATGCTGTTCCAATAGCCCTGGCATGCTGACCTAAGATGCTGATTTATGTTGATATTGGTAACATGGAAATCCAGGCTATACTAAGAGTAGATATGCTCTTAAGTAGTTACAACTGATATAAGACTAATATAAGATGCCTTACATGTAATATAATGGAATGAAATGATGTCATGGAATGCAAGAAAATTGAACTGCCTAGGCATTGTTAGGTCTGTGTTTATCCCTGAGGGGAATGTATATGTATATATAAATCTATTCATTGTTGGTATTGCATTTTTTCAAGTTATTTCTGACTTAAATGGTCCGAAAAGAGTATTAAAAAAGCCTGCTAATTCCCATGTAAATATCCTGAAAACTCTCAAACTTGAAAATGTGGAGGGTTGACATTAACCTGGCTTGTTTGGTTTAACCACTCTAATGAGCTGGGAACTTTGGTAATCGGAAGTTGATAAAGGAGACCCCAGACAGAACCAAAATTAGCTTACAAGTGGCAAGAGCCCTCAATCTAAGAAATAGTGGTGGGAAACCATGCCTGTTTCACCACAATCCCAATTAAGCAGGTGATTACCAGTGAATAAAAAGGTCTTTTCCAGCCCTGCATGTATTTCTCTCTGCAATAATTCCTCTAGAATGCTTCAGGATATTTGAATAGTGGGACAAAATGCATAAATCTCTATTATTCTCCCCCAAAGTTTTTTTTCCTTTTTTTCTCATTTTTTTAAAGCAGGAAATAAATAATTGAGTGTATTCTTTTTATCTCTGTTGTGCCACACCTGCAACTAGAAGGTGAAGGATAATGTGAACACAGTCATTCCCCACATGGGGTTATACAGCACTGAGTTTTTAAAAGCAAAAATATTTTGTATTTGTATTTGTATTTGTATTTTGTAATATTTGTATTTGTATTTGTATTTTGTAATATTTGGCCATACAGTGAGGCCTTCCATGAGAGGCAGAATTTGACAGGCCACTGATACCAGAAAAAGGGAACATTGGTTAGCACAAAGTTGCATGTCCTAATTTATATGTGCAGATACAAAAACTGAAAATAAAGATTTTTTTTAAAAAAAGAAAATTAAACAGAACTACATTACCCAGCACATATGTGGGGAAACAATCTTTATTAGTGATCTGTGTGCCTGTTGATTTTGCTGTTCAGGAACTGGGCTGGGTAACTTCAGGTTCTCAGATTTCTTGACATATTTCTTATCTATCAATAAGGGATTTGGAGTGAATGGTGCTTTGAACAGAGGACAAATGCGAAAAGAAAGTGATCTTCCGGCACCTGTTGACAGCTGCTGCTGTGTAATTGGGGCAGTGAATCCAGGCATGAGCTTTACTCTAAATTTAAAGGTGTTCTCAAGGTGATGAGCCTTTCTGGAGAGTAACATTCAACACCCTTAAGAGCACTTTTAAAGTTCACAATGAAACTGAGAGCAGATTTACCACCACACTGATATGGATGCCACAAGTTCTCAGTCCAAGGACTGACTGTTACCCTGTATGTTGGGGGTCCCAGGAGGAGCACCCAAATTACCAAATTACCAAATAAAACACAAATTGGGGGAATTTAACTCGAGAGGCAGGGTAACTTTAGCAAGGATCTTTAACCCTATGTATACAGCTGCGGGTCAGAGAGTGGCTAGACAAGGTTTTCAAAGTAGCAAACAATATTTTATTAAAGAAACAAGCAAGACAAGACATAAACTAACTAGCTGAGAAATAGAAACGGAGAGCTTTTGGGAGAGCAATACGACACCTGGTCTCATAGTCCTGGAGAGAAGAGGGGATCTGGGAGAGAAAGCTCAGCGTGGTTAGCTGAGGGGAGTTTCCTTAGACAACCAGCGGCAAGACGGGATGGAAGTCCAAAGTAGTCTGAAGACGTCCCAAAAGTGGGGACTTTTTATAGGGTGGAGTTTACCTACAGGCTATGTTATGCTTGGTGAGAACAAAGGAAATTTGGAGCTGGGCAAAGGAGTTGGCAAAGGTCAGGTTTAGCATGATTGGTTTAGCTTACACTGACAATAGCGTGGCCAGTTCGTTGATGGCCCAACATAAAGGAATGGCTTGGCTCTTGGCTGCATGGCTTTGTGTAACTCCGAGTTGAGCAGAGCTAGTTTGCAGGGAGGTTTTTCCCTAAAGCGACGGAGAGGCTTAGAGTTGCTTGCCTGAATGGGGTCTTGGAATGTACAGTCATTAACGGCCGCGCTCGTACGTGCTCATCCAGGAAGCCTCTGCAAACACGTGGAGTAGGGTGGCAGAGAGAGGTCACGCAAAGGCCAAATTATTTGATATCAAAAGGATATCTAGTGCTCTCACCCGACATATCATAACCGTGATAACATGACCTCTTTAAGAGCAGAAACATGACCATCCAAGATTTGGTGGAAGATAGTGTGATCATCTCCCAATTCTGCTTTCCCAACATAAATTACCTACCCAAGGAAAGGAGTGAGTAGTGATGATGGTAGGGTAAATTGATTCAAGGTTTTTAAAATTATTTATTCACCCTTTTTATTTGCATTTATAGCCTGCCTTTACAGATGGCAGCAGATCTTGGCTTTCTTCCTGTGAAGGTAAGTCAACCTGAAGAGAGGGAATGGCCCAAGATAACCCCATGAGTTTCATGACCCAGGAGGGACTTGAACTCTGATCCCTCCAGCACCAATCCAGGTTGCTAACCACTATGCCCAAATGTCAAATGAACATTCAAAAAGATCTGGCTGCTTTTCAATTGAATTGGAGGCACTTCCCTATTTTTTCCAAATCTAGGCGGTTTTTCTCATGGAAAGTCTCAAAATATGAGATTCCTTACCCGAATTCTGGATTGCTGAGCTGCAACTTCTTTGGTATTTTCCCCTGCTTTCTTCCCTAATGGGTCGGATGACTTCGAATCAGAAGCAGTGCCAATCTATAGCTGTCAGATTTTACAAGTTGCTTCTGGCTCTCATGTTGTTCTTTTTTCTTTGTACCACTAGGTGGCACTCCTGCTCTACAAACATTTCCCAAACTTTATGGCTTGGGGAATACTGCTGAGTGCTACTTAATTCTATTTTTAAAATTTGTATTTATTTTATAATATCAGGGCTTTTATAATATACCTAATTATCTCCTCTAAATGGGCAGGGTCTCTGAAAGACTTAATCAGTGCAATTTGAAGTAAAGATATAATATGTCTATATAATTTTCCAGCTACAATGGGCACAATTTTATTTTATTTTAGTTCAAGCTTTTGAATGTACTATTTTGAGAAGAGGGTTATAGCTTGTATTTATATGTGTGATGAACAATCAACAACTGCATAAAACAGCTTTATGGAAGTACAGTGTGCCACTAAATTATACAGATGGGGAATGCAGCCACTGAGTGCAAATTTTCCAATTTAATTTTCTGTGGGAACTGGTAGGAAGGTGGTAATTCGGGTTGGGTGGCATGTTCCATTTTCGAGAAATGATTGAATAGAAAATGATGGAACAGAAATGTGCAAAGTTCAATTTGGCAAGTTCTTGTCTGATATTTCAAGTAGAATGAAACCCACTCCTACCTTTTGTTGTTATGGTTGTTCTTTGCCATCAAGTTGGTTTCAATTTATGGCACTTCTATGCATGACAGACCTCCAGGAGCCCTGGTCATCTTGCAGGTCTTGCAGACTCAGGGCTGTGGCTTACTTGATTGAATCAATCCATCTGTAATGTGGTCTTCCTCTTCTCCCACTGACTTCCTTTTTACTGAGCTATTATCGTCCTTTGCAATGAGTCACATAATCTCACGATAAATCTGAGGTACAACAGTCTCAGCTTAGTCATTTGGTTTTGATGGCGAATTTTAGGACCTATTTATTTGATCTGCCCTATCTATTTGTCTTCCTGGTGTTCCAAGATATCTGCAGAACTCTCTTCCGGCACCACATTTCAAATGAGTTGATTTTCTTCCTGTTAGCTTTCACAACTATATATAAAAATCTTGAAATGTGATTACATAGACAATTCTGATTTCAGTATTCAATGATCTGTCTTTACACTTCAGGATCATATCTAATTCCATCATAGCTGCCTCTCCAAGTCTTAGCCTTCTTCTGATTTTTGATTATAGTCTCTGCTTTGATTAATGACTGAGCCAAGGTATAGAAAATCTTTCATTTCATCACCCATGTCTTCATTATCCACCTTCAAATAGGGTAAACCTTAGCTCAGATATAGAGCAGTGATGATTTCTTTAAAGAAAAGTATGTACTGAAGTACATAATCCACACCCCAGAAAGTAAAGAACCTGGTTCTCCTCCTCTAGTTTTCATACTCACAACAGCCCTGTATGGTAAATTAGGCCAATAGTAAGTGATAGTTCATTTCCCTCATCCAGGGTGACTGACTGGGGTGTTCTAATCACATGCCTTCATTGCTATTCCAATTGTGTGTGCATTGGTTGTAGATACTCAGTGGGAATGACAGTAAGTGCCACATAAGTGCTCAAAGTCATTCTTATGCTTACATTCCCCTAGTATAGTAGTAGAATCAGGGCTTACAGGGTCAAAGTGCTGACACTTTTTGATGAGCAGGAACAAAGATGGCATCTGCCACCCACCTCAGGCTTCCTTCTTCCCTTCCATCTTTAGTCCTCCAGTTAACTGGAGTATGTGTGTGGAGAGAGACTGATTTTCCCACTGAGGTTCTTTTGTTTTGTGTTATTCTCTGTTGTGTTGGAAAGAATTTTGAGACAGATTGCATGGTCCACTAAAATCCATCAGTATTGCCAAAAGATCTTCTCCCTGGCTGTCAGAAAAAACAACACTGTAACTGATAACAATGTGGATCAATAGAGATGGCTGCAACAGTTGATAAGGGTGAATATAGCTGTCTGCAGTTTTGGATTGCTCTTGGGTCCATGATTGGGGAGAGCTGTTATAAGGAGTACCTGTAGTTCAATATTTACCAAAACACTCCTGATCTGCAACACATCTGGCCACACATATTGGATGATGACTCTTGGCTTGTTGGGGCTATAGGATTAGGGAAGTCATAGGTACAATAACATAAGAATCTGTTCTAAAGTCTACCCCAGGCAGCAGCTCTCCAGAATCTCACACAGAGACCTTTTCAGCCTATTTTTCAGAGATGGAACTGGGACCTTCTGCATGCAAAATATGCACCTTACCACTGAGCTATAGCCCTTCTCTGACTGGGATAAAAATTGAACCAGGATGTAGGTTGGGATGTTTTTTTTGTCAGCAATGGCTTTTCAGCAGGCTGCAGCATGAGCTGGCATTGCTTTAATCCCAGACTTTTTCTTTTTTTGGTGTGTGTGTGATGTGTTTCACATACCTCAATTCTAAAAAATATCCATTTGGTTTAGTTTGAAGATCAGCCAGAGCATAAATGCTATGATTTGAACCTGCTGACCTCAAAAGGCATGAAATTCTTCTGGTGGACAAGAGGTGGAGACTTCAGAACCAGCAAAACAGTTTCTGATTGTTGGGATACTCTCCTAGTTGTGCTACCCAGGATAAGCTTCAAATTGACTACTCTAGAGCCCAGGTGAGGAAAAGATGCTGGAGATGATAGCAATGCCATCATTGATAAATTTTTAAGCAATGTTGAACAGCTTTGAGGGCTGGACCTCTTCAGGCTGCCAGGTTAGATAAGTGATGGCGCTCTTGTAACTGTCATTCTGAATGGATCTTGGAGCAAGGAAAGGTACTGTAAAGCTCCATCGCATTTGACAGAAGTACCTATCTTCCATCACCTTTCAAACCCAAACTTTCAGTCAGAGGCCCTTTTCGCATTTAGGCTCTGCGCGAGCGGAGCGGCGCTCGCAAAGCCTTCTCAGGCTGTCCTTCCCCTCCTCGTTCCGCACGCAAGGAACCAGCGGGAAGCGGCAGCCTCCTGAGGAGGCGGCGGCCACGCGTCCACCCCCCCCACGCGCGCAGAAAGGAGCTTCCCTCCGCACCCCCGCTCGCGCGAGACGCAGGAGCCGCTCGCGCCGCCCCGCACGCGCGAAGCGACAGACAGTCGCGCCCCCGGCGCCAGGAGCGACAGACAGTCGCGCGGGGAGGCGGCGGCGCGGGCTCCTTTCCTCTCTCGCGCGGGGGGGCGACGCGACTCCCGCTTCTCGCTCACCCGCCGCGCGCGAGAAGCGGGAAGTCGAGCGTCGACCCCACGCCCCACGGAGAAAGACCCGTGCCACCCCCGTGTGCGCGAGAGAAGCGAAGGCAGTCGCGCCTGCCCCCCGCGCGCACGCACGCAAAGCGGGAGGCTGCCGCAAGCAGCCCCCGCCCGTGCGAAGCAGGATGCTCTCGCATCCGCCGCGCTAGCTCCCCGCCCCGCCCCTTCCTTCCGCACGGGCGGAGGGAAGGAGGCGCGACCCGGCCGCCTCCCCGACGCACCGCACTACAGGTGAGTGCGTGTGGGCGCCGGGAGCGTAGCGCGAGCGCGGGGTGATTTTCGCTTGAAAGCGAAAATCAAAAACCCCGCGCTCGCGCCGCTGCAGCCCCGTGAGAGCGCCGGAAGTGGGAGTGCGTCGTGCGGAGCGACGCTCCCACTCCCGCACGGCTCACGGGGCTATTTCACCCGGGAAAGCCCGTGCGAAAAGGGCCAGAGTCATTCTCTCCCAACATTTGATAAGAACGGAGATGGGCACT
This sequence comes from Ctenosaura bakeri, assembly GCA_948474755.1. Taxonomy (NCBI): domain Eukaryota; kingdom Metazoa; phylum Chordata; class Lepidosauria; order Squamata; family Iguanidae; genus Ctenosaura; species Ctenosaura bakeri. The sequence goes on along the minus strand of CAOLHI010001356.1, from coordinate 40,864 downwards.
CCTCCACCCTCTCATCCCCTTCTCTACAAGGGAGGCAATAGCTGTATTGGGAGGGCAAGGCTGTAGCTGAAAGTTTGGAAGGAGAGAGAGAGAGAGGTCAAGAACCTTAATTCCACTTGACATAGCATTACAGTATGTTGTCCTGCTCTGAGATCTGTTAAGGATTAATGTTACCCTGTCTACTGGGGGTCCCGGGAGGGACACCTATATGCACTCTCAATTAACTAAGTTTGGGGAAATTAGCTAAGAGAACAAGTTAGCAATGCAAGAGGCAGGGCAATGCAGTGGAATCTTTTACCCAATGTCTACTGGGTCAGGCCCAGCCAAGAAGCAAACCAAGTAATAAGAATAATTAAGATCTTTATTAAATACAGACACACAGTGTATGCAACACACTCACAGAGATAACTATAGAAAATAAAGGTTGGAGAGGTATAGAGGGATTTTTGAGAGGGATTGTTGAATTGGGTGATACGACACCTGTCCTGAAGCCCGGGTAGTCTGCAGATTGAGTTCGGAGATATGGAGTCTCATTACGTGGGGCTGAGGGGACAGCTCGCCAGATAAACAGCAGCAAGGCGGGATGGAAGTCCGGAGCGATCCGAGGATGGTCTTGGAATTAGGGTTTTTTATAGGGAGAAATGTAACTGCAGGCTATTCCGTACTTGGGGAAAACAATGAGTTTCGGACACGAGACAAAGCTTTGGAAAGGTCAAAATTTAGCATGATTGAGTTAGGTTCGAATTGACAAAGAGGTAGCCAGTATGCAAACGCAGAATGCTTGACAGTTGAGTATTCAGCTTGCCAAGTTGCCTGCTCGGGGCAGGGAGTTCTTTGTAAGCAGCGTGCAGACATAATAAGGGTGTTTGCAGAGAGGTCTCCTAAAGTGGCGATCTGGCTATTTCTGGCCTGCCTGTATTGTTTTGGGATATTGCAGCGTTTAGTGGCCGAGTCTAGTTCTGTGTTTGTCCGGGGGCCTCACAAACGCATGGAGAGGGGTGGTGGAAGAGAGCCAAATTATTCATATCAAAATTATATCTAGCATCCCCAAATCCGGGCCAGCAAATGCAGTAACATTAAGGTTATCAGAGCTCTATCCTGAATCCTATATCTCAGAGATTGGGAATGTGTGGCCTTCCAGAGGCTATTGGGCTGTAACTCTCCCCAGCCTTATGTAGCAAGAAGAGATGTGATCCAACAACATCTGGAGGGTTACAAGATTCCCAGTCCTGCACTGAAGCATTGCCCTGCCATCACATCTGTCTGGAGCAATGGCAGCACATCATCTATAAAAGGGAAAATGGAGCCAAACAAGTTAAGTGGAAAACTGATTTTGCATTGATTAAGTGCAAAACAAGGACTGCAAAACTGATAGTAAGACGGTGTCTCTACCTCACAGAAAGTATTTCTTTGAAAATACTGCAAACAATCCAGGTCTACCGTGAGAAAGACTGGAGATTATTCAAGATTGGGTATAACTCACAAATTCTAAAGAGCCAAAAGAAACAAAAGTGCAATTTTCAAATGTTTTAGCTGCATGATCGCTCTGGCGACTGTTAAGTATATCTGAAATTTAAGTATATCTCAAATTTCTGCTCTTACCTTCTATAGTTTCCACCAAGACTATTTGGTCGGCTTTACACTGATTCATTGTACATGGCAATCCCTCCTCATATCTATTTGAATTCTCCTTAGAAGTCAAGATGTCTAAACTAAGGCTGTTATCGTTTGGTCTATCATGAGAAGACCTACCTCACCAGAAAAGACAGTAATGTTTGGTAAGGTAGGAGGCAGCAGGAAAAAAGGAAGACTGCATTGCAGGTGGATAGACTCAATCAATGAAGACACATCTCTGAATCTGCCAGACTGGAGAAGGGCAGTTGAGGTTGGGGTGACTTAGATGTCTCTCATTCAAAAAGGTTGCCATAAGATGAAGACAATTTGATGGCAGTTAACAATGAACAGAGCTGGACAGAGACCTTGTGGTGTTTGTCCCTGCCATCTCAAAACAAACAAACAACCCAAACAAAACTCAGACGCAAACTAACAAAAACCCTAAAAAAACCTGTTTCCATTAGCTGCAGTCCTCCTTAGCATTGTGATGGCTTTAACTCGTCAGTGGAACTTAGTCTTGGCTGAAAGTTATTTCTTCTTTCATCACATAGGTAGGAAAAGATATTAGTACAGTCTCTAAATTCTTCTTCTCACTTTGTGCATATGGCCCGCGGGTTCCTTGACCTTTCTTTTCCAAACCCTTTCTGATCTCTTAGTTTGTAAAAAATATAGCACTAGCTCACAGAGACTCCTAGGTTGACTGAATTTGAGATAAGGCCTCAGCTTTTAGGTCCAACAAACCACAAGGCTTTACTGACTTTAATAGGTAGATGAGAAGTTTCCAGACAAACTGGGGCCCCAGTGTCAGATAATGTAGAAGCCAATGATATATTTCAATAATTTTAAAAAAATTGAACAACTTAGTCCTCCCTGTGCATCTATTTGAAGAGAAAGATCCAAGGACTACAGAAATGTTTTTAAGGTGTGTGTGTGGGGGGACCCTCACTGTTGGCAAGCAGATTGTTACCAATTTTGCCTTCTTGTAAGGGGAGGACAAACTTTTTTTCCTATCCATCATGACTGATACATTTTTAAATATGAAGACTCTTACAGGCACAATGTGTACTTAGAAACATCATACTTAGAAACAGACTGAAGGCACCTTTTATTACTCCTGGGAGGGCCCAGTGACAATAGCTATCTTTGTATTTCATACCACCCAACATTTCATGGATGAAAATTGGATCATGCGTGAGCAACCAATAGAAGTGTAGTCAAGATAGGACAAGGTATTAATGAGAAAGAAAAGACAAGCTAGGAGAGGCTACAGCAGTTTGCTCTGGCCTGAGCCTACTGGGAAGGGGCAAGATTCCATCCTCCCCCTCTTCCCTCTGATGTGTTAACTAAGGCCCTTTCCACATAGAGGATAGTGAATTGCTTTGGGCCATTTCTTACTGGTTCTTCTGGGCTCAAAACGGGCGGACTTTCCCTTACGTCCTTCTGCAGGGCTACTCTGTATGTTCCACACTGATTCGGAGCAGTGGGAGTTCATAGATCCACACTATCTCCGCGGCTTCCTGTTGTTTGTTCTGCGGGACCAATTGCTGCAGCTGGCAACACCCACAGCCTGCCCTCTTCTGATCCCCAGTTCGCATTGGTGCAAATGTGCACATCTGACAACTGCCAGGTACGAATTGGCACGATCCAGGAAATTGAAAAACCTGTTTCTTCTGTTTTTCAAATAGCGCACTGGACGACCACTTGGGGGCACATTTAATCGGACTTAGGTGCGGAACAAAGGTAAATAGTCCGAACCTAGTCCGCTTCGAGGTGCAGACGACCTCCATGACAAGATGCGTTGGCCTGTCTTGATTTCCTCATGCAGAAAGGGCCAAAGTGCAAACTGCTTTAGCACTTTGGACTCTTTAGCACTTTCAACTGTTTGCAGCAGTTGAAGGAAGCTGAGGACAAAGCAGGTGTTAGAAGTGCAACAACTCTTAGCACTGAAGAATCCAGAATGCCTCACAGTGGGTAGTAGTAACAGAGCTAGTTAGTTTGAGTGACCTGAAGGGTATTCCCTTCTTAGCTCTACATATCTTGGTCCCTCTGTGACGTGAACTGATACTTAGGGATATTTGCCTGCCTCTTCTCATCACCTTCTCTTCTCTTCCCAGCTCTTCCCAAGAATGCAGCTAGATTAGGATAGCACTCTTGAGTTACTTTCCTATATTAGAATGGAATTCCTATAATAAAACCTTTACTTTATTTCCATAAGCCATTGGTGTCTTTGCTCCTTAATCAGTATAGATGCTTCACTGCAGATAGGCACTCTCTATTGAGGGGGGGGTATGGGAAGAGGATAAACTGGGACAATTTGAAAGCAGCTGAAAAAGTGGAATGACAGAAGAATAATCACGACTGTGCTTGTCAAATCAGGACAGTTGCAGGGTAGCACATTTCTTAGTGCTTTAGTATACCTCTGATTTATAATTTGAGGGGGGACCACTACCAAGAAGTGTGGTGGTCCAATTTTGCTAGATCATTTGGGCAGGGGGTTCAGCCCTCCCAGTGTGTATATGTGGGGTCTTGAGTGCCTCCTGTTCCATGGATAGGCCACAGTTCTTCCCACCAAGTCCCAGAGAACAAAACGGGTTGCCTCTGCTTTTCTTTTATAGAAATAAGCTAACTCTTCTGGGCCAATCCCAAAACTGTCACATATTTCCAATTACTCACCACAAATGAAGGCAATAAGGCCATACCAGCTGGGGATAAAATCGTCCTTTTACTACAACCCTTTTCTATGACTTTCAACTCCTTCAGTTGATATAGGTTAAAGAAGGCATCATCCTATCTATCCCCAAATAACATGAGGAGAGAAGGATGCCTTTATTTCTCCTGTTTCTATAGTCCTTATTCCTTCCTGTCTGTCTTTCTCTATTTGTTTGAATTCCCACTTCCCTCTTATCCTATTTTCTTTCTTTCAGCTGCAGTGTATTTAGGAGAAAGTTTCTCTTTGTATAGGGGATGGAAGTTTAGAATAAATCCCAGTTAATCTTACAATAATCAGTAATGGCCAAGAGGGAAAGAGAGCCATGCTCACTGTCAAGTCAAAATTAGGTAGTACTGAACATAATATGGAATCTGCCATTAGAGATGGTTGAGGTACTCAGGACAGTTGTTACTGCGGTTCAGGCCTACCCGGAGATAGCATATGATATCGTTTTGATATCAAACCATTCGGCTTTCCTCTGCCACCCCGCTCCACGTGTTTGCGAGGCCTCCGGACAAGCACGTAAACAGACGCGGCTGATAATTGCTGGACATTCCATTCTCCACCTAGGCAGGCCGGACAGAGCTGGTTTGTCGCTTCAGGGACCTCTCCAGCAAACACCCTTTTGCTTATGCGCTATACTAACAAAGGCGCCCTGCCCCAAGCAGGTAACCTTACAAAGCTGCACTAAGCGCTCCGCATCTGCATACTGGCTACACTATTGTTAAATCGGCGTTAAGCCTATCATGCTAAACTCTGACCTTTCCAAAGCTTTGTCCCGCTCCTAAATCTCATTGTTCTCACCGAGTAAGGTATGGTCTGCAGTCAATTCACCCTATATAAACCCCCGATTCCGAGACCTTCCTCAGACCGCTTGGATCGCTCCTGAGTTCCATCTAGCCTTGCCGCCGCTCCGCTTGGCGAGCTGCCCCCTCAGTTCCCGTAACTGAGCCCGCTCAACCCAGGATCACTCCGGACTTCCATCTCGTCTTGCTGCTGCTTTGTCTGGTGAGCTCCCCCAGCAAACTGCGCTGAGCCTCCTCCCTGCACCCCAACGAACTCTATCCTCATATCTCTCCAGGACTACGAGACAGGTGTCGTATCACCCATTTCCCTCTGAAAATCCCTATTTCCAATTCTTTAGTTAGCTGTGTGACTGTGTTGTCTTTAATGTTTGTCTGTATTTAATAAAACATTGTTTTTGCTACTCTAAACCGTCTGACTGCTTGACTGACCTGACCCTGTAGATGCTGGGTTGCAAGATCTTGCTAAGTTACCCTGCCTCTCACTAGCTTTAGTGAGTGCTCCAGCTAATTTTCCCCAAGGTGTTGTTGTTTGGTTATTTAGGTGTCCCTCCCGGGATCCCCAGAGATCAGGGTAACAGAGTGCTGTGGTACATGAGGAATGAGATTCATTCTTTAACCCAGACCAGTTTTGTTAGAATGTTCTGGCCAACATACAAGTGGTCCACACCAGGTTTGAAACTGGGCATCTGAGAAGGAAAGGCCAGCTGGTTTGTTGCTTTGACAAGTGAAGGAACTTCATGTAAGGGTTGGGTCTGTGACTGAGTCCTTGCAGAATTCCAAAGATCCTGGTTTTGACTCTGTTCTTTGCAGAATCCTACCCAGTACCTCAGACCCAGCTGGCTGCTCAGATGCAAGGCAGCTGGAGGAGCTAGCTATGTAAGGGCTAGGTTACTCTACAGCCTTTGCCACAGCCACAGGGTCTTTTGTGCTGCCTGTAGCTTCTCCAGACATCTTGGTAGTTCAGACCTTTCTGACTGCTGATCTCTGACCCCTGACTTGTTCCCTGGACCTGCCTCTTGCCGTTTTGGACTCTTGACACCAGGTAGATTTCTGCTGCCTTGGGCTCTTGTTAAGCTCTGACCCCTTTCCTTCTGACCTAGTGTCTGTTCCTTGTCCAAGCCTTGGTGCCTGCATCTAATATCCTCGCTGCCCATTCCCCAGACCTTGACATTTCACTATAATAACATTGTTATTGTTAACTGCCTGTCAGCTTCAATGGAAGGTGAAACTGCCCAGATGAAGGAATCAGGGACCATCTCATGATCTTGCCCTATGGCAATCTTCCTATATCCTCTGCCCAACCAGACATTAAGAGATTGTCATGACTCCCATCAATGTGTTGTCACCTAAGAGTTAAGACAATCAGCCCATTCTGGACTCCTCTGTCAATCTCATGAGAAAGCTGCTTTATTTGTGCACCTCCATTAGGATAAAGAAATAGGGTACATAAACCCTAGCTTTAGCCCCAGCAAATTGTAGTACATTGGACATAGTGCCCAGACAGCTGTTCCTCTGTGCTACCCTCAGATGCTGTCTGAGCCCCTCCACTTTGGCCTTCTTCTTCAGGACTGGTTACTATCACCTGTTCTGCCTCTAATCTCTCTCTATCCAATCTTTCTTGCATCACTTTCCTTGTATGGTTCTTAAGAATGTCTGCCTTCTTGTGTGTTTGTCAATCCAAATAAAATACTTTGTCTAACTTTAAACTGGAATCCTAACTACAGTTAGTACTGGTATACACAGCTGTTACCCTCCTCTCACAGACTCCCTTGGCTACAATTCCCTCAAATTCTATGAAGACGCTGGCATTGTGGGTGGACCTCAAAGTGCCCTACCTCTTAGGGTAAAAATCCATTGATCCAGTACTTTCCCATTCATGGAAAAGGTGTGTGACAGTATCCTTGAGGTTGTTGTTTGACATGTCTTCAAGTCAACTCTATCTCTTGGTAACCCTATCCTAGGGTTTACATGATAAGAGTTATTCCAAGGAGGTTGGGCATTGCCTCCACTATAAGCTGAGAGGATGTGACCTGGCAGGGTCATCCAGTGAGTTTTTATGGCTAAGCTGGAATTTGAACCCTGGTCTCTTGAGTTTTTAGTATAATACTCAGACCACTACCCCATGCTGGCTGTGAGACATTGAGATAAGGCGGCTGCTGCTGCTGCTCTCTCCTCCTCCTCCTCCTCCTTCTTCTTTTTTAAATAGTGTACCACCGCTATATGGCTGTAACTTCAAATCAGTCATTTCTCTTTTTCTGCTAAAGAAAGGAACATAAAGTCTCAGGTCTCATTCTTGAGAACAAGACTGCTTTAGCAGTATTTACAAGCATGCAACTATTACTTGCCTTCAGATGATAGTGAAAAAGGGGAGGTTCCAGCTCAAAAATAAAAAGTTGCTGTAATATGGTTTTAATTATAGAGACTATGTACATTTTATCCATATGTAATTTATGTAATATAAAAAGTAATTATGATTGTAATTTGTTTTAATTTTCTGCTCATTTTTCCCAGTTACACACCTACTAGTTTTCAACTGCACATTTTTTTTTCCAACTGCAACCATCTGCACACTTAAAAGAAAACTCTGCAAATGTAGCTGGAAAGTAATGAATCATAGGTTGCACAGCTATAACAAATTAATTTTTTTTCTTGGTAACAAGAAATAACAAAGTAACATTTGAAGAGTAAAATAATGAGAGGGAATTATAGGTTACAGTGGGAGAGTGGGCAATATAATCAAGTGAATTGGTAGAATGATTTTAATTAGTTACAGAACGTATTACTTATGAAAAGTAACTTCCCACATTCTTTCTTGGAATGTGCAAAGAGTGAAAGGAACTGAAATGTCAGGACCAGTTACAATAAAATTATAAGATGGAGAACTCCTTCACCTGGAAGGGATCTGAGATTTATAGCTTGTTACACCACCTTTTTGTGTCCTCCTCCTCTGGTATAGAAACATGTGAGTACTTTATTCTTTCTCTCATTTTCCCAATTGTCCTCTATCTGTTCACATCAACGTTACCCAAACTGGATCAGGACATCTCAAGTTCTTCTGTTCCCTTTAGACCTTCAGATCCATGTTCCTAGTCCTCAGCACTTTGCCTGTTTACTAAATTAGCAACCAACATTTCCCCAGCTTTGGAAATATTTTCTTTACCACCTCCTCTCTTTTTTTTAAGCCTCCTTGTTTGTTCAAGCTTAACTGATTGCTCTGCATCAGAAGCATAGGGCTGGGTAATGTCATGTATTTCATAATAAAACTCAAGTTCTTGGATGCAGGTCTTAGTAGCTAATATTTCCCTTGATAGAGGCAGAAAGTACAACCTCCCACTCCCAAGAAAGACTTATGTTTACACCTAAAGTCATAGAGTTGGAAGAGATCTCAAAGGCAATCCAGTTCCCAACCCCCTGCCATGCAGGAACTCACATCAAAGCACTTGGCTATTCAGCCTCCGTTTAAAAACCTCCAAAGGAGAATCCAGCACACTCCGAGGCAGCATATTCCACTGCCAGACAGCTCTGACCATCACGAAATTCTTCCTGAGGATTAGGTGGAATCTCTTTTCCTGCAGCTTGAATCCATTGCTCCTTGTCCTAGTCTCTGGAGCAGTGGGAGACAAGCCCGCTCCCTCCTTGACATGACATCCCTTCAAATGTTTAAACATGGCCTCTTAACCTTCTTTTATGCAGACTAAACATACACAGCTCCCTAAACCACTCCTCATAGGGCATGGCTTCCAAACCCTGAGAGTGAACTACATGCATACCCTTGCATTTCAGGGAACACATGTGATGAGAGATTTGTGCAGTTCTACAATATGGACAGACACTCATCATGAAAGTAAGTACACATAGAGAGATCTGTGCATAGCATAATACTCAGTTTATTAGAATCAGTATGACTACAGTTGTATATAAAGAGTCGATAGATTCCTACACTATGGAGACTTACGTATTGGTTGGGTTTTGCATCCCTTGTATTGAACCAAGACACCTAACGTGAAACTTAATGTAAAAATAAATGCATATTAACACCTACTGTTACTACTGAGGCCATCTCCGCACTACATTGTTATAGTGTTATTATTCCACTTTTAACATCCTGAGGAATTCTGGGGCTTGTAGTTTACTGAGGCCAAAGAGTTCTCTGCTTGAGAATTCTAAATGCCTCTCCCTGAACTGCAAATCCCAGGATTCCATAGGATGTTGAAAGTTGAATAATAGCAGTACAGCAGTGTAGGGCAGAAATGGCTTGAATCTGCTGATATGTAATAGGAACTTCATCCCCGACACCACTGCCTTGTTGCCTTATTCTTTGCCTTCCTCTATGCTTGACAAGTTTTCTGCATTGTCACAAACGAGTACAATTTGAAAGCCTTGTTATCACCTCATTCACATGCAAGCAATGGAGGATCCATCAATTAACCAGAGGCTAAGGTGGATTGCTGCTTCTCATCTGGAAAAAGTAGCAAGATTGCTCCTCTGTCCCCCTCCCCCCAACACTGGGAATGCAATAGCAGCAGCATTTCTAGGACGATGACAAAAGTACTGCCAAGGGCACTCTGGAGCTCTGGTGCTTTTAGTTTCAGAAATTAATTACTACCTGTATATGGAAGGCTATTTTCAAGGCATCAAGAGAGAACAGACTTCTCCAAAGAAACATTCTGGACAGCCCCCTCACCTTGCCCTAGGATGTTTTACCTTCGCTCTGAAAAACCTCTCCTTGGGGAGTGATCATGTTTGAAAGGTGAAATCAAAGACGTAAATATTTACCGGAGGAAACCAATTTCATGTCGTTTCAAACTAAATTGCTTTTTAAGGGTGGGGAGGGAGGAAGGAAGGAAGGGGGGAGCAATGCTTCAGTGGGAGCAGTAAGTTCCAAGAGAACTTGAGCTGCGAGGTGAATGGAATTTTAAGAAGAAGCTCCCAATAGATTCCTCTTGACAATGCTAAGGTTGTCTGAAGGTGCGGACCTTATCTGCCATGCAAAGAGCTAACACCTTTTCCGCACTTGTTAATATACTGCCCAAATAACGCTGGCTTTGGAATGATATTTGTATCCCTGCCAATGTTGCTGTCACAGTGTCAGAGAGGAATTTATCTAGAAGCTGTTAAAATCCTTTTTTTATTCTAGACTTAAGAAGCTCTTGGAGAGATAAAGATTTATTTCGCTGTAGACCATAGGACTCTGGCATACTAACGAGTTATGGGCCGCATCGAAAGAGCTCTTAAGAAATTGGCTTCCTGTCATCATCATAATAAAAAAAATAATTTTTGTGCTATCTGATTCTGAGGAAACCAAGTTGCCTTGAAAACATACTTACATCCAGCATTACCAGTTATCATTACCTTTGCTCACTGATTTCCGTGGCGTTTATGCACAATGAATTTTAGCTTGATTGTGGCCAAGGGAATGTGAGGTTGAATGCATGGGTGTGAAAGCTGGATGGTGAGTAAAACTGACAGGAATAAAATCAATGCATTTGAAATGTGATGCTGGAGGAGAACTCTACAGATATCATGGACTGCCAAAAAGACAAATGAATGAGTTCTAGAATAAATCAGGCCTGAACTCTCCCTAGATGACTAAACTGAGGCTGTATACTTTGGAATATCATGAGACAATGTGACTCTCTGGAAAAGACAATAACGCTTGGGAAGGTCATAGAATCATAGAGTTGGAAGAGATCACAGGGGCCATCCAGTCCAACTCTCTGCTGTGCAGGAACACACATCAAAGCATTCCTAACATATGGCCATCCAGCCTCTGCTTAAAAACCTCCAAAGAAGGAGACTCTACCACACCCCTCAGGCAGCATATTCCAGTGCTGGACAGCTCTGACTGTCAGGAAGTTCTTCCTGAGGTTCATGTGGAATCTCCTTTCTTGCAGTTTGAATCCATTGCTCCTTGTCCTGGTCTCTGGAGCAGCAGAAAACAAGCCTGCTCCCTCCTTGACATGACATCCCTTCAAATATTTAAACATGGCTATCATGTCCCTCTTAACCTTCTCTTCTGCAGACTAGTCATACCCAGGTCCCTAAGCCACTCCCCCACAGGGCATGGCTTCCAAAAGCCTTCATCATTTTGGTTGCCCTCCTCTGGACATGCTCCAGCTTGTTGATATCCTTCTTGAACTGAGGTGCCCAGAACTGGACACAGTATTCCAAATGAGGTCAAACCCAATACAGAACAGAATGATACCATTACCTCTCTTGATCTAGACACCATACTCCTGTTGATGCAACCAAGAATCACATTGGCTTTCTTGGCTGCTGCATCACACTGCTGACTCATGTTCAGTTTGTGATCTACCAAGACTCCTAGAAGCATGAAATATAAGAGACAGGTTGTATTGATTCAATATAGGAAGTTACAGCCCTGAGTTGGCAAGACCTCAGCAGAGGCATTTGATGACTCTTGGAGTTTTCTCATTCATAGGTCACCTCAAGTTGAAATCTAGCTGGTGGTAAATAATAACAATCACCTTGTCAGCACTGGTTTTCATACTCTGGACCTCCAGGTCTTTTGGACTACAATTCCAGCCATTCTACCTTGGGGGCTCTGAGTTAAGATTCAAAATATTTGGAGAGCCCAAGTCTTGAGTATCTCTGAACTAAAGAGTGTCTTTATTGTTGTTGTGTACCATCTAATCAACTTCCTCTTATGATGACCTTATGAAAGAGACACCATCAAGAGCCCCGCTTACCAATTACCCTACTCAGGTCTTACAGATTCGGGGCTATAGCTTCTCTGACTGAATCAATTCACCTATAGTGCAGTCTTTCTCTTTTCTTACTATGTGTGCGTGTAAGCACTGTTTTATGAAGATTTGAAATGTCTGCTTCCTTTCCACTGGATATGTATGGAGACATCCTTTCATGTGTGAACTCCAGAGCACAAACTCTGTTCAGCCCATAAACCGTCCAGGAAGGGTGGAAGCAGCAAAGTCTAGGGACAAAAACCAGGCGACAAGTCCACCTCACAAAACCCTAACATTGAGCCTCCCACCTTTTCAATGGCTCTGTTCCTCTGCTCACATCTGTATGCCTGCCTGGTGCATCACAATGTGAGGAAGGACACTGTTTATTGCATTAAAGAGAAATATTTTACAAGATCATATAAAAAGCGAGAGGGGCTGGGGAGAAGGAGTATGGCTCTGTTTTCCAAAGCTGAGTGGAGAATAGGCGGCATGCCTCACTGCTTCGAAATTAGATCACAAATTTTCTGGCTGATGGCAGCATCTTAGCATTCGCCCTGAAGTCAAAGATCTGAGCAAATTACATTTTAATATCCTATGTTCATTTGGCCATGCTGAAATTCCTTGGAAACAAAAGGAGTTGTGGGGAAATATACATGCATGGGCATCCTGTGGACTTTGGGGGCATCCTGAGGATGAAACTTCATCAACTCATATTGCGGAATTAGCTGGTGACACATGTTTTGCTATTAATTATACTTGTGTGCTCCTTACCCTGTTTGCTGGGGGTCCCGGGAGGGACACCTAAATAACCTAACAACAAAAACAACTTTGGGGAAAATTAGCTGGAGCACTCATTAAAGCTATCGAGAGGCAGGGTAACTTAGCAGGATCTTGCAACCCAGCGTCTACGGGTCAGGTCAAACAGTCAGATGGGTTAAAATAGTAAAAATGTTAATTAAATACAGACAAATATTAAAGACACTAAGAAATAACTAAGGAATCAGAGAATGACTTAGGGATCTTCAGAGGAAATGGGTGATACAACACCTGTCTCATAGTCCTGGACCTTGAGAGCGAAGTTGGGGTGTGATGAAGAAACTCGGCGCGATAGAGCGGCCTGAGCGATCCGGGGTTAAGCTCAGTTACTGGAACTGAGGGGAAGGTTGCCAAGCAGGGCAGCGGCAAGGCGGATGAAACTCAGGAGTGATCTGAGGAAGGTCTTGGAATCAGAGGCTTTTATAGGGTGAATTGTGACTGCAGGCCATGCCTTACTCAGTGAGAACAATGCTATTTAGGAGTGGGACAAAGCTTTGGAAAGGTCAGAATTTAGCATGATTGACTTAGAGCCAAATTAACAATAGGGTAGACAGTATGCAAATGCGGAGTGCTTAGTACAGCTTTGTCAGGTTTGCCTGCTCGGGGCAGGGAGCCTTTGTTAGTATCGTGCATATGCAATGAGGTGTTTGCCTGGAGAGGTCCTTGAAGCGACAAACCGCCTGTATCTGGCCTGCCTGGGTGGAGAATGGAATGTCCAGCAATTATCGGCCGTGCCTGTTTACATGCTTGTCCGGTGGCCTCACAAACACGTCGGGGTGAGGTGGCAGAGGAAAGCTGAATTGTTTGATATCAAAGTGATATCGAGTGCAATCTCCGGGTAGGCCTAGACCGCAGTAACATGCTCTTAAGACCATGTCTTTACTTCTACCATTTTCATTGCATTATTTGTACAAGAACCTTGTAGCGTAGATTAGTTTAAGAAAGTTTGATTGGCTCAGGTTAGCCAGTCAGCTTTATTTTTTGTTGTCCTTAAGTCAACTTTGACTTATGGTGACCCTATGAAGGAGAGAACTCCACAATCCCTGTTCATCAACTGCTTAGCTCAAGTCTTCCAAACTCACACTGTGTCTTCCTTGATTGTGTAGCTTGATTGTGTAGCTCCTTTCACCTCTGAGCACCTCAGCAGCTAAATTTTCCTTTAGGCTTCAGTCCAGTTGCTTCATTAAACCCAGTCCTATTCATACTTGTCCTCTGCTCTTCCTCAGGAGCTGGTTGAGTGCTTTCTGACCTGGAAGTCTTGTCTTCTGACACTGTCTCTTTATTCACCTGGGATTGTCTCATCATGGGGTTTTCAAGGTAAAAGGCTTCAGGAGTGATTTACTGTTGCCTCCTTCTGCACGTGCTGGCTCTTTTAGAGTTAGCTACGGTGCCACTAAGCACTACTTAAATCCCCTAAATTTACTTGGGAGCTAAGCAGGGTCAGCTTGGTTTAGTACTTGGGTGGGAGACTTATCCTAAGAAGTCGGGGACATTGGGCTCCACCTGCAATGCCAATGCCAATACCTAATTCTCTCTGGCCTTATGACCTAAACATATCTCAAGTCAGCTTTACCCCACAACACACCTTTGGTCAGCATGTTCTCAATCATGTTTTCCAGTCATTAATATATCCAATTATGAAAATAGCACATCCTGCAGGAGGGAGGATATAGGGTACAATAGCAAGACTGCCAACAAATACAGATGCTGTAGGCTACGTTTCAGAGAAGGAACTGACAGAGCCACCTCTGAATATTCTTTGCCTTAGAAAAACCCTAAGAAATTCATGAGGTCACCATAAGTTAACAGATAACTTGAAGACACATACACATTCATGATGTCATTGATGTTGTCTCTTAGAGATCCTTTGCCAGTATCATTTCCAATTACTGCTGCTGCCTGGTAGCTGTTTGACCCATTTAGTCTGGCTCCTCAGGAAAAGCTTATCTGGCATGGGAGACCCTACCAGTAGCATTCAGCTTACCCTCTTGCTTCACAGAAGTACACAATCCCATGACCACAGAAGGGTAGTGTCAAGGTGGGAATCAGCTTCATAGTTCTGAATTTGAATTCTGATCTCTGCCATCTTCATCCATCATCTTCAGTCACAGACAATGCTGGAGTTTGACCAGTGATATTATGGAGTTATAATTTGCAGGGCTGAAGAGCCAAGACATTTTCTTTAGCTGGGATAAAGACATCATCTACTGTGACCTCCCTGTCCCTCAGCTTTCTTGTTCCTTTCTAAGCTTAGCTGCAATTCTCATAGCATTCATGGAGGAGCAGAGGAGGAATGGATGTTCTTAAAAAGAAGCAACTAACTATATTATAGACAGCTTTCCCTGTGAGCTATCCCTGTCCCAGCTGTCCCACTGACAGGAAGAGAACTAACTCATTTGAAATGTGGTGCCAGTTCTCAAGCTCTACACAGTGCTACTCCAGCTGGCTAAAGGGCTGTATCTTCCTATAGGCTCCTGCCCAGGGTCTAAGTCTTTGGGACGTTCTGTTGATACCACCACCTTCACAAGCACAGCTGCTGCAAAGAATGGAGAGGGACTCCTTGGTGGGTGCTCCAAGAATTTAGAACTTCCTCCGTAAGGAGGCTAGTATGGTTTCCTCCTTTGTGTCCTTCTCTCAACAAGGGATTTTTTTTTTTTATATTCCAACAGGCTTTTAATAAGTGACTGCAAGAGCTTTCTTTCACAGTATGTAGTTTTACTGATTTCTATCCTTTGTCCTTTATGGATTTGTTTTTAAGGGTTTTGATTCTAGGGACAGCTGAATTGCATTTTAACAGTTATTTTTTTGTATGTTTTTAGTTATGTCTCTGTGAGTGCTTTCTTTTTTCATTGCATTTCTTTCAAGATTACAGAATATAGTTCTCAAATACATTACTAAACATTGAAAATATCCGTCTAATTGTCGAACTCTCTTTTTTGTCCTCATTCTCCCCTTCTTTCTTCATTCTTTTCTTCCTTCGTTCTTTTCTTAAATATCTAATAATCAATCTGACAGGTAACCAATTGTAAACTAATATATGATAACAACAACAACAACAAACAAAAAAAATACAATAACAATAATACTAATACCAATAAACATATAATCAATCTAATAACCACATCCATTAATTTTAAATATTTTATAGAGACTATTAATTAGGATATCTTTATATTATCTTAACTGCAATATATAACACTCCATGGAAACTAGGCTATCACAATTTAGCTCTATATAATTATTTTTACTTACTATTTTATAACCATTTCATAGACTTGCCTATTTCAATTATCTACACTTGTATATCAAAATATGAAAACTTCTTCCCATTTTTCCTTCCATATATTCTTAATTGGTTCCCATTCCTTATTCACCTTATCTATACTTTGATTATCACTTATATATGCAGTAAGAATATCCATTTGGAACATATCAAATAACTTAAAGCAACCAATCCTCAATCGTTGGGATCTCTTTATCTTTCCATTTAGAAGCATATAAGACCCTTGCTGTGGAAACCATATATAATAATAAATGACCATATTTCTTTTGCTGTGGACCACTAAGTCCCTTACACATATTTAATAAATATAACTCTGGATACATAGGAACATCTATCCCTATAGTTTTCCTAACCAAATCATGTACACTTTTCCAAAATAATTTAGCTTTTTTACATGTCCACCAGATATGATAAAACGTTCCTGGCTCTTTTTGTAAGTGCTTTCAACTGGATTTGTCTGAGTTTTTGTAAGCTGTCTCTGGTCTGGTTTTGAGGAAAAGGTGGGATAGATATGAATAATATTTGAAGTGAGCATTCTACTTGGGACATAGATCTTTGTAAATGGCCTCATGTGTGTGCAAAACTGAACTGAATAATTGTGCAGCAGGAGGCACACAAAAGGCACACAGAAATATCCATATTCACCTAAGGACTGCTGTGACATTATTGTGTATGGGCATCTGTTGTGCAATGGAGCCCTGGTGGCGCAGTGGTTAAATGCTGGTACTGCAGCCAAAAGGTTGTGAATTCAATCCTGCCAGGCTCCAGGTTGACTCAGCCTTCCATCCTTCCGCAGGTTGGTAAAATGAGTAGCCAGCTTGTTGGGGGAAATTAGCTAACATGTTGTAAACCACTTAGAGAGCACTTAACTGATAAGCGGTATAGAAATACACATGCTATTGCTATTAGGTAATGGTAGCCAGTGGAGTGACTGATGTGCCCTGGCCCAAGGCACCAGGGGCACTGATTCACATCTGGCCGTTCCTCAGTGCACATCTGGACAGTGCCTGGGAATTGCTGGAACACAGCAGGAGTGTACAATGTCCATCAGTGCATGGATGCACTGTTGCTACCTGGACGCACATCTTCACAATTCACTAACAGCGTTTTGCTGTGTTTCTGCAAATAATAATAATTTCTTACCAGTCTCTCCCTATGGATCAAGGTGAGGAACAATGACAGGCTAAAAGACAGCAACAGATAGACACATAACACCAGTTAAAAAGAGCATAACATTAGTTAAAAAGCATAGATAGATAGATAGATAGATAGATAGATAGATAGATAGATAGTACTCCTTCCACATTTGCAAGGGTGGGACACAGAACCCTGACGAAAGTGGAACAATCACAAATAACTCCCCTATCTACTCTGCTGAAGCTCTCTCTTTTCCTGTTCCCATGCAAAGTGGGAGGGATGAGAGGTTCCCAAGATCCTTCCTTTTGTTCTCTGGAGTTCCCCCTTCCCATGCATTTAGCCCTAGCACAGAGAAAATGGATGGGAAGTGGGGGGACTCTGGAGGAGAAAAGGAAGGCTCTTTGAAGCCTCCCCCGCCCGATTCCCATCCGTTTTGCCTCAGCACATGTTCTCTGCAGTGGGGCAAAAGGCTTGGGAAGGGGAGGGGGAAACTCCGTAGGAAGAAAGTAAGGCTTTTTGGAGTCCCACCCCACCCTATTCCCTTCTGTTTTGCCTCAGCATGAGATGTCTGTGCTGAGGAAAATGCATGGGAAAAGGGAAGAGGAGAATGGAGCGGGGGAGCATGCATGCTTGTGAATAATCAAATTCAAGAAAGTAAAAGCCTTGAATGTGGAGGGTGGACTCTGTGTGTGTGTGTGTGTGTGTGTTTGTCTGTCACTGTCCCTCTATACACACACACACGTATATGTGTATGCATGCATATATATATATATAAATAAAAAAACCAATTCATACTTTAAAACCTGTAACTTAAAAACCATCTGGATAGGCCTGCTGGAAGAGACTGGTCTTTAGTGCTGTTTTGAACTCAAGCAGTGCATCCAGCTGTCAAATCTCTTCTGGCAGGTCATTCTACAGTTTAGGGGCAGCTGAAAAAAAATTCTTCTAGGTAAGAGAAAAATTCTTCTAGGTCAGAGTTACTAGCCTGGTCCTGGCTGACTGAAGTAACTATGGATTTGTAAAGTTACAAAATGTAGACTGTAATGTAGAATCTTGGCCAAGGATGATGATGATGATGATGATGATGATGATGAGCAGTGCCAACCTCCTATTCCTTTTCACTACACAGTCAGAGTTTTTGCAACAACTAATATTCAAAAATATTCTATCATTCTGTTTTGCACAATGAACAGAAAAGCTCTGAGTCGTTTTTTTAAAACCAATCAAGTATTTCCCGAAGCCTGCGAGAACAGCAGCATTTGTTCTTGACATACCGTGCCTACTGGGTCAATGGATGTATTTTGACACCTTCTATCTTGTCAACAGCATTGTTGGTGGCCCCGACAAATGAGAAAGCAATATTTACTGATTTCGTTATGGTCCCAAGGACTTTAATTCCACACATAAAGTGAGTCCAAGGCTTCTTTTATTGCTGTGAAATCAAAAGGACCTTTAGTATATAGATCACGATACAGCTGGGATGATAAGTACAGTTGTATATTTGTGTCATTCCATTGGAAGTAACTTGGAAGTCATCATGTAACAAATAACTATTTACTTATAATGAGTTCCTTTTTCAAACTATGAAGGTATAACTGCATTGCAGTGCAATTGTAAGTTAACAAAGGGAAGGAGGCTTTCTGCCTTACATTTTGGCATCCTCTGATGGTGCTGGAGAAGGGGTGGGTGAGTGGGAGTGTCATCCAGAATTGTGAAAGCACCCAGTTGCTGAGTGGAATATTACATGTTGATGCATGTTTTTGTAATCTCTATGGACCTTTCCACACTACACTGTTATAGTGCTATTATTCCACTTTCAACATTCCGTGGAATTCTGGGGTTTGTAGTTTACTGAGGCCAAAGAGCTCTCTGGCTGAGAATTCTAAAGGCCCCTCCCTAAACTGCAAATCTCAGGATTCCATAGCATGTTGAAAGTGGAATAATGGCACAGTAACAGTGTAGTGCGGAAAGGCCCTAAAGTTATTGGTTTGGCCCTGTGGGTGGGGAAACCCTACAGAAGAGCTGTACTTGCTGGTTGAGTCCAGAAGAGAGGGAGAGCTGGGAAGGAGAGTAGCTAAAGCTCCCAGAGACAGAAACTAGAGTCCTTTTCATCTTGAATAAGAGAGTGGCATTTTCAGTTAGTATTTAGGAAAGGAATAAAAAAAGGTAAATTACTTACAGTGGAATTTCTATTATGCTTTGCTGTTGTTGTAGTGCACCTTCAAGTCATTTCAAAATTATGGTAACCCTAGAGCAAGTCTACTGTGGGGTTTTCCTGGCGAGATTTGCTCAGAAGAGGTTTGCCTTTGTCTTTCTCTGAGGCTGAGAGAGGATGACTTGCTCAGGTTCACTCAGTGGGTTTCCATGGCTGAATGGGGATTTAAACCCTGGTCTCCAGAATTGTAGTCCAGTGCTCAAACTACTACAGTACACTGGCTCTCACTATTATGTATCACCACCCATTTAATGTCTTTTACTTAGGGGCTTTTAGAGTTGCATCCAAATGTTTCAGTATAATTGAGCTGCACAGGTAGAAGAATGCTGCAATCAGGTCCTGAACTAGCACCTCATTGGGCGCTTGCACATTTTTCAATAGTTTCTATTTGTCAACTTTAATCTATAATTTGCTATATTATAAAAATATATATATTGGTACTTAAATGTGATTCTTTTTACAATATTCTATTACAGTTGGCCTCAGAACCCAGAAAGAGATACTGACCACTGAAGGTACAGCTTAGGACAGTTCCTTTTTTTAAAGGTCAGATCCCAGATTCCCCAACCAGCATGGCTACTGGATAGAAAAGTTCTGTCTTTCATCCCACAGCCACATTGGTTGGGGGATTCTGGCAGTTGTGGTCCTATACATATATTAGTGTTTTCAGACTCTGGTTAGTGTGCCCATGTGTGGCACTTGTGGATAACTATGTGCATATCCATTAAAACCTCCCACTGCTGAAACCTGGGCCTTTGCCACACTACACTATTATAGTGCCATTATCCCACTTTCAACATCCTATGGAATGCTGGGTCTGCAGTTTAGAGAGGGCCATTTAGACTTCTCAGCCAGAGAGTTCTTTGGCCTCAGAAAACTACAAACCCCAGAAATCCACAGGATGTTGAAAGTGGAATAATAACACAATAATAATGTAGTGCAGAAATGGCCCTAATGAGTGTGCCGCAATTTTCTCTTTTTTGGCCATCCACTGGCTCCTGGCAGTAGTCCTAGCAATGTAGTTACTCCAAAAATATATTTAAATACTTTAACTTTCAATCCTCCATATTTTAAACTTCATTCCTATTTATGTAGCCTATTCATGTACATATGCTTATATACATAGGAAGAAATATTTTTGCCCATTTATTTACATATGCCATTTAATTTTATCTATTTTTAATTCCATTACTCTATCTGCCTATCTATCTATCTATCTATCTATCTATCTATCTATCTATCTATCTATCTATTTGTTGGCCCTTGAAGAAAGACTCTTGCCTGAAAACCATCAACTCAGAAGTAAATTGCTTCTTTTGCA
This sequence comes from Ctenosaura bakeri, assembly GCA_948474755.1. NCBI lineage: Eukaryota > Metazoa > Chordata > Lepidosauria > Squamata > Iguanidae > Ctenosaura > Ctenosaura bakeri. Next base: position 20,258 of record CAOLHI010001356.1, on the reverse strand, counting down.
GTACCTGTTTTCCCCTTTTTCTCTCCTATATTTTGCACAGTTTTGCTAGTAAACTACTCTTCGCTTTTGCTGTTTGAAAATAAAATGCTCTGTTTACAAACTATGAAAGTTTAATTGGCAAATGAATCAAAAAGGACTATGAGAGGTCAGTACTGCACATTCTAAAATAAAAAGGATTAAGAACTCGTCACCACTCTGTTATGGTGCTATGATTCCACTTTTAACTGCTGTGGCAACATCCTGTGGAATCCCTAGATTACCAATTTAGGGAGGTGTATTTGAAATTCTCAGCAAGAGCTCTGGTGTCCCACCAAACTATAAATCACAGGATTCCCTAGCATTTTGTCATGGTAGTTAAAGTGCAATTGTAGTAATATAACTGTATACAAGCATAACTGAGTTAACAAAACGTCTGGCAAAGACAGTTCGTTTTATGCTCCCAATCTTTTTTCTTTTCTCCTTTTCCTCTGTCTAGCTGGAATTTTTTTTAGCAGTATCAGCACTGGAAGGGAGGTGAAAAAGAAATGGTGAAACATAGCCTTTTCCTGTTGGATTGTAGCAGCATGCCTGCAGTAAACAGTGAAAGAAGCTTTGAGCTTGGAAAGGGCAGGAGAAACAGCATCTATCTCCAGAATCCATACTGAACATGCATGGACAGCAAAACAGAGAGAAAAGAAGAAAGTAGATAAGATTGCTTTACCACCTACCCCCAACATGGTAAAAAATGATAGATCTGTAAGCTTGACTTCCAAAATGCAAACCTTAAGAAAAGTATACCTAGTGGGGGGGGGGGGAGTAATCTCTGGATGAATTTTCTAAAGACCCATCAAATGATCTTTAGAAGGTTCAAAATGTTTTTATTTATTCATGCAAGGTTGCTTGACCTGGTTCATTTCACACATAGATACTTTTAGTTTTAAATAAAAAGTTTGCTGAAACATGCTGAACTGCTCTTTCCCCTCCGCCCCGATGGAGGAACCTATCCCTATTCTTTCCATGTTATTTCTGAACTGGTATCACATTTCGGGAAGAAATCACGCCCAGGAACACATCAGACTCATTAACTGAAGTATACCTATAGTGTGAGAAAAGCATTTTGTTGATGCATTTTGAATGAAGGTGCTCTTTTAAAGGAGATGTTAAGGTCATAAAAGGGCAGCAAGGGTGGAAAATGAAGATGCTAGCAAAGATCTTCAGAACTGGCCTTGAAATGGCCGCAATCCTATTTGACTTAAAGACATAATATGTGTCTGTGTGTCTGTGCGGGTTGGGAGAGAGAGACCCTCCTCTTTAAAAATCCTTTGGCTTCAATGGGATTACTTTCACAGAAGACATGTCGTCAACAGGGGGCTAATATACTAACACTTGACTAGCTAACAGCAGCTCTGGATATAAAGACTTGTGTCACAAAGGGCACTTTTCTATTATTTTATGTTTTGGTCTCCAGCCACATGAAACGGACTTTGAAGATATTTATGGATCAAGTGTGGAAAGTATAAAGAGGATCCTCACTAAAAGGCGACTCAGCTGTGACATTTTCATCGTAATTGGTGCCTTGGAGGAGTCAGTGGAGAGTGAAAAGTTCCAAGGTTTTTTTTCCTGTATTATAGTGGCGAATGTTGGGACCCTTCTTCATTACATGCTTCTCACCCAAAGAACACCAACTGTTTCTACTTCTATGCAGTGTTGTCACTCAGTATGGTAAATCATGGTGTCACTCCTATGGAGCATTTCCCACCCAGCAGCCAGAATTCTAGGTGTCCCAGTTTATTGCCATGTAGACCTGCCCTCTGGGCATCCTGATCCAGCCACCTGACTCTGCATGCACAAAGGGTCTGGGGATCTCGTCCAGTCATAAAAAAAGGGGGGGGGAGTTGTGTTACATGAAGCTTTATGGATTTTTGTGGTGGGTGAGAAAGAAGGAGCAGGTAGCCATGTTGGTGTCGTCCCCATGATGGTGTCACCCGATATGGTTGTCAGTATGCATAGCCCATAACATATGTTGGATGCATATTGAAATAATGTATTGTAGTCTCTGTAGAAGTATGGCTGTAGAATTCCATTAGGCTTAGATCCTTTTTGCACCACGCTGTTATAGTGCTATTATTCCATTTTCAACAACCTGTGGAATTTTGGGGTTTGTAGTTTACTGTGGCCAAACAACTCTCTGGTTGAGAAGTCTAAAGGGCCCCTTCTCTAAATTGCAAACCCCAGGATTCCATAGGATGTTGAAAGTGGGATAATGGCACTATAATAGTGTAGTGTGGCAAAGGTCCAGGTTTCAGCCGTGGGAGGTTTTAATGGATATGCACATGGTTATCCACAAGTGCCACACATGGGCACACAAACCCTAGAGTCTGAAAAAGTTAATATATGTAATAGTTATTATATGTAATATATGAAAATAGCACTATAACAGTGCAATGTGAAAAGGCCCTCAGTGTATGTCTCAGTTTCCAATGCTAATTGATGGCTACAACAATGTACCCTGTTTGCTGGCATATAAGACTCACTTTTTTTCCTGAAAAATACTGTTTAAAAATAGGGAGCATCTTATACGCCAGTGCGTCTTATATGCTCGTAAATAGTATTTGCTGGCATATAAATGGGGTGTGTCTTATATGCTGGTGCCTCTTATATGCCGGTAAAATGGTATCTGTTTCGAGCCTGCCTATATTATTACGAAATATTAATTGGTCAATTGCTTTATTGCCCATTGCTACAACGTATCCTGTGAGAGGAGAAGATCAGAGTTGGAGAAAGTGTAAAGGCTAGTGCTTGGAGAACCTGGTGTCTCCAAAATAAAAGGCAGGAATGTGCTTGGGTCAAGGATGAGAAGTGGGAGCCAAACATGGGTCTGGGAACTGTCTGAGAAGTGGGGTGATGTCAGATTTATGATCCTCTCCAATCGCAACTTTGTACTTCTAAATTTTGGAATTGTATTTATAAAAGATGTGAGCTCTATGTCTGCTTTACTTTTGGCAACTTTGGAAGAAGGGTGCCATGTTGCCTGCATTTTCTACAAATAAATACTACTGTCTACTTCAGAGTGAAGTTTCTGGAGGATAGGTTATCCAGTGCATTACAGTGGTCCACACGCTCCACACCCACTAGTGATGCCACTCTTCTGTGTTTAAAAATAGCAAAAGAACAAAGGAACTGGTAGCTTAGCTAGCTGGTTGGTTCAAATCTACACCTACAGTTTAGCTTCATTACTCACACTCACTGCTTCAACTTCCTATCCACACTATGCAATTCTAAACATTTGATATAATTTTGAACTGTCATGGCTCCATGCTATTGGATCCTGGATTTTTAGTTTGGAGAGGTTCTTAGTATTCCCTGAGAGTGAACCTTGGTCTGTAGCACAGCACTAGATCTCTTTGAGGACTTCTCCAATCTACAAATCCAAAGATAGATCCATGACAGTTAAAGCAAGATCAAACTGCTCTTGTGCAGTGTGGATCACAAGGTTGCAGAAACTGTACAAGTAGAGATGGTCCCAAATCTTCTCTTTAGGTTCTTGCAAAAGACTGCCTTAAATGAGAGGGGAACTCTATAACTGTTCAAGTTCTTCCTCTGGCTCAAGTTTTTTTAAAAAAAGGAAAGTGCATGAAAGCTTGTTGTCATTAATTACAAGTAAATGAGCTTTGACTTATGGTGACCCTATGAATGAGATGTTCCCAGGATACCATGCCATCAAACAGCCATGCTCAGTTCTTGCAAATTCAGGACTGTGGCTTTTTTGGCTGAGTCTATCGACCTGTCCTGCAGTCTTCCTTTTTTCCTACCACCAGCAAAGTGGTAATTATGAGTTATTATAAATTTTTCTGAAGAGTCATGCCACCTTATGATATGGCCAATGTATGACAGCCTCACTTGGGTCATTCTGGCTTGTAGGGATAGTGATTTGCTCTAGGACCCATTCATTTGTCTTTTTAGCAGTACAGGCAATCCATTGAAGTCTTCTTCAGCACTACATTTCAAATGAGTTGATTTTCTTCCTATCAGCTTTCTTCACTGTCCAGCTTTCACAGCCATACAGAGAAATTAGAAACATGATGTTGTGGACAATCCTAACTTCATGTTCAATGATATATCTTTACCCTTCAGGATCTTGTTTAGTTCCTTCAATAGCTGCTCGTCCAAGTCCTAGTCTTCTTCTAATTTCTTGGCCCATTTATTTGTCTTTTTGCAAGTCTGTAGACCTCTCACCCATACCACAGTTTCTTCCAGTCAGCATTCTTCACTGTGTAGCTTTCACAATTGTAAACAGAAAACAGAAAAGCCTACCCACCTTTAAGTAGGGATCACCATTATTTGGAGAATTCCTGTCCAAATTTTAACTCTTGGCAAATCTATATCACCTTCACCCATAGTCTCCTAGTCCTATCTTGTCATTCCACTTCCTTCCTCTCCAGAACCTTCTGCTACAGGTTCTCTTGGCTTCCTTTTTCAACACAACAGAGCTAACCATGCTGTATGTGTGTGTATCTATGTATGTATATGTGTGTGTGTATCTCTATATATGGTGATCCTATGAATGAGATGCTTATAAACATGTCATATGGGAGCAGATCATGTCTGCATGCTATGGGGCAGCTCTGATGTCAGTGGAGAAGTGACTTTCCCCCAGGTTTTAGGCTGAACTTTAATGGATCTGTCAATGGTGCTGAGCCTGATCCCAAAATGGCTTCAGTGCCATGGATAACTCCTGTAAAGCTAAGAGTAAAATTTAAGTCACCACCCATGTGCCACTGACTGAAACCCCCAGCTCCCACTGTGAATGCAGCTTCACTCCCACAGACCATATCAATAATGACATATCCCAGGCACACATTTTTTTATTCCAGAGAAAACCAGATAATAAATAAACATGGCCGTACACACCCCTAAAGGAAGCAACTTCTTCCAAATGCTCTTTCCTGTTCTCTAGAAAGTAAACCTATATAATAAAGTAAAAATCTCTCCTTTTCTCTGCGTTCCACCTGCATTTTGCTCCTGTTCTTTTCCTTATGTACATTTTTTTCCTATGTACAAAAGTTCATTTTCCTTAGTTTTACCCATTTTTGTACACATTTTTCACCCTGCCTAAGGTGTGTACTTTTGCATTTTTCAGATATGCATTTTGACTTGTGTACATTTATTTGTGTATAATTTTGAAAGGGCGGGGGCAACCTCACAATTTACATTTCTTTCCCAATGCCAGGAAAGTGATGTACGCTTTCATTAATATTTGTGCATGATTTCATTAGTAGCATTGCTGACAATGAAGGGGATTAATTCATTTCAAAAATGGGTTAACACAAATTTCTTTTCCATCTCTAGCTCTGTATTCTATCCAACCAAGACTAACCAGGGTGAAAACTGGAGCACATTCTGAGGTGATACCCAGATGAATATTCTTGCAAAAGAGATCCAGCTGGCTACTTCCTTGGTTATTTATTTATTTGGGTCAGCTGCTGAAAATATGTTTCTGTTTGTGTTTTTAAAAGCATTCCCTGGCAGTTGATTTGCATCATGAGCTGAAGGCAGTCTTAATATCGGATCAGGCTGCTATGACTACAGTGACTGTCCTAGTTTACTGTTGTATTTCTAGTGTAGCAAGGAGTTTTATTGTCATTTTTAATTACCCTTGTGCATCAGGTGCTGAATTGCAAAGATGTGCCTAAAAGTCTGCTATAAGTCTAACTTAATCTATGAACTGCACTTTGGGTTTACTGCCTTCAGACATTTGCAAGTGCACAAACCAATGCTTGGTTCTGTTTGAAATCAAGAAAGCGGTTGAAAAGATCCTATAAATGTTGTTGTTGTTGCTGCTGCTGCTGCATGCCTTCAAGTCATTTCTGACTTATGCGGACCCTAAGGTGAATCTATCGTTGGGCTTTATGGGGCTGAGAGTATGGACCCACCCTAGGTCATCTAGTGGGCTTCCATGACCAAGCAGAGAATTGAACCCTGGTCTCCAGAGTTGTCATCCAACACTCAAACAGCTACTTCACCCTGTCTCTCTAGGACTTAGTTGTATAACTATACAAATAAGAGTTTTTGTGAAGCCTCGGTTTTTGCTAGTCAGTATGAGCTTACTTTTAGCCATGTGTGTTCAAGTTGTTCTGTGTTAAACAATGTTGCATGGTGTCATATTTAATGCAATAACATATTTCATTAAAACCTTGAGTGTGTCTGATTAGATGGGTTTTCTCTGAAGAGAGATGTTGGCCCAAATCCTGGTGTTAGTTCTAACTAGAGTAGAGACATTCAGTCAAACCAACTGGCCCACAGACTTAGATCAACTGAGGAGATTCAGTCCGCTCCTCAACTGAGGCCTGCTCTGTATCACTGCCATCTGAAGCGCAACAGGTGTAAACCTGAGGTAGGGTCTACTTCGTGATGGCATGCCTGACTGTGGAATTTTTTTGCCCCAGATGATTCAGATAGCTTCCTTTCTCCTTCATTTTTGCTACGGATTTGCTCAAAGCATGGGAAAGCAACTTTTGTGGACTACAGCAATGCATCTCAACCTATCTGATGTGAGGAACTGATGATTTCCCCCTCAGTTTGCTAGAAACTGGTACCATATTTCTCTGCCATTGGCTACACTTGTCCCCCCCCCCCCGACCTCACCAGGCACCAGCAGTTGGTAGCTCAGGGACTGGCACTGGTCGGTGGACCATCACTTTGAGTAGTATTGGGCTATAGTGTCCGGAATCCATCATTCAGCATCCCTTAGTCATACTGACCATGCTGAGTGAGGGATTCTGAGAGCTGTAGTCCAAAACATAACTTTGCTAAGTTCTGCTGTTGCTTAGTGGCGCTGTGGTGGTGTAGTGTGGAAATGGCCTACGGAAATGTGTGCAAAATTATACATTTAGATATGCATTAGGAGGGGCAGCAAACACCGCAGAGGACAGGATCAGAATTCAAAATGATCTTAACAGATTAGAGAGCTGGGACAAATAAATGAATGAATTTCAAGAGGGAGAAGTATAAGATACTATACCTGGGCAGAAAAAATGAAATGCGCAGATATAGGATGGGTAACACCTGGCTTGAGTACGGTATATGTGAAAAGGATCTAGGAGTCTTACTATATCACAGGCTGAACAGCAGTGTTATGTGGCAGCTAAGAAAGTCAATGCAATTCTGGGCTGCATGAATAGGAGTGTAGTGTCTAGGTCAAGGGAAGTGATAGTATCACTCTATTCTGCTTTGGTCAGACCCAGCCTGGAACACTGTGTCCAATTCTGGGCACCACTGTTCAGGAAGGATATTAACAAGCAGGAACGTGTCTATATGAGGGCAACCAAAATGGTAGAGGGCCTGGAAACCATGCAGTCCTATCAGAAGTGACTTAAGAAACTGGGTATATTTAACCTGAAGAAGAGAAGGCTAAAAGGTGACATGATAGCTATGGCATGTCATATGGAGAACGGTGCAAACCTGTTTTCTGCTGCTCTAGAGACTGGGACAAAGAATAATGGGTTCAAACTTGAGGAAAAGCGATTCCAACTAAACTTTAGGAAAAAAAAATCCTGATGGTAAGAGCAGTTCAACAGTGGCATATACCACCTTGGAGTGTGGTGGAGTCTCCTTCTTTGGTAGTTTTTAAACAGAGGCTGGATGGCCATCTATCAGAAATGCTTTGATTGAAGGCCCTTGTGGTCTCTTCCAGCTCGATGATTCTATGAAATTTCAGGAAAAGAGATTTGATCTAAGCATTAGGAAGAACATCTTGATGCTAAGGGCAATTTACCAGTAGAATGTGCTGCTTCAGAGTGTGGTGGTGGCTGGATGGTGATCTTTTGGGAATGCTTTGGTGGTATATTCCTGTATGGCAGAGGATCGTACTCAATGGCCCTTGTGGTCTCTTCCAACTCTCCAATTCTATGATTTCACCTAAACAATCCTTGGTTCTTATGTGTGGCTTTGCTGCTTTATGCTGCTGCTATTCCTTTCTTTTTCCTGTAATTTTTTTTATTTTGCTGAACTGTCTGATGTTAGTGGTGCCGTGCTTTGTGCTTGTACTGGGGCGCTAGCTCCTTTGAGGATCCCATTTGGGGATGCAAAGGTGGCATACAAAGTGTTATAAGAGAACATAAAACAAAGCAATCTACCTGCCTGTCCATCCATCTATTTGCCTTACATTGGCAAGTGGTATTGAAAACTAAAGCCTGAATCTTGGCCCACAAGTGCTAAAGTAGCACTTAATTTCTCTGTGGTTCTGCCTTTCTAATGCTGAGAAACAAGTTGTCATAACTACGCAATGCTTTATTTAGCATTGCCTTTATTAAGAGATTTAGTTAGCAGAGAGGCCCACACTAGTTTGCTATATATATTGGTCTCTTTCATTATTTCTTCTTGGCTGCAGGCTCTATTGTTGAAGGCCTGCAGGAGGCTGAAAATAACAAGATGGAGAGCTGGACTTCTGGGCTAAAAAGCCATGAATATAGCTGCAAGTCCATTAGAAACAAGAGGCTATTTGCAAAGCTTGTGCGTATTGAGAAAAGCAAGGGAGCAGCGGTTGCTTAGCACCACTTGAGTCTAGTTACCTTTTCTCCTGTACTTACCTTGAGAAAACAACCTTGAAAATTGCACATCTCATGTTATACCTGATGAGTCGCCATATGACACGGTGAATTTTATACAGAGATAGGAACATTAGTAGAAAAGACCTCAAGCATTTGGTCAATTATTAAGAAACTAAAAAACAAAACAAAACTCTCAAAAAACTAAGTCAACATTTAACTATCTGGTTTATGCTAAATTGCCTTTTGAGTTTTAATTAAAACCTTGCATTAAAAGCCTTTCCAGAATGAAACTGAGAAAACGGTATCTGTGACTTTGCACTTCCACCCTCCCCCTTTGTCCCTGTCTTGAGAAAAAGAAATAGCTGCATGAATTTTTGAAAACCCTATTTCTCATTCATCTCACCAAAACCCTTCTTTCAATTTCACCTTCTCTCTCACTTATGATCTCCTTTCCTTACCCCCACCCATGCTTTATTTTATCAGTTACTAGCATATTTACCTGGAGTTGCCTGGGATTTTATTTTCTCATAGGTAATGCTTGTTAGAAAGATTTGAGATCCTGTGTTTCTAATTCCTCAAACCATCTTGTCCAGTACCTTTAACTTTTCCCCATATTCCCCAATCCAATCTGTATTCAGAGTTATTAACGTACAGAGGTTGGGTTCCTGAGGGAGTACACTGCCCTCCTCCTTGCTGCTAGGACACGTCTCTATAGCACCTGGCCAGGCCCAAGAGCTCTCTGGGTGAGAATTCTAAAGGCCCCTCCCTAAACTGCAAACCCCAGGATTCCATAGAATCTTCTCAGGCAGCCAATCATATGAGGTCTTTGTCTCACACAGCCAGTCATCTGAGGTCAGGTCTTTGCCTGACACAGACAAACACACACACTTTGACTTTTATATATTAGATCACATTTTTCCCAGCGAAAGTCCCAGGATTAAGATCTTCAACATTTAGTTTTCTTGTGAGGATGAGACGTGTATATGTCATGCTGGGTGCAGCACACAGGAGGACTATCTTGATACAAAAAGGATGACCCTCTTCCAAAGTGCTGTCACTATGTGTTAGTTTAAAATCTTTTAACTTTGGAATTAACAGTCATACTCTGATCCTGAACAAAAAGCAGGATTTTTGTATGCTCTCTGCACTCAACTGTTCTGATTTGGCCTGTCTGGATTAATCTTCTACCATCCCAGTTTTCTAGCTGCTTTAAAAACATCCCAGTTTCTCTTCTTGTAGTTTCTCCCTTCATTCTCAGCTTACTTCCATTGCTGCAAACTGAATTCAAAGTGCAAGGGTTGTTTGTGCTCAATTAACTCATTATGGAGGAGAGAAGAGGAGAGGGCGAATCTTGCTTTTCTCAGTAGGCTTGGGTAAAAGCAAACTGCTGCTTGTGTGTTCTTCCTCTTTAATAACTTTTACCATCTTGACTACGCATATCCTTGTTTTTGTCTGTGCAGCTTTGGAGGGTATATTCCTATAGTCATTCTCATTTGCTCAGGAATGAGCTGGGAAATGTAAATTTTTATTTGTCTCTAATTTCATCAATTAATGGCTTAAATAATAACTTAAGTATGAAATTAAGTTAATGTGGAAAGTCTAACTTAATCAATTAATTTGAAAATAAATGTAATCAAGTTGTCACCTTTGTTAGCAATGTTTAAACTTAACTGGAAACCATGCCTTACGAGGAGTGGCTTGGGGAGTTGGGTATGTTTAGCTTGGAGAAGAGAGAGTTAAAGAAGTGACATGATAGCTCTGTTTAAATATTTGAAGGGATGTCATGCCTTTTTTCTGCTGCTCCAGAGACTAGGATATGGAGCAGTGGCTTCAAACTTCGGAAAAAAGATTCCATCTAAACATTAGAAAGAACTTCGTGATGGTAAGAGCAATTCAACAACAATTCGACAGTGGAAGTGTGGTGGAGTGTCTTTCATTGGAGGTTTTTAAACAGAGGCTGGATGCTTTGATGATGTACTCCTGCACTGCAGGGGGTTGGACTCAATGGCTGTTATGGTCTTTCTACGGGAATTTGCTTGACTTAAATTCGTTAGTTCCTATGACTAGTTTTACAGCTGACACCTGGACTACTACATGAAAGGATTCCGAGGTGGTGAGATGGATGGTATAATTTCAGTGTGTAGGTGGGAGCTACTATATTTGAAAATTCCAACCTGCAAAACCAAAAACACCCCCCTCAAAAAAACCCCTATGGAATAAAAACTATAATGGGAATGTAAATCCACTTTGGATGAAGTTGTGTCCCAAAGTGAGGGACCCATTTCAAAGAGATTTGGATCATCTCAGAACTCTGACATGTAGGGGTCAGAAATCCCCAAGGCATCATCGAGATTTGCGGAAGTGTAGTCCAGAAAAGGTAAATCTCACAAGCTCTTATTAATGGAAGTTGTAATTTTGGAGTGTAAAGGCAAGGGTACTGTAGGGCTTATTGATAGTCTCTTGTTTTGGAGAAGGAAATAGAGTCATCATTACACAGATACTTGCATTCACCCTTGCTATCTTTGCTACATCTTCGTTATTCTGTGGGAGGGAACACCCACTTTCTTTCATGATGATCTTTCTCCGGGGCAGGCTTCAGAGTTGAGACATCCTGGTTGTTGTCCAAGGGGACCCTGAAGATGCTGCCATTTTGGTTTTGTCAGAGTGCAGTACCTCAGAGTTTCTGCCATTCTGTGACACTGTTAGTTTTAAAACAACTCTCACAATAGCTGCCAGAAAACCACTATAAAACACCGTACAGAGTCTGTTCACACTACACAGTTCCAGTTCTATATTCCACTTTAATTGCTATGGCTGTCTCTAAGGGAAACCTGGGACTTGTAGTTTGATGAGGCTGAGAATTGTAAATATCCCTTTGTTACTGCAGTTCCTAAGCTGTGCTTGGGGTGTCCTCAGATATCATTTTGATATCAATAATTCGGCTCTCTTCCACCCACCCCTCACGTGTTTGCGAGGTTCACCGGACAAGCCCGCAGTCAGGCTCGGCCCTTAATTGCTGCAATATTCCACACAATACAGGCAAGCCAGAAATAGCCATCTTGCCGCTTTAGGAGACCTCAAAGGCAAGGACCCTCATTATGTATGCAAGCTGCTTACAAAGAACTCCCTGCCCTGAGCAGGCAACTTGGCAAGCTGGATACTCAACTGTCAAGCACTGTGCATCTGCATACTAGCTACCTCTTTGTCAATTTAGACCTAACTCAATCATGCTAAATTCTGACCTTTCGGAGGCTTTGTCTCTGGCCCTAAACTCATTGTTTTCCCCAAAGTACGGACTAGCCTATGGTCATATTTTCCCTATAAAAACCCCTGACTTTGAGAGCTTCTTCGGATCGCTCCCGATTTCCATCCTGTCCTGCTGCTGCTTGGTTTGGCGAGCCTTCCCCTCAGTTCCACGTGCTGAGACGCTATACCAATGAACTCAATCTTCAGACTACGTGGGCTCCAGGACAGGTGTAGTATCACCCAAACCAACAATCCCTCTTGAAAATACCACTATCCCACTCCAATCTTTATTTTCTATAGTTATCTGTGTGTGTGTGTGTGCTGCATACACTGTTTGTCTGTATTTAATAAAGGTCACAATTATTCTTCAACTCCGGTTTGCTCCTTGGCTTGGCCTGACCCGGTAGACATTGGGTAAAAGATTCCGCTGCATTGCCCTGCCTCTCACATTGCTAGCTTGTGCTCTTTGACTAATTTCCCCAACTTGTTTAATTGTGAGCGAATTTAGGTGTCCCTCACGGGACCCCCAGTAAGCAGGGTAACACCTTCCTAAAAATGGAAACCCCAGGAGTCCATGGCAATTAGAATGGAATGCAATACTGTAATTGTGTAGGATGAAAGGAGCCAAAGATTGAACTTCTGTATTTTGGGAAAAAAGAATTCTAACAACACAGAGTTCCCAGTAGACATGGCCATCAGTGATGGGCCATGAAGGTATCATCCTGGCCATAGACCTCTGCAGCTGCAGTGACACTGAGCCTGCATAATTTCCACATTCCATTCCATGTCCTATAGTACCAGAACCTGAAAGTAACTAGTTCATAAATCACCATTTGCTTGCTGTTTGTTCCTTACCATAACACCTAAGGAACAACTTCTACATTTTTTTCCAATTATAACTAAACAAGGGATAACTGTACCCCTTTTATTTTGTAATTGAAACTTTGTGATTGGTTTTCTAGTTGCATCACTAAATGATAGAGGGCAAATATCAAACATAATTCAAGGGCTCATTTCCCTCCATTGCCTTTGACCTTGTGTTCTCTCTGGGGCACTGAAGTGATGGTAGAAATAGAGCATGTTTAACACAAGTCAGCAGCTTCAGTTTAAAAATAACTACAATGTAACTAGTATCATTAATTTGGAGAGAAAGGAAAACAAAAGTTTTTTTTAAAAAATATATATATAAAGATAACTAGTTACTAAGGTTTGGACCAATGTCAATAACTGTTGTCAAGTTGACTTCAACTCGTGGTGATCCTATGGATGAAAGATAACCACCCTGCTCAGGTCTTCAGACTCAGAGATGTTTCCTGTCTATTAATCTGTAATTCAGTTTTATCGCCTTCTACCTTACCAAGCATTATTGTCTTTTCTAGTCAGTCATGTCTTCTTGTGATATGGCCAAAGTATGAGAGCCTCAGTTTAGTCATCTTGGCTTCTCAGGAGAATACAGGATTGAGTTGCTCTAGGACCTGTTCATTGTTTGTTTGTTTTTCTAGCAGGGGTATCCATAGAGCTCTTCTCAAGCACCACATTTCAAATGAATTGATTTTCTTATTCTCAGCTTTCTTCACTGTCCAGCTTTTACAATCATACACAGAAACAACAACAACAGCAACAACAATAATAATAATTGTTTCTATCCCACCTCTCCCCATGGATTGAGGCAGCGAACAACAATAATACATTAAAAACATTAAAAACATACCCAATCCTCCCCACCCACCAACCCATCTAAAACCAACCCCATAAAACACACAACAATTAACAATTAACAACAATCAACTGACTATTAAAAAAACAGCAAGACAGTTGGTGGGAGGCAGTGGAGTACTAGTCTGGGAAGGCCTGCCGGAAGAGAGCAGTCTTGACTGCTTTTTTAAATGGTCTCCTCCGGCAGGCCATTCCATAACTTGGGAGCGATGGAAGAGAAGGTCCTTTGGGTAACCGCAGCCAACCTAGTTCTGACTGGCTGCAGTAAATTCCTCCCAGAGGACCTTAGTGTGCGGGGCGGATTATATGGGAGAGGGTGATCCCACAGGTAGGCTGGCCCCAAGCCATGAAGGGCTTTAAAGGTAAGAACCAACACCTTGTACTGTGCCTTGGAAACTAATAGGCAGGCAATGTATCGACTTCAGAATTGGTGTTATGTGGTCAGTTTTAGATCTACCAGTGACCAACCTGGCTGCCATATTCTGAACTAATTGAAGTTTCCGGACTAAGCACATGGGTGGCCCTATGTAGAGTGCATTGCAGAAGTCAAGCCGTGAAGTTACCAGCGCATGCACCAATGGCATGGAGAATCCTAACTTTATTATTCAATGATGTAACTCTTAAGTAGTTACATCTTCAACTCTACAGAATGCTACACCATAATTTCTGGCACAATTTCCTGTATCTAACTTCCATATCTCAATTACCTATTTGGTTCAAAATCCATAGCACTGCTTAGTGCACTGCACCAGCTCTCAGAAAAGCTTCTCAGAACATCCACGTATGGTTTGCAAATAGGAAAGTACTCTCAGATTATCTTATCTTATTCCCCTACCATAGGTTTTCAACAGAAATCCCTGCAAAAATACTTTGAAAAATGGTGCAAAGAAATATTTGTCATATGGTAGCAACAATGTGATATTGGATTTTCTCAGTTTGTGTCAAAGAATCTTTTTGGGTCTTGGATTTTGTGTGTTAAAAATCAATATTAAGTGCACTTTCTTTGTTTATTGGTTTCAAACAAGAATAGGCACACTTAAATTTAAAAGAAATAGAAAATGTGCTGTTCCTTCCCTTGTACTTGAAGATATTTTTGTTCTATTACTGGGAATAGAAGCTAATTTAAAGATAGATTCCACAAAAATTACTGCCTCTGTTGGCGAAGACACAACTTTTTCCTTAAGCAACAAAGAGGCATTTTTAACTGTTTGGACACAGAAAAGCTGTGGAAATTCAGGATTCAAAGTAATCTGTTACCTGACCAAAGTCAGTCCATAGGCAGACAACATCAGAAATTGAGTATGTATGTCTCACAATGTCCTCTCCAGTCCCACCAGGGGCTGGACTTCCCCTTAGCCACTGAGTTTGTTGCCCCATCTCTGGCAAAAAGCAAAACAAACAAACAAACAAACAAGCCACAACCTCTCAATGTCTTTCAGAAACAGTCTAGTTGCTTTACTAGGTCATGGAAGGTGCCTCCATACCTTATTTCAACCCAAAATCTATTTTAAAGGGTTTTTTTCCCCTAAAAAAAAAAAAAAAGAGTTTTCTAAGACAGAAGTGACATTTCAGTGACTTTCAGTTCCACTATTTCTAGGGAATTTTGTTGCTCTAAAAATGACTCCAGAACTTATCCAAATTACATGAAACAGTGGTCCATGTGTGTCACATGCAAAACAGCAACACAATCAATACATACAAAACAACAACAAAAATACGTCTATACAAACATAAAGAAACATTTACACATAGCTAAGACAAATACGAATATAAAGCAATTAAGACTGGTTCCTGCCCTCATTGCAAACCATTCATGTTACTTAAACATTTACACCTGCCAATTAAGTCATGCATTTTATCCCATAATTATTAATTATTGTTTATCACTCATCATTTTAATTAATCACTTACTAAGTTTCTCAAGTTCATAATTACTTATTAACTTATTCTAGATTAATTTATACAAATAATCATTCATCTGAAAATAATAATCATCTATATGAAAACAACATTTTGAAACAACAAACAGAATAGGTCTTCTAATGTCATTTCTGCGTGATGGGGCTGTTCCGCTATGGGGACAGGATGGCAGGTCCACAGGTCATGCTTTTCTGCATGACGTCATCACGCTCCACCGCCATCTTGTCCCCATGTGGTATTTGTCAAATGGAAAAAATCCATTTGTGCCATTGCTCGCACAGTGCTCCTGTTGCTGCTGCCCATGCGGAAGGGCAGGAAGCACGGTGGCAGTGCTTCCCCAGTGTAGCAATAGAAACTGCTCGGCTGCGCTGTAGAAGGAAGAGTCATGGCCATCATGCTGCCTTCCACAGGGAGCCAGTGAGGTGCAGAAGGGAGCATTCCTGCTGTACTCCCTTCCCTGCCAGGGCTGCGATGGAAGAACTGACAAGAGCCAAGTCATGCAGAAAGGACCTAAATCTTTCACCCTTCTGAATGACAGCTGGACAGGGCTACTGTTAGGTGGATTTGTAATTGGTTGACCGACCAAACCCAAAGGGTGCTCACCAATGGCTGCTTTTCGTTCTGGAGGGAAGTGACTAGTGGGGTGCCACAGGGTTTTGTCCTGGGCCTAGTGCTATTCAACATCTTCATCAATGACTTGGATGAAGGAGTAGAGGGCATGCTGATCAAATCTGCAGATGACACCAGATTGAGAGGGGTTGCTAATATGCCAGAGGACAGGATCAAAATTCAAAATGACTTGACAGGTTGGAGAGCTGGGCCAAAGCTAACAAAATGAATTTCAACAGAGATAACATGATGGGGGACATGTGGCTGGGTAACAGTATGTGTGAAAGGGATCTAGGAGTCTTGGTAGGTCACAAGCTGAACATGAGTCAGCAGTGTGATGCAGCAGCCAAGAAAGCCAACATGATTCTTGGTTGCATCAATAGGAGTATGGTGTCTAGATCGAGGAAGGTAACGGTACCACTCTATTCTGCTTTGGTTAGACCTCATCTGGAATACTGTGTCCAGTTCTGGGCACCTCAATTCAAAAGGGATATCGACAAGCTGGAGCGTGTCCAGAGGAGGGTGACCAAATTGGTGAAGGGTTTGGAAGCCATACCCTATGAGGAGCAGCCTAGGGAGCCGGGTATGTTTAGTCTGCAGAAGAGAAGGTTAAGAGGGGACATGATGGCCATATTTAAATATTTGAAGGGTTGTCAAATTGAGGAGTGAGTGAGCTTGTTTTCCACTGCTCCAGAGACTAGGACAAGGAGCAATGGATTCAAGCTACAAGAAAGGAGATTCCACCTGAGCCTCAGGAAGAACTTCCTGACAGCCAGAGCTGTCCAGCAGTGGAATATTTTGCCTCAGAGTGTGGTGGAGTCTCCTTCTTTGGAGGTTTGTAAGCAGAGGCTGGATGGCCATCTGTTGGGGATGCTTTGATGTGTGCTCCTGTATAGCAGGCCGTCGGACTGGATGGTCCCTGTGGTCTCTTCTAACTCTATGATTCTATGAATACTATTGATTTTAATTATCAAAGCCTATTGGCATCAGATCACCTTCTTCTTCTTTTTTTTTTTTAAAGAAATCTATTAAACACTTTCATTAAGACAAAAATTCCTTCTGTATTCTGCCCTTTAGCCTGTACATAAACTTATCCATTTTGACAATTTTCAATGTTCTTCGCTCCCTCATATTGAGAGGTGCTGTGGTGGGGCCAGGAGCAAGATGCCTGGGCTGTTTCACAAATCACTGGATTTGAATTCCGTGACACTTTGCACATGATCCACCTTCAAATCCTCTCACATCACTCCCAAAACAGTACTGTTGAGACACACCTGTTCCCATATTTGTGACTTGCCAGATAATCAGCCCTGAAATTCCCGAGTGTGAAAACTGGTGTGTCGAGTGTACAGGGCACTATTTGTTCTCTTTTTCTCAATCTTTCAATATTCCACTCCAACATTCCTTCCTTTTTTGCACCCTAATGTGTTGTGCAGGTTTATTTTCTGTTATGTTTCTGAAGCCAAATCTCAGATCAAGAATGATATTATGAACCTACGCAACACATGCTGAATGTTTTGCAGTGAGTGAAAACACCATCTGTGCGCAATTTTCTGCACCCAATCCTCACATCTAAAAAGGAAAGACTCTTCCTTTCCTGAGGAGGTCAAACAATGTAAGCTGGGGGAGGGGAAGCTTCTGCCCCCTCTACCATATGTCTAGCATACATTCTCCATTTTTGTAGGAGCCATTGGCAAATAAAGGGAGGCAAATAAAGGGAGATGAGTCTTGTAGTGTCAGTATAATGTTAGCATCATAGGGACTTTGGTGTATACCTCAAGATGGTTACAAGGTTTCTGAAGATAAAGGCTTCCTAAATACAAACCTCAACACAAGGGTGGAAACAGGTTCAGTGCCCCAGAGCTATTTTTGGATCTTTCAAGTCCCACATGGACTTCATGTCCACAGTTTTTTGAAACTGAAATTGATGTTTTGGCTGACTCTGGGAATGGAGAATGGTCAGGGAAATGGATGCAGTCACTCATGAGCATCTCCTCTTATAGAATAGAGTCAACCCTGGTTTTCTAGGGAGCTGATGATGATGAAGCAAATGAGAAGATGGATGGAGTGATGTTGGTAGAAAACTTAGAGCAAGTCCAATTGAGCTAAGCTTATCTGGGCCAATATAGGCAGCAAAAGAATTTCTTCTCTGCTTCTATTGAGTCTGTGTGAAATTGGCCAGGTGTCGGCGGCTGGGCGGGGCCGGGCACGCTCGGGTCTGGCTCGGGCCGAGGCTGGCGTCCCGGAAGCCTCTGCCAGCGGTGTAACAGTAAACTAAAGCAGTCCAGCAGCAAACTTAAGCAAGCCTTACTTCAGGCGAAAGACAGCAACAAAAAGAAAGGGTTTTCCTCACCCGGGCAACGAAGAGTTAAGCTGGCTGGCAGGGCTTCCGAGCAGAGTCTCGGCAGGAATGAGGTGGGAACGAGGCAGGAACAAGGCAGGAACCAGGTTGGAACACGGCAGCACGGACGGGCAACTCACGGAGAGCCGTTGGTTGTTGCTCCGTGCTGGACTCAGCTCCTCCTGGGACCTAAATAGGGGCCTGGTGCTGGCGCTGGCCAATCCAGGGGTGGCTGCGCAGCTGGGAGCCCTTAGCCAGGCTCACAGCTGTGCGTCCTCAGCCAGCTGCGAGCCGTCAGCCTGCAGCCGACGCTCCAGCAGCCGGCGGGAGCGGCGGGCAGCCTCCTTGGCTTGCCGCCGCTGCAGGAACGTGGGAGGGAGGCCGACGGGCTCCTCCGGATCGGACCCGTGGGTGGGCGGTGGCCTAGAGTGGCGCCTGGGCCCTGCCCACCCCTGGCGCACATCTGGTTGGCCTCCTCCGGTGCCAGCGGCTCCAGCGTCCTCCGGGCGACTCCCCTCAGCGGCGATGGCTCCGTCGGCGTCCTCGGCGGCGGCGGCGGCCTTCTAGGTAGGCTCCGTGGCGGCGGCAGGGCAGGCGAGGTTTAAGCGGCCTCCCGCGGCGGTGGAGGCCTCCCCGGCCTCGTACTCGGCGGCGGCGGGGCAGGCGACGTTCGGGCGGGCTCCCGCGGCGGCGGAAGCCCCCCGGGCCTCGTCCTCAGCGGCGGCGGTTGGGACGGGCTCGGAACGGCCGCCCGTAGCCGCGGGTGGATCCGCGGCCTCCTCCGCGGCGGTGGTGGCCTCGACGGCGTCCGGGCGGCTGTTCCCGGCGCTGGAGGCCTCCACCGCTACTCGCGAGGAGGCCGGGTCGTCCTCCTCCTCGGGCGCTGCGTCCGGGGCCGCGGAGGCCCCGACACCAGGATTGCTGTTTCAAGTAGTCAGAGATCTTTTACATACAACCCCAAGAGAGGAAAATCCAGATCAGTTGAAAGCCTGCTGTAAACAACTTGCCCAGCAATTTGCGGATACAGTGACTTGGATCCACTTTGACTTGGATACTATAATTGATGCAGATCCAGGGAACATAACTTTGGCCCCTGCTTGTCAAGTGACAATGGATGTTTTTCAATGTGTGCAGCCCAAGAATGTGAGCAAGATTCTTGGAGAGATGAGAGCCACCACATATAGGTTAGATTCTTACCCTTCCTAGCCTATTAAAAAAGCTAGAAGGGGCTAGGTTAAAGGGAGTGGGTAATGCCCCACTAAAGCAAGGCAAGTGTTCCAGCTTTCTGGAATGAGACAGCTATAAAACCATTATTTAAAAAAGCCCTCCCTGGATCCCACCGTTCTGGATAATTATTGGCCAGTTTCTAACTTTCCATTTTTGGGCAAGATTCTGGAGCATGTGGTTCCTGCCCAACTTCAGGGATCTCCGGATGAGATGGATTATCTAGATCTATTTCAATCTGTTTTCAGGCCTGGTTATGGATAGAGATAGCTTTGATCACCTTGGTGGATTGCCTACTCTAGGAGCTAGATGGGGTAGTGTGTCTCTATTGGTTCTGCTGGACCTCTTAGAAGCATTCAATACTACCAACCATGGTGTTCTTCTGGGTTGCCTTGCTGGGATGGGACTTGGGGGAAATGTTTTGCAGTGGCTCCTTTTCTTCCTGTTGGGATGAACCTCATGGGTGATGCTGGGATATTCCTGCTCAACCCCTTGACCATTGGCCTGTGGAGTCCCTCAGGCCTTAGTTCTGACCCCTATGCTATTTAACATATACATGAAACTGCTTGGAGTGATTGTCCAGAGTTTTGGGGTTTGGTGCCATCAGTAAGCAGATGACACTGAAGTTTATTACTCCTTTCCACCACAAGCCAAGGAAAATGTTTTGGTCCTAA